>CM026571.1:22077384-23277384 GCA_015143295.1 Tetracentron sinense
TCCTTTGGCCAAGAATTCCCTTTGAGCGTATCTCAACTTTTCCCTTTTTTGCCCTTGGATGACCAGTCTAGGGTCGCACCTAATTTGTTTGCGCGAGGCCCATGTCTGGTTTTTCATCATGCCTGCAAGTTGTAGGCTTTCCTCCCTTTTTTGGCCCCTAATACCGATCTTATGTCTGATTCACAATTTTTGTGTGTCAGCATTCTCCCTTGTTTCCTTGACCTGCATTTGTTTCTTTCCTCCCATCATTGCCTGTTTACTTGTTATCTTGCTCGTTCTCCCTTTTTCGTTTGTCTGCACTTCCTTCCTTAGGGATCTAAGGGCCTTGAGGTAGGACGACACTTAGGCCCTAGGGTCCGAAATTTTTCGGGGCACCTTTTTCCCCCTCATTTTTCCCTTTAAGCCGCCTCTTTTTACCAACTTTTGTCCTTTTCCCTCTTTTTTTTTTTTTTTTTTTTTTTTTGGCCCTTCTTTTTTCTTTGCTTGGATTTTCCTTTTCTTTTTTCTTTATGAAGGCTATTTTTTTTGCTCAATTGGGTGATTATTTATGACCGCGCCTGTTTCTCAGGCTGCCTACGTACCCTTTGCAGGATCAGGTCATGACGTAGTTCAACTCACGGGGGTGCCCCGGTATGAAAGTGTAATGAAAGAAAGGCTTGTAAGGCTCGAAGGGCATACTAGCGAATTTCATAGATAATATTTGGAAAGGTTACAAAAGATGAGGTTGAATGATGTGCCAACATGGCCTCCTATCATTTCCCAAATTAGTTAAGAGTACAGACAACTTCTAAGCAAGCTTTCAAGCATAGTACTTTTTGACCCGATCCATGTTGATTGGCTCTCGGAGGTCTTTGCCGTCCATATGTCCCAAACGAAGGGCACCGCCAGAAAACTTTTCACGAACAATGTATGGACCTTCGTAAGTGGGGCAAAATTTCCCTCTCGGATCCGGACGATTGGGTAGCATCTTCCGGAGCACAAGGTCTCCTACTTCGAAGTCTCGAGGCCGGACTTTCTTGTTAAATGCTCGCGCCATACGCCTCTGATAGGCTTGCGAATGACTAATGGCCTTGAGTCGTTTTTCCTCAATCAGATTAAGTTGCTCGTACCTTGCCTGGATCCATTCTGCCTCTTCCAACTCTGCTTCTACCAGGATTCTCAGGGAAGAAACTTCTACCTCAATTGGTAACACTGCTTCCATCCCATAAGCTAATGAGAATGGTGTTGCCCCAGTCGAAGTACGGATGGAAGTTCTGTAGGCCATGAGCGCATAAGGAAGCGTCTCATGCCATGCAGAATATTTGGTTACCATCTTTTCAACTATTCTCTTCATGTTTTTGTTGGCCGCTTCGACCGCACCATTCATTTGTGGCCTGTACGGAGTAGAGTTATGATGCTGGATCTTGAACTTCTCACACAACTCTGTCATCCCTTTATTGCGAAAATTGAGAGCATTATCAGTGACAATCTCATACGGAACACCGTATCTACAAATGATGTCTCTCTTCAAGAACTTTTGAACTGCTACAGCTGTGACATTGGCATAGGAAGTAGCTTCGACCCATTTAGTGAAGTAATCGATGGCTACTAGAATAAACCGGTGACCATTAGATGCTTTAGGTGTGATTGGGCCGATGACATCTATGCCCCAGGCCGAGAATGGCCATGGTGTAGTGAGATTATGCAATTCGACAGGTGGTGCATTAATGCGGTTAGCATAGATCTGACACTGGTAGCATCTCTGTACGTGCTTGCAGCAATCTGTTTCCATAGTCGTCCAATAGTAACCCAGTCTCAGAATTTTCTTGGATAGCATCAATCCATTCATGTGTGGCCCACAGACTCCCCCATGAACTTCTTCCACGACTTTAGAGGCCTCTGATGCATCTAAGCACCGTAACCATACCAAGTTTGGTGATCTTTTGTACAAAATCCCTGCAGAGAGGACAAACTGAATAGCTAACCGCCTGAGTGCTCTCCTGTCAGTCTTGGTAGCTTCTAAAGGGAAGGTTCCTTCGGTTAAATATTGCTTGATCTCGGTGTACCAAGGCTTCTCAACTGATTGTTCTTCTATCTCGAAACAGTAAGCTGGTCTGTCTTGCTGCAAGATCTCGATTGGTCTTACATCAATACCTCCTGGGATTTGAATCATTGAGGCTAGCGTGGCTAGTGCGTCTGCAAATCGATTATGGGACCTTGGTCTGTGACAGAAAGTGATCCTCCTGAACTTTGTGATTAACACCTTCAGACATGCCAAATAGGGAATCAGCCTGGCCTCTTTGATGGCCCAAGATTCATTTGCATGGTAGACTACTAGCGACGAATCACCATATACATCCACTTCTTCTATGCCCATGTCAAAAGCTTCTCTCAAGCCAGCTATACAAGCTTCATATTCTGCAGCATTGTTTGAGCATTCAAATTTTAGCTTGACTGCTATTGGAAAGTGAGCCCCGGATGGCGAAATCAATACTGCTCCTGCTCCTCTACCTTGACTGTTTGCTGCCCCATCGAAATATAACTCCCAATCGAACGGTTCTAGATCTTTTCCTTCTGCAAAGAGAACGGCTTCGTCTGGAAATTGATCGTGCACTGAGATATAGTCATATGACGGATTATAGGCCAGGTGATCGGCAATCGCTTGTCCTTTGATCGACTTCTGAGTCATATAAGTGATATCAAATTCTGAAAGCATCATCAACCAACGGGCTATTCTCCCTATAGTTGTTGGCTTTTCCAAGAGATATTTCAAGGGATCCATCCGGGAGATCAGAATTACAGGGTATGCCAAAAGGTAATGCCTGAGACGCTGAGAAGCCCAAACTAAAGCCAAGCAAGTTTTCTCCAACAGACTGTATCTTTCTTCGTATTCCAGAAGTCGTTTACTAATGTAGTAAATCGCTTGCTCTTTTCTACCAGAATCATCATGTTGAGCTAAAATGCACCCCATGGAGGTTTGCTGTACCGAAATATACAATAGTAATGGTCGGCCGAGTGTTGGTGGAACCAAAACTGGGGGTGTCAGAAGGTACTTCTTTATTTTGTCGAAAGCCTGTTGACATTCTTCTGACCAGACTGTGGGTACATTCTTCCTGAGAAGTTTAAAAATAGGTTCGCAGATTGGAGTGAGTTGCGCTATGAATCTACTGATATACTGAATTCTGCCAAGAAAACCTCGAACCTCCTTCTCAGTTTGTGGTGTAGGCATGTCAATAATAGCTTTTGCTTTTGAAGGGTCAATTTCGATGCCTCTTCTACTTACAATAAATCCCAAGAGCTTTCCGGAAGTGGTGCCAAAGACACACTTGGCAGGGTTTAATTTTAAGCCAAATTTTCTGAGTCTATTACAGAATTTCCTTAGATTAGTCGGATGATCTTCAGCCTTTAGGGATTTGACAATCATGTCATCCACATAAACTTCGGCCTCCTTATGGATCATGTCATGAAACAACGCGACCATAGCTCTCTGATAGGTTGCCCCAGCGTTCTTGAGTCCAAACGGCATCACCCGATAGCAGAAAGTACCCCATGGAGTGATGAATGCAGTCTTGTCCATATCTTCTTCAGCCATCTTAATTTGGTTATATCCTGAGAATCCATCCATGAATGAAAGCGTTTCATGGCCTGCCGTATTATCTACCAATACATCAATGTGTGGAAGGGGAAAATTATCTTTAGGACTAGCTTTGTTCAAATTCCTGTAATCAACACACATTCTAACTTTTCCGTCCTTTTTTGGTACTGGTACGATGTTGGCAAGCCAATCAGTATATGATGCTACTACCAGGAATCCAGCATTGATTTGTTTTTCGACTTCTTCTTTAACCTTCTGTGACCATTCAGGTCTCATTCTTCTGAGTTTTTGACGAACCGGCTTCATATCTGGATGCAAGGGTAGTCTGTGAACTACCAGATCTGTATCGAGCCCGGGCATATCTTCATAAGACCAAGCAAATACATCTTGATATTCATGGAGAAATTCGATCATGGTGGTCCTCTGCTCAAGACCCAGCGAAGTGCCGATTTTCACGTACTTAGGGTCGTCATCAGATCCAAGATTTATAGTCTCAGAATCCTCAACACTAGGTTCTGTTTCCCTCTCGCTTTGCTCTAAAAAGTCAAGGATCTCTTTGGGAGGTTCCTCTTCCTGCTCTTCATCAGATTCTACTTCCAAGAGTTCAAGCTCGATTGATTGATTAGTTGTGGTTTGAGCAGTTCCCTGTTCAAACCAATGGTTTTAATTTAGTATTTGTTTGAAGTTTTTAGGCACACTCAAAGAAATGAGAAAGAAAACTTTGGGAGGCTTCCGATCACTAGTGCTCGTGGGGAGTCTTAGATCATACCATCATAAGCCAGGCAAAAGGAATATTGAGATTTTTTTTTTTTTCAGAGAAGTAACACTTATATATATATATTCAAAAGATTTTTTTACAAGACTCGACTGAAAGTAACAGACTCTTTAGCCACTGTGGCTGACAAAAAAATGGTACGGCTTGACAAGGCTTCAACCGACCTTCTTGACAATCTCTGCTCTTCCTTTGGCCGCTTCCAGAGTGATGGGCTCGGTCCACCACAATCTTGGGGATGAAAGACTTGTTATCTCCTTCTTATCTTCTGAGATAGTGAACACTTCGGCTTCAGCATACTCGGACAGAGCTTCCTCTTGATCTTCTGGGGCCGCTTCCTCTATCGCCATTTCTTTAAATAGGCGCTCTATTCCCATTAGCTCCTCATCCTGGATGCTCCTAGAACTCTCATTTAACACACGAAAGGTTGGGTTCGAAGGTTCCATGGTTTTGGGCATGGGTGAGATGGCGAGTTCTGGTATCAGGTTTGGTATGGGACCGATAGCTTGGGAAGTGGTAAGATGGTTCAGGTATTTCTGGATTTCTGCCCCTCCTCTCTTCGGTGTGAGTTGCTCCATATAGTCCTTCAATGTCGGCTTGTAGCCTATCCCAAACCGCGGGGTGTAACGAGACGGAGTGATGATCTTCTTCATACCTTGATGCCGGAGTCCTAGACCCTGACCGGGTCGATATCCCATTCTTGCCATCATCTTGTATTTTGGAGGAATCTGTCTAGCATTCTTTTCTCTGACTTCAATCTGTGTAATACAACTTACTTCCTCAAACTGCTGAGTTACAAACATGGGCCTTAGCCTTTCCTCTTGAACCTCCAAAATGGAGTAAAACAAACTTTCTGAGGGGATGACGATCAGCTGGTCCCCTTGGATAAACTTTATTCTCTGATGTAGAGTGGATGGTACTGCCTTGGCCATATGGATCCATGGTCTTCCGAGGAGTAAAGTGAAGGATGCCGGGACATCTACTACTTGGAAATCAATGAGAAAATCTACCGGGCCGATAGTAACATTCAAATTGACGTCACCGAGGTTCTGCCGTGTCGAATTATCAAATGCCCGAATCGTCATAGGCCTTTTACTCACATGGCTCAAATCCATACCAATGCTCCGCAACGTGTTCAAAGTACAAACATTCAATCCTGAGCCATTGTCAATCAAGACTGAAGAAAGATGTTTCTCCCTGCAAACCACTGCAATATATAGTGCCCTGGTATGAGATGTGTCCTCCTCAGGAATTTCTCCCTCAGTAAATGATATGACTTTTGGTTCTAGCACTTGCCCCACTAGTTGTCCCAACTTTTCTGGAGTGATATCCGGAGTGACGTGGGCATTGTTGAAAACTTTGACCAATTGTTTCCGATGGTGGTCAGAAGTTAATAACAACCCCATTATAGAGATTTGAGCTGGGATTTTACTGAGCTGTTGAGCAACATGATATTCTTCGGCCTTCTGAATGGCTTTTAACAAGGCTTCTGAATCCTCTCTCTCTTTCTCCAGGTCAACTACCTTTTCTTTCCCTTTGCTCCCTTCTGGCATATTTACAGAAGGATTTTGTGGATACAATCTGCCAGACCTGGTGAGGCTTGCAATGTCGATGCTCCCCGGCTCAGTTGGGTAGGAAGTGGATGGGTAGATATATGGTACTTGATCTAGGTTATAGACCGGTGGGGGGATGAAAGGGATAATTAAGGGACTAGCTGATGAGGTCGACTGGGCCAGTGGCCAATTGGCCGGGCATGGTATCAAGTAAGTGACTTCTTCTTGGACTGGAAGATCAGAAGGGATTTGAATTGGAGATTCTGTGATAGGTGAGGTAAAAGGGTTAATCATACCTACACAGGGTTCTGCTTCCTCTAAGAAATTAACTTGCTGATTGTGAGGTGGTAAAGGGGCTTGAATAATGCTTGTGTTTCCTGGGGATAACTCGATCTTTTTCTGGTCGAGGAGATCTTGAATTGCATGCTTCAAAGTAAAGCATCTATCAGTAAGGTGTCCAGGACCTTGATGGAAAGCGCAATGCTGGTCCATATGAAAGTTGGCTGCCGGGTTAGTGGGTACTGGCATTGGGGGTCTGGGTGAAAGTACTCCCTTTTGTATAAGGAATGGTAACAGCTGGCTGAGAGGATAAGGTAGAGGGGTGAAAGTTCTGGGCGGTGTTCGCACTTGCTGAGGTGCAAAAGTGCGGGGTAAGTTACTAGGCTGAGCCGGGGCTACTGGCTGTGGTTGCGTTGCATTTATGGGCAACCGTACTGGCACCGCTGGTGCTACTGGTGCTACCATTTGTACCTCTCCTTCTTTCTTCTTCTGATCTTTCCTGAAAATATTCCGGTTACTGGTGCTTGGCTGCTGAGTGGCCGACTGACTGAAATTGGTAGTAATGGTGCCATTTCGAATAGCAGTCTCAATTCTAACTCCACTCTTGGCAATACTAGGAAAGTCCGTAGCTGGTAGAGCTATCATGAGAGTTGAATAAGGTGGCCTGAGTGTTGCCAAGAATGTAGCTATGAGTTCTTCATCCGGCAGAGATATCTTCATCCTGGATGCCATCTCTCTCCACCTGGCTGCATATTCCATGAATGACTCATCACTCTTCTGAGTCATTTGTTCTAAATCTCCCTTCTGAGGTAGCAACTCCATGTTAAATGAAAACTGCTTAAGGAATGCGCTGATTAGATCCTTCCAAGTTTTGAATTGTCCCATATCAAGGGAAGTGAACCATACAAGGGCTGCCCCCTTCAGACTCTTTTGAAAGCACCGAATTAGCAGAGGGCCATTGTCCCCATGTTCCAACATGTCTGTATAGTAAAGCCGAAGGTGGGTATGAGGGCATCCCTTCCCATCATATTTCTCAAAATCGGGCATCTTAAAATTTTTGGGGACTACAACCTTAGAATAGAAATCCAAGTCCGCAAACTCTTTACCTGGAGTATCTTGTACTGCCTTCAATTTTTTGATTTCTTCTTGCATCTCTTGAAACTGATCTTTGAAAAGAGAAGAGGGATCCGATGCATTAGGAACCTGTGGTCCTACAGAGTATATGGGTCGATTTATCTCTCCCTCACCTTGGTCATGTTGATCAACATCCAAGTCTAGTTTAGGGTTGAAAGAGGATTCTGGTTGAACTTTGAGGTGAATCTTGTTTGATTGGTTTAGTGGAGGGGGAGATGGATCGGATTGATTTGGCGGAACAGACGAGCTAGGTTGGTCATTTGTTCGTGTAGCATTGAGAGTTCTAAGAGCTTCCAAGATATCATGTATCGAGCCTTTGATTTCCATGATGTCCTGGGTGTTGCGGGTTGTTTCCTCTTCTAGATCCTGAGGGTCTAGGAATTCGCCTTGATTCATCTCGACTTCTGATGAACTTCCTGGGGTAGCAGCTTGTGCAAGAGCTTCTCGTGCGAGAGCTGCGGTTACAGATCGAGTCATATGTTGACGCATGATAGATACGACAAATGACTGATAATGAAGACGCATTATGAGAGACAAGAAGAGTTTTTATTCATACAGTAGTTTATATACAAGATGTAACTGCACTTTATCAGAAAGTGTCTTACATACTCAAAAAAAGAACTAGTTTATGTACATAACAAAAGTGCTTTTAAAACAGATGCGAGTGCATGATTATGACCCTAAGCAGGTCCTTCAAAGAGGAATGTCAAACTCCAGTGGTAGGGGCTCGCCCTCGAGCTGCATGATTTGCTGATTCAGGGCCTCGATGTGAACCTCCAGCATATCAATCGTCTCTGCTGCATTCTGGGTTCCCTGAACATACTGGCGTATCTTGGTACTGAGCTCATCGCTGGCTATGTCTAGCTGCTCTTGTGCAAATCGGAGACGAGTCTTGAGACCTTTCTTGCTCCTGGCTTGGTGCTTGACCACTTTTTGCAGGGAAGCTGCAAAATGCTCAGCCTGAATCTTCTCTTGCATCAAACGGCCTACCTCATGTCAGACTTTGTGCACATACTTCTTCACCTTCCGCTCTTTTGCTGCCAGTCGGGCTTTTGCTACTGCGATCTCCTTTTCCTCGGCTTTGATACTCATACGGGCATGTAGAAATGTGTCCACCCAAGGTCGAGTGGTTGCTGCAATTGGTATGGTGCCATGCCTCGGGGGTCTCGCTGGTGTTGGTAGCTCAACGGGTATTGGCATGCTGCTTGCCTGGTCTTCTAAAATCAACCACTGATCATAGCCATCCACCGTCTGAGGAGTCATACAGTATTCAAGATTTTCATCCTCCCGCCAGCGGGAGAGCCTCCAGCTTGATGCAAATTCCCGCCTCATACGCTCTGAGGTGCCCTTGAAGTCGATGAAGTCTTCGTGCATGGGTTCCCAGGTAGGGATGAACTGGGCATACCCCAACTGTCGGAGAACGCGGAGAGGTGCATAAGGTGCTGATCCTGAAAGCCCGGCTAGAATGATACAAGTACGTCGAACTGTGCTAAGGCGCGGCTGAATCTGTCTAGGCATCCAGGTGGGCCGCCATATGATGTCATCCTCTTTCAAAGTTTGGAGGTGAGCAAGGTAAAGTTCTGCATCTGTAGAAGCCGGCTTATGACGTTGTACCAAGAATTGTAGAACCACGCTGTTGAACTGGATTGGCCTTGTGGGGGGCGATGCAATACTCAGGATGTGCTCAACTAACCAGATGTGTAGAAGAGCGATACAACTGTTGAAGGCCCCCTTCTGATGACTGGAACAGAACGAAATGTCTCGAAGAAGCTCGGCCAGTAACATTGGGACAAGGGTAGCTTTTTCCTGGACTTGCCTGATGACGTTGCATAATACAGCCTCTACATGTTTTGGCCCTTTGGGGAATAGGACTTGACCCACTACCGCCAAAGTAAATGCATTTAATTTCCCCGCATTAACTTTGGGGGCGATGTAATCCCAGTCCCGGTCATACAAGGAAAATAGGTAGGTCAAAGGGCATTTACTATATGACTCCTCTGCCCCTCTGAGCACTTGGTCTTCTCTTACCTCGAGGAACCTGGCCAGCGTCCGCTTATAATTCCCTTGGTGTTGTGGAAACACAATATCTTCTCCTAAGTTAAGACCCGAAATGTGACTGATCTCTTCCAATGTTGGACACAACTCCTGTTTACCGAAATGGAAGGTCATCGTCCTTTCGTCCCAACAATGGATAGCAGCTTGAAGAAGGCGCCAGTCTGGATTTATTCTGCTTAGCTCTAGAGTGTACCCCAGATGGTACTCCTGTTGCCAAACCATTCTTTGCTCCGATGTGAGGGTGGAGATGATTGATAATACTGAAGATTCACATCCTGGGCGTTCCCGCAGATTGACAAGGTTATGAGAACGTAAAGGACCTGCCATCTACATGATGCGGACAAAATTTAGACATATCTAACCTAAGATGAATGTATATATATATGTATATAAAAACATGGAAAATATTCAAGAATGAAGTAATTCACAATAAGAATCAAGCAGGGCTCACACAAGCTCCAAATTGGTTTAGGTATAAGGACACGAGTGTCCCTATATCTAATAAATGATGTAGGAGCGGCCTAAACTAGTAGCAAAAATAGGGATAAGGTTGTCCCACCTGACGGGTAACTACTAGTTTATGCCCACACAGAACCTATGGTCTACATGCTTATGCTGGTGTATGTAGGGTTTTGACTATAAGGTTGAGGAGCACTTGACCGTATATGCGACTCCCCGGTATAGAACATACCTGAAAAGGGATGATTGGTGCAAGTGGGAAAGACCAGCTACGTTAACCGGAGATAACCATCTCTCGGTCTACAACCAGTACTTTCCACAGATCTTTGGGCTCCAGCATCGGGGATAACCATCCCTCGATTGTAAGCTTACCGGATCCAGCTAGATAGGAGAATGGTTTTTATTCTATTATGCAATGAATATGAATGCATCAATCAAAATCAAGCAATGAATAAAAATGGAACCCTAGGCATGTTGCTAAGTTTTGCAAACAAATGTCCGAGGTTTTAATAATAATGAATGAAATAGCATATAGATGAAACTGAAAATTTCTGATGTGGTTTCCGGTATTTGATTGAGACTTAGGTTTTGGTTTGAATACTGGTCTGCGAAACCAGAGTCCCCAGCAGAGTCGCCAGCTGTGAGTACCTGGATTTTACCCTCCCTTCCCGATCAGGATAAATCCCAATAAGGAATAGTGATAAATTGTAATTGAGTTGTGAGTCGCCACCTATCTAATTTTGAGGGAAATAGGTCCCTGAATTTGTTGGATAAGGCATGGTCTAGAAATCAGAGGTCAGGGTAAGGGATTCATTTGAGTTAGGGGAAGGTGTTAGGCACCCCTAAACTCCCATCCGGAGATGGTTACCTACTCTCTAAGTCTGAATCAAATAAAGGAAACCGCATAAGAAACTTGTAATTCGATCTATATGCTGAGCAATGTAATATTGATTGAAATAAATGAATTGAGAGGGATAGGGTAGAAATGAAATAAGGATTCTATCTTAGGGGAGCTGAACCCGATCAGGGTTGCCTACGTATCCACAGTTAGTGGAATCAAGCCACACGTAGTTCCGGAAAGGAGTTGATGGTTTGATTTGATTGGACTGGTTTGTGGGTGATTGAAAGGTTTGAGGGTTGTTGCTCCTATTTGAGGAGTGAGGTGGCCTTTTAAGCTCGTGCTGAGGAGCGAGGTGGCCTTTTAAGCTCGTGCTGAGGAGCCTGGCGAGGTAGGGATTTGAACAGGTTTTGAACTGAGGCTCTGACGAGGGTTTGAATAGATTGGGTTTAACTAGAGTTTAACTAGGGTTTACCTAGGGTTAACTAGGGCTTAATCAGGGTTTAACTAGAGTTTAACTAGGGTTTACCTAGGGTTAACTAGGGCTTAATCAGGGTTTAACTAGAGTTAACTGGAATTAACTAGGGTTAACTGGGTTTAACTAGGATTAACTGGAGTTAACTAGGGTTAACTGGGTTTAACTGGGATTAACTGGGATTAACTGGGCTTAACTGGGATTAACTGGGATTAACTGGGCTTAACTGGGATTAACTGGGATTAACTGGGTTTAACTGGGGTTAACTAGGATTAACTGGGTTTAACTGGGATTAACTAAGATTTAACTAGAGTTGACTGGGATTAACTGGGTTTAACTAGGGCTTTAATCGGACAGAGGTTTGGCTAGGCAAGGCAAGTTCTGAACTGGGATTTTGGGTAGAGGTTCGACTAGGCGAGACTATATTTGAACCGGAATTTGGGCAGAGGTTCGACTAGGCGAGGCTATATTTGAACCGGAATTTGGGCAGAGGTTCGACTAGACCGGAATTTGGGTAGAGGTTCGACAGGCGAGGCTATATTTGAACCGGAATTTGGGCAGAGGTTCGACTAGGCGAGGCTATATTTGAACCGGAATTTGGGCAGAGGTTCGACAGGCAAGCAGTCTAAACTAGAAATTAAAGACAAAACTAGAAACTAAGCAATTAATAAAGCTAAAAACTTGAAAGCAAGACGAGGGATAGAGGGATTACCTGCCCGAAAGTACGGCGAACTTTCGGACAAAGATGGATTCTACAAAAAAAACTAAAAATTTAGTGTTTCGGAAATGAAACTCGAAAAACCAAGGAGAGAGGAGTGAAAATGAATGATTTTTGAAGGAAGAGAGGTGGGGTATTTATAGGGTCTCGGAGTAGTGCCCGCGCCTTTTTAAAGGGCGCGATTTATTATATTTTAATGAATAGTAAAGCGGTATGAACAGTGAGTCGGCAACGCGTTGGCAACGCGATATTTCGAAATCTGCGCCTTTTTAAACGGCGAGATTTTAATATATCTTATTATTAACAAAAATAATAATAAAAATGAAGTTTGCCATGGAAGTGGGACCGACATGGTCCCGCGCCTTTTAAAAGGGCGATCTTGCCCCTAGGGCCTGTTTGGCCCTTCAAAAAACTGATTTTTTGGGTTTTTTTGTTTATACTCCTATTTGCCGAAAAACTGTTTTTATCGTCTTAAGCACATTTTGAGCCCAAAAATAGTCAAAATTGAACTGGTAAAATCCAAAATAATATTTCAGATAAAACGTGGATTTTTCAGAATTTTTTAGGGGCGTTTTGGTCAATTTACACTCCAGGGGCATTTCGGTCAATTTCAACCGTTTTAAGTTTAATTTAACTCCAAAAATAGCCAAAATTTACCAAAAATTTTATGAAATCATTTTAAACAAAATGAAAAATTTTTAGCACTTTTTCAGGGGTATTTTGGTCATTTTTCACCCTAGGGGTATTTTGGTCAGTTTTTTACCTAAGGGGCATTTCTCAGAAATCGAAGCACGTGGAAAGAGGGTTTTAAAAAAGGATTTTTAAAAGGGATTTTAGAGGTATGTAAGGAGATAAAGGGGTGCAAAATTGGGGTGCTTACACCTTTGTTACAGAAATTAAGAGCGTTATCTGTGACAATCTCATAAGGAACACCATATCTGCAGATGATATCTTTTTTGAAAAACCGCTGAACAACTGAGGCCGTGACATTAGCAAAAGAAGCTGCTTCGACCCATTTTGTGAAATAATCAATTGCAACAAGAATAAATCGATGACCATTTGATGCTTTCGGCGTGATGGGCCCAATGACGTCTATACCCCAGGCTGAGAAAGGCCAAGGTGCGGTAAGATTGTGCAGTGTAACAGGCGGTGCATTGATTCGGTCTACATAAATCTGGCATTGATGGCATTTCTGAACATGGCGACAGCAATCAGATTCCATAGTAGTCCAATAGTACCTCAATCTAAGAATCTTCTTTGACAGCAATAATCCGTTCATGTGGGGACCACAAACCCCTCCGTGAACTTCTTCAACCACCTGTGCTGCTTCCTTTTTATCAAGACATCTCAACCAAATCAAGTTTGGTGACCTCTTGTATAATACTCCTCCTGAGAGAACAAACTGAATAGAGAGTCTTCTGATTGCTCGACGATCTATTTTGGTGGCTTCCAGAGGAAAAGTGCCGTCGTCCAAATATTGCTTGATATCTGTGTACCATGGCTTGTCAACTGGGCGCTCTTCTATAACTAGACAATAAGCTGGTAGGTCTTGTTGCTGAATCTCAATAGGCCAAATCAGATTTCCTTTAGGAAATTTCACCATCACAGCTAGGGTTGCAAGAGCATCGGCGAATCTGTTATGTGTCCTGCACCTGTGATTTAAAGTGATTCTCCTGAACTTGGTGATCAAAACATTAAGGCATGCCAGATACGGAATCAACTTTTCTTCCTTGATTGCCCATGACTCATTAGCTTGACAAATTACCAGTGATAAATCACCATAAACATCAATCTCTTCTATGCCAATACAATGTGCTTCTCTGAGTCCAGCTATACATGCCTCGTATTCTGCAGCATTATTTGAACATTTGAACTTTAGCTTGACTGAGATAGGAAGATGAGCTCCTCTTGGCGAGATTAAGACTGATCCTGCCCCATTCCCATGTTGGTTTGCGGCTCCATCAAAGTACATTTCCCATCCAATATAATCAAGATTTTCTGGTTCTAAACTTAGAATAGCTTCATCCGGAAACTCGTCATGCACTGAAACATAATCGGATGATGGGTTATATGCCAAATGATCTGCAATTGCTTGCCCCTTGATCGATTTCTGCGTCATGTATGTGATGTCAAATTCTGATAACATCATGAGCCACCGAGCTGTTCTTCCTGACATAGCGGACTTTTCTAGTAAGTACTTGAGCAGATCCATTCTTGATATTAAAATCACAGGGTAGGACAATAAATAATGTCGTAAACGCTGGGTGGCCCAAACCAATGCTAGACAAGTCCTCTTTAACGCATTGTACTTCTCTTCGTACTCATGCAAACGCTTACTGATGTAGTAAATGGCCTGTTCTTTCCTGCCTGATTCATCATGCTGAGCTAGCACACAACCCATTGAAGTCTTTTGGATGGAGATGTACACTAAAAGTGGTCGTCCGGGTGTTGGAGGGACAAGTACGGGTGGATTGAGAAGGTACTGCTTGATCTTATCAAATGCTTGTTGACATTCATCTGACCAGACTGTAGGCACATTCTTTCTAAGCAATTTGAATATCGGCTCACAAATCGGAGTAAGCTGTGCAATAAAACGACTGATATACTGAATCCTGCCCAGAAATCCTCGAATTTCCTTTTCTGTTTGAGGTGCAGACATCTCGATGATAGCTCTTGCTTTAGCTGGATCAACTTTAATTCCTCTTTTGCTAACAATGAAACCAAGGAGTTTCCCTGAAGTTGTTCCGAAAATACATTTTGCTGGATTTAGCCTTAAACCAAAGACTCTGAGCCTGTCGCATAATTTCCTCAAATCTTCAGGGTGATCTTTAGCCAACGGAGATTTGACAATCATGTCGTCTACGTAGACCTTCGTGCTCTTGTGCATCATATTGTGAAATAATGCTGTCATCGCCCTTTGATAAGTTGCCCCCGCATTCTTGAGCCCAAATGGCATGACCTTGTAACAAAAGGTGCCCCACGGGGTAATGAACGAGGTCTTTTCCATATCCTCTTCAGCCATTTTAATCTGATTGTATCCAGAAAACCCATCCATGAAAGATAGGGTTTCATGTCCAGCTGTGTTATCGACAAGGATATCTATGTGAGGAAGTGAAAAATTATCTTTTGGACTAGCCTTGTTCAAGTTTCTATAGTCGATGCACATTCTGACCTTGCCATCTTTCTTAGGCACCGGTACGATATTGGCCAGCCATTCTGGGTAAGTTGCCACTGCTAGAAAACCCACACTTATTTGCTTTTCGATCTCCTCTTTAACTTTCTGAGACCATTCTGGCCTTAACCGTCTGAGCTTCTGCTTAACTGGTTTCATCCCTGGGTTTAAAGGTAATCTGTGGACTACTAATTCTGGATCAAGGTCGGGCATGTCTGCGTATGACCAAGCAAATACATCAATGTAACTTCTGAGGAAGTCAATCATAACGCTCATTTGCTCAGGACTCATTGTAGTGCCAATCTTTACACACTTAGGATCGTCTTCGGATCCGAGATTTATAGTCTCAGTGTCCTCATCATTAGGTTTACATATCCCTTCGTAATGTTCAAGGAGGTCGAGGATCTCTTGTGGAGGTTCCTCTTCTTGCTCTTCGTCATACTCTACTTCCAAAAGTTCAAGATTGATTTCATGTTTAGAATTAGCTTTATCCTGGGAAATTCCCTGGCAAACCAGTAAGCTCGGTCTTAGTATTTGAGTTTAGTTTTTTTTTTTTTTTTGCCATTTTTTTTTATTTTTTATAGTGACTTCAGATCACTAAGCCTCTTTTGGAGACCTAGGTCATACCATCATGAACCAAGATTTTATGTATATACAAAAAAAAACCAGTCTTGAGACAAAGAAAATAAATTTCATTGATTTTCTGATGTTTTGCAATATTTACAAAGATGCATAAAGCGAGAAGACTATCGACTATTTTGAAATGACCAACAAAGCCGCCTGGAAAACAAAAATTTTGGTTTTTCTCTTTTTGACCTAAAGATGAAGAGAACAAATAAAGGAAAGAAACTGGATCATGGTCTGACTAGTCCGACCTTCTTTCTCTGCCTTCCTCGGGTTGCCTCAACTGTGATGGGATCGGTCCACCAAACGAGCGGAGAAGAACTGGCTCGTATGAGCGGAACAGAACTGGATGGTGCTTGCGAAGCACTAGAAAGGGTGCAAACCTGTTCCTCTGTCACGTAATCAATCTGAACTACATCTTCAACAGCGAGTTCTTCAAACAATTGAGCAACCTCGAACATTTCATGAAACCTTGCAGGATCGTCCTTTGGCTGAGGTTTGGGTGCTGGGTTGACAGTTGGCTCTTGGTCTGTTTCCTCAAAAGGAAGGTTTTTATAGATTTCAAAATCAAAGGGTCTGGGAGTACTGGTAGGAAAGGTAACAGATAGGGGAGGTGGGGGCACCGACTTTACTGATGATTTTCATTTAGTCAGCTTGTTCAAGAAATCTTTCAACTCTGGTTTGTACCTTATTCCGAAACGAGGTGTGTAGCGAGGTGCTATGTACCGCTTCTTCATTCCTTGATGGTGGGCTCCCAAACCCAAACCAGGTTTGTACTTCATTTTTGCCATGATCCTCACTGTAGCTGGTATATATCCATCTTTTTTGCTTTCAAGCTGAGCAATACAAGTAACCTCCTCAAATTGATAAGTCATAAAAGCTGCCCCTTGTCCCAATTCTTGGACATCTCCAAAAGAACTCGCCAAAGACTCCGTCGGAATCACAATCAATTGGTCGCCTTGAATGAACTTAATTCTCTGATGAAGTGATGAAGGGATGGCTCCGGCCATGTGAATCCACGGCCTTCCAAGAAGAAGAGTAAAAGAAGCTGGTACATTAACCACTTGAAAATTGGTCAAAAATTCTGATGGCCCAATAGAGATGTTTAGGTCGACGTCTCCCAAATTTTGACGAGTTGAATTGTCGAAAGCTCTAATTGTCATAGGTCTTTTCTTGACATGACTGATATCCATTCCCAAACCTTCCAAAGTAGTTAATGTACAGACATTCAAACCAGACCCATTATCTACCAAAACTGCTGAAAGTGTTTTACCCCTGCACTGCACTGAGATGTAAAGAGCTCTGTTATGTTCCTTATCACTGTCCGGGATTTCCTCTTCACTGAAGATAATGGTCTTTGGTTCAAGAATCTGACCTACCAGTTGCCCCAAACGCTCGGGCGTTATATCCTTTGTGACATGAGCATTGTTAAACACCCTAAGCAATTGCTCCCGATGGTGCTCTGAAGTTAAGAGTAGTCCCATCACTAAAATTTGAGCTGGGAGCCTTGTGAGTTGATGGGCAATATTATATTCCTTCGCTTTCTCCAAAATTTTCAACAATGCAGCATATTCCTCTTTTTGTTGCTCAGGACTCAGACATTGCTCTTTGCTCTTGGACTTAGGCAGCTCAACTTCTGGTTGCTGGTAAACTCTTCCTGACCTGGTTATTGCAGTGATGTTTTCATTGTCTAGAATGAGAGATGGAGGGGCCGGTAAACGATTAAGGGGATGGATTGGTGCTGGAATGTATGGAATCTGGACTGGACCTTTACCAAGGGGTCGTGGAGATGATATAACTGGGGTTGTAGGCCAACCAGCAGGGCAAGGGATGGTATAAACAATCCTCTCTTCTTCAACAGGAATAAAAGGGATTTGTATAGGACACTGAATGGGTTGAATAGTAGATGAGTGGACTGGCGACATTCGAGGTGTTTGGATGGGTTCAATAACCGGGGATTCGGGAGATGACAAAGACTGAGGATAAGGGATTCGAACAGGGACTCGGTATGAAGGACGGATAGCATCATCTGTCTCTGACAGTCCACCAATCTCCACCATACTAACATCAGATCCGTCCCTGCTTAGAAAATTAATCTGTCCTTGATGTGGGGGAAGAGGAGCTTGAATGATGCTAGTATTTCCAGGTGTAAATTCAACTTTGCCTTGCTCTAAGAGATCTTGAATATCATGTCGAAGAGTGTAACATACATCTATAGCATGACCCGGGCCTCGATGATATGCACAATAATGATCTGCATGATAATTTCGATTTTGCTTATCAACTGGGATGAGAGGAGTCGGCCCCTTTAGAGTTACAAGATCCCGCTTGAGGAGGAAAGTCAGAAGCTGGCTTAAAGAGTAAGGTAAGGGAGTGAAATTTATCTGTGGGTTTCTCACTGGCTGACGTGCCTGTTGATACTGATTTTGCCTTACCGGCTGAGGATTTTGAGGTTGAGGATGTTGTCGAATCGGTGGAGCAGGCAACATTAAGGGTGCACTGGGTGCAATCCAATTAACTTCTTCTCTTTTTCTGGTATCCTTTTGCCCACTATTCCTGTTAAATGGAGTACTTGACCTCGGAGATGTATTGCTAAGACTGGCATGTATAGTACCATTTTTAACAACTGTTTCAATTCTTGCTCCTGTCTCGACAATTACCTTGAAATCTGTTGCCGGTAAAGTTATCATTAGTGTCGAATATGGTTGCTTTAAGGTTCCCAAGAAAGTTGAGGCCATTTCTTCCTTTGATAATTGCACTGATAATCTTGATGCCACCTCTCTGCATCTAGCGGCATACTCAATGAATGATTCATTATTCCTCTGAGACAGCTGCTCTAGGTCGCTCTTTTGCGGGAGCACCTCCAAGTTAAAAGAGAATTGATCAATGAAGAGATCAATCACATCCTGCCAACTGGTAATCCGCTTCTTATCAATTGAAAGCCACCACCTTAGAGCGGCATCTTTCAGACTTTTCTGGAAGTATTGGATAAGATATGATGGTTTATCTCTGTAAGCCATCATGTCTCCCACATACAATTGTAGATGCTCTTTCGGGCACCCTTTGCCCCCATATTTGGTGAATTCTAGAACTCAAAAATCAGAGGGAACCAAGGTATCAGAGGAGAAAGCTAGATCATCCAGAGTTATCCCTGTAGAGGATGATGATAACCCCTGCATTTTTTCCATCATCTCTTTCAATTGATGAATTTCTTCTTGTTGGTTTTTGAGAGACATCAACAACTCAGAATCTTGTGGCGCCTTTGGATTATGATGATCACAGTGCACAGCCTCACCAGTTTTTCCATCAAACCGAGTGTAGTCAAAATCACCATCCTCACCTGGTTGATCATGAAGGGGGTTGATAAAGGTAAAATTCGGGATGGGAATCTCAACCCTAGGTTGATCCGGTTGAAAAGGTCTAAACCCTGACTGATCTGGTTGATGCCGAAAGGTTCCAATTCCAGGTTGGTCCGGCTGAAAATTTTCTGGTTGGAATACAGTTCTAGGCTGTTCTGGTTGAAATGGTTCGGTTTCTGGTTGGTGTGCAGGTTTATTAAGTTGCAAAGCCATCAGAGCCTGCAAGGTTTCCTGAATATTGTCCAATTGGGTCTTCATCCCATGTATCTCCTGATCATGTGCTTGTACAAGCTGGTCTGTACTTGAATCCAAACGATTGTTGGGAGCAGCCATGTCTGCTGAACTTTGAGATGACCAATCTGCGACTTCAGGACTGTCCAGATCTAGTATTACAGCTTGAGCAAGAGCACTAGATACAGAACGAGTGACAATTCGCTGTTTCATGCAACACTGAGAAAGATGTAGCGATTAAACATGAATGCATGATTTGACAGCAAAAAGATGAAAATCACTTCTTTATATATGCATGTGTTTGTGTGATTCTAAGACAACACTAAACCAAAAGAAAAATAATGAAAAGCAACGAAAGACAAACAGAAAGACAAAAGGAGATTGACTCAACCCTATACAGGTCTCTCAGGAATAATAAAGTCAGGAGGTAAGGGGTTGCCCCCAAGGTCTACCACTTGTTGACGAAGGATAGCAATCTCACTTTCTAGCCTATCTACCACGCCCGACGCACTTTGAATCCTGTAGTCGAACTCCAGAGCCTCGACTTGAGCATGGTGTCTGACTGCTTTCAACTGTTCTTGATTCTGACGGAATTGGACTTCAAACTGGAAAGACTCCTCAGCATCATCTCTTTTCCGCTTTTGAAACTCTCGGAGTGCTTGCTCTAACTGATGTTCTTTATCACGGGCCAACTGACGTCGACTCCTCAAGTCATCTTCCTGTTGTCGGAGGGTCTGTTGCGCTGTCTCCAACTCTTCCATATCTCTCAGAATCTTGACTTGGATCTGCTCCAACTGTTCCTCCTTCTTGCGGACTTCCTGACATTCCCTCTTCAACTCAGCTTCTTGTTGCCGGTGCGCCTGTTGCGCAGACTTGAGCTTCTTAGTATCCCTTAATATCTTAAGACGATTACCAAGGAAAGTATCTTTCCACGGCACCACCACCTCAGAAAGGGGAAGGCTTCCCCTGGACGGTGCTGTAACTGGGGTGAGCAATTCTGCTGGCTTTGGCATTTCTGATTGTATGTCAGGGTTCTCCAACCACAAATCATACTCTTCTTCAGTCGATGGTATCCCTGGTCCATATTCTACTATATCGTCTGGAAATTTTTCTCTTTTAGATCGTCTCCATTCATTTTGGAAACGCCTCTCTAGAAGTTCAGATGTAGTAGAGAAAACACAATAGTCTTTCGCCAAATCATCGATTACTGGGATAAACTGTCGGTATCCAAACTGTTGGAGTACTCTGAGTGGAATGTAGGGTGACGAACCAGTTAGGCCAGCAAGAACTATACATCTTCTTCCAAAAGTAGTTAAAAGAGGAAGCCTTTGCTTGTTGATTACGAGCCAACGACATTTCCAAATTATTTCGTCCTCTGATAACTGCTGGAGCTTTCTGTAACAGTCTTCCATTTTTTTGAAAGCAAGCTTGGATTGGGTCTGGCTGAATTTTCGCACTATGTTCCGAGCATCATAAGCAAATTCTGAGGGCACAGTAACCATTGATGGTAAATGCTTGACCAACCATAAATGTAAAAGAGATAAACTGGCGTTGAATGTCCCTTTCCTGTTCTCACTGCTATATTTAAGACCCTTAAGAAGCTCTCCCAGGATCATTGGGACGACTGACCCTCCACTACGCATGTCTTTGACTACCCCCACCAATACAGATTCAGCGAAACTGAGGTTCTTTGGGAAGATAAGCTGAGTTAGAACAATCCATGTAAGAACATTGAGTGTTGACTCGGATTCAGCTTCAGGTGTGCTAGGGTCCCATGAAGGTCTATACATATCCCATAGTTTGTTCATTTCAACCCTTGAGTAAGTACCTTTGGCATTGTTGGGTAATCGGTCAGGCTTGATGTGTAAGAACTGTGCGAGCTCAAACTGGTAATTTGTTCAGTAATGGGGTAGAATACCAGGACCATCAATATCAAGCCCTAAGATGCGTTTAACTTCTTCGATTGTTGGACACATTTCATTTTTTCCAAAACGGAAAACTACACTTTTAGGATCCCAACAAAGAATCGCCGCCTTGACTAAACGCCAATCAGGATCGATCAAAGCAAGGTCTAAAATATTTCCCACATGGTATCTCTGTATCCAAACTAGGCGACGGGCAGAGTTAAGGCCTTGAGCTGAACTAAAGATTGTAGCTGTGTCTCTGAGTTTGGCATCGCAAGCAGCACGCATCTCCAATTTGAGTGAATGACCTAGGCCTCCCGGCTTAATTATTCCTAAAAGGCCTGCCATCTAAACAATAGTGCACAAGTGAGACTCTACACAGGTGCTACATGATGATGCAAAACTTTTGAGAATGTTTTTTTTTTTTTCTTTTTATTTATTTATTTTTATTTATACATTTTTGTTTTTTGTTTTTTTTGTTTTTTTTGTTTTTTGTTTTTTTTTTTTTAGTGTGGCATTACATATGTAAACTAACAGGGTGGGTGGACAAAAGCCCAGTCCACTAACTTGGGTTTCCAAGACTTATTAGATTAAGGTAATAAATGAATAAGGGGATATCCATTTATATCTGGATTTTGAATCCCATATGTAGTGTCACGAAAGAGTTTTTTTTTTTTTTTTAGTCAAGACATATGTAAACCAATGGGGTAGGTGGTGTAGAGGTCCAACCTACTATCTTGGGTTATTGGAAACCAAAGCCCATTAAGTTTAAAACAAAAATGGATAAGTGGATAGGTGAGTACCCATTTATTATTTGAGGTTAGGACCCCCATATGTAATGATTTAAAGAAGCGGGTGAGAGGTTTATTCAATCACACACGGGCCATCATCAAACATAGTTCACACATGCCCTCTTTCTTGAATGAACATATGGGTACAAAAAAGATACCCTAATATGCAACCAAAAAAGAGGGCGGGTATAGATTATAAGCAGAGTAGGATTGGGAGAAACCGCCCTAATTTACTGCTTATAAACTATATCACAACCTAATCTATATGCATATGCCGGGGTAATGCAAGGTGTTCCTAGGGTGGTTGGGGGGACACTTGGCCGTATATGCGACTCCCAAAATGGGACGATTGGCGCAAGTGGGAGAAACTGAATCCATTTCTACGGGTACAACCCATAAGGCGTGATCCAGCTGAACTTCACAGATCAGAAAGCTCCTGACACTGAAGATACGTATCAAACAGCCGTAGGCTCCATAGATCCAACTAATGGGTTATAAGGTGATTACACTAAAATGCAATGAATATGATATGCACAGGAAAGAGAATAAGAACATCCCACAACATAAAAAGAATTAGCAAAGGAATAATTGCTTTAGGAAATGATTAGGGATTTAAAAATGTTTGGCTTTTACCTAATTTTCAGGTTGGATCTAACTCTTTAGGTTTTCCCCAGTGGAGTCGCTAGAGCTGTAAACACATAAATTTACCGCCTTTCCTCCCCTCTCATCTCTAAGTGTAGAGATAAGGTCCGAGAGTAGAGGAATAACGCTAAATTTATTCTAAGAGTCGCCACCTACTTAGGGGAAGTAGGAGCCCGAGATAAAATCAAAAATAAGGGGTCTACGGTCCAGAGTAGTCTAGGTAAGAGATCCATTTAGGTCCTGGGGAAGGGGTTAGGCACCCTAGGATCTCCATCCACTGATGGTAACCTACTCATTAGGTCTAAGCCAAACATTTAAAATCCCTAAAAATTTTCTAAACAATTATTAATTTTGCTAATTAAACACAGATCAATATGGGGTGTAAAAATTTTATCTTTGGTTGGGGTCGAACCCTGGTTTGGGCTGCCTACTTATCCGGTTAGTCGGAATCAGACCCTAATAGTAGTTCGGGGTAGCGACTGTTTTTATACTCGTTTCGGAGTGTGGTCACTTCCAACTCATGCTTGAATTGGGGGAATTGGAATTGAGATTTATGAATCTCATTCCGGGAGATGGTTGCGTAGCTAGGTGCTCGTGGAGGAGCTCTAGGGGGCGTTCATTTATTAGGGTAAGTCTTTATATGTAGGTTTTTTTTGAAAATGTTTTTGTTGTTTTGTATTTTTTGATTTTTTTGTATTTTTTTAATTTTGGCAGTTTAACTAGTCAAAAACTAACCTAAGTGCCCAAGGTAGGCAAAAAGGAAAATAAGGTCTAACTGATTTAATTAACTTAAAGGCAAAGAGCAGGGCGGATCGAGTGGCCTTAAACCAAAAGAGGTTATGGTTTAAATACGGACCCTGCTCTAGGTCCCAAGGGGAGATAGACCAGTACCTTTAATTTTATTTTGATATTTTTTTATATATTTTATTTTGATTTTTTTTTTTTTTGTAAGACTAAACTAATGGGGTAGGCCAAATATTTAGGGTTAAAAAAAGAAAAACTAGCTAAGTACCCAATGTAGGCAAAATATAGAAAGGAATCTACGGCCTAAACCCTATTGCACACACATGGATAATACATACATACATGACAAAATAAATGGGACTCAAAGAGAAAGTTAATGGGCCAAGGCCCATTGACCGCTAATGGTTAATTGGCTTTGGTCCACTATCATTCTAAGGCTTTAGGAGGTAAGCCCAAAAAAATTAAAAAATTAAAATGACTCCAGGGGCTTATGGGCCTCAATTTACTAACATATGGCCCGATCCAAGGGCCCAAAAGATTTAAATCCTCAACACTCCCTCCTCATATTTAATTTCTATCATGCAAAAACAAACAAAATAAATAATATCAAAACAACAAAAAAATAATATAACAATATATACATATATATATATATATATATATATATATAGACAGGGAGGATGCATACCTGCGTGCGGTTGTCGTGAAGGTGATAGAAAGAAAGCCAGTGGCTAGTGGTGCTACTGCTACTGTTGATGATCCGAGAAAAGATAGATGAAAGAAACTTTCACAACATTCACTCCCCAGAACAAGAGATTACTAAAACAAAATAGAGAAAAATAAAAAATAAAAAATCCGCAATGTGATGTAGCCCGATCCTCTTGTTTCTGTGCATGATCAAAACAAAAAAAACCATGAATAAGTTAATTTGCCCAAAGGCTTGGAGAGGAAAAGATGAAAAGAAAAAGGGGAAACTACAGGGATCTAGAGAGAATTGGGTTAAATGAGATGTTCGGAAGGGAAAGATGCTCAGGACTCACCCGAGACTGGATTTGGCCAGAGGTGGAGCTAGTTTGGTCAGGATTTAAAGGATCGAACATGGATCAACTGAGATCAATAAACTGTTGGCCAAAACAGAAGATGGTGATTGATACTGGAAGAAATGAACCTGACCAGTTAAACAAAACAAAGAAATCGAAATGGTGAGGAACAGAAATCGAATCAATAAATCTCGATCAAGAAGAAATGAGAGCTTGGCCGAGAGGATTACCTGAGGACTAGCTGCCGGCGTGGTTCAGGCGATGGAGATGCTGGGTCTCAACAGATTGGAGAAGATGAACAGGGTGCTCGCCGGCGGTATTGTTGGCCTGATCGGAGCTGGATGGCAACTGGAGGTGATGATTAGAAGTGAAATCACACTTCCTCTACTGTAAGCCAGACTTGGGCGTGAATTAAAGCTCGCTGTGGAAGCTAGATCTGGCCGGAGCTGCCGCTGCGTGGCCGGATGTGGATCAGATTTGAAATGAGATCTGATGAGAAAAAAGGGAGAGGAACTGGCCGAGTCAGACGAGCGTGAACTCAGGTGAGAACTAAGCAAACTAGATCTGGAATTTCTAGATCTAAAACCAAAAAGCGCTAGAACAAGGGAGAGATCGAGTGTTTACCTGAGAGGAGAAGAGACTTGAGAACTGGAGATGATAAGGTGGGTTGATGATGGACTGCTACAAGCAAACGCCGAGATGTAGCTGATTAGAGAAGATGACCGAAACTAAAAGTGGTGGAGCTGCTGTGCGTAGTGAGATCTCGCCGAAAGATGGGACGCTGATGGAAATTGCCGGAGGGGGTGGCCGGAGCTCAAACCGAGTCGAGGTCTCTACAGATCTAGCAATGGGGGCTGCTGCTGAGGTAACTCAAAGAACCAAAGAAGATCGCCGGCGATGAGGAGATGGACTGAAATGGTGGTCGAGTGACTTTGCCGGATGCTAGAGATGGAAGAAGAAATCGGGAGAGAAGGGGCTGGCTCTCAGCCGAATGAGCTTTTGGGGATTTGAAAACCCTATCTCTTTCTTTATATAAGTAACAGTGATGGGCCTTGGTGGATTTAGGATTGTGGGCCTTGGGCCTTAGACAACAGGTCTTGGAAACATGGTCTGAGGCTTTGCACATGAGTAATCAATTATGGGTCTTATGAAATGGGTTTAGTGAAATGGATTAGGAGATGGGTTTGGGGATTTGAACATGGACTAAGGATAGGGTTAGGACATGCTCTCTTTCTCTCTCTCTCTCTCTCTAGACTCACAAAGCTCTCATTAGGAAACAAATTAAATTAAATTGGAAAAAAAAAAGTTTTAAGGGTGTAAAAATGGGGTGTTCACACTCTTGGGAACCAATAGCTGGTCCACCCGTCCCTTAACTCTTTTTTTTTTTCAACTATGATTAACCTTAATTAAATTAAAGTTAATATTTTTTTAATTAAAAAAACAAATGTTGAATGAGTGAACTATAGGGGTGTGAGTGAATCTTAGTCATAGTTAGTGGTGTTAAAAAAGGGAGCTAAAAAAGGGAGCGTGGACCAAAGAGAACTGGCATTCGGTTGCATAGCCAAATGTGTGGTCGCCAAAAACTTTCCCAATAGCCACTAGGATCAATCGTAAGCATGTTCTTTTTTAGAGCTCCCTTTTCTCCTAAAAGCCGCTCCTCTTCTTCTAGAGAGTCGTCTGCTCTTATTGAGAACTATCAGGGCTCTCAAACTCTTTGAGAGCAACCTAAAGACTTAGAGAGAATTGATGAATTCACCAATCCAAAAGGTGATTTTGGTGTGTTGTATTTCCACTATTTAAAACACAAGAGAACACAAGAGGGAGAATCTGCTACAATGTACAGAGGATAGTTTCTTTTAACATTTTAGGAAACTATCTTAAAGAATGAATAGATGCACGGGAATATACAAGAGGATTTCATGTCAATCTTCTTTGAGATCTTCTACAGCAGACAACATCTTCTTTGAGATCTTCTATAGCAGAGAGCCGTGTGATTACATGAGGCTTTCTATTTGTGTTGGGTGTCCTATGGAGTGTGGACACATGAAGTGTATTGCTGACTTGATACGCATCTCATATACCCTCCGTCAAACTGGGCTGAGGGCTGGGCCAAAGGCCGAGTTTGGTCCTTAGTGTCTCGAAGGCGTGATAAAGGCTTAGTGAGGATATCAGCAACCTGGTTGACAGAAGGCACAAACCGAGTGAGCAAGGCACCTAAAGCTACCTATTCTCTGACAAAATGATAGTCTATTTCAATATGCTTTGTACGGGTGTGAAAGACTGGGTTAATTGTCATATGTAGAGCTAACATGTTGTCACAAAAGAGTGTTGGTGGTTGATACAGGTGGACACCAATGTCACGTAGGATGAATGAAAGCCATGTAAGTTTGGCCGCAATGGAGGCAAGAGCACGATACTTAGCCTCTGTACTGGATCGTGCCACAATGGGTTGTTTCTTTGCGCTCCAAGAAATACAATTGTCACCCAAAAAGGTACAATAACTAGTTGTGGATCGTCGTGTCAATTGACATCCGGCCCAATCAGCGTCAAAGAAGGCATAGAGAACCATTGGATTTTGTGAAAGGAGACGGGTTTCATGATGAAGAGTGCCCTGCACATACCGAAGGATCCGTTTGACAAGTTGAAAATGAAAGTTGGTTGGTGTCTGCATAAATTGGCACACATAGTTGACACTATAAGAGATGTCAGGTCTGGTAAATGTTAAGTATTGAAGCCCGCCTACAATACTCCAATAGAATTGGGGATCAAAGAAGTGAGTATCATCATGCTTCAAGTACTGAAGTTTGGCTATAAGAGGGGTGGAGATGGGGCGACAGTGTGTTATCTGAACTCGTTCAATGAGGTCAGAAGCATATTTGGATTGTCGAAGAAAAAGACCACCTGAAAACTGTTGAACCTCGATCCCAAGGAAATAGTGGAGATAGCCAAGATCCTTCATAGCAAATTCTGTCATCAGTTGTCCAATGAACTTGTCGATGAAATCTTGGTTACTTCCAGTTAAGATAATATGGTCAACATATAAAAGGAGGAGAGTACCAAGTGTTCAGTGGCATATAAAAAGAGAGGAGTAGGTAGAGCTGTAGAAGAAGCCGATTGATATGAGATAGGTGCTAAAGCGATCAAACCACGCATGAGGCGCTTGACAAAGTCCATAGAGGGTCCGCTTGAGTTGGCATACAAAAGTGGGTTGAGATGAGTCTTGGAATCCAGGTGCCTAGTCCATGTACACATGTCACGCCCCAAAATCCCCCTAGGAGAATGTGGAACTTTGGCACGTGACTTACTTGACTTAATTCATTTAATAAGCTTTAAAGGCATACCAAAATCAGAACTTAAAAATTTCTTCATTAAATACTTCAACTGAACAATAATTAGAATCTGTAATTAAACTGAACAAACATAATCTGAATCATCCTTGTGATTCTTAACTCTTTAATTAACCGTATCAAATTTAAATATCCCAAATAATGATTAGAACATAATAACTAGTTACAATCTATCTGAAATTTAAAAAATTTCTAATAAATTAAAATAATAATAAAACCATCCATCGAAATCTAGTTCCTCTTCGGAATGATCACCTACAAGATCTTCCTTACGTACTCCTCTTCAACTCAAGGCTCTTGTGCACAATATTTCAAATCTCGAACCTGTCGACAACAAAAGTCATCGGCTGAGTAACAAGTTACTCCGCGTATATAACAATGCATAATAAACAATATCATAACGATAACATGCATACAATTAACAATTCAATTACAATTTACATACATAAATCAGAGTACGGAAACATGTTTTCTCTTCAACTATTTCATGTGCTCACTTGTACTTATCTTTCTTACTTTTTCTTTCTTTCTTATTTATCTTTTTCTTACTTTTCTTACATTCTTATTTTTCTTCTTTTCTTTGAGATCTTTCTTGAAGTCAGATAACTAGTACCCTTGAAAACTTATCTTGAAGCAAAGCACTAGCATCTTTGTTACTTTTCTTATTTTTTCTTACTTTTCTTTGATATCCTTCTTTACCGAGATACCACCCTTTGTACATTATCCGGCTCGGAAGGCTTAGTGCATTTTCTGGTACGACGGCTTACTTACTTTGGCATACATTTTGCCCTTTCTGATGGTATCCGGTGGTGCAAAACACATACATGCATTTATGTTTTCGTGTGTCTTTCCTTCTTATTTTCTTACTTTTCTTACTTTACTTTTCGTCTTGCTTAACATCTTATTAATGTCTTTAATTCTTTCTTCATACTTTTGCATATTTTTCATTCGTGAGTGCACAATGATATACCTCTTGTTTAAATTGCACCTAAGAGTAACCGTCAAGGGTCATAGGATATCTCACCATATCGTCCCATACCACTATGTTAACCAGGCCTAGGCAAGCTTGATTTTCCTCAAAGGTTCATTTACCCAAATGTATGTTACGTATAAGGAACATAAAAGAAACACACAACTATCATATCTCTAATGATTCGACAATACAAAATTCATAGTTAATATTAACATACACATAAGTCACGATTTAATTTAAAATCATATCCTCTTTTTATTTAATCACAATCAATATCCTAATTATAACACCTTTCATCGATGGTAATTCTCATTAATTATAAACATAAAATCAAATTCACATATAATTAACTCCTACAATAATTCATTCATTCAATTTCCATTCATTCATCCAATTCTTCTCATAAATCCACACACTTCAATGAAATTTCTCAATCTCCTTGTTGAATCATAAATAATTTTTAATAGGGTTTTTACATCCTAATTTAACGATTCAAAATTCATGAAACATGAATTCATAAATATGGTTCTTTACATCCTATTTTAACAAATCAATAAATAATGAAACGGAGATCATAATTATGGTTCTTCACATCCTATTTTAACAAATCCATAAATAATAAGATAGGGATCAACTCATGGTTCTTCACATCCTATTTTAACAAATCCATAAATAATAAGATAAAAATCAAATCAGGGTTTTTCACATCTTACTTTAATTTCATGTTCATACTTAGGTCCACTTCTTTCAATCCATCTTTTAGATTGATACTCAAAATATTGAAAACTAAGTTTGTTATTTACATTATTCACATCTTAATCATGTTCTTTACATAGATCTTATCATTAGATTCATGCTTTAAATTCATAGTTATAATATTGAGAACTAGGGAAAGTTATTTATCACACTTGATCGTCTCCCTACGATCTATCGCTTTCGAATAGGGTTCTCTTTTGATCGTCACGTCTCTTTTCTCCTTTTTTTGACCAAATCTTTGAACTCCTTCAGTTTCCCCCTTTTTGATCTCTTAGAAACTCTCTATTTTCTCTCTTTTAGGTTTAGAATGCCTTAGAAACCCTCAACCCTCGAGTATAAGGAGTATTTATAACATTGGGAGCCCTAGGGACTCAAAACACACGAAATCGCGCAGTCCATTGCCGGAACGGCGTTTTGAACGATCGATCGCCCCCCCTCCTCCCGAATTATTTTTTTTCTTGGAATAGCCTTCGGTATTTTGTGCATTACTTTTGACTTGGTTATCGGAATTAGATGATTCAACTTGCGTTGGACTCCTCATTCAAAGAGGAACAACTTTGATGCTTTGCAAATTTTCTATTTCTTCTTTATTCATGGACTAATTTACTCGTAAAGCTAACTGGTCTGGAAATAAATTTCAGCAGCCCAGATTTGCAGCAAACCTAGTTTCAAAAATTCAACTTTTAACCTAACTCTGACTAAGAATCTGGAAAAATGGTAAACATGAACTTTAAAGAGGGTTCCAATACCTTTCCAAAAATTCAAGAATCGCTCGATTCCGATTTGCGGTGATGAAACTATGTCTTCTTGAACTTGAGGGTATGTTAAGGCATCATTTTTTAATTTATCTTTTAGGAACACATGCATTTAAAATTAGGTACATATTTTAAGAAATCCATATAAATGGCACGAATGTCGAGAAACTAAATTTTGGGTCTTTACATCCTCCCCCCTTAAAAGAATTTCATCCTCGAAATTACATACCTTACACAACAAATTGGATACTTTTCTTGAATTAGTTTACCTAAGTGCGTCAATTAAGTGTACAAGCCACATACTCATATAATACAAACATCTATCGGAAGCAATCGTATTAAACGTAATATAATAAACTTAAATTAGCACAAAATTTGCTCATTCTGTTAAGACATCTCATTGAAGGTTATCTTCGTGTATGACGTACCTTGCATCTCATCATCTGATGTTTAGGCATTTTATTTTGAAATGACAAAGACTTTGCCTTGTGTAGTCTAACGAGGTGATTGATATGAACTCATTTGACAGATAAAGCTCACGGTTACTTAGTTATAAATGGGGAGTTCTTACCTATTATACATAAAGGAATCTCATGTAATTATTATATATATATATATATATATATATATATATATATATATATATTCATCTATTACTATAATAACATTTGTAATTATAACTTTTTATTTCTTTTAATCTTTAACTCTAATAAAACTTATTATATTTTAAAAATTCATGTAATTATATAAGCTATTTTATTTATTTATTTTCACTCATATAATCATTTATTTATATTTATTTACAAGCATCCTATGTAATCATTAAAGTCATTCTTTATCTTGTCAAATAAGTGTAAATATTATTTTGCATGTGTGGAACTCACGGCCAAGAGACTTCTCTCCATTATCATCTCATGGCCACCATGTTTGAGGTTCTAATTATTATACAATTTATTCTTGATTTATTATATCATATATAATATAGAGAGCTTGATATATAAGTAGTCATCCTTTATTATGAAGAATATTAATTAACTAAATTCATAATTAAATTAAATATATTAAGAAGATTCTAACATATGAGATCTAAAGGGATCTTTTTAATTTTAGAATCACAGTGTACTTAGAAGACATTTCTCATAATTTCATTATGATTATTGAATTCTATCAATACACTTAAGATTTTTTATAAATCGTAAATTAATGGTAGTTCATATGAATTACATTCCTGAATCTTTATTTTAGAAGGTTTCTTGGCGATGAGTCTCCCGTCTTGATGCTTTTAAGATCTGTATGATGCATATGAGATGTATGATGGTTATGCTATGTATGATGCTTAAGAGATATGCATGATGCTTATGATATGTGCATGATGCTTATGTTATGCATGAAGTGTATGCTATGTATGATACTTATACTATGTATGATGCTTATGAAATGTATGATGTTTATGTTATGCATGATGCTTACGAGATGTATATAATGTTTTTGAACTTTGAGACCTACACTATTCTTGGATTTTATAATATATTTACCACTTTGGACTGAGCATTGGGTCTAGAACGTGCTGCAGAATTAACGCGCATCTGTATTTAGAACTTTTGGACTAAGTACTGAGTCTAGAACATGCTGCAGAATTAATGCGCATCTGTATCTAAAAACGTGCATCAAACATTCATGAGCTTGTCCAAAATTATATATATATATATATTTTTTTAGTTATTATTATTTTTTTGTAACGAAGGAATGTGTCAAAAATTGTATCGGTTAGACATGTTTTAGGTACTCATTGATTAGTAAGGTGCATCAGATATATTCGTAACTACGTGTTTTAATCAGGTGCACAATCATGTATTCTAATTATAACATATCATGTTTCACGTATAATAATATAATAGCATATTAACAATCATCATAGAGATTTCATATTCAAAATAGTAATATTAGATAATAAAAACTTTGGTTGTTGTGCCTTATGACGAAAGTTTTAACAACAAATAACAAATCATAAGTCTAACTGGAAAATTATTTTAAATTTGGCTTAAAATGATTTTAAAACCTCAATCTTAAAGAATTTAAATCTTATTCGTTCAAGATTTTCCTTCTAATATACTTAACTTTTAGGAATTCAATGCCTTAGCTTTATCGTCATCCGACCACGATTTAAGAATAACTCATGTCTAACTTGAACACAAGTCATCTTAACATATAATTATTACTGTGTCATTTCAAACTCATAATAGCATATAATAACACATAATAACATACAATAACTTTTATTAGCATACAATTTCGTAAAAAACCTAAGTCCTAACGAACCTAATGACACCACATCCATCATGATATCAATCTGGATTTAAGACTAATTCATTTGTCTATCTTGGTAAATCTCCTTAATCCTCATAATCCTAAAACTATCCTATATGGGCCTAAAGTCTTTTGCTCTGATACGACCTCTGACATCAAACCTGAAGTAAAATAATCCTAGTTCCAACTTAGAAGACACTTAGACCTAAGTGACCTAATGTCTTTGCTCTGATACCACTTCTGTCACGCCCCAAAATCCTCCCTATGAGAATGTGGAACTTTGGCACGTGACTTACTTGACTTAATTCATTTAATAAGCTTTAAAGGCATATCAAAATCAGAACTTAAAAATTTCTTCATTAAATACTTCAACTGAACATCAATTAGAATCTGTAATTAACTGAACAAACATAATCTGAATCATCCTTGTGATTCTTAACTCTTTAATTAACCGTGTCAAATCTAAATATCACAAATGATGATTAGAACATAATAACTAGTTACAATCTATCTGGAATTTAAACAATTTCTAATAAACTAAAATAATAATAAAACCCTCCATCGAAATCCAGTTCCTCTTCGAAATGATCACCTGTAAGATCTTCTTTATGTACTCCTCTTTAACTCAAGGCTCCTACGCACAATATTTCAAATCTTGAACCTGCCGACAACAAAAGTCATTGGCTGAGTAACAAGTTACTCCGCGTATACAACAATCCATAATAAATAATATCATAACGATAACATGCATATAATTAACAGTTCAATTACAATTCACATACATAAATCGAAGTGCGGAAACATCTTTTCTCTTCAACTATTTCATGTGCTCACTTGTACTTATCTTTCTTACTTTTTATTTCTTTCTTATTTATCTTTTTCTTACTTTTCATGCATTCTTACTTTTCTTCTTTTCTTACTTTTCTTTGAGATCTTTCTTAAAGTCAAATAACTAGTACCATTGAAAACTTATCTTGAAGCAATGCACTAACATCTTTGTTATTTTTCTTATTTTTTCTTACTTTTCTTTGATTTCCTTCTTTTCTCACTTTTTATACTTCATACTTCATCATTGAATGAACAACACATTTACATACATCAATAATAACGTAAAATACTCCTTTACCGCATAAGGAAATGGGTTACTATACTTTACTTTACCGAGATACCACCCTTTGTACATTATCCGACACAGACAGCTTAGTACATTTTCCGGTACAACTGCTTACTTACTTTAGCATACATCTTACCCTTTCTGATGGTATCCGGTGGTGCAAAACACATACATGCATTTCCGTTTTCGTGTGTCTTTCTTTCTTACTTTCTTACTTTATTTTTAGTCTTGCTTAACATCTTATTAATGTTTTTAATTCTTTCTTCATACTTTTGCATATTTTTCATTCGTGAGTGCACAATGATATACCTCTTGTTTAAATTGCACTTAAGAGTAACCATCATGGGTCATAGGACATTTCACCATAGCGTCCTATACCACTATGTTAACCAGACCTAGGCAAGCTTGACTTTCCTCAAAGGCTCCTTTATCCAAATGTATATCATGTATACGGAATATAAAAGAAACACACAATTATAATATCTCCAATGATTCGACAATACAAAAATCACAGTTGATATTAACATACACACAAGTCAGGATTTAATTTAAAATCATATCCACTTTTTATTTAATCACAATCAATATCCTAATTATAACACCTTTCATCGATGGTAATTCTCATGAATTATAAACATAAAATCAAATTCATATATAATTAACTCCTACAATAATTCATCCATTCAATTTCCATTCATTCATCCAATTCTTCTCATAAATCCACACACTCTAATGAAATTTCTCAATCCTCTTGTTGAATCATAAATAATTTTTAATAGGGTTCTTACATCCTAATTTAACGATTCAAAAATCATGAAACATGAATTCATAAATATGGTTCTTCATATCCTATTTTAACAAATCAATAAATAATGAAACGGGGATCATAATTATGGTTCTTCACATCCTATTTTAACAAATCCATAAATAATAAGATAGGGATCAACTTATGGTTCTTTACATCCTATTTTAACAAATTCATAAATAATAAAATAAAAATCAAATCATGGTTCTTCACATCCTATTTTAATTTCATGTTCTTACTTAGGTCCACTTCTTTCAATCCATCTTTTAGGTTAATACTCAAAATATTGAAGACTAGATTTGATATTTATATTATTCACATCTTAATCATATTCTTTACATAGATCTTATCATTAGATTCATACTTTAGATTAATAGTTATAATATTAAGAATTAGGAAAGTTATTTACCTCACATGATCGTCTCCCTACGATCTATCGCTTGCGAATAGGGTTCTCTCTTGATCTTCATACCTCTTTTCTCATTTTTCTGACCAAATCTTTGAACTCCTTCAACTTCCCCCTTTTTGATCTCTCAAAAACTCTCTATTTTCTCTCTTTTAGGTTTAGAAGACCTTAGAAACCCTCAACCCTCGAGTATAAGGAGTATTTATAACATTTGGAGCCCTAGGGACTCAAAACACACGAAATCAAGCAGTCCATCGCCAGAACAGCGTTTTGGGCAATCGATCGCCCCCCCGCCGATTTTTTTTTCTCAAAACAGTCTTCAGTATTTTGTCCATAAATTTTGATTCGTTTATCGGAATTGGATGATTCAACTTGCATTGGACTCGTCATTTGAAGGAGAACAACTTTGATGTTTTGCAAAATTTATAATTCTTCTTTATTCATGGACTAATTTTCTCCTAAAGCTAACTCGTCTGGAAATAGATTGCAGCAGCCTAGATTTGCAGCAGACCTGGTTTCAGAAATCCAAATTTTAACCTAATTCTGACTAAGAATCTGAAAAAATTGTAAACATGAAGCTTAAATTGGGTTTCAATACATTTCCAAAAATTCAAGAATCACTCGAATCTGATTTGCGACGAAAAAACTATGTCTTCTTGAACTTGAGGGTATGTTAAGGCATCCCTTTTTAATTCATCTTTTAGGAACGTATGCATTTAAAATAGGGTATATATTTCTAGAAATTCATATAAATGACACGAATGTCGAGAAACTAAATTTTGGGTCTCTACAACACAGGTTCACCTAAACGCCCATGGAGGAAGGCGTTTTTGACATCTAACTGACGGATGTCCCACTTATGGGCCATTGCAATAATGAGAACAATCTCAATTGTTGCCGGTTTGATGACAGGAGAGAAGGTCTCTTGAAAATCAATACCAAGTTGTTGATTAAACCCTTTAGCAACGAGGTGGACTTTTAAACGTTCCAAGGAGCCATCGGATTTGAGTTTGGTCTTGTAGACCCACTTGCAACCCACCACATTCATTGTATCCATTCATAGTATCAAATCCCAAGTCTGATTTTGATGAAGAGCAGTCATTTCCTCTTGCATTGCAGCTAACCATCTGGGGTGTTTAAGGGTGGACTTAATCATTTTAGGCTCGATTGGGATTACATTTGCAGTGAACACATTGTCTAATGAAAAATACTTAGGGTTGGGTTTGACTATGCCTGCTTGAGACCGTGTTCTTATGATGCATGTAGGATTGTTGATGGCGGCATTATAAATAGTAGCAAGGTCCTCTTGATGAGAGACACTTCTAGGGGCTGCCACATCGCTGGTGTATGTTGGGTTGACTTCAGTTTGTAGTGGAGATGATTCGGGTATGGATTGTATTGCTGCAGATGGTGTGCCCAAAGTATTAGTTGTGGTGTCCATAATAGTGGATGGAAAACTTAATGGGCGGGGGGGGGGACGTGTCTTTTATAGGAGCTTGTGGAAGATGATCTTGTCCTTGTGAAGGATATGGAACCTCAATCATGGGAAATGGTGGCTGAAATGGTGGTGATGGTGGTTTTTGTGATGAATCCTTTGCACCTGTAATCCAACAAAAAAAATGGTAATCTCTTCATTGGTATTGGTTGGTGAAAAAAGGGAACTTGGGTCCTTAAGGGGAATGTTGCCTCATCATGTCTAGAGATATAAACACGTCCTATGGGTGGGTAATAGCAGCGGTTGCCTTTGTGACTAAGACTATAGCCCAGAAAAACAAATGGTACAGAGCGGTGATCCAACTTATTTTTAGCATAGTCCCTCAAGTAGGGAAAGCATCTACAAACAAAGATGCGTAGGGACCCACAATCTGGCTTCTTTTTAAGCAATTTCTCATAGGGTGATTCCCAGCCAAGGACACGTGATGGTTGCCGGTTGATTTGCCAAACCACAGTACCAAACACTTCAGCCCAAAATTTCCCCTTGGGACTCCTCCATGGAATAACATTGTGAGTCCGAGCTCTGTAATGTTTCGGTGTTTCCTCTCTGCTAAACCATTCTGGGCAGGCGTGTGTGGACACATGACATTTGATGTCAAATTCCATGTTGGAGCAGATAAGAAGTGAGCATTATTTATGAACTCACCACCACCATCTGACTGAAATACTTTCATTCTTTTTCCAAACTGTGTCTCAAGTTGTCGATGAAAATTAATGAAACATTGAGTAAAGTCAGATTCGAGCCTTAATGGGAAATACCATGTGTGACGAGTTCATGCATCTACGAAAATCACATAATATTTGAAATGTTGATTTGAGAGAATAGGAGCAACTCCCCATAAATCACAGTGAATAACGAAAATAGACTCTTCACAATGTTCATTAGAAGGTAAATAAGGTAGGCGACATGCCTTAGCCATTTGACAACTACAACAAAATTTCTCATTCTTATTACTACCCACTATTCTTACTCAAAATGAGCTTATTCTGCTTGAGACGATCAACCACATGTGTATGAGAGTGACCTAGGCGTTGATGCCACACCTCATCGCTAACCACTCGAAACCGTGTTGAGAAAAATACAGAATCATAACTCAGTTGCAAGGCATATAAGCCACCACATCTAGGACCTGCCGCTATCCCCTACCTGGTTTCCTTGTTCTGTATAGAAAATCCATTAGAGGAAAACTCGAACACATAAGGATATTCGCTAGTTAGTTGGCTCACAGATAAAAGTATCTTTTTAATTTTTGGAACAACCAGTACATCATTTAACTGTATACAGTGCTTACCAGTATCAATACTCATATGCCTTTTGTGGGTGATGTCAAGAGTATTACCATTACCAACCAGAATCTTATCAGAACCAGAGTAAGGGAGGGAAGACTGCAGCTTACCAACATCTGCAGTCATGTGAGAAGATGCACCGGAGTCTTGAAACCAAGCCGAGTCTTGCCTATCTACCAATGTTATTGCAGCAAGGGCGTGAGAAACATCCTGTGGCTGATAGGTCTAGTTGAACCTGTTCCAACAACGTATGGCTGAATGATTTGATTGCCACAAATCTGACAAACCACGCCCCTGGTCATGCTCCTCTACTTGATTTTTCTGAACCTGAGGTCCATTGCCACGGACAGGTGGCTGTCCGGCTTGTGTAAATCCCCGTCCTTTAGATGTGAACCCACTTTGTTGTTTCCCTTTCTTGTTAGGGTATTTACCTCTACTTTGTCCATGAGACCGTTGTCCCGTGAAGGCAAAATTCTGATCAACCAAACCCAGTCCTTCTATGGTATACATGGTCTTGAGAGTTTCATGGCCTTGAAGGAGGGGAACCATTTCACGATATGTTGGAGTTGGTGGCTTAAGCATGGTCATGACAAAGGACTCGTAACCGAGTCCTAACCCTTTGAGAAGAGAGAAAACCTTTTGTCAGTCTTCCACGGGCTTGCCTATGGCAGCCAAGTCATCACATATACGCTTAAATAAATGAATATACTCGGCAAGAGAGGAGTTACCTTTCCTATGCATATTCAGTTGTTGTTGCAAATAGAATTCCCTCTCTTGGAATTCTTGAGAAAATTATTTGAGCAGGGCATGCCATACTTCAAACGAGCTCTCAAGTCCGACCACTAGGCCTAGGACCTCATCGAAGAGTGTTCCCGTGATCCAGCTGTGAAGAAGGCAATCTGATCGTCTCCACGCTGTAAATTCTGGATTTTCGATGCGTTTTCTTCCTTCTTCAGCATCCGTGGATGTCAGCAGAAGAAACCGTTCAGGCATGGGGTAATCTTCATTGTCTCGACTTTCAATCAAACCCATGATCTGGGTTTTTCAGATAAGGAAGTTGGAGTGTGTGAGTTTGATGGAAACAAAGTTCCCCACGTTTAGTGTTGAAGGATACTGATACGTGGTCACAGAATTTGCCATTGGGTTGATAAAGAAGGTGTTGGGTGATAGGAAAGACAAGGAAATACAACTCACTTTGGTGAGTGCTCTGATACCATAAAGACTTAGAGAGAATTGATGATTTCACCAATCCAAAAGGTGATTTTGGGTGTGTTATATTTCCACTATTTAAAACACAAGAGAACACAAGAGGGAGAATATGTTACAATGTACAGAGGATAGCTTCCTTAACAGTTTAGGAAACTATCCTAAAGAATAAATAGTTGCACTGGAATATACAAGAGGATTTCATAATTTGACTATTTTATCCTTATTAATTTCGATGATGGCATAAATGTAAATTTGGGTCTCTATATCAGGTGTGCAACACTGACACTTTAGATTAAGATATCAAAATTTTTAGACAATGTATGATTTTTATCGGTTCTAAGATAACAAAATAAGTAGCAATAGTTGTCGCTACCACAATGAGAGTTTGAAAGTTTGTGCTAAGCAGCATTTCTCTTTAAATGACAGAGTTGTGGTAGCATCCTACTTTGTTGTTCTTCATGCTTGCTATCTTTGCTGCCATTGTGTGTAAAAGTCAGATAGCAGTAGCATTCAAGTTGGAGGTGTTTTGCATGTTCTTAGAAATTGTAGCATAGCAAGGGAAGTTTGGGCAAGCTTGGTAGATGGAAGGGATTGGCAACACTTTCTCTCTCTTAGTTTAGAGGATTAGATTGATTTTAATATTTTTAGTGGGGTAAAATTGGTGACGAAAAGCATACACTACAAAATTAAAGGCCTTTAGTGGCAGTTAGATAAAATCACCGGTGGTTTTATAAACCGACACCAAATACAGCTTACGGCACCAGATTAGAGACGGTTTCCTAAAACCCATCTTCGAATAGATCAATATTAAAAGAGGTTTTATGGAACCTCTGCGGTAAAGGAGGTGGTTTTGAACCGCCGTTATCTATGTGATATTCTGCGGCGGTTCAAAACCGCCGTCGAAGTAGTACATTAATTTACAGAATTACCCTTTAATAACCGTTGTTCAATGGTCCTGTAAACTGTTGCTAAAATAGCACAAATTCAACGGCCGTTATAACAAATCGGCGTTAGTACCATCACCAAAAGATTTTCCGACCAGGTATTTAGCGACGGTAGGCACAACTACCGTCATTTCTATTAATGGCAGTTTAGGTATTATGGGCGGCGGTTCAAAACCGTTGCTAAAGGCTTTTAATTTTGTAGTGATAGATGACAAATCGTGTTTAGCCAAATAGCTTGGACTTTGTGTTACTCGCGGAATAAAGTGATTTTTGTTTTGGGTTTGTTTTACCATCAAACTTGGAGACCATATAAACCACCAGATCAGGAAAGTGGAGGATTATCTAAGCCTAAATCCTTTGAAATTGACTAAACATCAAAGTTTTGGTCAATTGGACCTCCTCCCTTTGGGTTGGGTTAAAGTTAACAATGAGTATTCAAAAGGTAATCCAGGTTTATATAGTGGCGGGAGCCTCATTAGAGATGAGAAATGAAGGTGGCTAGCAAGATTCATGTATCACATAGGTATATGCTCTATGACAACAGCTGAGCTATGGGCAGCTTTCCATGACTTGAAGTTAGTGTGAGAAAAGGGCTACATGCGGGTAATCTTAAAATTGGGTTCACTTGTTGGTTTATTGTTTTAAAAGAAGACCACATTGACAAACAATTCGAATGAAGCCTTAATACATGCTTATAAGACTCTGATATCTCAGCCATGGGAATGCAGATTGCTTTATTAGAGAACTAGCAAACACCATGTGCGATGCACGGGATTGAGAAGAAACTAAAACAAAAAGATTGACAAAAGATTTAAAAAAAAAAAAACAAATATTAAAAATATACTCACTCCTCTAATATGAACTAAAGACTTCTCTCACATGTTTTAGTTGGATCCGAGGCCATAGGGATCGATATAGAAATCTTTGAGACAAACAAAACTGTATCGGTTATTTTCTGTGCATCGTCCGACCTAACTATGGGATAACTAATTACATAGTAACCATGCAAGATGTGCATATGAGGAAACATATTAAAAAAACAATAGATGGAACATATAAGCATATAAAATTTTTGAGGTTTTAATCAACCAAAGTGGGAAAACGAAGGTGATAGACCATAACATGGAAAGAGTAAATTCTAAGAAAGTGAAGGTAAATGCTATATTTGATAACCATGATTTTTGTTGGTGGTTGCATTGTTGCTCTCCTCCTATATTTGAAGTTTCAAAGTCTCTAGAAAGCCAAAATCCTATACAACACAGTGAATAAAATTTATGGGTCTCAAAACATATATATCATTAACGTAGAACATAAATACACTGGAGAAGTACAAAAAAAGAACTCCCAAATAAAAATGAAAAGAAAAAAAAAAAAAACTCAAGTTAAATGAGAATTATTGGTCTTCAACTTCACTTTCCCCATAAAATGATTAAGATGAGACCCTCTCCTCTCATCCACCTCATCTTCTCCTTTTCGGGCTTGGCATTCAACAAACCAAACCCGTCATTATGGTGCAACACATACATAAACTAAAATACATCATCAACAATAGGAATGTCATGCCCATCCATCGAAGTTCGATTAACCGTCATTATGGTGGAACACATACATAAACTAAAATTCATCATAGACAATAGGAATACTACTGACATGCCCATCCATCGAAGTTCGATAAATCATATCTTGACAGGTATGATAGTGTACTCGTCCTTGTAAGGTTCGATAGCCACTCTTACGGTTGGTACCCGTTTTAGAGTGTGCTCGCGGGTTGATTCCTCATGAATCGGGTGTGTGTCAATGTGTCGTTCAGGTGGTTTGCCTACTGGCTTGCCTTGTGGTAAGTTAGTCTACCAAAAAAAGAAAAAAAACTTATGACTCCATCAACTTTGTAGCTAGGATGAAGACAATCCAAATCATGTGTAAAATTAAAGTTGGCTCACATATTTTGTCATTTTGTGTGCCCCAATAATAACTACAGGCTCCATGCACCATATTGAAAGTTAGGGGTTTATTAGTAAAAATATTTACATAAGTCAAAATTACCTCTACTTAATAATTTATTTACCAACATACTTAGGTAAGGGGATTCGTGGAGCTAAGGTCACACGTAATCCGAGTTAGTCCTCACGAGAGCAGATGAGCAGCGGTCCCTTGGTGTAGCCCATTGGCTATACAGTATGGGCTATTGGTTCACTTTAATAAAAGAAAAAATTTGGCATCAAATCATTTTTTAATACTAAGAAAAAATTTGGTATCAAATCATTTTTTTAATAATAAAATTATTTTAAATTTTTTATTGGAGTGAACCATCCCGGGTTTAGTCCCACATCGGTGAAGCGGACTTCGCAGGGGTGTATAAGGGGCCATCAACCCTCCTTAAGGCATGCCCTTTTGGAGTGGTTGCTTGGAATTACCCTTATGGCACCTTAGGTTTGGTTGTGTGTGCTACATGATGATAACTTTTCTACCAAAAAACCAATACTCTGTCCCTATTGCTATTGCTGAATGGGCTACAACATGGGCCACTATAAAATTCAAGGTTTTTAGCGGCTGTTCAAAATCGTCACTAAAATACATAAAACCGCCGTTACATAGCTTGCTGCAAAATCCTTTAACAGTAGTTTGTAGTGGCAGTTTTAATAACCGCCTCTATAGACAACCTTTTTCGCAGCGGTTTTTGATGTCATTTAATGGCGGTTATATAAGGGTAATTCCGTCAATATACGTCTGGATGTAATGGCAGTTTGTGAATCGCCGTTATATATTTAATGTATACTGGCAGTTCAAAACTGCCGTGTTATTATATAAATACTTATATTATTATTACCTATAGCGGCGATTCAGAACCGCCGCCATTGTTCTAACATTTAAAAAATATATTTTTACTAAAATAATTTTTTACCTGTACTATTTGTACCTATGAGCAATATATAATTCATTCAAATTATCCATATCATTTCGTTCCCGTAAAGAATAAAAAAAAATTCCAAAAAAATAAAATTAATCCATCAAAATCATAATACATATTTAAAATGTAATAATTACAATATATACATGCCCATAAGAATGTCTCAAAAGTAAAAGAAAAGAAAAAAAATATATCATAAGGCTCCATAGCAGCTCCTTCCTGCTGGGTCCCTCCTGCTATATCGAAACCCGACAAATATGTGCTGCTGACTCTCTCCCACAAAAACAAAAAAATATAATTTATTATTGGAATATCGAAATTGTAAAATTTAAGGATTTCATCTCTAATATGCAAATAAAGAAACTCATCACGGATTTTTAATTCTTATTGAGTTTAACACATACAAGTCTAGTTCAATGACCTAAACTTACAACCGCGCACCAAATCCTAATAGGGGCTCGATTTTTTATGCAGTTTTCTTCTAACGTTTATATTTTGACACAACCTAAGTGTGGGTATTGGTTTCGAGGGAATTCAAGGTCCTTTGCCAAATTTGGGCACCGAGAATGCCGAATTCCCGAGTTGAAAACTATAGTTTGGCATAAACCTAAACCATGCACCAGATCCTAACCAAGGCTCGGTTTTTTATGCGGTTTCTTCTAACGCGTGTATTTCAAAACAACCTAAGTGTGGAAATTGGTTTCGAGAGAATCCAAGGTCATTTACTTGATTTGTGCACCAAGAATGCCGAATTCCCGAGTTGGAAACTATAGTTTGACCTAAACCTACAACCGCGCACTAAATCCTAACCAGAGCTCCATTTTTTAGGCGGTTTCTTCTAACACGTGAATTTCAATACAACTTAAGTGTGGGTATTAGTTTCGAGGAAATCCGAGGTCGTTTGCCTAATTTAGGCACCGAGAAGGCCGAATTCCGGAGTTAAAAACTATAGTTTGGCCTAAACCTATAACCGCGTACCAAATCCTAACTAGGACTCGGTTTTTTATTCGGTTTCTTCTAACGTGTGTATTTCGACACAACCTAAGTGAGGGAATTGGTTTTAAGGAAATCTGAGATCGTTTGCCCGATTTGGGCACTGAGAAGGCCGAATTCACGAGTTGGAAACTATAGTTTGGCCTAAACCTACAATCGCGCACCAAATCCTAACCAGGGTTCGGTTTTTGATGCGGTTTCTTCTATCGCGTGTATTTCGACATAACCTAAGTGTGAGAATTGGTTTTGAGGGAATCCGAGATCGTTTGCCCAATATGGACACCGAGAATGCTGAATTCCCGAGTTGGAAACTATAGTTTGGCTTAAACCTACAACCGCGCACCAAATCCTAACCGGGGCTCGATTTTTTATGTGGTTTTTTCTAACACGTGTATTTCAATACAACCTAAGTGTTGGAATTGGTTTCTAGGAATTCCAATGTCGTTTGCTCGATTTGTGCACTGAGAAGGCCGAATTTCCGAGTTAGAAACTATAGTTTGGCCTAAACCTATAACCACGTACTAAATCCTAACCGGGGCTTGGTTTTTATGCAGTTTCTTCTGACGCGTGTATTTCAACACAAGCTAAGTGTGAGTATTGGTTTCGAGGAAATCCGAGGTCCTTTTTCCTGATTTGGGCACCGAGAAGGCCGAATTCCCGAGTTAGAAACTATAGGTTGGCCTAAAAACCTACAACCGCACACCAAATCCTAACTGGAGCTCGATTTTTTATGCGGTTTCTTCTAACGTGTGTATTGTGACACAACTTAAGTGTGAGAATTGGTTTCAAGGGAATCTGAGGTGGTTTGCCCAATTTGGGCACCGAGAAAGCCGAATTCCCGAGTTGAAAACTATAGTTTGGCCTAAACCTACAACCATGCACCAAATCCTAACCAGTGCTCAGTTTTTTATGCACTTTTTTCTAGCTAACGTGTGTATTTCTGTAGAGCCCCGAAACTCAATTACCTAGTTGGTGAATAGTGTCTATCAATAGTATCGGTAAATAGTGATTTTTGGTCAAAAAGGATCTTCTAATCTGTTATGGTATATTAATTATGAATAAAAGGAGTTGGAACGAAAAATATATATGTATATGGGTGTTAAGCCAAGGAAAAAGAGTGGAAGCACTCCTAGTAAGTTAGTGGAAGAGTGGAATCACTCTAAGTGTGAAAAATGGAAATAAAAACAGGAGAAATGGTCAAGTTCTGCAAAGGATGGTCGACCGCCCCTCAAGGCCGACTGACCAACTATCTCGAAAAGGCCCAAAAAGGGTTTACAGTGAGTTTGTGTGTAGGGCCGGTCGACAGCCCCTCAAAGCCGATCGACCGACTATTAAGAAGAAGCCCAAAATGGGCTAAACAGTAAGGATTTTCCCAAGGCTAGTCGATCGCCCTTGCAAGCCAGTCGATCGAGCATCCGAAATTTTGTCATGATTGGTCTTTTAAACCATTTCATTAAGGGTATGTTAGTCTTTGACCACCCCCTTTGCCTATATATACCCAATTTCATGGATTAGGGTTTCATAAACCCTCAAGACATAATTTTGAGAGAAATTGAGAGAGTTTAAAGAGGAAAAAAGAGAATAAGCTAGGGTTCTTCTTGGGTAATCAAGGTGGAGCTTGGGTTTCCTTCTTCAAGCTTGGATCCTTGAAGCTTGGATCTCACATTCTCAACCCCTCTCAAGCATTTCCTTCAATTCTAAAGGTAGGTACCTTCTACTACCTAACTTTGTCATGATACAAATAGTGAAAAAGAGGATTAAATGTATGATTTTGAATAGAAATTATAACTACACTCTACTCACTAGCTTGTTGTAATTTTATAAGTAAATATACCGATTCTCTAATCTTGCTATGATTTAACCTAGACATAAGGGTTTTAAATTGAGAAATTTTCTCAAGGTCAATGATAAATCTATTTTAGGGTTATTATCTTTAAAGAAAATGCGATGTGGGTATGATGTTGATGAAATAAGCTTAATGGCCAAGATTATTGTGATGTAATGCCATGAATGAAGATGTTCCATGTTTTTAGGATTTGTCCAAGTATACTATGATGTTAATATGTCTTGTATGAACACGTATGAAATGTTTAAAGTTTCCTAAGTATATTGTGATACTTACAAGCACTCTACATACTCTATGTTTTACATAACCGAGGTTTTCTCATAAGCATGATATTTCAAGAATCATAAGAAAGGTTTTTCAAAGGAAAATTCACAAAAAGAAGCATAAGTTCATAAGTATTGATAAGGCCAAACTTTGGGTTAATATTTCTAAGATAAGTTACCTCATGCTCACAAGGATCATATCTATGATCTTATATAAGCTCCAAGGATCATAAGTCTCGCAAGACTTTTAAGAGCTTATAAGAAATGCATAAGTCTAAGATCGGTCATAAGGCTCATAAGGAACTCACAAGAACTCATAAGCTTATAAAAACTCACAAGGCTCATAAGAACTCATAAGGCTTATACAAGGTATTTTGTTTTCCATGAAAGATAAGATTTGACAAATGGTTTTCTATGAAGGGTTTTAAGGATGAATTTATGAATGATATTCTTTTAAGTATTTGCATGTGATATTATCGTCATTATAACATTTTTAGCTAGTGGTCTGTGCACACTGAAAAATTCCATGATCAGCCGTACATTTTATGTCGGCAGGTCCATTCGGCATTTGCAATCTCAGTCCGTGGGTCGAGGAGGAGCCGACAGAGGCTCAGTCAGAAGAGGATAGGAACCTTGACAAGTGACCTTATCCTGGATATTATTGAGAGTGAGTGAGAGAGAGATTTCATTTGTATTTTGATTGAGTTATATGTATAAAAAAAATTTTAAGTTTACGCTTTCGCACTATTTTATGTTTCTGCTATGTTATGCATTGGGTATTTTTACAGGATGGTTTGGTATTGGATATAACACATCACGAGTCAAAGCATCCCTAACTCTTAGGGGGTATTTTGGGTCGTGACAATTTCGACACAACCTAAGTGTGGGAAATAGTTTTGAGGGAATCCGAGGTCATTTACCCGATTTGGGCACCGAGAAGGCCGAATTCCCGAGTTTGAAACTATTCCGGCAAACCAAACATAATAAAAAAAATTATCGTAATAAGAAATAAAAGAGATGGAGAGTCATAAAGGGGGGATGGATCGAGTGATGAAGAGAGAGTAAAATGTTGTTGATTTCACAGAGATTTTCAGGCCATTTAAAGGAGACAAGGGGGTTGGTGGAGGGACGGTTTGGGTGGGGGGAGGAATATGGAGAGAGAAACAAATTGATGAAAGCGGAGAGAGAGACTGTTTGGGTGGACTGTGGAGCTTTAATTTATAGCATCTTCACGTATACCTAAATGAACCGTATTTAGATGGGAAGGAGTATCGTTGGAGATAATGAGAGTAGTGAGGAAGTGGGGTGTTTATGAATAAATGAGGGGATGTGGAGCAAAACACATAGAAGAGGAAGAGATGCTTGTAAATAATGACAAAGAGGGGAAAAGCCTATCTACCATTCTATACAATCATCTCACTTAAATATAATTAATTAATTAATTAATAAGATACTTAGTGGGGTTGAAGTGGGGTCCATTGCCAAGCTTTAAATAAGGAGGTAACACATGGTAATAATTTATGGGCACTAATTTATGGCTTGACACACATGGAGTAAAGCTATTGGTCGGAGGATGTGCCACGTGGCTTCAATTTGAAGAGATTGGAGAGCAATTGAGTGTGCCACGTGGATACCAATTGCTATATAATAGTAGTACTAGTATGGAGCATGTGCGATGCACGGGAACACTAAAAAAAAATAGTAAAAGACGTATACCAGAAAATAATGGAGCTTGTCCAAACAACTATTGGTTTTAAAATCAAATGCAAACAAAAAAATTTATATATACAATAAATGAGGAAAATCTAAAATTTCAACAAAATGTGTAAAAATATGAAATAATTATTCAATCATAAATTATAAAGGATTGATAAAATCCACTAAAGAGTCTATTAGCAATTTGGCGGATAACTGGACTTATCAAATTATTTGAAAAAAACAAACTCCTTCATCCATTACTCAATTATAAATTTTCACCTAAATTCCTTGGCGTTTGGTTGAACAAACAATACTTGCTCCTCCATTCCTTTTGTAAGAAGAAAAATCTTATAATTATAAATTTTCACCTAAATTCCTTGGTTGGGAAGTGATAGCAGTAGACATATATATCTCCCTTATTGTCAATGCCAAAAAAAATTCTTACAAAATAATCCTAATAATCTAGTTGAGATGGGACCCTGCACGACGGCTTTTGGAACTAACGAAAGCCTTCCATATTGCAGACTTTAAAGAGTCGGATTAACATCCTAAGACCTGAGGCTGTAAAGGATGGACGGCTGGACTGTACTTAGGCAATCTCACACGATAGTAATATAGGATGGGTGAGAACTTTTTTCCTATCCTTGATGTACACAAATAAATTCCTGCAATAAAAAAACACACCTTTCGTATTTTTTTTATCATTTACAAAAGATTTGGAGGAGCAAGTATTGTTTGTTCAACCAAATGCCATATGAGGGGGAGAGAAACAATAGAGACTGCTATATGTGGGCTCTTTCGCCCAAACATGCTTTAAACACTAAACCAGATATTTATTCCATACGTCACGTGCTCCTCCTTGAATGTATTATGATTGGAATTTTGAGCACAAGAAATCTCTAGCAATTCCAACTCTTGACTATCAAAACTTAGAGACACATGTACAAATATATATATTTGTATTGTAATCTCAACTCAATGTAAAACACAATCATCCTAGATTTCATATATATTTTCTATTACTGTACACAAAATTGTAGAGAAGAATCTGAAATTACAACAAAACACTTTTCCATCTTCGAGGACAAAATGTTTTGAAATTCTCATGAAAGTTAAAATTGCTTAGCACTGACCAGTTAAAATCATGGCCAACAAATATCGCATAGAGTTTTAGAGAGACAAAAGTGTTCTACTTCATCCCACTTTGGTGGCCAACTCTTTTGCTCCCATTTTGATCAATCTGTTGATAAACCTCTTCAGTGCATTGGTCGGACCCTAATTCATCTGAAAAACTTTCTCCGGTTTCACAGAAGTATGAACTGAGATTCTCAGCCAAATCATCCAGCACTTTGTTGTCAGCTCCACCTTCCTTCTAATGTCACCATCCTCGGTGTCACGTTGATCATGCCATGAGAGAGATAGATGTATATGGAGAATGAGAGAGGAATATGGTGTGAGCTTGAGAGTAAGTGATCTTCCTTTTATATAGATGCAGATAAAGAAACAATTAAAGGTGAAGAAAAAAAAAAGGAAAAAAAAGAATAAGGGACCTTTACTTTCCAAAGTAAAATTTTAAGTTGTAATGTAAGAGTAATTGGACCTCATGTGTAACCCTTCTTGCATGAATTAATATATAGTAGGCACGTTACTACTTTGCTTTCACGTAGTAATAATCTCAATTTTTTCTCAAATTGCCACATGTCCATCCTTTCATAGGTAGGAATATATGAAGGGTTAAGGAGCTCTAATAAAGTGGGGTGGAGTCCAAAAAATAATAATTAATTAAGGAGAGAGAATAGGTGACACATGGCATCAATGTAAAGTTCTCATCCCTTGAATTTAGTTTGATGACGGGGCTTCACAAATGAAGAGGCATTAAGAGGAAGATATAGGTACCTTCCAAAAAAAAAAAGAGGAAGATATAGGTGTCATCCATAGAGACCCTCTAACTGTGTTTTATAATAGTAATATAGAATCGTAGATATAGGTAGAATAGATAGATAGATGAAATTTTACTGCTAATAGATTGGCTAACCAGAGCTTAGTTTCTCCTTTTGGTCTAATAATTTTGGAGGATTTCTTAAATGGGATAAAATTTTGGAGTGGGCTTGGGCTTGTACTTTTGTGAATTTTGAGCCAAACCCTACTCTTTCCGGTATATTTTTCAGGCGCAATTTGACCCTTCACACCCCATGTTACGCTAGCACCCCACCTTGCTTTCAAAATAAATGGCAGCACTTTGAACTTTCGACATCCCATGTAATTGGTGAGGACTCCATGGGGGAGGAGGGAACTATCGCTCCTCGTTCTCCCAAAGCCACCCCGTCAACTCAACATGAATTCGGATTAATTTTTTTTTAATCCTGTAGTTAAATTTGTTTATTTAATTTTTCTAAAAACTAAGGGTTGATGTGTGAAGCCTAGAGATGACTGAATCTTAACCACAATTAAATAGAGGTAAAAGAGAGACTCATGGCAAGAAAAGGGGAGCCGAGACAAACCTCCTCTCGTCACCAAATGAGGAGGTGATTATTTTCCTTCACAAAATAGTGAAGGGGATATGCTCATGACACTTATTTCTAACGTCTTTTAGCCTAGTGGCAAAGGTGGGTTTGAAAGATGGGAAATGAAAAACGGATCCAGAGTCAGTTTAGAAGCTTATCCCAATGACCTCATTGGTCCAACCCCTTTTTATATCATCCATTCATCAACTGTGGTTAACTCCTTAGAGTTAAGCAATCTAATTATGATTTAAAAAAAAACACACAAAAACAAAATACTTATTTTAATTTAATTAGGCTTAATCTTGGCAAAATAGGAATTAAAATAGACACGGGGATATGCGGTCAGCTTAGAAGAGGACCATGGGGTCCTCTTCTCACTGCTCTTTGAAGATTTGCGTTGCTTGCTGGTAGTGGTACACTACTCCTCGAAATTCCCAAACCCCCTTTTTCTCTCTCTTAAAATAATACGGACGGGACCTCCTTCTCTCTCATGCCTTCCTACGCTACAGAGCTCTCCATGAAAAGGGCACCCATTGCTCCTTTATCAAGGTTTCTTCGATTCTCCTCTTAGATATCCAATCTATCGTTGCAGGTCATTTCTCTAGATTTTCATCTTCATCTCTTTTATGTTCTAACCTCTTTTTTCTTCAATTTCTTTGATCCCCAATTTTTCTCTATGTTTTTTTTTTCTTGAATTTATTGGGTGTTTGTTGAATCTCTCTAGAATTTTTTTTATTTTTATTTTGTTGTAGATCGAAGTCGAGTATAAATTTGGAGGTATTTTTGGCATTTGATTTGGTTCTATCTTGTTCAAACTTTTCCTGCTTCATTTATTTGGTTGGCTTGTTGTTGTTCTTGCTTAAAAGGGTTGATTCTCTCTGTTTTTGTTTTGGGGGTGGATTTGGTAATTTAAGCTGTTTATTTGAGTGGTTGATGTGCTAATGGGATACCCATTTGGGATTTTTACTTGAACTTATGGAATTCTAGGGTTTCATATCTGCTAATTTCTCCCTACATCTTTGAATATATATTGTTGTGTAACAATTTTGGTTAGTTGAGTTTTCAGGGTTTCGTTTGTATAAGCTTTTATTCCCGTTGATGAAAATTTAGTGATTGGGGTTCTGTATATCTGTTTATTCGTGTTTTTCTCTTTCTTTTATTGTTCTTTGAAAATTTTAGCTGGCGTGTTTCTTCTACTCATGGATTATGGTGGAGAAGCTGGGTTTTCTGGTGGAAATGTTGCAAAGATAGTGCCTGAAAACTCAGGTGTCGGCGTTAGCGACAATTGGATTCCAGGATTCAATGACCATGCAATTTGGGCAACAGAGGATGATTACAGGGTTTGTAATGGAGACGCCTATTCTGATTCTCCGTCCAACTCGAATTATGATGGAAGGCAGTCTCAGAGTCGATCTGGAAGTGAACATCCCAACAAGAAATCCAGGAATTTCCAGGGAGGAGATTCACAAGGAAGTGGGATTGGTAGGGACCGTGATTATCCTTCCGCCAATCATTTCAAAACGATTGGAAAGATGTTCTTTAAAACGAAACTCTGTTGCAAGTTTCGCGCGGGTACTTGTCCGTATATCACTAACTGCAACTTTGCTCATGCGATTGAAGAGCTTCGTAAGCCACCTCCCAATTGGCAGGAGTTTGTGACGGCCCGTGATCAGGACCATGGTGCATCATCAGAGCCAAGGGAGGAACACCAGATTCCATCACTTAGTTCTTCCGGTTTGGGTGGGGAGATTCAGAGGTCTTATAAAGGGCGGCACTGTAAGAAATTCTACACTGATGAGGGTTGCCCTTATGGAGATAATTGCACTTTCCTTCACGATGAACAATCGAAAGCTCGGGAGAGTGTGGCAATAAGTTTGGGTCCTACGGTTGGTGGTGGGTATGGGAAAAATGAGAATGGACCAATCCAGAAGCCTTCAAATTGGAAAACAAGAATTTGTAACAAGTGGGAGATGACGGGGTATTGTCCGTTCGGTAGCAAGTGCCATTTTGCTCATGGGAGTGGAGGTATGACTAATCGACCTATTTCCCCTTGTTCTCTCCAATGTTGAATGATGCAATCTTTGAGGAGAAAACTAACATGTGAACTTTAAGGAAAAAGCTTGTTCAAATAGCACCTAAATTTGCTAATAAATTAATCTAAAGAAAAATGTTTGCTTTTCTACGTATGCATGATTCTTTCCGTTCAGAAAGAAAAAGACTTTCTTGTTCCCATTTCCAAGCTTCATGGAATGAACAACTATGGTACAGGGGGGGTTGCTCCTTACCCCTTTAATTTTGTTGGTTGAGTCTTGAGATGCATTGCCTTTTGGAACTTAAGAAACGGATCTCAGCCCCTGTCCCATTGACCAGTCGTTTGAGCTAAAAACGGAAAGCTAAAGATGTGGTTAACTGTGATGACGAGCCCATATACTAGTGCTTAGGATTATTGGTTGGCTTGGTATTCAGGCAATTAAATAGGTGTCCACCTGCTGAGTAGTCCAGGTTGATTAGTTTTTGTGCGATATATGGCGTATGGTGCCAGAACTGCCAGCTTCTGTGGTGCCACTTCCACCATCTACCATATATGCTAACTCAGTTTGACCATAGGTTTATAGATTTGACAAGAATGAATGAATGAGTCTTTCACCTGCTTGTAGGGCCTTCAATGTGTTAGGCTTCGACTTACAGTTGATAGGACCCAAATTATAAGTAATTTAATGACTTTAATTTTTGTGTGTTTGTGACTCTTACCTTTAAATATATTTGGCAACAGAACTACACAGTTTTGGTGGGGGGCTTGTGGAGATGGAAGATAGAGATTCTTCGTCAGTTCATCCAGACTCAAAACAGGGCGGAGTGTCTTCAAAGACTCCAGTAGATACTGTGGTTGCATCGACCACCTCAGTTCCTTACTCAGATGTTTATCACATGGGAATTCCCTCACAAAGGTCTTCTGTTGTAACCCAGAGGCCAGGGCAGAGAACCCTTCAGAAATGGAAAGGCCCTGACAAAATCAGTAGGATTTATGGTGACTGGATTGATGACAATGAATGGGAGCTGGCCCGATAATTCAGTTGCGAGATGCAAACATAAAAGAAAAATGATGAAAGAATCATATGGACCAATTCTTGTTTGGACGAATTAATAGGGTCTCCCGAAGGTTCACTTGTGATTGGAGTCTTGAATGTCCTGATGCAATGGGTTATGCTTCATTTTTCGGGTCAAGATAGGGAGTTCTTGTTTTGCTTATGATACACTGTATTATTAGAATCCTTGCTCATGGTGTCTCAGCCCAATGTTTGATTCAGTTGGAGTTCTTTTGGAACAAGGGAGGGAGTTATCATTATTTTTTTTTTCTTATGATGCACTGTATCAGTAGATACCTTGCTCATCATGTCTCAGCCCCATGTTTTAATTCAGTTGGAGCTTTCACTTTTAGGTTTGGAATTTCGTTGATAAAGATGCTTCTGTAATCTGTCTTTGTTAGACTATTAATACCATGTGGCCCTTTTTTGTTGAAAGAAAAATCTTTATCTGTACCACTCTTGTAGTTTACAGTTTTAAGATCGCTTCTCAATTTCCTTAATTTTTCCATTTCTGAGAAAATTTATCTTTTCAAAGTAGGATACAAACTTTGCAACTGAATCCAACACTCTTTGCTGTGTATCGGACACATCTTAAGGTATGCCTTTATGTTCTACTCCTTATTCTTTTCTTTAATAAATATAGGTCTCCATTAATGCACCAGATCCTTTGTATTCTTATTGATGGCTTTAATCTATTTTGAGCAGGATACAAAGTTTTCACCTGAATCCAACACTTTTCGTTGTGTATTGGACACATCTTAAGGTATGCCTTTATGTTTTATCTCCTTCTTTTCAATAACAAATATAGGTGTCCATTAGTGCACAAGATCCTCTCTCTATTCTTATTGATTGTTCTCAATCATAGAGTTTTCATTTCCAGTGGTTAATAAGACCCACCTGGTATTTATCTCTTCGGATTGTTCCCCCACTTCTGCATAAGCCTCTTTCCTACAAGCTGAATTACATTCCCTTTCATAACTGACTGAAATGGTTTTCACATCAGAGGCACAAATCCAGTGTTAGCTTCACAGATAGAACAGCGGAGGGATGTAGAATCCACAAATTGGTCCTTCTAGTATATACTTCGAGAACATGTTGAGAATTTCTGTTCTCTGCAAACCAAGATGAGTAGGAGCATACAAGAAAATCCCTTGCATTATTCTGCTTCTGAACATAATCACTAAGTACAAGTACGGGTTTTAAACGACAATGATCCGTTTTTTATAGGTAAAGTACAAGTTTTATATGGCTGAAATACGGGAAAAGTTCGAGATTTTTAAAAAAAAATATTTATAAATAAATAAGAAACATGATATCAACAACGAACAATCATTTTAAGTCACCAGTCAACAAAATAATTGCAATTAAATAGACTTCAAAATATCATGGTTCACCATTCAAGCATTTAAACAAACGGATATTATCATTCATTATTTTAAAAAAAAGGTATAATATTATCATCCTCTAAACTAGAACCCTATAATATTTAAACCCTAACAAATACTTCAAAGTTCAAACCTTAACATAAAATTCAAATATATATTTTGTAAAAGTAAACTCTATGCGTACAAATTGTATCATAAGATTCAAATAGGTAATGAGAATGAGAGAAAAACTCTAAAAAATTAAATTTCATTATGTAAATGATGATAGAAATTACTTTTAGGTTGACAATGAGAGTGGAAAACAAAAGAGAGGGAATCTAGATTCTAGAGTGGAGAAATCTAGATTCTTCTTCGTTATATAAGGAGTTGTAGTGGTTATCGTATAAACAGGCGAAGTCTGAGAAGTTTGCATGTTTTTATTTATTTATTTTTCTCTTAGAATATTCACTGTTTCAAACAGTGACAAAAAAAATGGGTCACCATTACAAACAGCAACCCAATATTTTTTTTTTAAAAAAAATGTTTTTATACGCATAATATACGAGTTTAATATGGAAAACAATTTTTTTTTTATAGGTATCATCGTTTTTAACTTAATACGACATGAGTGCAACGTTTAAAACGGCAAGATATTTTATACTAAAAATACTTTGTTTTATGAACCAAATTTTTTCTCTTTTCATCATGTAAGTCTATCGTTTCTCACTGTAGCAAAGAGTGTCATACATCTAGCGGCAACATAATCAGGTGGTTGCTGTAAAGGAGCTGGCCGTTAGTGCCACTTAAGGACATTTTTGGGGAAGGAATGCTTCATTTTTTCGTTATCCTTGATGCAGGTCTCTGTTTGGCATTTTTTAAAAAACCTTGTTGGTTTGTCAGAACTGCATGCTTCAAATTTCAGGCTGTTTTAAAGCTCTGGAACCAAATAAACCGAAATGTTTGTAGTTTATCATACTTTGAATGTTCCACCAATTAAGAAGGATGAAATTAATATACTAAAATAAAAAAGGATTTAATCCAAGGAGGGTACCGGGCAGATTTTTATTTTTGGCTGGAAACCCTGCAGATTGACTAGCCCAGAAATAAAAGAAGGGATGGATCGGGTTATGAGGGGTTCGGATTTGGTCTGGCCCACTCACAAAGCCCATTAAACTGTTTTTTTTAACTCTGATTATTTTTTAAACTCCTATGGTTAAATTTCTTTTAGTATTTTTTCCTAAAAATCAAGAGTACATTATTTAATACTAAGGGCTAGTGAATCTTAACCAAGGTTAAGATGTGTCAAAAGGGTCACCGTATTGACCTATGGGACGGGAGCCAGATGAAATCCCATCCCGGTTATGAGCCTTAGTGTGTGTTTGGTTTTGATTATTTTAATTATAAACATTTAAAATATAATCATCTTTTCTTTCTTTACTATTATAATTGGGAGAGGCACGCGTAGCCTGATTTTTCTGAAATTCCCAAACTATCCTTATACAAAACAAAACTTTGATTTTATGTTTTATTTGAATTCCCAAACTATCCCTTTGCTCATCTATCTATTTAAAGAAGAGAATCACAGCCAATCGTGATCGAACTCGGGGAGAGTTCAATCACACCTCCGGGTGTTACGGGTGCTTGATTTTTCCGAAATTCCCCAACTATCCTTATACAAAACAAAACTTTGATTTTATGTTTTACTTTAATTCTCAAACTATTCCTTTGCTCATCTATCTATTTTAAGAAGAGACAGCCAATCGTGATCGAACTCGGGGAGAGTTCAATCACACCTCCGGGTGTTATGGGTTAACACGTGTCCCTTTTAACTCCTATTAACCGTGGTTAACTCGTTCTCCTCACTCTCATGTGCATCGCACTTGCCACCTGCTAGTTAGAAATAAAGCCATTGAAATTTCTAAATAAATAAATCTGTTTGGTTAACAAGTTAAAAAATTAATTTCTAAAGCTTCCCCATTTAGGGTTACTGATCCCTTCAAGCTCCGCATGATGCTCCGGTTTGTGACGGCGTATTGATCAACGTTGATATCCTTCCCCAACCCACGTTCATGCGGGTTGGTAGAACCACCGAAGTGTGTCGTCAAAGGAGGCATCAATCAACGTTAGTAGAACCACCGAAGTGAGTCGTCATAGGAGCATCAATCGACCATTTTGAGTTCCAAAGAGAACATGCCCTTCATACCATCAAGATCGCATGAGAGAAGAGCCACCTTGTTACGTGACTAGAGTTAGTTGGAGTTAGTTGTCGGTTAGAGTTAGTGGTTAATTAGAGTTAGGGCTTAGTTAGAGGCAATGGGTAGTTATGAAGATGAGTTCTTCGTAAATAAACTTCATATAGTTCTATGTAATTCTGTAAACGAGAAATTAATGAATTGAAATCAAAAAGAGAAAAATTAATGAATTGAAATAAAAAAGAGAAGACGTGTTACCCTTGAAGTAATTCAAGGTTTCCCTTGAGAAAACTAGAAAGTTTGTAATACACCTCCTTTGTTGCACGACTTTTTCTCCACACCCTCTTTCCCTCTCCAATCCAAATGAGGGTTTTAATTGTGGACTTTGCTACTAAGACCGCAAAAGGGTAGAGACCACCGAGACCGTGCATCCATGCACGGGATATCAAGTGGGGCCCACATTCACATGGTAGGCCCCACCTGAAATCTCATGCACGGATGCACAGTCTCGATGGTCTCGGTCCTTCCACGGTCTTAAAAGCAATTCCTGTTCCTCTGAAGCCAATATTTCTCCCTTCCACTATTGCCCAGGGGTTTTAATTGGTTATTCCCTTCCCTCTTTTTGTCTTTGTTTACTGTGAGTCCGAAAGTATAGTAGCATTCTTTTGGGTTGTTTTTGTCTTTGTTTAGAGCTCATCTTCCTCTCCTTGTATAGTTATTGATCTTGGTGGGTTGTTTTTCTTGTATTTTAAAGTTTTGATTTTCTGGTTGTCGAGATCAGGGAGTATTGTTGGGTCAGTGTGATGCATACCTTTTATTACAAAAAAGAAAAATTATTTAAAAAAAGAAGAATTTCAAATAAAGATTTATTTTAAAAAAAATAATAATAAGAGGAAAAAGGTGATCTCTTCTAAGGGACATCTGATTTTTTGATCTCATTAAATAGAGATAACTTCTTGATCTCATCCGAGAGAGACCAACGAAATTGGATCATAGCCAATCGTGATAGAACTCAAGGATATAACCTTAAGTTGTATTTTTTTTAAAGAACTTTTAAAAACCAAGGTTAGATTTTTGAACCTTAAGGGTTAGTAAATCTTAACCATGGTTAATAAGGGTTAAAAAGGACACGTGTTGACCTTATGGATGTGATTGAACTCTCCCCGAGTTCAATCATGATTGACTGTGATTTGATCTCGAGATCAACATCCCTAAATTATTAGAAGCCTTATAAAGGCCACTATAAGTTACAAACCATCCACTACCAGTTATAAACCATCTATCACTCCTTCAATTTTTCTACTAGATTTCTCTCTCAACAGCTACTAACTACACCAAGGGCTTGTCCCAGTGGCAGTGGTTGTGTGTCTCCCTTTAGGGGGAGGTGTGATTCGTGTTGGAGTCTTGGTGTGGCCATTGAGTGCCCACCACGAGTGCTAACCCTCCTAACCTACTGACCCTGACTAGCTAGATAACTGATTAGAGCCTACCAAAAAAAATAAACTAACTGAACCTACTCCCTAGGTAATTAACACTCCACTACACCCCTGTACATACACATAGCAAACACCTCACAATTGAAAACAAATCAATCTACCCCTTGGATTCATCTTCTTCTCAAAGTCAAAAGTTAGATATTTTTTCATAAAATGGTGTAGGTCCCCTGTACATACACATAGCAAACACCTCACAATTGAAAACAAATCAAAATCAATCTACCCCTTGGATTGACCTTCTTCTCAAAGTCAAAAGTTAGATATTTTTTCATAAAATGGTGTAGGTTGGACAAGGGGTAGACCTAGGAATTTTTCGTTAGGGGGTGGGGGGTGCGGCGAACATATATTAAGAAAATTAATTGGATTGAGGATATGGGGCCTTGGGGATTCGGGGGGTAGGCCCTAAGATTTTTTTTTTTAAGTAATGAGTCCGTTGCGGTAATAAAATTCCTTATTGATACATTCTAAAAATGGGGTCTAGTAACAAGAAAAACACGGGCCCTCCCTTTTGATAGGGTTATTATATAAATAAAATTAATTAAAATGCGTAACTTAGCGTGCATTTCCATTATGTAGCGAAATGTTGGTCTCTATTGATTCATGCCCACCTTTGTAGTAATATCCACTAACTGTGGTTAAGATTCACTCACCCTTAGGGATTATCCATTTCATTCTACATGTCCCTTTTTAACGCCCATTAAATGTGGTTAAGATTCACTCACTCATAGGCTTTATACATCTACCCTTGGTTTTTATTCAAAAAAATTAACTCCTAAGATAATAAATCTTAACTAGGGTTAAAAGAGATACATAAAGAATAATCCCTATATATCATACATGTAAAAATATTTACAATTTTTTTTTTTTTTGGGGGGGGGGCAGTAAAAAATTATACAGACAACATAATAGTTTTTAAAACAATTTGAGGGGGCCATGCTCTCACTGATGGCATTGAGCTTTGTGCACCCAAGATAGTAACCTAAATATCAGTTGATGTTACTGATTAAGAGGAGATAAATGATGCTGAGACCAAAAGAAGGGAAAAATATATAAACCCATTGGTTTCTTAAGTTGAAGTTTAACCGGATATCTAGATCTTTTTTAAGTAGAAGTTTTACCTCAAAAGTAATAATTAGGCATGAGCTAATTTTTTATTTAGAGGTAAAACTTCTACTTCAAAAAGATGCACACATCTAATTAACCATCAACTTAACAATCCAAAGTTTAAATAAGTTCAAATTTTAAATAAGCTCTACCTATTTAGATTAATGTTACCAAACCCCATTCTAATCTGTAAGAATCAAGAGGATTCTTGGAAAAAGACTAAGGGATTTTGCTTTTGTCCTCTTCAACTCAAAGGGTATGATTGGGCGGGTAACTCAAAATAAGAAAGCAATTTTGCATAAACAAAGGCACTATAGAGAGAGAGAGAGAGAGACTACGAGGAAGTAGTCATCATTCTAAGCAACTTTAATTCCACGAAAGATGCAGATTGTAGTTTTATCTTTATTAGAGAAGGTTACAATTTGTCTTTGTTAAAGATGGTTTTCTTAATCATGTTTTTACCCATAATTTCAACAAGCTCTCACTGTTTTTCTTATCAAGGAGATGTAGGAAAAATATTTCACAATTGGATATGGACATGTTATGAAGCTATCTTTTTGGAGAAGACGTTGCATGCATATATACAAATGGGTAGCGGTTTTGTTTAGTTGGAACGCATTGACCTTAGGATCCAGACCTTACTTAGGCTATAAAAATCTCTGATTTTCTGAATTTCAATAGGATGGTTTAGAAACATCCAATCAGAATATTTTTTTTGGCATGTGTCTTCCAAGAGACCGACGTTGACATCTAACTGTAGAAATCAATAACAACCAGCCACATGTGAATTTTTTTTTTGCCTCAACCAATGAGGACCGGCCATAACCTTGGTTAAGGTTCACTAAACCTTAAGGTTCTATAATCTAGCATTGCTGCTTAGATTTTTTATATTAGAAAAAAAGTAATCCTAGTTCCAAGGTTAAATTGTTGAACCCTAAGGGTTAGGAAAACTTAACTATGGTTAATAGGAGTTAAAAGAGGCACATATTGACCAGTGGGTAAAATTGGTTCTTAGATTATTTTTATAAAAAAATAACCCTAGGGTTAAAATTTCTTAACCCTCAAGTTTCCAAGGTTAGATTGTTGAACAATGATAAGAAAATTTAATTATGGTTTATAAGAGTTAAAAGGAGCGCGTCTTGACCACTTGGTGCAATTGAACTAGTTCAATCTTAGCTGTTATTCTATCACAGCTATATTACATTCGTCCCATCTTTTTAAAACCTTTTTTCCTATATATTACACGTGTCTTCGGGTCAATTCTCTCCCATTGTAACTGCACTCCTTGGAGTCGGGTTATCTGTGATTAAGATTCACCCACCTCTAGGTTCCTCCTAGGTTTTTATAAAACAAATATTGAAATTTTTTTAACCTTATGAGTTAATAAATTTTAACTAGGGTTAAAAATAAAATTGATTTTTTTTCTAAATACAAAAGATAGGTGGGTGAACCCTAAGGATTGGAGTTCGGATACAATTGGAGAGAATTTGAAGAATTCTCCAAACTTTTTCGCCCACACTGTCAAAATCCTCTCTCGACATTTTTTTTCTTTCTTTATTTTTAATTGCACCATTCATCGCAATTTTTATAACTGTACACTTTTTTTTTTTGGCAGTCACATACTTGCACGTGCAAGGTCCAACTAGTATTTAAAAAAGAACCACTTGCGTTTTTTTTCTATGTGATTTGAAATTTTTTTTGTTTGTTAAGAGATAATCATTTATATTCAGAAATCGCAAGCGCTGTGTGAGTTCCTAGATACCAAAATTGATCTACAATGCCAAGGAAGTAGACTCTAAGGAAGAAATTTTCTAGCAATGCTAAGTCCCAAGCTATGTCGAGCTAGCTTGTGAGCAAAGGTGTTAGCATGCCTAGAGAGATGAAACACCACCTTATGAGGGATCTTTTGGAGCTCTTTCTGGATGTCTCACATGATGGTAGAGATCTCATGATGGTAGAGATCTCGGATGGTTCCTTGATTCTTGGATGTTGTATGAGCTTCACTAGAGCTTCACAATCTAAGGCAAATTCCACTTTCCCCCAACCATGATTAGCGGCTAGAATGATCGCGTTACGGAGAGCTGCAGCTTCTGCGATCATGGTTGACCCTCCTAGGAGCCCTTGGATGAGGCTCTGAATGACAGTGCCTTTGTGGTTCCTGACAATAACGCATGTTCCCACAAAATGATCCGGAGAGGTGAAGGCTTCATCCGAAATAATCCTCAACCACCTAGGCTAAGGAGGGGACCAATATCGACATGAAATGGAGGGGATGAGGTGCTCTAGCATGGGGTTGATTGCCTGAAGCCCTTTGATCCGAAGACACTCACAAGCTAAATTCTCTGCTACCTGGATAATTTGAATTGGGTTTGGAGGTAAAGCCTAAAAGACTTTTGCATTGCGGGCTTTCCAAAGGGATCATATGATTGTCGCACAAAGAGTGAGGTCAGAGGCTTTCCCATTCGCATCCATCTTCAAATTTACCCAATGCTTCCACCAGTCCTTTAGAGACTTGTGTGGCCCTTGATCCATCCTGAGAGTGAGTGAGGATCCCCACCAAACACTCCTAGCTAGAGGGCATTCAAGAAAGATGTGAGTGATATCTTCCACTTGATCGTCTCACAACTGGCAATGAGGGTCAATTGGAATCTTCCTCTTGTGGAGGGCCTTATTGGTTGGAATTGCTTCTCTAAGCCAGTGCCAAATGAACTAGTTGATTTTGGAAGGGATAGGTAGTTTCCAGATTGGCAAAGGTTGATGCCTGGTATTTGTGATAGGCCGAGCGAACCGAAAACTTCCCATTCTTCTCGAAGTGCCAGATTATCTCATCTTTACTATCGTGTTTGCTGAATTGGAGTTGCGTGATCTCCTTGACTTCTGCTTGTGTGAAACCGTGAGCCAATCTATCCCAATGCCAATCACCATCTATAGAATTTATGAAGTCTGCAGCTTTGCTACATTGACACAGAGGTGGTTTGGGTGATGACACTTTAAAATTAGGGAGTGTGGGGACCCAAGCATCTATCCAGGGGTCTATGGAATTTCCATTTCCCAAATTCCATCTTAGCCCCAAACTAAGCACCTTGCGCCCGGCTAAGATGTTTCTACATGCCCATGAAGGCCTTGCTCCAAATCTAGCCAGTTGAAAGACGGTTGGGGAAAGTAGATGCTCTTTGCAAGACGACCCCAAAGGAAGTTCGTGTTCACTTAAGATTCCAACCCTGTTTTGCAAGTAAATCATAATTGAAAGAGACCAAATCTCGGCAGCCCCCACCCTCTTCCGCTTTGTTTTTGCACATATTCGCCCAGTTGATCCAGTGAATCTTCCTTCTAATGTGATATTGAACCCACCAAAAATTGGCCACTGCAGAGTTGATGTCCTGACACACTTTGATAGGGAGCTTAAAACAGCTCATGGCATAGCCAGGGATGGATTGTGCCACCGCTTTTATAAGAACATGACGCCCAACTTTGTTGAAATATTTCCCTTTACTTTGGATTCTACTCATCACTCAGTCCTTAATGGTTGAGAAGAGATTAAGCTTTGGACTTGCCAAACATAGATGAGAGGCCTAGATACGTCCCAGAACCTTTCATTGTCTTGATTTTCAACATTTTGTTAAGCATTTTTTGAATCTTGAAAGGAGTGTGTTTGCTGAAAATTAAGCCTAATTTGTTGTTGTTGTAGTTGATCTGTTGGCCAAATATCTTCTTCCCGAATTTGTTGAGAATCTCCTTGATTTTGTACAAGACATTGCAAAGGCTAATAGGGCATAATTGACCAATGTTTTAAGGATTATGCACTTTTGGAAACAGAACAATATGAGTAAAGTTTACTTGCCTGAGCGTGAACCCTTGGTTGAAAATTTTTTTAGTTGCTTGGATTACCTGTGGGCCAACCGTGTCCCAATAATGTTGATAGAATAAAGCTGGCATACCATCTGGGCCTGGAGATTTTGTAGGTTCCATTTGGAAAACGGCAGACTTGATCTCCTCATTGGATAGGTCCTGACAAAGCTCAACATTTATTTGGGTTATTATTGTAATTGGAAAACCATCAAACACCCCATGAGCACCGATAGAGTTAGATGAGGAAAATAAATTATTAAAATAGTTGTGAGCATGAGATTTTCTTACCAATTTTCACATTTTATGGTTTAACTAAGAGTCGTCACCTATTCATTCTAAGGGATAGGTCCCGGTATTTGATCGGATAAGGCAAATGGTCTAAACAGAGATTAGGGTAAGTGGTTTGATTAAGTCCTGGGGAAGGTGTTGGGCACCTCAGGACCCCCATTTTACAATGGTTACCTACTCCTTAAATTTAAGCTAATTTTAATCACAAAATTAAAATGCCTAATTTGTTTAATCAAGTGTTAATCCAAGAAGAAGGAAAAACTAGATGGCTAGGGTCGAATCCGAGTTAGATTGCTTACGTACTCACAATGTGAGATCAGACCAAGCGTAGTTCTGGCACATGAGTCTGTGCCAAGGCTATGGGTGTGTGTGTACGCATAGGGTGGTCAAGGGTCTAGCCCGGAGGCTAGGGTTTAGTTAACCGGGTTGGTCAAGTGTAAGGTCGGGTCTAACCGCAGTTAGAGAGGAGTTAACCATGGTTAGGGGTTAACCAAGGTTAACAAATCCTAACAAGTATGTTTTTGGTATTTTTATATTTTTCTGATTTTTTTGGTATTTTTGGAGATTTTTCAAAGGGTCAAGCATCTTAACCATGGTTAAAATCAACCAGAGTTGGGTTAACTCCAGTTAAAGGGGTTAGACAGGGTGAAAATGGTCACAGAAGACCATTTTAGGCTTTTTAGAATATTCCTGATTTTTCTATTATTTTTTCAGATTTTTCCTGATCAGGGGTTTTTTGACCATGGTTAAGGGTCCAGCTCGGTCCCAAGATAAGGTTGACTATGATTAAAGGTGCTAATCATGGTTAAATCGATCATGCAAGCCCATTCTGGAATTCATAGAATATTTATGATTTTTTGATCAATTTTTCAGAATTTTTGGATCATGGGCTGCTTAACCATAGTTAAATCTTAACCATAGATGGATTTAACCATGGTTAAGGGTCCGGTTTGGTCACAAGTGAGCTCAGGGTCCATGGCAGGGCCTAGAATGGCCTCCTACTCAGTCTGGGCCCTCACAAAGGTCTGAAATTGCCAAAAAAACAAAATGCCAAACACATTTTTAACTATGATTAGTGTGGGTTTAACCATGGTTAACGGGGGAACCACGGGAAACCGAGATCATGGTAGCGAAGCCTAATGTACATTAAATGATTTGGGCCTTTTTTGGGCCCATGAGGAGGTCTGGTGTGGGCCCTACAGAGGCCCAAAGTGGCCTAATTGAACATCACATAAAATGATGATTTTTTTTAAAAAAACCAAACAAATTTTTGCCAAAGTTTGCGCCGATTTAACAGCGGTTTGGCTTAACTCCTGGGAGATCCGAGACCATCGTTCCGAAGCCTGCCATGTGGGAAATAATTTGGGCCTTTTTGAAGCCCAAGAGGAGATCGGATGTGAGCCCCACAGAGGTCCAAAGTTGCTCCATTGAACTGTTTTGCACATTGTCAACCCCACTTTGGAGTCGATTTAACTATGGTTAACGGTAGAGTTAGGAGCCGAAATCGCACAAGGAGGTAGCTGGGAGTGTAGAGAGTCTAACCATGGCCCTGGTCTTGACCAGGACCTAACTTAACCATGGTTAAAAGTGAGTTACAGGCGGTGTCCCAAAACTGTTTTTTTTTTTTTTGCAGAAAATTTTTATTTGATAACTTTTTTTTTTGGTCTGTTGTTTGGGTGCTAAATACTGGGAAAACTAGGGGGTTCCTCATGGATTGAGGACCCCCCAGACCCTGTGGGGACTCCGTATGCAATAGTGGTGGGAGTGGTGAACCCGTGGCTATTGCCTTGAGGGGATACCCCCCATCTATGAAGAAGATGAAAGGGGGAACCCTATCCTCGCCCTAGCATGCTACTGAGGCTAAAAAAAAAGTAAAATGAGACCCCTGGAATGAGACTAGGGGTCCCTTACAGTGGTGAAATGGACAGCAACAAGGGGGGGTTGGCCCTACCTGATTTCAAGATCCACGAGTTGGGAGGTGGCTACGGTGACTGTGGTGGAGCTGGGCGTAGTCTGAGAGATTCCTAAGAGGCCTAGGGGTCCTATAAATGGTGAGGTAAGGGGTGGGGCAAAGGAGAGGAAGGTGGTTGGCTGGGCTAGCAGAGCTTTGGCAAGGTAACAGGGTTTTTTTTTTTTAATTCCCTCTTCCAAACAGTGGCTGTGGATGGTCTTTAAATGGAAGATGGTGGAAGGGATAAGGCTTGAGGGGGATTCTTAGGCATGGGGGACAAGGCAGGAGGGGGGCAGGGTAGCAGTGTGTGTGGTCTGTACACTGTCTCCTTGAGGAAGACAGTGAACAGTAACAGGCTTTTGCTGATTTTTTTTTGTTTTTTTGGGCCTAGACCCCACGCATGCAGCCCATGCACCCTTGGCTTTGCCATTTGAGGATTTTGGCTCCACTCTTTCAAATTTTGAAAAGCAACGGTGGGTCCCACCTGGGTTGGGCCTTATGGGCCCATGCTTGGGCCTGCAAATGTGTTTTAAACAAGGTTTTGGGTGTGTTGGACTAGAAATGGGCTTTAAGCCCGTAGGGGTTTGAACCTAGGGCTTTCTAGGGTTTAGACTAGGGTTAGGCTTAGAGTTAGGTCCAGGGTTTACTTAGGGTTAGACCTAGGGTTTAGCTAGGGTTAGCCTAGGGTTTGAGCTATGGTTTAGATTTTTTAATTGAAATAGGCCTTAAGCCCATTAGGTTTGGGTCATAGGATTCACATTAGGTTTCACCTAGGGTTTCGCTAGGGTTTAGGTTTTACCTAGGGCTACTAGGGTTAGGTTAGCTGACCATAGTTAAATTGATTAACCATGGTAAAAAAGGGGGGTGTAAAAATGAGGTGTTGACAATAGTTCAGAATGCACTCATTAACCTCAAATGGTTTAGTGAAGCTTTGTCCTTGCTCATTGGTAATGCTCTCGATCATGTTAGTGTGTCGATGTTGAATAGTAGAGAGATGATAACACTTTGTGTTTCGATCTCCTTCGTGCAACAATTTTACCCGCGACTGTGGTAGAAAAAAAGTTGGGTGTTATTTGTGCGATTATGCCGAAGAGCACCAGAATAAGAGATCAGTAATCCTATTGTATGCTTATACTTATGCCGGATAACACGAGACAAAGATCTCATGTTATTCACTTTTGCCAGATAGATATCGCTGAGAGTTTAGAAAAGTTGATGGGAAAGGAACAATTATCGGGTGTTCCATATGATTCTCTCATTTCGAGCCCAACGCATGGGAAGTCAGTGGTCCGTGATGTGTATGATCATTTTCATCTCTTCAATGCTCTCTTGAAATATGAATTAAATCCTCATTACCAAAAAAAAAGGAATTAAAGTTGTTTATGCATGTTAGGAAGTGAAGTAAAGCTTCTGTAGTATTGATGAATGACTTGAAATATGAAGTAAATCCTCATTACCAAAAAAAAAAAAAAAAGGAATTATAGTTGTTTATGCATGTTAGGAAGTGAAGTAAAGCTTCTGTAGTATTGATGAATGAATATAATTCATTCATCAATTATAACAGAAACCAAAATGCGCCCTCCCCACCTTTTAAGCGGATTTGGTTTTTGGGAATAGGAAATAATCACCTCCTCCGTCGGTGACGCAAGGAGGGCGTCTTGGATCCCTTTTCTTGCCATGTGTCCCCCTTTTAACTCTCTTTAACTGTGGTTGAGATTCACTCACACCTAGAGTTCACCCATCTACCCTTGATTTTTTTTAAGGAAAAAAAAAACTTAACTACAGTGTTAAAAATAATTAACCTGAGTTATGGCAGTTGAAGGGGTAGCTTTGTGAGAGTAAGGACCAATAGTTCGCTCCTCGCCCATGGAGTGAACTAAAATTTTCTTTTTTTGGGACGCAGTTTTATCTATATTTGTTTAGTAAAATGGAAACGGACCGCTCGGTTAGCTTCCTAGATCCACGCCCTCCTTTTTAACACATTAATTGTGGTTAAGATTCACTCATCCTAATGTTCATCCATCTAACCTTGGTTTTTAGAAAAAAAATAAATTATAAATTATACTTTAGTTAAGCTTAACCATGGTTAAAAAGGGATTAAATGAGACACGGGGACACTGCTGTACGTCAACTAGGAAGTGGACCTCGAGGTCCCTTCTCAGCACTCATTTGCTTACTATCCCTTAAATCTAAATGGTCATTACTAGCATGCCAAACCATTTTATTTTGGTAAATTAAAATCATCATTTATCTAAGGTTAATCATGTTTGTTGCTAGGTTAGTAATGGTGATTGATTTCCTGTTTGCCGAGAGGATTTGTAGAGACCAAAACCCCCGAGAAGATGCAGATAGTAGATTTGGGGAAATCGAAAACTACGGAACCAAGTAGGATATCAATCAAGGTAGATTTTTTCTAATATATTTTTTCAATTTGATGTTAAAGTAATCGAAATATCAGATAACATGCGAATTCGAATAATTTAGTCGAATATGATACTATTTTTCACTATCCGTCATATATCAAATCGAAATCAAATAGTCGAAGAATGTAATTAAATTGAATTCAGATATACTATTATCAGCTTTGAATTCACTTTGTTTACAGTTCTATAGACAACCCCTGAAGACAAGGGTGCTTTGGTCATTTCTTTTAGAAACCCTCCCCTTTCCCATACATATAGATCCCAAGGATATTTTAGTTGCACCACACAGTCAAAAAAAAAAAAGGTGTTCCATAAAAAATAAAAAAAAAAGGTGTTCCATTAACCCTAGATAGTTGCATTTCTCAAGACAAATTGTGCAACAATGTAAAAGTCGAAATTTTTCTCAAGCTTGAGTCGATAGAAATCCGGAGTATTTTGGTAATCACACAAAATTATTTTGAACAGTTTAAATCCTCTACGGTTGCAAATCCTATTGCAACGACGAAACACATCCAACAAATCATACAGTCGTAGGTTTTTTTTTCTAATTGGTATTAACGAAACCCATCCAACAAATCATACTGTTGTAGTTTTTTTTCTAATTGGTATTAAAATTTATGTAGGTTAGCATTAGTCGTAGGGTTAATTTTGACCAATTATGGTTGATGAGGATAAGTGTCAACACAATGCAACTATCCGACTTAATTGGATGGGTTGCAATCTTAGTAACCAAAACCTTGCAATACCCTTCCGCTCTCGTTCTCACTTCGCACTCCTCCCAACCTTATTCTATATTTTAAATTGATGCTCTCGCTAACACTTGCGCTCTGCGCTCTAGTTACTAAGTTGCAACCCAAAGGTGTGAAAACCGTAGACTTTCTCTTTGTCATGTCCCTGTGGAAATTTGGAGTCCTTTGAGCATATACCAACGTCATAGGTCCAGTATCACCGAAAAAGGTACATCCTAATTTTCGGGACCACCTTAGCTGGATGCTCCTACGTGGCTTAATGACGTTATATTCATTCACGCTCCCATCGTGATCGCATGGAAAATTCTCTAGTCTACGTTCTAAAAAACGGAACCAAGTCGCCTGTGCTTTTGTTTGAGTTCTTTATTGTGACTTGGGTGTTTGATGGTCAGGATCTCTTGTACAGTTGTTAAATATCGTTATAGTCGATTTGACCATAGGGAAGAACTCAAGGAAGAGCACAGACGATTTGCTTCCCTAAAAGATGTACATATGTACTCATGCCGATATCTCCGCCAGTGCTTAAGTTACCCTCTTTATTTGTTTTATGTGCTAATACTCCCTTGTCTCTTTGAAAGCAGGCCATATTACAGGTAATACACTTTCAGGCATTCAAATTAACTCTATTATATCTCAATTACGTTTTTGCTAATGATTGCCTCCTGTTACAATTGTTCCTTATTAGAGATATTATAGAGCACAATGATAAGGATTAGAATAAAGACTTCGATCCAATCAATCAATGGATCAAGAGGATAGTTCTATTTTATATTGATCAGTTTGAAACATTAGACATCAATCATTGACGTATCTAACAGTAGCAATCCATGTTGCCCAGTAAATGGACCCTAGAGGGGGGGGTGATTAGGATCAATAACACAATAAAAAAATTACCTTGTTCTATTTTGCAGAATTAATAAAATTAAGGTTATGCAGCTAGCAATAATTCAGAAAAGTAAAAAGTAGAGAGAGATATAGAGATATAAACACTGAGAGTTTGTTCACAAGGTTTGATAACTTGTCTACTTCTCCGCTTTTCAGCTATCCGCTTCAAGGATTCATACAATTTATTATGAAATCGATTAGACTTCTTCCAGGCGAGTCCTAACCTTTACAATTCCCTTCACAGGCTGGGACACCACCTTTGATGCAAGAGAACACCATCTCTTGACTTCTTGAAGCTATCCAGCTTCTCAGATAAGAATACACAGATTCTTGATTTCCTTCAATGTATAGAGGTTGATTGGATTTGAATCCGAATACAAGGCTCCTTAATAAGCTAGATAAGATTGAAATTACTCTTCTAAAAATCATTCAAATGATTGAAAGTTAAAAGCTCAAATAGAAGGATTTGAGGATTTTCAAGTATGAATGATGAGAGTTGAATGCTATAATCAATGTAAGCTTAAAGTATGATAAGTTATTATTCATAGTTTATAAATGAACTCAATTTATAGGGATTGGATGATTATAAATGTTGAAGCATTTAATGTGGTTTTAGTCGTTAAAGTTTTCTGTAGGCAGACGTCGACGTTTAGTATTGAGACGTCGACGTCTGCAACTCAGAAATTTTTTTATTTCATTCTGTTTCTCACAGACGTCAATGTCTCATTTACAAACATCAACGTCTTCAAAAATTGAAATTTTCTTGGGTTACTGTAAACGCCAAATGTCGACGTTGCCTATACAGATGTCGATATCTGAAGCTTAAATTCACCAAACACTCTGTTTTAAACGACCTTTAACACGGGAATGAATTCATAGGCCTTTGGGCTTTTCTTTATCATGTTTTTGGTCACCTTTTAAGATATCTTAGGGTATTGGATTGTTCTTCAATTAAGTCAAGGATTCCTAAGGTCAATCTAGGCTTTTTGAGCTTTTGAACTTTCAACCAAAAGAGGACTTTTTACATAAGTCCTAGACTCTTAAAATAAAATAATAAAGTTTTCTTGAGTCTTCACTTTCCTTGACATGATCTTAAAAGATTTTCTTCTTTGGCTTCATAATCCAACTTTGGACTTTTGGTGACGTCCTGAATCTTCTTTTGAGTTCAAATGCAATTTGGCTCATGTAGCCTTTTGTCTTGATTTCTTTTTTATCAAATGATCTTGGCTTTGATTTGAGATAGCTCTTGGACATATTGAATCTTTCATCAATGATGGACTAATGTTCCTTATATCTGAAATTGAAATGTGGATGGTGCCTCTAGAGGAAATCCGAGGAATGGTGGAGGAGGGTGAATTATGAGGGATCATAATGGTGATTTTATAGCTTACTTCTTCTCTAATTATAGATCCTGCTCAAACTTTATTGCAGAACTAGAGCTTTTCTAGATGGCTTTATGTTATGTAAGAATCTTAACTTACAAAACTTGATCATTGAATCAGATTCAAAAGCCTTAGTAGATCCTTGGAAAGGAAATAAATTTTCTTTGAAGTCTTGGAATTGGGAAAAAAAGATTAAAGCTAATTTTCAAGAAGGTTATTCTCTTAATCATATTTATCGTGAAGCTAATTTAGTAGCTGATGGTTTGGCTAATATTGGGTCTGATAGTATGACTTCAGGTATTCTCACTTCTTATAATACCATCCCCAGAAATATCAAGTTTCTCATCTATATGGATAAATTAGGTTTAGAGAGTCTTAGAAAAGTTAGCATTTAATTTTCTTGTGTATGTAGGGGTGAGGTTTTATGCCCCCCCCCCCCTCCCCCCTCCCTTCTTTTATTTTGTTTGAGTCTGTAGGGGTAAGGTTTTATGTCCCCCCCCTCCTTTGTTAATTTTTTTTTTTGAGTTTGTAAGGTGTTCGGTTTTATGCCCCCCCCCTCCTTTCTTGATTTTATTAATAAAACCGGTAGGGGTCTGCCAAACCCCCTCTCTTTCTGAGAGGATTCATTAAAAAACAATGACTTGGGATTAAGCTCCCCCTCAACATATGATTTTAAATAAAGTATTTGAGGTGGCTCCCCCTAAACATATGCATTCATATAAATTTGATGAAAGTTTGACTTATATGCATATTTTAGACATTTCAAGAGATATTTATTTTTAACAAAAGATTAAACATGAGAAAACTAAGAGAAGTTCCACAAAGATATGAACCAAAAGAAGTTCCATAAAGAAATTTGAATCAAGAGAAGTTCCATGAACTTATTAATCAAGATTGCATTATTAACAGATTTTAGTGTTTTCCAATCTTTACAACATAAAGTTCATTTTCATTTCATTTTTCTCCCCCTTGGCATTATCAAAAACAATAAGTATAAATAACTCATAGTGAGACTATAAAAAAGATCATATATATATATATATATATATATATATTAAGAAGTTAGGTACAAGGATTTGTATTGCAAAAAAAAATTACATTCAAAATAATCAATACATCCAAGTAACAACAAAAAAAATGAGAAGAAAAACAGTCTTCAGCCCAAGTTTTCTCTCTTCCTTTTATGATCAGGCTTTGATGTACAATTTTTCTTCTTGGAAGTCTCTGCTTTTGACAAGTCTTGTGAGTCAAAAAAAGGTATCACTAGAAATTACTTGCTCTGGGGGCTTCTCCTAAGGCTTTACTGCAATTTCCATATCAAGAGAGATAGGAATGGGAGCTAGCTTGTTCCTGATGTTCATCATCTCAGTGGCTACCTGAGTAACTCTTGAAGCCATTTCATTGATAATTAGAGTCTGAGCATCCAACAAGATAGACATCTGATGAAGGTAGGTAGCTCGAACATTCACAGCCTTCCCAATGCTGGTGACATCATCACTCAACCTCTCACTGATAACTGAGGCATCTACAGCCTTCCTCTCAATCAAAGAAAGAATAGAATCTACTCTATTCTTGATTACCTCTCTAGCAATCTCTATTTCCTCCAGATGAGGTTTCACTTGCTCTGCTCTCTTCTACATCTCAAACTGAATACCATCCATCCTGGACTCTAGAGATGTCAGTCTATCTCTAGTCTCGAACTGGAGGCTCACAAAGCTCTCTCTCAAGGATGCCTAAAACTGGAGCTGGCTCTCTCTCATCTCTAGCTAAAATTGCTCCATGCTAGATGCCATGAAAGCAATCGAACCTGTCAACAGGCTCATCTGATCATCTGATGCTACAGGCCTACTAGGTGGCTCATAAAATGGTCCTAAATCCTCAAAATGAGGTGATTCCTGTCTGTAAGAAGACTCAGGAAACTCAACCTCTACCATAACCTCTGGCCACTTAGGCTCAACCTCTTCCTCTGGTTTTGCTTCTTCTTCTTGCTCTGCCTCTGTCTCTGGCTCGACCACTGTCTTTGATCTGCTACAGAAGCTGCTGCTGAGGGTGGAATGACAGAAGGAGGGGTAGGAGAATGAATGGAATCAGGAGCATGAGTAGGAATGGAAGTGGAAGGAAGATCTGAAGAAATGGATTTTGAGACCCAAACATTTTGGTCTGCTACCCAAACATATCCCATTCTTTTTAGAGTACCAACTAAGTAAAAATCAAATCAGTGGCCTCTATCTGATCCTTGTAAAGATAAAAGGGACATTGAAAGATTTTGAACAAAAGGGTAAAAGTCTGACCAAAAGGCATATGTCCTTTATTTTTCTTAGATGCATCAAGCATCATATGAAGAATGATAAAGGTAAGGTCAATATGATGTGTGGTGAGGATGCACCACATCAAGAATACATCAAAATAGGACACGTGGTCCCTACCACCACCTCTAGGAACAAGATTATATGAAATTATGTGGTGGACTGGACAGGCTTCCAGAGTAAGATCTTTTACTCCGAGTTAAAACTCTTTAGAAATATTTTTGTTAATGCAAATGAGTTTCAAGGCAGAAAGAACATTAAAACCAGGGTGTACAACCCACTGGTTTGTGGTGCAGAGTTGAAAATCACCATTAGGAAGTTTAAAAATTTGTTCTAAAACTCTTTTTGGAAAAGAAATTTCTTTCCCATGAACACAGGAAGAAATGATTTTGGTTTATTCATCAAACTTTAAGTGAAGGCAGAACTAACGCATGAGGTCAGGGTGCATGGCCTCATTAGATTCAAGAAAAGAGGTCCAATGCAAAGACTGGAAAAGATCAGAAATGATATTTAGACTATTTTCAAACAAGAAGTTGAAATTTACAATCTTATCGAGAAATGGTTTCAGCTTGATGGAAATTTTGTTGAATCTGATTTCGTGTTTTTCATATTCAAAGAATACAGGGAGAGGAGCTGGAGCTTGAGCAAATGACGATGCTGGTTCTTTCCCTTTCTCTGAAGTCTTCTTCTTCTCTTTGGCAGGTTTCTTAGACGGCAACTTCATTCTTTGAGGCATTTTTGCTCGAATAGATTTGGGAAAAATGGGGTTTTGAAATAAATGCAAGATTTTGGGATTAATGGAATGAGATTGAGGTGGTTTTGGATTGACTTGAATGAAAATGAAGATTTCAAGAAGGTTTGGAGCGAAGAGGAATAGACGTGCATGGAGAGTGGTTTTGAAAAAGAAAAACAAGGTTTTAGGTATTTTAATACTCAAGAGACCATACGTCGATGTTTAGTGTGAGCATGGGAATTTCCGACCCAATTTCACATTATATGGTTTGACTAAGAGTCGCCACCTATTCATTTTAAGGGATAGGTCCCGAATGTTTGTCTGTTTGGATAAGGCAAATGGTCTAATCAGAATTAGGATAAGCGGTTCGATTAAGCCCTGGGGAAGGGGTTAGGCACCCCAGGACCCCCGTTTTATAACGGTTACCTACTCCCTAAACTTAAGCCAAAATTTTAATCTCAAATGTTAATTAAAATGTCCAAGTATTTAATCGAGTGCTAATCCAAAAAATAAAGAAAGCTAGATGGCTAGGGTCGAATCCGAATTGGACTGCCTACGTACTCACAAAGTGAGATCAGACCGAGCGTAGTTCTGGCACATGAGCCCGTGCCAAGGCTAGGGGTGTGTGTGTGTGCACCAAGTGTGGCTTAGGGTCTAGCCGGGAGGCTAGGGGTGGTTGACCGGGTTGGTCAAGTGCCTGGTATTGGGCCCGGTAGGCCTAAGATAAGTCCGATAGACTAGGGTTGGGCCCGATAGGCCGAGGGTGAAGCCCGGTAGGCTAGTTTGGGCCCGGTAGGCCGAGATTGGGCCCGGTAGGCCAAGGGTGAGCCCGGTAGGCTAGAGTTTGGCCCGGTAGGCTGAGATTAGGCCCAGTAGGCCAAGGAGTGAAGCCCGGTAGGCCCAAGGAATCTTAACCAAGGGATAGAGTTGCTATCCGAGGTTAAGAAAAGTGATTAACCATGGTTAGGGGTGCTAACCATGGTTAGAAAGTCCAATATCAGTTTTTTTTTTTTTTGTCTTTTTAGATTTTTTAGATTTTTTGGGATTTTTTGAAATATTTTTCATCATCATTTTTTTTTGGATTTTTTGAATAGTAGTTTAGGCTCGTTGCGGAGCAACGGGCCTAAACTAACTACGGTTATTTAATCCTAAGGATTGTCCTAAAGAGGGTTTAATTAACCTAAAGAGGAATTGGGTTCAAGCTAACTAACCTAAGAGTCACCTAAAGATTAGATTTCGGACCTATAGAAACTAACTTAAGGGTTATCAGATTTTAGCTAAGTTGCAACTAACCTAGAAAACAACTAATGAATGTTAGCCAAAATACAAACTATATTTAATCTAAACTAAAAATCAGATTTTAAAACATTGAGACTAATCTATCTTAGAACAAATTTAACTTGATTGCAAGCAAACCTAACATTAGAAAAAGATTACACTAATTAGCACTAATCTAATCACTAAACTATTTTTCTGAAATATTGATTAACGACTAAAGGTCTATAGCAAATCTAAAACATAATTTTTCTGAATCAACATTAACCTATGATTTGACTTGAGGGCTAACCTAAGACAAACTTAAAGATTAAATAGGTCTGCAATTAGATTCTAGTTAACCTAGAAAACAGAAATTACACTACCAATAAAATTACTCTAGCTTACAACTAATTTAAACAAGATAAACTAGATTACAAACTAACCTGAAACTACTAATCATAACTAAACAGTTACTAATCTAAAGATCAAAGTTTTAAACTAAACTAGTTAAACAAAATCAGATTTAACTAACTTAAGAAACCAGTATTTTACCTAATGAGAGTTAATCTATACACTAAACTGAAATTAACTAGCTTAGAGATTAATCTAACCAACTAAATACAATAACAAAAACAGATTTTATTCTAGGTTAAGCTAAGCTAATAAAAATTTGGAACTAATCTAAAACTTACCGAAGACAAGGGTTTAGTCTAAGTTAAAACTAATCTTTAAAAACTAAAACTAAACAAATATTATCTAACAAATCTAGGAATTAATCTAACATTAACTAAACAAATCCAATCTTATACTATAAAAAGAACAAAGAATGGGATAGATGGTTTACCTGTCACCGGAAGGGAGATGTGGAGAGGGACAAGCGTTGGGGACAGCAAGCTACTCTTGATATGGGCGTGCAAGGAGCTTCGAGGTAGCTATACAAGTGCTGTTCCAGGGCTACAGGTGGGGTAGCCGCTGTTGCAAAGGAGGTACTACCCGGGACGGATGAGCTGCTCAAGATGGAGACGTATGGTATGGTGGCCGTACTGCTCGTGAAGGAAAAAAGCGCTGCTGTCTTAGGCTATGAAAAAGAGATGTTTTGAGGACTGTAATGAGCATGAACTGAGGAGGGATTGGTTGTTGTTTTGAGGTGTGAACAAGGGTGTTCAGGTGCTAGTTTTGAATGGGAGCAGACTTTTGAAGTGGAGAAGGTGGACTGAGAGTGAAGAAGGGAGAGCTGGGACGTGACAGGGGGTTCTCAGTGAGGTTTTTGGGCGTGCTCAACTGGTTTTTTTTTTTTTTTTAAAAAAAAGCTCTTCACCTGAAACCGTGGCTGTGGAGGGGTCAAATAGAAGAGGGTGCCGCTGAGAGGAATTTAAGAGGGGGCCTATCTATTGTGTGAGAAAGATTTCTCTTTCACTCCATTACAGTAGAGAGTGAGAGAGAGAGAGATGGTGGATTCGGTGGTGGGTATGAGAGGATGTTTTTCTCTTTTTTGGACCTCCCCCTTCTTAAGCTTGGAATGGAGTGGTGTTTATAGACTTTAGGGAGGTTGTGACATGGAGGTAAATAGGAGTGTATTAGGTGAGCTAAGAGGGTTGGATTGGTGGGTCAAAGTGGGGTGGCAGGTTGGTACAGGTGGGCTGCAGAGGTGAATCAGGCGCAACACTATACAGCTCTCCACAATTTGAATTTTAAAATTAAAATGGGTGGGGGCAGGTCTATGGCATCTATGAGGGTCTGGCTTTGCATGAGAAAGGAAAAAAGCAAAAGGACTGCTATGGGCTTTGCCGCCCAACTCAAAAAGGGACACATGGTTAGGCTTTACATCACCCTCCTTGGGCTTGGGCTTGGGCTTGGGCCTTGGTTAAGAGTTTGGACTTGGGTTTGCCTAGGGTATAGGGTTTACTTAGGGCTAGTCCTAGGGTTAAACCAAGTTAACTATGGTTAAGTTAATTAACCATAGTTAATATGGGGTTTAAAAATGGGGTGCTGACAGCTGCCCCTCTTTGTCGGAGAGTGCCGAATTGGTGATTGAACGACAAAGACTGGAATCATCATATTTTTACACTAAGATGGGTGTTAGGAGTGATGATATGCATGCTGTGTAAATGGTGAGTGTGGTGAAGTGATAAATACTACTGCTAGAGGATAGCGAGTAGCAGGGGAAGAACATGAATGTAGGGATGACATGGCCCTAAGGCGCTGGCCGGAAGAAAATGTCGCTCGGAAGTGGCGAGAGGGATCGATCGAAACAACGTTTTCCGGGGGATATTAGCTGGATCGATCGGAGGACACACCGGGTGTCGAGAACACAGGGGGTGTTGGCCATTCCGGGTGTCGACAAAATGTGTTATATCGACACTCGCCTGGGATGCTAAGGACACACGGGGTGTCACAAAGGGGGACATGCAGGAGGTAGTGCTGCTGTGTGACGAGGTTGTCACGGAGCACACAGGATGTCTGGCATGCGAGGTGTCAACAAAATGTATTATGTCGACGCTCACCTGGGATGCCAAGGACACACGGGGGTGTCACAGAGGGGGACATGAAGGAGGTAGTGCTACAGTGTGACGAGGTCATCACAGAGCACACAAGATGTCCAGCATGCGAGGTGTCGACAAAATGTATTATGTCGACGCTCACCTGGGATGCCAAGGACACACGGAGGTGTCACAGAGGGGGACTGCAGGAGGTAGTGTACACTGTAAAGGTACGCACGGGATGTCGGGCATGCGAGGTGTCGACAAAGTGTGTTATGTCGACGCTCACCTGGGATGCCCAGGACACACGGGGGTGTCACACAGGGGACATACGGGTTGTGTACACTGTAAAGGTACACACAGGATGTCGAATTGATTAGAGGCATGATACCGAATCTGATCTTGATATAGCCGAGAGGCACTAAGTTCTGATCATGTTTGAATGATGCTGAAGAGTTTAGTCCTGTAGGACATGATGCTATGCAAAGTGATGTCATGCAAATGATAAAGGTGAAGATGCTTTCCCATGACTCTGTTCATTGCGACTTGTTGGGGAGGTGCGGAAACGGCCTTTTCTGCTTTACCTGCCGGGGGGCTTAGTGCAGGTTGGTTCAAACAGATTTTGATACCCGGAGTTTACTTGTTTTTGAAAATCTTTTCAGGAAAAGTGTAGAAGACTTTTGTAAAGATTTTGATTTTTACAAAAGCATGCTTAGTTAGCTTTTCAGATTTGCCAGTAAATCGCCTTTGTTCAGGGCTTATGGGATTTTGTGGGTTCCTTTTCATTCTTGGAGAACTGAGTTCGATTCAAAGCAGGATACTGCAGTTTCAAGCTGAGGACCCTGGTTGGGGAGAAGCTTTTGGAAGACTTCTAGACCATTGCTGGGGATGAGCATTATTGAGAGGCTGTCGGAGGCTTTTGCTGGGGAATCCAATGAGGATTGGAAGATTGTTATAGCCTGATGCTGAGGATTCGTTGAGGAGTAGGGCTCTGTTATAGACTACTGCGAGGGGGTCTGGGGCTTTTCGATCTGCTGGGGATTTCCCAATATATGCCCCTCTGCTGGGGAGATGCTTTTGGGAGGATTCTTTGTTGAGGAATGTCTTGAGTAGATCACCTGCTGGAGATATTCCCTGATGGAATCTCTGTTGGGGATACTGATCCCTTGAGTCTAGTGAGACTGATCGCCGCCAGATCTTGTTGTCAAACTGATTTTCAGCTTTTCTTCCCTTTTTTACCCTTGGGATGACCAAGTCATGGGGTTCGCATAATTTTTGCGCGATGAGGCCGTTACCGGTTTCCTCATGCCTACAAAGCTGATTAATTTCGTCCCTTTTTTGCCCCTTATCGCAAGACTAGGTCTGGGAGTCGCGTAACTTTTGCGCAATGAGGCCGTTTCTGGTTTTCACTCATGCCCGCGATTTGTTTGAGTGTTCGGATCTTCTCCCTTCACTGCCCTGATTGACATTTGCTGGGGATTGATACTCCACTGGGGATATAGGTGTGATATGGCACTTGTACTTGCAGTTTCTAGGGGATCTGGGAGGACTTAGAATATGACGAAACGTTGGCTAGGGGACTGAAGTTTGGGACACCCTTAAATTTTGTTGCAACTGACTTGCATGGGGGTTTTCTGTTGGATTTTTTGTTGGGCTCTACTGGGGATTGTCTTCTTTGGTAGAAATTGATTGTTTTTGGGGACTCTTCCATTTTTTTTTTTTTTTTTTTTTTTTTTTTTTTAACTCATAGGGTCCCTAACTTGGAAAGTGTTTTAACTTCTATTTTAGAGTTTCCTTTTATGGAATATTTTGTAAACTTGATGTCAACTCCGTCGTGAAAATTGAGGGAATTTATCTTTGTTTGGGGAGTGACTTTGTGGGGAAAAAAGCCGTTCCTGTGGATAGAGAGTTTTACGAAGAGGAAAAGATTCTGAGGGGTTAAGTCCTTTATTACGACCGCACCTGATTTTTCAGGTTGCCTACGTACCCTTTGCAGGATCAGGTCATGACGTAGTTCAAGCAAATGCCACAGATTGGCGAGGGAGGGTGTCTCTGAAAGGATTTTTGTGAGAAAAATGGTATTAGGCTCAATGGGCTAACTAGCGGATTTCATTGATTTTTGTAAAGGGGTTTACATTGTTGGGGATGAGGAGTGTGCCAAGGATGGCCTCCTGTCATTTCCCGGAGATCCTATGAGTACAAAGTGCCTGTCAGACCTAGACCCTAAGCGTAGTATCGTTTAACTTTGTCCATGTTGACGGGCTCTGGGAGATCTTCGTCATCCATACGTCCGAGTCGCAGGACACCACCAGAGAATTTGTCTCGGACTATGTATGGGCCTTCATAGTTGGGTGTGAACTTACCCCTTGGGTCAGGACGGTTTGGCAATATCTTCCGGAGAACCAGGTCACCGATCTCAATACTGCGGGGCTTGACTTTCTTGTTAAATGCCCTAGCCATACGCCTCTGATAGGCATGAGAATGGTTCATGGCTTTCAGTCACCGCTCTTCGATCAGATTCAGCTGCTCATACCGGGTCTGTGCCCATTCTGCTTCTGATATTTCTGCTTCATTAACACGCGGAGTGATGGAATCTCTACCTCGATGGGGAGGACTGCTTCCATACCATAGGCAAGAGAAAATGGTGTTGCCCCTGTTGAAGTTCTGATGGACGTTCTGTAGGCCATGAGAGCGTATGGGAGCATCTCATGCCAGGCAGAATAATTGGTTGCCATCTTCTCAATGATCTTTTTCAGATTCTTATTGGCTGCTTCCACTGCTCCATTAGTCTGTGGCCTGTATGGTGTGGAGTTATGATGTTGAATCTTGAATTTTTGGCAGAGATCAGTCATCCCCTTATTACAGAAGTTGAGAGCATTGTCTGTCACCATCTCAAATGGGACACCATATCGGCAGATGATGTCTTTTTTCAGGAAACGTTGAACCACAGAGGCTGTGACGTTGGCATAAGAGGCTGCCTCGACCCATTTTGTGAAATAATCGATTGCAACTAGGATGAATCGATGCCCATTAGATGCTTTTGGAGCTATGGGTCCGATGACATCGATGCCCCAAGTAGAGAAAGGCCAAGGAGCAATCAGATTGTGTAGCCTTGTTGGCGGTGCATTGATCTTATCAGCATAAATCTGGCACTGGTGGCATTTCTGTACATGCTTGCAACAATCCGCTTCCATGGTAGACCAATAGTAGCCCAGTCTGAGAATTTTTTTGGATAGCATCAACCCATTCATGTGTGGGCCGCAAGTTCCTCCATGAACTTCTTCGACTACCTGTGCTGCTGCACTAGTATCGAGGCATCTGAGCCATATCAAGTTCGGCGATCTCTTATATAAAATGCCCCCTGATAGGGCAAATTGGATGGCCAGTCTTCGGATTGTCCGACGGTCTGTTTTGGTAGCATCGAGGGGGAAGGTCCCGTCCTCGAGGTACTGCTTGATGTCTACATACCAAGGCTTGTTGTCATTCACTGTGTCCAGCTCGAGGCAGTAGACAGGTTGATCCTGTTGCTGAATTTCAATTAGCCAGAGCATGATGCCTCTGGGGATCTGTACCATAAAGGCGAGAGTAGCCAATGCGTCGGCAAATCTATTATGATTCCTAGATCGGTGACTGAAACTGATTCTCCTGAATTGAGTGATTAGCACATTGAGATAGGCTAAGTATGAGACTAGCTTAGCTTCTCGGATGGCCCAAGATTCATTTGCCTGACAGATTACCAAAGATGAGTCCCCGTAGACGTCTATCTCCTCAATTCCGATGCCCAGGGCTTCTTTTAGTCCGGCTATGCATGCCTCGTATTCTGCTTCATTGTTGGAGCATCTGAATTTCAGCTTTACAGAGATTGGGAGGTGTGCCCCCTAGGGTGAGATTAGGACTGCTCCTGCCCCGTGTCCATGACTGTTGGCAGCTCCGTCAAAGTATAACTCCTAGCCGGAGTATTCTTGCTCTTCTGCTTCTGCGTACAGGATGGATTCGTCCGGAAACTGATCATGTACAGACACATAGTCTTGTGTTGGGCTGTGGGCTAAGTGATCTGCAATCGCCTGCCCCTTAATTAACTTTTGAGTCATGTACGTAATGTCGAATTCAGATAACATCATAAGCCATCGGGCAGTCCTTCCGGTAATGGCTGGCTTTTCCAGTAGATATATGAGTGGGTCCATCCGGGAGATCAGAATTACCGGGTAGGAAAGCAAATAGTGCCGAAGACGCTGAGTAGCCCAAACCAGTGCCAGACATGTTTTCTCCAGCGGGCTGTACTTTTCTTCGTACTCTAGTAAACGCTTACTGATGTAGTAAATGGCCTGTTCTGTTCTGCCTGTCTCGTCATGCTGTGCCAAGACGCATCCCATGAAAGTTTCTTGCACTGAGATATAGAGTAGTAGGGGTCGTCCTGGTGAAGGAGGCACAAGTACTGGAGGATTGAGAAGATACTGTTTTATCCTGTCAAAGGTTTCTTGGCATTCGACTGTCCAAACGGTCGGTGTATTCTTCTGAAGAAGCTTGAAGATCGGTTCGCAGATCGGAGTGAGCTGAGAGATGAACCGGCTAATGTACTGTATTCGGCCCAGGAAACCACGGATCTCCCTTTCAGTTTGGGGTACTGGCATTTCGATGATGGCTCTGGCTTTAGCGGGATCGACCTCAATGCCTCTTTTACTGACTATGAAGCCGAGGAGCTTTCCTGATGAAGCTCCAAAGACACATTTGGCTGGGTTCAGTCTTAGGCCGAATTCTCTGAGTCTGTCACAGAGTCTTTTCAGATCTTCAGGGTATTGTCTGGCAGTAGGTGATTTGACGATCATGTCATCCACATAAATTTCAGCTATCTTGTGGATCATGTCATGAAAAAGTACCGTCATGGCCCTCTAGTAGGTTGCCCCTGCGTTCTTGAGTCCGAATGGCATGACTTTCTAACAGAATGTGCCCCAAGGTGTAATGAAGGAAGTTTTCTCCATGTCTTCTTCTGCCATTCTGATTTGATTATACCCAGAGAAACCATCCATGAATGAGAGCATCTCGTGCCTCGCAGTATTGTCGACTAGGATGTCGATGTACGGGAGAGGGAAGTTATCCTTAGGGCTAGCCTTATTCAGATTCCGATAGTCGATGCACATCCGGACTTTTCCATCCTTCTTGGGTACTGGTACGATATTTGCCAACCATTCAGGATAGTTTGCTACTGCCAAGAAGCCTGCATTGATCTGCTTCTCTACCTCTTCTTTGACTTTTTGTGACCAGTCGGGCCTCATCCGTTTCAGTTTTTGCTTAACCGGTCTGACATCCGGGTTCAGGGGCAGTCTGTGTACTACCAATGCTGGGTCTAGGCCAGGCATGTCAGCATATGATCAAACAAAGACATCACTGTAGCTTTTTAGGAAGCTGATCATGTCTGTTCTTTGTTGTGGGCTCATAGTTGTGCCAATCTGGACCAGCTGAGGGTTGTCTTCGGAACCCAGGTTTACTGTCTCGGTATCCTCGATGTTCGACTGTAGTAGCCCTTCACTGCGTTCTAGCAGGTCCAAAATCTCCTGAGGCGGTTCGTCATCCTGTTCTGTTTCCTGCTCTGAGTCATACTCAACTTCTGAAAGCTCAAGGAGGGTTTCAGGGGTAGCCTTATCGGAGGTGATTTCCTGGCAAATCATTAAGCTTAGTTTAGCATGCTTATGTTTTTATGTTTTGTTGGTTTCAGGACACTAGGCCTTCCAGGGGAAGAATCCGTGTGATTTCGTCATTAGCCCAATGCAAATGTTTTTTTGGAAAAACATGTTTTTGAGTCAAAAATCTAGATTTTCATTGATAAAGAAGTGGACTGTTTACAAAATTGACTCGATAAAACAAAAAGAGGCCTACAGTTGGCCAACATTTTGGACTTTTGCAACGGGAGCAAAGAGAGATAGATTAAGAAGAAGAGGAGAGTGATACTGCATCATTGCTTGATCTGACCAACCTTCCCTGCACTGCGCTTTCCCTGGCCCTGTGTGGCCTCGATGGTGAGAGCCTCAGTCCACCAACGGATTAGTGGCTGGCGACTGGATGATGCTTCTGCGCTGTTGGAGATGGTGCATACCTGCTCTCCCGCGGGATATTCTGCTTCTGCTTCTGCATCTTCAACAGTCAGCTCTTCAAACATCCGGGCGACACTGAATATTTCCGGTTCAGGAATCCCTGAAGATTCGGTGCCAGGCTGAGGGTTAGGGATATTGATGGCTGGTGCAAGAGGGGTTTCTGGGTCGGTTTCGAAGATTCCTATGGGGAAGGTTACTGAAATGTGGGGTCGGGGTTCAGGTTTCGCCGACTGTCTACTCTTCTTTGTCAGCTTGTTGAGATAGTCCTCGTAATTGGGCTTGTATCCCAATCCAAATGGAGGCGTGTAACGTGGAGGCACATATCTCTTCTTCATGCCCTGGTTCCTGACACCCAGGCCTAGACCTGGCTGGTAATTCATCTTTGCCATCATTCTGATAAAGGGAGGTACTGCTTGCTTGCTCTGTTGTTCCACTTGGGCGATGGAGCTGACCTACTCAAACTGATAGGTCATGTAAGCTGCACCTTGACCTAGCTCCTGGATGTCCCCGAAGGAACTTGCCAACTCTTCAGATGGAATGACGACTAGGTGGTCGTCTTGTATGAACTTGACTCTCTGGTGTAGAGAGGATGGAATGGCACCGGCCGAATGAATCCACGGCCTCCCTAGGAGTAAGGTGAATGAGACAGGTACATTCACAACTTGGAAATTTGTCAAGAACTGAGCTGGTCCAACCCTAATGGTTAGGTCAATATCTCCCAAGTTCTGCCTGGTGGTATTATCAAAAGCCCTTATAGTCATGGATCTCTTCTTAACTTGGCTGGTGTTCATACCTAGGCTTTGCAGTGTAGAGAGTGTGCAAACATTTAGGCCGGAGTCATTGTCAATGAGTACCGAGGATAATGTCTTATCCATACACTGAACTGCAATATATAAGGCCCGAGTGTGATCCCTATCTCCATCCGGTATTTCCTCTTCAGTAAAGGAGATGATTCGTGATTCTAGCACTTGCCCCACCATCTGCCCCAGTTTCTCAGGCGAGATGTCTGGTGTTACATGGGCGTTGTTAAACACCTGGAGAAGTTGCTTTCTGTGATGCTCTGAAGTCAAGAGAACGCCCAAGATAGAAATTTGTGCCTGAGTTTTGCCCAACTGCTGGGTAATATTGAATTCTTCCGCTTTTTCCAATATTTTGAGTAGGAGAGCCGAATCTGCTGTTTCCTTTTTTGAGTCTGCTACCCCTGCTTTTTCTTTTGCCTTTTCTTTCACCGGCTCAATTGCCGGAGGTTGATACATCCGGCCGGATCAGGTGAGGTTGGCTATGTACTGACTTTCCAGGATGAGAGATTGAGGGGTAGGTACATGATTAAGGTTGAAAGGCCGGGAAGGGATGTAAGGGATTTTGACTGGTCCAGTGGATGTTGAGGCCTTGGCTGAAGCGGTGGGCCAACTGGCAGGACAGGGAATTGTGTAAACGATTTGCTCTTTCTCTGATTCCAGAGTGGGGAGTTGTATTGGGGTCTGGATGGTCTGAACATTTGACTGTGGCAGAGGGATTATGACTGGAGGTCGGTACGAGGGCCTGATAATACCATCATCGACTGCGGGTGCGCTGGGTCTAGGTTGCCCTGCCTCGGGCTCTTCCCACTCAATAAAGTTAACTTGGTTGTTATGTGGGGCAGTGGCACTTGGTCGATACTGGTGTTGCTGGGAGCTAGTTCGACCTTACCCGTATCCAGGAGATCCTGAATAGCACACTTCAGACCAATGCAGTAATCGGTTGCATGGCCCGGACCTCTATGAAAGGCGCAGTGTTGGTTGACATCATAATTTTTGTTTCTCTTGTCTGGTGGTAAAAGAGGGGTAGGGCCTCTTAGTTCGAGAAGGCCCTGCTTGGTTAGGAAGTCCAAAAGTTGACTGAGTGTGTAAGGGAGAGGGGTAAAGGTTCTGGGGGGACTGGTTTGCCCCTGGTTCTGTTTAGCCGGCCGGGTGCTTTCGGGTGCTGGCTGTTGCCGAGCGGCCGGAGCCGGTAATCTGATCGGTGCTACAGGGGCCACCAAGTTAACATTTTCTTTTCTCTTCTGGTCTCTGTGACCGTTGTTTCGGCTGGTTGAAGCTGCTGCCGCTTTGGGGGGAGCAAACCCTAGGCTGAATGAATGGCTCCACTCTGTATTGCTGCCTCAATACGGGCACTTGTTTTGACTATTGTGCCAAAGTCCACAACCGGTAGAGTGACCATCAGTGTAGAGTAGGGTTGCTTCAACGTGCCCAAAAATATGTTTGCCAGCTCTTCCTTAGGGATAAGGGTGATGACCTTTGCTGCCATTTTTCTCCACCGGGTTGCATATTCCAGGAACGACTCATTGTTCCGCTGGTACATCTGTTCCAGTTGGCTTCGCTGAGGCCGAAGCTCCTGATTAAAAGAGTATTGCTCCACAAAGGCATCCATGGCATCCTGTCATGTCTTGATTCTCTGCTTATCGATCGACATCCACCAGGCAAGGGCTGCCCCCTTCAGACTTTTCTGGAAATACTGTATGAGCAGAGGCTGATTCTTGTTATACGGGAGCATATCCCCCAGGTACATCTGCAAATGTTGTTTAGGACAGCCCGAGCCGTCATATTTATCGAAGTCAGGTACCTTAAATCCAGGGGGAATAGCATCTCCAGAGGAGAAAGTCAGGTCCTCCAATGATAGAGTGGAGTTGACAGACGCCCCTTTCATTCTTCTCATTTCCTCTTTCATCTGTTTTATCTCCTCATGTTGGTCCCTAAGAGATGGTGTAGGGTCAGAAGATGATGGCCTGTCCTGATTGACATGTGATGCCTTAGGCTGCTCGTCATACTGGTCATACTCCTCTCCTCCTCCGCCTGTTACGGGTATAGGGTTGGGAATGATGATAGGGGTAGGCTGCTCTGGGTGAGACTGATCGGGGGTTTCATTGGAAGGGTTTCGGTTAGACGGTTCTTCGGTTCGGGCACCAATAAGAATATTCAGGGATTCCAGAACTCGGTCCAACTTGTTCTGCATTGCTACAATATCACGGTCATGTGACTGTACCAGTTCCTCGATCCTCTGTTGATGGTCTGATGGTTCTGTCATTGCTTCTGAGCTGTTTTCTATCGGGCCGATGTAGGGTACAATCTTCGTGACTGGTATTTCTGTGAGAATCGCTTCTGCGACTTCTGCGAGAATCGCAGTCAGAGAACGAGTCATGGGTCGGCTCATGCAGACTGAAAAGATGCAACGACTAAACATGAATATGCATGAGGGAGAGACAGAAAATGCAGAAAAGATTTTCATTGATTGCAGTGACTGAGTGAGTGTAATACAGGACTGACTCAATAAAAGCGAAAAAGGACTCATCCTAGGCAGGCCCATCGAGGATGGCAAAGTCAAGTGGCCGGGGCACGCCATCACGGTCCATGACCTGTTGTTGGAGGGATATGATTTCGACCTCCATGCGCTCAATTGTCTCCGAGACATTGTACATATGGGATCCGTACTGACGGATCTGACTGGTCATCTCCTCCTTCGCACTATCAAGCTGTTCCTGATGGAAGTGCAACTGGGCCCGAAGGACGGAGTTCTCTCTGATATCACCCCGGTGTCTCTTCCGCAAGGATCGGACTGTGTGCTCGAGACTGTCAACCTGCTCCTGCATGGCTATGAGTTCACGGCTCTGCCCCGCTTCCTGCTGCCTGAATGCGCGCTGGGCTTGTCTAAGCTGTTTTTCTCTCTCCTGGATCTGTGGTTACCTTTCCAGGAAAAAGTCTGTCCAGGGAACCGCCATGTCAGCTATAGGTATGGTTCCTTGAGATGGGGCTGCAACTGGTGTAGGCAGTTCCCTAGGCACTGGCATGCCGGGAGGAACGTCAGGGTTTTCTACCCATATACGGTATGCAGAATCAGTTGGTGGTCCAGTTGTGACCACAAAATCTGGCCATTTGTCCCTTCTGGAGCTTCGCCAATCTGCTTGGAATCGACGGGTGAGGCATTCAGATTGCACTGTGAAATTGACGAAATCATTCTTCATGTCGTCTATTACTGGTATGCGCTAAGGGAGTCCAAACTGGCGGAGGACTCGAAGCGGTACATAGGCTGCCGAGCCGGTGAGTCCTGCTAGGACCATGCATCGCCTTCCTGTTATGACGACGCGTGGTAGTTGTCTGCGAACCAGCCACTTGCATTCCCATGTGATCTGTTCCTCTGTCAAGTCTTGGAGCAGTCGGTAGAGAGTTTTAACATCTGAAGTCACGATCTCGCCCTGATTCTGTGAAATCTTCCTGGGCAGGCTGTATGCATCTCGAGGTACGTCGGGTACCGGTAAGATGGTGGGCAGGTGTGAGACCATCCACAGATGTAAAAGCGGTGCACTGGCGTGGAAGACGCCCTTTCTGCGTCCTGCTGCAAGGTTGAGAGCCCTGAGTAACTCTGCAAGAATGACTGGGACAACCGTCTTTGATTCCCGCATGTCGTCGATTACCCCTATCAGTACTGAGTCGGCGAAGGCGCGACTTTTCGGGAGCACCAGTTGTGACATGATGATCAGTGTGAAGGCATTGAGACCAGGGATCTCAGTTTCTAGGGAGTTAGGGTCCCACTTGGGCCGGTACAATTTCTCAAGAAATTCAATGGACACCCGGTCGTAAGTGCCGCTAGGATCGTACTGCAAGGAGGCAGGCCTGATTCGTAAGAATCGTGAGAGATCTGCCTGAAAGTTTGCCTTGTAGCGCGGTACTATGGCATCACCTTCCATGTTTAAGCCGAGAATGCGCTGTATCTCCTCCAGTGTTGGACACAACTCGTTCTTACTGAAACGGAATACCATATAGGTAGGGTTCCAACACTGGACGGCAGCATTAATGAGGCGCCAATCTGCCTTAACCATGGACAGGTCTAGGGTGTTACCCAGTCTGTAGTACTGGGCCCAAGTGAGACGCTGATCCAGACTCAGTGCCTCAATTTTCTCACGGAGGGTCGGGTCACATGCCCCCTGGGAGGTCAGGTGCATGGGCCTAGGAGGCTGACCATTTGGCGGAACAATCCCGGACGGACCTACCATCTACCCTAGACAAATATACAGACTCTGTGTAAGTGTACTGTGTATAAAATGCAAATTTTTTTTTTAATTTTTTTTATTTATTATTTTTCATTAGGGTGTGACATGGCACATGTATCCTGATAGGACAATCGGACAGGGGTCCGGTATGCTTTACCCGGGTTGTAGGGAACCAGGGGCCTATAAGGACAAGGGAGGGGATAGGTCTAAGTGAAGACCTATATGCCGAAGATTTGAACCTCATGTGCTATGTCCAGAGATGGGGTAGGATGTGTTTTATTACAAGCACAAATTTGGCTCATTACATGCCCCTGGGTGAGTGCTTATCCGAGCAAGATATATCCGGGTAATCAACCCTGATTGGGACAGTTATAGGGTGCAAGCAAGTTAGGGTTTGGAGTATCCCTCCAGGTGGGGCTGCTTGTAGACTATACCTCAGCCTATTCTATATGTATACATGCTGGGGTAATGCAGGGTGTTCCTAAAGGATGGGGGGATCACTTAACACCATATATGCGACTCCCCGGTATAGAACATACCTGGGACGATTGGTGTAAGCGGGAGCGTTCAGAATCCTTCCCTGAGAGTAGTCACCCAGCAGGAGTAATTCCGCGGACCTCCAAGACTGTTAAGCCCCTGTCACTGAGGATAGTCATCCAACAGCCGTGAGCGTAATAAGCCTGTCTAATGGGTATTAGGTTGTTACACTAGTATGCTATGCATGAAATGCACTGTACAAGGAACATCCCAAAAAGTATAAAGAATCGGCACTTAATTAAATACTTAGGTATTTTAATTAATTTTGAGATCATTTGGCTTAAATTTAAGTTTCGGCTTGAACCTAAATTCCCCAGCAGAGTCGCCAGAGCTGTGAGCATGAGAATTTCCGACCCAATTTCACATTATATAGTTTGACTAAGAGTCGCCACCTATTCATTTTAAGGGATAGGCCCCGAATGTTTGTCTGTTTGGATAAGGCAAATGGTCTAATCAGAATTAGGGTAACCGGTTCGATTAAGCCCTGGGGAAGGCGTTAGGCACCTCAGGACCCCCGTTTTATAACGGTTACCTACTCCCTAAACTTAAGCCAAAATTTTAATCTCAAATGTTAATTAAAATGTCCAAGTATTTAATCGAGTGCTAATCCAAAAAATAAAGAAAGCTAGATGGCTAGGGTCGAATCCGAATTGGACTGCCTACGTACTCACAAAGTGAGATCAGACCGAGCGTAGTTCTGGCACATGAGCCCGTGCCAAGGCTAGGGGAGTGTGTGTGTGCACCAAGTGTGGCTTAGGGTCTAACCGGGAGGCTAGGGGTGGTTGACCGGGTTGGTCAAGTGCCTGGTATTGGGCCCGGTAGACTAGGGTTGGGCCCGATAGGCCGAGGGTGAAGATTACACTATCCCTTGATTGCAAGCAAACCTAACATTAGAAAAAGATTACACTAATTAGCACTAATCTAATCACTAAACTATTTTTCTGAAAAATTGATTAACGACTAAAGGTCTATAGCAAATCTAAAACATAATTTTTCTGAATCAACATTAACCTATGATTTGACTTGAGGGCTAACCTAAGACAAACTTAAAGATTAAATAGGTCTGCAATTAGATTCCAGTTAACCTAGAAAACAGAAATTACACTACCAATAAAATTACTCTAGCTTACAACTAATTTAAACAAGATAAACTAGATTACAAACTAACCTGAAACCACTAATCATAACTAAACAGTTACTAATCTAAAGATCAAAGTTTTAAACTAAACTAGTTAAACAAAATCAGATTTAACTAACTTAAGAAACCAGTATTTTACCTAATGAGAGTTAATCTATACACTAAACTGAAATTAACTAGCTTAGAGATTAATCTAACCAACTAAATACAATAACAAAAACAGATTTTATTCTAGGTTAAGCTAAGCTAATAAAAATTTGGAACTAATCTAAAACTTACCGAAGACAAGGGTTTAGTCTAAGTTAAAACTAATCTTTAAAAACTAAAACTAAACAAATATTATCTAACAAATCTAGGAATTAATCTAACATTAACTAAACAAATCCAATCTTATACTATAAAAAGAACAAAGAATGGGATAGATGGTTTACCTGTCACCGGAAGGGAGATGTGGAGAGGGACAGGCGTTGGGGACAGCAAGCTACTCTTGATATGGGCGTGCAAGGAGCTTCGAGGTAGCTATACAAGTGCTGTTCCAGGGCTACAGATGGGGTAGCCGTTGTTGCAAAGGAGGTACTGCCCGGGACGGATGAGCTGCTCAAGATGGAGACGTATGGTATGGTGGCCGTACTGCTCGTGAAGGAAAATAGCGCTTCTGTCTTAGGCTATGAAAAAGAGATGTTTTGAGGACTGTAATGAGCATGAACTGAGGAGGGATTGGTTGCTGTTTTGAGGTGTGAACAAGGGTGTTCAGGTGCTGGTTTTGAATGGGAGCAGACTTTTGAAGTGGAGAAGGTGGACTGAGAGTGAAGAAGGGAGAGCTGGGGCGTGACAGGGGGTTCTCAGTGAGGTTTTTGGGCGTGCTCAACTGGTTTTTTTTTTTTAAAAAAAAAAAAACTCTTCACCTGAAACCGTGGCTGTGGAGGGGTCAAATAGAAGAGGGTGCCACTGAGAGGAATTTAAGAGGGGGCCTATCTATTGTGTGAGAAAGATTTCTCTTTCACTCCATTACAGTAGAGAGTGAGAGAGAGAGAGATGGTGGATTCGGTGGTGGGTATGAGAGGATGTTTTTCTCTTTTTTGGACCTCCCCCTTCTTAAGCTTGGAATGGAGTGGTGTTTATAGACTTTAGGGAGGTTGTGGCATGGAGGTAAATAGGAGTGTGTTAGGTGAGCTAAGAGGGTTGGATTGGTGGGTCAAAGTGGGGTGGCAGGTTGGTACAGGTGGGCTGCAGAGGTGAATCAGGCGCAACACTTTACAGCTCTCCACAATTTGAATTTTAAAATTAAAATGGGTGGGGGCAGGTCTATGGCATCTATGAGGGTCTGGCTTTGCATGAGAAAGGAAAAAAGCAAAAGGACTGCTATGGGCTTTGCCGCCCAACTCAAAAAGGGACACATGGTTAGGCTTTAGATCACCCTCCTTGGGCTTGGGCTTGGGCCTTGGTTAAGAGTTTGGACTTGGGTTTGCCTAGGGTATAGGGTTTACTTAGGGCTAGTCCTAGGGTTAATCCAAGTTAACTATGGTTAAGTTAATTAACCATAGTTAAAATGGGGTGTAAAAATGGGGTGTTGACATTTAGTATTGAGACGTTGACGTTTGGTCTTAAGCAACTACTATTTCTAAAGTAAACATTGACGTTTGAAAAGTCCTAGACTTGAGACGTCGACGTTTAGTTTGAAACAGAAACTTCACTCAAAAAATTAACCTTGAGACGTCAACGTTTAGAGTTCAGACGTTGACGTTTCATGTTGAATTTTTGAGAAACATTAATTTTTCATTTTAAAACTATTTTTTTTTTTGTTTTGTAACAAACTTTTAACTTCCAAATTACCTTTTTAAGCATCAAATCAAAGTCCAAACATTATCAAGCAATTAATTTTGATTTTGAACGAGAATATTTTTGATAATAAGATCATTTTAGTTCACTTATCTTAGTCATGCCTAATTCTCTTCTTAGAGTGCTAAATCTTTCATATTGAAGAAGTTTAATAAAGATGTCAGCCAATTGATTATTTGTATCCACAAATTCTAAGATTACATCTCCATTTTGAACATAGTCTCTTATGAAATGATATTTTATTTCAATGTACTTTGTTCTAAAATGTTGAATAAGATTTTTAATCATACAAACTTGCACTAGTATTATCACATTTAACAGAGATTTTGTTATAATAAAGTTTGAAATCCTCTAATTGTTGTTTCATGTACAGAGTTTGAGCACAACTTTCAGCAGCCACATATTCAGCCTCAACTGTAGATAAAATCACTGAATTTTGTTTCTTGCTATACCATGAAACAAGGGAGTGTCCTACGAAGTGGCAAGTATCACTTGTGTTTTTCCGATCAACTTTACACTCAGTTAAGTCAGCATCAGAATAACTAACTAATTCTAGTGAAATGTTCTTGTGATACCATAAACCTAAATTAATGGTGCCTAACAGATATTTAAAAATTCTTTTCACAACAGTCATACGAGATTCTTTATAACAAGACTGAAATCTAGCACATATGTATACACTGAACCTTATGTTAGGTCGACTAACAGTTAAATAAAGTAAGCTATCAATCATACATCTATATTTCTTTTCTTTAACACTTACCCCTTTTTCATCCTTGTCAAGCTTTTTGGATGGACTCATTGGAGTGTCAGTTTCTTTGGAGTTGTCAATTCCAAATTTCTTGAGAAGTTTCTTTCTATACTTGGCTTGGTTGATAAATGTTCCTTCATTGGTTTGCTTTATTTGAAATCCGAGGAAGAAATTCAATTCTCCCATCATACTCATTTCAAATTAATCCTGCATAGTTTTAGAGAACTCTTGATATAGAATTTCATTAGTAGACCCAAAAATGATATCATCAACATAGATTTGTACAATAAGTATATCTTTATTTTTAGTCTTTACAAATAAGGTTGTGTCAATTTTTCCTCTAATGAAACTATTTTGAAGCAAAAATTTACTAAGTCTATCATACCAAGCTCTAGGATTTTGTTTCAATCCATATAAAGCCTTAGTTAATTTAAACACATAATCAGGATTTTTATAATCTTCAAAACAGGGAGGTTGTTTTACATATACTTCTTCTGAAATATATCCATTTAAAAATACACTTTTAACATACATTTGGAAAAGTTTAAAATCTTTATACCTAACAAATGTAAGTAACATTCTAATTGCTTCAAATCTAGCAACTGGAGTAAAGATTTCTTTATAATCAATTCTTTCATCTTGGTTGTAACCTTGGGCTACCAATCTTACTTTATTTTTAATAATATTATCATTTTCATCATTTTTATTTCTAAATACTCATTTTGTTCCAATGATTGATTTATCATTTGGTTTAGGAACTAAATCTCAAACTTGATTTATTTCAAATTGATTAAGTTTTTCTTACATAGCAATTGTCAATGATTCATCATTAATAGCTTCAATTACATTTTTAGGTTCAATTTGAAATAGGAATGCTAAGTTATTACATAGATTTCTTCTTATTCTTACACATTTTTTCCATATCTCCTAAAAAAAGTTCTTTAAGATGATCTTTAACTCTTTTCCATGCTTTAGGGAGTTGATAACCATTATCATTTTCATCTTCTTTTTCATTTTCAATTTCAATGGAATTTTCTTGGTCAGAACCTTCATTAATTTCTTTTTCCTTATCTTCTTTGTTTATTTCAATGTTTGAGATATTTTAAGATATTTTATCAACCTTTTCAGTTACATCATCTTCAAGGGGTTTAGTTAACTCAAATGGATTAATTTTATCAAATACAACATCAATGGATTCTTCCAAATTTAAAGATGATTTATTGAAAACTCTATAAGCTTTACTATTTAAGGAATATCCAAGAAAAATTCCTTCATTTGATTTAAGGTCAAATTTCTTTCCATGGTGTTTGTCATTAAGTATAAAACATTTACAACCAAACACTCTAAAGTAGCCTATATTAGGTGATTTTCTTTTCCAAAGCTCATATGGTGTTTTATTTAGTTTGTTTCTTATAATGACCCTATTAATTACATAACATGCAGTATTTATAGCTTCAGTCCAAAAGTAGTTGGGTAGCTTATGTTCATTAAGCATTGTTCTACACATTTCTTGAAGTGATCTATTTTTACGTTCAACAACTCCGTTTTGTTGAGGTGTTCTTGGTGCAAAGAAGTTATGATTAAAACCATTTTCTTCATAAAAGATTTCAAGTTTTTTGTTTTTAAATTCTCTAACTCTATCACTTCTTATGTTATTAATTGTGTAGTATTTTTCATTTTGAACTCTTTTACAAAATTTAGTAAATAGTAAAGGAGCTTCACTCTTATGAGCTAAAAACAATACCCCATGAATATCTAGAGTAATCATCAATAATTACAAAAGCATATAGTTTTCCTCCTAGGCTAGCAATATCATTTGGACCAAACAAATCCATATGCAATAATTCTAATGGTGTAGAAGTGAAAATATCTTTCTTCTTTTTAAAAGATGGTTTAATTTGTTTTCCCAATTGGCATGCATCACATATTTTATTTTTAGAAAATTTTGTTTTAGGCAATCATTTAACAAGATAATTTCTAGATAGTTTAGACAATAAATCCATACTAGCATGACCTAATCTTCTATGTCATAACCAACTTGTTTCATTTAATGCGAAGAAGCAAATTATATTTTTTGAAGTTAATTAATCAAAATTAAGAGTATAAACATTCTCATTTCTATGTGCAATAAACATAGTGTTAATATTGTCTTTATATTTAATTATGCACATATTAGCTTTAAAGAAATATACAATCCTTTATCGCATAATTGGCTAATGCTAATAAGATTATGTTTTAAGTCTTCTACTAAATGAATATTTTCAATACAAGTATTGTCATACTTACCAACATAACCTATGCCAATGATCTTTCCTTTTGCGTTGTCCCCGAATGTCACATGTCCTCCATCTTTAAGGGTGATAAATATTAATAGACTTTTGTTTTCCAACATATGCCTTGAGCAACCGCTATCCAAGAACTATGTAGTCTTGGAGGAGCTAGACTTCAAACATACCTACAAGATAAATTTAAGTAACTCCAAGGTATGTTCCTTCCGGTACCCAAACCGCTTTGGTTGGTATCCAAATTGACTTATTTTTTTTCGTGGGAGGATAGGTTTCCTTTGGAACCCAAACCATTTTTGGTCCTTTAGGATTAGTCTTGGGAGTAAATGTTCCTTTGGGAACCAAATTTTCTTGACTGTATTTTTATTTTTACTTTCATTACCATAGAATTTGTAAAAAGCATTTGAATGAGTTTTTAAAGTTTTGGGTGGTTCATTAAAGAATTTCTCATAATTCTTTTGTTCGGTAAAGGGTTGATAGCCAATTCCAGCTTTTCCCAATACACATCTTTGTTGGCCAATAATTTTTTCTAGATTCCTTTCACCATTTACAAATTTGTGTAAGAATTTTGTTAAGTCTTCAACCTTAGCTTTAAGCTCATCACATTCATTAGTGGAAGGTTGAGGTACTTGATCAACTATCAATTCCTTCTTTTTCAAAGTTTCAATTTCTATTAGAAAACTATCTTTTTCTTTTAGCAATAATTCATTAACTTGGAAAGCAAAAGATTATCTTTTCTAAGAATTTTGTTCTTTAAACCTATTTTTCGAAATTCAATATATAGTTCATCAAAAGCTTCCCTTATTTCCTCATAGAAAAGAGATTCAGTTGGGGAAGGATTTACCTCATTATTTTCTTCATTTTCCATGAGACAAAGGTTGACAACTTCCTCATCACTTGAGCATTTGGATCCGCTTTCATCGGAGTCATCCCAAGTTGCCTTCATAGTCTTCTTTTTATATCTTTGGCTCTTCTTGAGTTGGAGACATTCGATTTTGATGTGTCTCAGCTTCTTGCACTCAAAGCAAATGATGAGATCCTTCTTGCTTGATTCTCCTTTAGCTACTTCTTTGAATAATTCCTTTTTGTAAGACCTATTTTGAAATTCTTCTTGTGTTTGAGGATCTCTTGAATTTTCTTACCATGAGGGCAATATCATCATCCTCATCACTTTCCTCCTCTTCACTCTGAATTACTTGAGAGGCTTTTAAGGCAAGGCTTTTCTTGAGCTTGGGCTCATCCTCTCGATGCCATTTCATAGTGACTTCATGAGTCATTAGAGACCCAAGTAGCTATCCATTTGAAGCTTGGTCAAATCTTTGGCCTCTTAGATAGCAGTCAATTTTGGAGACCATTCTTTTGGTAGTAAGCAAAGCACCTTCTTCACATTTTCTGCATTAGAATAGATCTTACCAAGAGATTTTAGACCATTTAAAATGTTAGTAAATCTAGTAAACATGTCTCCTATGGACTCATCATTTTTCATTTTAAATAGTTCATATTTATGAACTAGCATACTAATATTTTCTTCCTTTACTTGATTAGTACCCTCATAGGTGACTTGGAGTTTATCCCAAATCTCCTTGGTCATATCACATCCTGACACTCTATTAAACTCTTGAAGACTTAAAGCATAATATAAATTGCTAATTGCTTTAGAATTTTTGGATGAGTTTAATATCAGCCTCGGTCTATTCTTCTTCTATCTTGGGTATTCTTACCTCATCAATTTATTTGGTAGGAAGAAATGGGACATTAACTATTATCATCTTCCAACATTGATAGTCGAGGGCTTTGATGTAATACATCATCTGAGTTTTTCAGTAATTATAATTTTCTCCATTAAACAGTGGAGGCTTAGTGGTTGATTGGCCCTCTCCTAAGCTGGTTGCAAAAATATTGTTTACCATATATATTGATCTTTCTATCTAAGGTTGTTAAACCAAAAAAACTAGAGATTAGACTCTGATACCAATTGTTGCCCAGTAAATTGACTCTAGAGAGGGGTGATTAGGGTCAGTGGAATAATAAAAAATTACCTTATTCTATTTTGCGGAATTAATAAAATTAAGGTTATGCAGCTAGCAATAATTCAGAGAAATAAAAAGTAGAGATATACAGAGATACAAACACTGAGAGTTTGTTCATGAGATTCGACAACTTGTCTACGTCTCCGCCTTTCAGCTACCCGCTTCAAGGATTCACACGATTTATTATCAAATTGATTAGACTTCTTCCAAGCGAGTCATAACCTTTACACTTTCCTTCACAGGCTGGGACACCACCTTTGATGCAAGAGAACACCCTCTTTTGACTTCTTGAAGCTATCCGGCTTCTCGGACAAGAATACACAAATTCTTGATTTCCTTCAATGCATAGAAGTTGATTGGATTTGAATCTGAATACAAGGCTCCTTAATGAGCTAGATAATATTGAAATTACTCTTCTAAAAATCACTCAACTGATTGAGAGTTAAAAGCTCAAATAGGAGGATTTAAGGATTTGGGGATTTTCACGTATGAATGATGAGAGTTGAATGTTATAATCAATGTAAGCTTAAAATACAATCAGTTATTGTTCATAGTTCATAAATGAACTCAATTTATAGGGATTTGATGATCATAACCACTTGTGAAGCATTTAATGCGGTTTTAGCCGTTAAAAAACTAGCCGTTGAAGTTTCTCGCAGGCAGACGTCGACGTTTAGCCTTGAGACGTCGACGTCTGCAACTCAGAAAATTTTCATTTCATTATGTTTCTCACAGACGTTGACGTCTCCTTCACAAACGTCAACGTCTTCAAAAACTGAAATTTTCCAGGGTTACTGTAAACACCAAATGTCGATGTTGCCTATACAGACGTCGACGTCTGAAGCTTAAATTTACCAAACACTCTACTTTAAACGACCTTTAACATAGGAATGAATTCATAGGCCTTTGGGCTTCCCTTGGATTGTTCTTCAATTAAGTCAAGAATTCCAAAGGTCAATCTAGGTTTTTTGAGCTCGAACTTTTAACCAAAAGAAGATTTTTTACATAAGTCCTAGACTCTTAAAATAAAATAATAAAGTGTTTTTGATTCTTCACTTTCCTTGACTTGATCTTGAAAGATTTTCTTCTTTGGCTTCATGATCCAACTTTGGACTTTTGGTGACTTCCTGAATCTTCTTTTGAGTTCAAATGCAATTTAGCTCTTGTAGCCTTTTGTCTTGATTTCTTTTTCATCAAATGATCTTATTTGATTTGCGATAGCTCTTGGACGTGTTGAATCTTTCATCAATGATGGACTAATGTTCTTTATATATGAAATTGACATAAACTTGATACGACAATTAGTACTAAAATGCTCATTGCATTATTGTGTCATAATCAAAATTATTAGGGGTACTCAGGGATGTAACCTTTAAGCTATCAATCCATCATCGACACATTCAACGTTCAAAAGTGGCAAGCATTGGGAGTTTACAATGGCGAACCCATGAAAAGATATTTATATCTCCATGTGTTTGAGGGAGAGTAATACTGATATTATGACACACAATAATAAAATGGTATAAGATACGTCTTATCTCATCACCAGATAAATATATTAGATTTAAATTTGAATGAATGAATATTGATTTAAGATTGGATTAGGTATAATTAGATTAAGATTATCCTTGAGGATTTGTTCTTTTGCTAAGACGTACAAAGCTCAGCACTTTGCAAATCTTAAGGTTTAAGTGTTGGGTTTTAAAGTCTTTATTGTTAATTTTCCAGGATTGTAATTTTTGTGAAACTTTTAAGGCGCAAAATGAGAGACTTTAAGTCTCACAAAAAATAGAGGAACTTGAAGTTTCGTGATGGTAGGAATTTGTGTTATATCTAGATCTTGCATTCAAGTCAAAAGGGAAAACAAAAGACTTGCAAAACCCAACACTTAAATCTTGAGACTTGCAAAGTGCCGAGCTTTGTAAATATCAGCAAAATAATGGACCTAAGATATCTTTCTATATTAGGAACCTTGGATTATCTCTTTTATTAATCTTTGGTCCATGTACACCATTCAACTATCGATAATATTCAATATCATTGACTCCTTTCCTCTAAGGATTATCTCTTTTATTAATCTTTGGTCCCTGTAAACCATTCAAGACTATTAATAATATTCACTATCATTGACTCCTTTCCTCTAAGTTGTGTCATCAAACAAATCTTGCAGAAATATGTCATGCTTCTGGCCAAAAAATCAACTATACTTCGTATAATGCAGCTACAACACCCAAGAAAGTGACCTAAATACTAATTGATTAACAGTAGATAAATGATGCTTACAAAGAAGAAGAAATCTCTACACCCATCCCTTTCTTAATACCAGGGAGTATTATTATATTAAGTATTCCATCGAATCAGTAAGAATCAAGTGGATCCTTGGAAAAGGACAAGCAATTTTGCTTTTGTCCTCTTCAACTCAAAGGTTATATTCTTATCTGAAAAAAAAAAAAAAACTCGGAGGATATGTTTAGGCGAATAAAAACTCAAAGGATATGATTAGGCGAATAAGTCAAAATAAGAATGCAATTTTGCATAAACTAGAGGCAGGCAGCTAGAGAGAGACAAGAGGAAGTAGTCTCATCCTAAGCAACTTTAATTAAACTAAAGACGAAATTTTAGTTTATTAAAAAGGTTACAAGTTGTCTTTATCAGATAAGGTTTGCTTAATCATATCATCACACCCATAGTTTCAACAAGCTTTCACTGTTTTTCTTATCAAGATAAAAGAAAAGTCTTTCACAATTGGATATGGATATATTATCAAGCTATCCTTTTGAGAAGTTGTATGCATATACACAGATGGATAGCGTTTTTATTTAGTTTGTAAGAATTAACCTCCCTAGACCATATTAGGCTTTAAAAATATTTGATTTTCTTACCTTTAATTGATCTGATGGTTTAGAAACATTCGGTCATACTATTTTTGGCCAAATGTCTTCCAAAGGACCTACGTTGACACCTAACTGTCAAAATTAAAAACCACCTGCTACATGTGATCTTTTTGCCTCGTTTTGTTCATGAAACTTTGCTTGCCCATTGTGATATTTTTGGACTTTTCATTTTTGTTCTTATCCCTAGGGAGAATTTAGGGTCTAAGTACTTTTATATTTTTTTAGACTGTCCTTAAACATTAACTACAATTTCCTTTAAATTCACTTTCTTCGAGTAAAGACGCCTTATTGTCCTCTATTAAGAGAAAGTAGTGTTTGGAACCAACACTCTGTCAACCAAAAAAGAGTCTTAAAAGAGATTGTTCTAGCAATATCCTACATCCAAACACTCTGTCCACCAAAAAAGAGTATTAAAAGATATTGTTCAACCAATATCCTATACATATATACGTAACTGTTTTTTATGAAAAGACTAAAGTACCCTTAACTTCAGTGATTTTGATCATTAATACAGGGGTAAAAATGTCTTGGTGGTCGTTACCAAGTTCATTAACTGAGTGAACGTTAGCAACACTGCTTAATTAATATTATAGAAGCCTTTCATGATCCTAATTAAACATGACGATCCCTATCTTATATATCCAACATATTCTTGTTTGAATTTAATTAGGGTTTTTTTACTATTCCACGTGAACAATACGTTGTGCGTTTATTTTTTTCATCTATTGTTGCCACCACCCTCTTAGCAATGAAAAATGTTATCTCAATCACATCAACCATTAATCTCCTCCTTAGAGATGTTAAACATCTTTTGAATGTGGAGCCATAAAAAGTGTTTTTGATTTTATCTTATTGAAGGCTATTTATTAATAATAGACGCCATTGGTACCTGCACTTCCCCGGTCCCCACAATTCACCTCTATCATATTTCAACTCTCAACCTTCTTAGTCTTCTTCAACTATCTCTTCGGGGCATTACCTGGCAATTCTTCACCTGAAAGACTTCAACTGTATCATGCATGACATTAGCAGCCTGAAGTTAATTATTACAAAGAAATGAGTTATGGAGCTTTTTCTTCCCTTCTTTATCTTCTTTTACAATTCCTGAGTGAATCGCATTGGCTTTTTGCTAGTTAATTAATGTAGATAATGAAAGATTCAGATTACAAACTACATTTTTTTTTTGGTTGGCCTAATTTGTTAATTAACTATGTCAGGGGTTAGGCGGGTCAGCAGGGTTAGCACTCATGGTGGGCGTCAACAGCCACACCAAAGACTCGAACACGAGTCTCCACTCCCCAAAGGGAGATACACTACCACTGGGACAAATCCATGGTGTGTGATTACAAACTAGATTGCAAAATCTAAAAGTGTTTCTATTGCTACTTACTCATCTATTTTGGCTTAAACTTTATGGCCTGTTAAGACTAAAAGTGGACTGCTGCTACTGCTACTTAGGTATAAGCTGTCTTCTTTGTTTTACCATATCTACACAGTAATACAAAGCGCGCTTACCATTAACATGAACCATTCATTCAGTCCAGCTCTGTATCAATGGTGACTTACGACTTCCAAAGGACTAGAAGTAACCCGAAAAGTTCAACCAAACACAACCTTTGGTGGGGTACATATAACTACCCTAATTTTTTTTCTCGTGGCGTCCGCATTGAATGAGCATGGAGAGATGATATGGCTTATCCAAGTCGTATAAGGTGTCCTCTGGATCAGATTTTATAACAAGAGGGTAGGGATGACCTATTTTGTCCTGCCAAACTGCCTCGCCAAGGCGGCCATGCTTAATTGCCCTAAAACTAGGGCTGTCAACGGATCGGATTCGGACCGGATCTGCCTAGATCCGAATCCGATCCGATTAAGAATCCGACTGATCCGAATCCGATCCGATTAAGAATCCGACTGATCCGAATCCGATCCGAGATCCGTCGGATCATGAAGTAACCGATCCGAATCCGATCCGATTATATATCGTCCAATCCGAATCCGAATCCGATCCGATCCGATCCGATCCGATCCGAGTAAGGTTATTTTTAAAAAAAAAAATCTATTTTAATAATAAAAAATCTAATAATACCTTAATTAATACTAATTAATGTTAATTTTTTTTTAAATTAATATTTTATACATAGAAAATCTAAATAATATATTTAAAATAATTAAAAATTATTATTATTATCGGATCGGATCACCCTATATCCAGATCCGATCCGATTATAATCGGATTCCACCGATCCGATCCGACGGATCACATATAGGGTCCAAAGTCCGGCTAATCGGATCAGATTCGGATCGAATCCGGATCATGATCCGGTCCATTGACAGCCCTATCTAAAACTGTCACAAATAATGAAGAACCTACGTAGATTTGGATAGGAAGCAACGTAAAATAAACCAAATGGCGGCGATAAAGCATGGCCTCAGCTTTTATGTCTAAACATCACATTGATGAGCAACTTGGACAACAAAAGAAAAAGTTAAAAGTTAATAATTAATGATATACGTAAACTTATCTAGTTTGTCTCCATACCCCGTTACCAAAAAATATCTCCATACCCTATGCTTTGTCAACAACTAAATATGTTGATAAAGTCTTCAATTCAATCGCTAAGAATCAAAAGGATACTTGAAAACAAAGGGAAGAGATAATGCTCGTGTCCTCTTCAACGAAAAGTTAATATATATTCTTATCAAAAAAAAAAAAAGGTAATATATATTGTAAAAATGATTAGGAAGGTAACTCCAAATATGAAAACAAGTTCTCATAAATAAAGCCACTAGAGAGAGATTAAGAGGATTTCCTCCTCACAATCCTAAGCATCTTTATTCATACAAAAGATAACATTATGAAATATCTTTGATAGAAGAATGGTTTTATAACACACTAGTTGGCACGCGATGCACGTGAGAGGAGGGGAAGGGGAGAGAGATTGGAAAGTGGAAAGTGGGAATCTAGTAAGGGTATTTTGATAAAAAAATTAAGGAATGTTTTAGGTATAGAAACTTGAGGGATATTTTAGATATAAAAAATTATGAAGGACACGTTGGTTATAGAAATATGACATAGGAACGTTTTGAGAACCAATAAACTTTAGGGGCATTTTGGATATAACGGAGAAAAGAGGCGGGCAGGGCCTTGGCAAAACATTCTTCTTATGGAGCATTTTGCTAAGAGAGCAAGGAGTTCGGTTACGCCACTAAAGTCCCCATGTGTCCCTTTTAACACTCTTTAACCGTGGTTAAGATTCACCCACCCCTAAGGTTCACCCACCCCTAGGGTTCACCCACTTATCCTTAATTAGTTTCTAGAGTTAATGAATTTTAACCAAAGTTTTAAAAAAATTAATATTTTTTCTAAAAACCAAAGATAGGTGGGTGAACCCTAAGGGTGAGTAAATCTTAACCACAATTAAAGAGTGTTAAAAGGGACACATTGCAACCTCAGTAGCGTAACCGAACTCTTAGGTGAATTTGGAAAAAATAGTACGTTTTTAAGGAGAGCCTATATGAGAAAATAAGATAAGGGAAATGGAAAACGGACCCCAAGGTAGAAGCTGACCCAGTGACCTCATTGGTCCACGCCCCTTTTTTACCACCCATCAACTGTGGTTAACTCCCTAAGGTTAAGCAATCTAACCATGGTTTTTAGAAAAAAAAAACAAAAAACAAAATTACTAATTTTAATTTAATTTAACTTAACCATAGTTAAACATGGGTTAAAAGGGACACGGGACTTGGGACCGCTTAGAAGTGGAGGACTCATAAGATAATAGAAGGGGTAGTATAGGAATTTAATAAAATATCAATAAATGTTTTTATCTTATCATTAGTAAAAAAAGGGGGCGTATTAGAATTTACTAAAAAAATAATCAACGTTTTTAACACCTTTGATTGTAAAGGGCAAATTTGGAATTAGCAAAATTTTCAGTCAACTTTTTGAACAGGGCATCGGCATTATAATAATAGAGATATGCCCCTTTAGCTCATATGGCAAGGTATGCCCTCTAACAAGGGTGGCCTTAAGATCGAGTATTTGGGGGGGAAGATTTTCATTACCACTAACCCTAACTATAAAAACTAAGTAAATGATGTCTTGTACCCTAAACAATTATCTAAAAAGTAGATGAGAAAACTAATTAACAAAGAAAGATGATATGATATATGATTAAGGAAAAATCCCCAACACTAGATCAAATCCGTACACAGAATTTTAGTAAGGTCTGATTGTTTTTCTTATTGAGAACATAATAAGCCTGTTTAGAGAGAATTGAAAATATATTACAAAGAAAAGAAAAATGAAAGAAAGGGAAATTGAAGAGCGTTCAGCCTTAAACTTTGCTCTCATCACTTAGGACTTCAAGTGACCGAGATACCTAAGTATATACCTTAAGTGATTTGACTTACATAATTTTTTTTACCTTAGGTGATTAGGGGCTTGACCATGTTCAGGGATTTCCAGTCAAAAGAGCATATCGTCTAAGTGTGTAGACTGTTTGGTTTGAGCGAGCCCAGTCTGGTTCGAGCAAAGAGCCTGGCTCGAGCAAATTGCTCTCGGGATTACTAGTCTATAATGACTGAGCAATTAGACTGGATTTCAGTAGTCATCTTGCTCGAGCGAGAAAATGATGGCTCGAGCAAATGTAGTTTTCAATTATTAGAAACTTGTTCGGGCTATTTCTAATTTTGTCTCAGTTCAACATTTTGCTTGAGCGAGATTGAGCTGCCTCAAGCGAGTGCCACATGGACAGTCTTAGAAACTTGAAACATTACAAAAATTTGGGTTTTCAGTGGCGGTTTAAAACTGCCGCTGAAGATAATAAAACCGCCGTAGATAAACTCAACGGTGCTTTGAAAAAGTTCTGTTAAATACCTTGTCGGTGAAGGTAATTGCGGTGGTTTTATATAACTGTCGTTAATAACGTCCACTTATAATGGCAGTTTCGAATCCCTTTAATGGTGTGTGTGTGTGAATATCCTCCTTCCAATTGCCTACAGTAACACCTTGTGGTGATGTTGTGTTCAACCAAAATAAATAAATATCTTAAGAGATTAATTTTGAGCCAGAGCGCCTTGCTTCACGGCATTCAAGCAGAGCTCCTCTTTTTATATTACACTCATGGCACGTTTGTAATTACTGAAAAAAGATGGGATAATTTTGTAACATCCATAATTATAAGATTGCCACCATGGTAGTGTAAAAATGAGAGCTCTGAAAAGAGCTCCTCTTTTAATTAAACTGATATCTTAATCCACTAACCAAAAGAAAGGAAATTAGTGATCGAAAATTCTTGAGCTTGCTTCAAAATTCCTCACATACATTAAATAGTGGGCCTCACTCAATAAATGATGGGTCTATTGAATTTTCAATCCACGGCCCAACTCTTAAATAGTGGGTACTAGGTATTACAGAGAGTTCTAAATCCGTTCCGAAAAGAAAAAAGAGATATCTTATCATTTGATTTCACTGTACCCCTTGATTTCACGCAGTCACTACAGTGGCATTGTCGCGATCAATGTTATCAGAACTGGACCAATCATCGAACCGGTTGAATGGCCGGTTCTTGATTTGATTGGTTCGGCCGCTCCGGTTCAATCATATACTTTTTTTTTTTTAAATCCATTTTTATCAATTTATGACCAATTCTGACCACCAGTTCTAACCACCGATTCTCGATTCAACCTGTCGGTTCTTCCAGTTTTCACGAAAATGACCGATTTTTAAAACAGTCCAGTTTTGAATGGTTTGGGAACCAGTGAGAGGATCGGTTCCCGGTTTTTCCGGTTCGACTTGCAAATCCAGTCCGCTTCTGACAATAGCAGTCACGATTTTGAAGAGGGGGGAGGGCTGGAGCAAAGCAACGTCTTAGATAGCGTTTTGAATTCTGATGCTGACTTGCTTTCGCCGCTGATACGTGCTTTTCTCCGTTATCTTCTGAGATGGACCCCACATCACGATGGTTCTCCATACTTTCATTGTGACACGTGTTCTCTGTCGTTAAATCCACTTGTAATAGTCGCACGTGATGCAGATTTGCATGTTCGCGCCAATAGTACACCAATCACATGATGCAGCTTATCCTGCTCCTCTTCTTTTATGATTTTTGTTTCGGTTCGGTTTGTTCCTCTTCCGTTGTTTTTTGGGTTGAAGAGGCAATCTAACCATAGTTAAATCCACACAATCACCCTAAAGGAGTCGGACTTAAGGAGGGCTTGTAGTTCCTACTATACCCCCTGCGAAAGTTAATACCCAACCGAGATGGGATTATAATCAGGAGAGTAAGACCTGGCCTCTAAGTAGAATTCATTTTCTAGGGTTTTTTTTAGCTGAAGAGGTAATCTAAACACACACATCACACACATCAGACCTAAAGTAACACGGTTAGGGTGTCAACTTATACAACCAAGCCAAAAGGGTCATATGCCTGTTTGGTTAAAAATAAATAAATGCACAGAATTATTTTAAGGAGAAAAAATCATTTTTGTAGTTCAAATGCTGTAAAATGAATTTTTTATTGCATATAATTCTTCGTTGGGATCCAGTCTAATCGCAATTGAACTTGGGAGAGTTCAGTCAGAATCCTAGCCCTTTTAACTGCCTATCTAACTCTGGTTAACAAATTTTAACCCTTAAGATTAATACTTTTTTTTAGAAACCAATGTTAGATTATTAAACCCAAATGCTTAATGAATCTTAACCATAAATAACAGGTGTTAAAAGGGACACATGGTAATTGTGGGTGTGATTGAACTCTCCCGCAATTGTCTGCGATCCCAATTCTAATTCTTTAGGTTTGTTTTATGTTCGAGAGAAAGAATTTATCTAAACAATAGGAAAAAAAAAAATTTGAGAAAATATTCTATTCCAAAATAAACAAAACTTAGTTAAAATATGAAAAAAAAATTTGAAAAAAAAACATTTAAATGGTTATTTCCATATAAAAAATTTGAAATTAAAATGTTTTATGAAATAAAATAAAAATAAAAAGTAGTTTTTATTTTTTTTAAAATGATATCTATTTTAAAATTTCATAGGTTATCTTTGGCTCCTTAAATGTATTTTAAAGATAACATTTGGGGACCTAGGCTTGAATTTTGGTAATTTTTAAATAGACCCAGCCCAAGCCCAAGCCCAACACGTTTACAATAGGCTTTAAAACCCAAAGTCGGCCAGATTGCCGCCCCTAGTTAAATGTCCTCCGGGCTAGAAGCAACCCTCACTTTCTCCATCTATATTCTACACTGTATCCACTAACGTGCACCCTGGATTGAAAAAATAAATAAATGATATTGTGCCCACCTTGGGGAAGGATAGGTTGTGAGGACTGAGGAGAGGAGCAATTCTACCGTAACACCTTGGGGTGCTGTGTTTTAACAGAAAAAGGAGAGGAGCAATTCATAGAATCTTCACAGGAATGCACTGTTGACTTTTGACTAAAGCTTTCATATCCATCTTCAACACTTTCTACTGTATACTAAATATGATTGAGGAGTGCTAGCCTTACTCTCAAGGCATTCTTACTTTCAGTGTGAGCCAACTATTTATTCATTTTCGGTGCTAAAGTCTTACTATCACTGAAAAAGTATGTACTTTATCACTGAAAATGGATAAATGGTTGACTCACACTAAAAGTAAGAATGCCCTGAGAGTAGGGCTAGCACTCCTCTATATGATTATATCGAGATGGTTCACAACCAATCGCGATTGAATTTGAGGACAGTTCAATCGCACCCACGAGGTTAACACTTGTCTTTTTTTAACCCCTATTAACCGTGATTTAGATTCACTAACCCTGAGGGTTCAACAATCTAATCTTAGTTTTTAGATTTTTTTAAAAAAAAATATTTAACCTTAGGGTTAAATTTCTTAACCTTAAGGTTAATTTTTTGAAATATTTTTTTTTGAAAACCAAGGTTAAATTGTTGACTGCTAAGGTTAGAGAATCTTAACCGCGGTTAATAAAGATTAAAAGGGATATGTGTTGACATGTGGATGCGATTGAACTCTCTCTAGTTCAATCGCGATTGGTTGTGATTCCATCTCAATCCTATAAGAAGATTTTTTTTTTTTCCCCTTTTTTCAGGGGGTAGCTATAGAGAGAATTGGATCACTCCAATTGCAATTGAAATCAAGAATTCAATTGCACGTGTTACATTTGGGTTTGATGAGGAAAAATTATGAATTTGGATTTGATTTGATGAGAAATGCTAGTCCTACTCTCGGTCAACCTCTATTCTCACCTCTACCAACAACATGTTCACTTGAGAGTAGAGCTAGCACTCTCCGTGTGTGTGTACAATGAAGATGCATGCATGGGACAGATCTCTTTAATTTGAGCTAAAATAAACCGGGTGCGACTTGGGAGTGGGATAAATGGGAACGTGAGGCACTTATTTATCGCCGCAATATTTGAAAGCGACCCGCCCTAAGTGAGAGCAAAAACCATAGGCGCCCTCCCCACCTTCTAAGCTGCTTTGGTTTTTGGGACCCAGTTTATCTTCATTTGCTTACTATCCCTTTAATTTCAAACGTTATAGAAGATATTAATTTTGAGCCGGAGCTATGCTTCACGGTGTTGAAGCAACGCTCCCCTATATGCACTATGGCTTATAATTACTGAAAGAGACTGGGTAATTTGGCAACACATAATTACAAGTGCCACTATCACAATGTAAAAAAGGGAGCTCCTTAAAAGAGGGAGTTCTACTCAACGCCGTGAAGCAAAGCTCCCCTTTGTATTTAAACTATTAATAGAATGTCAATCTCTCTGTGGTAGTGTATCCCCTACTTTGGGGGGAGATAGCGGGTTCTATTTCTGAGAGGGTGGGAGTTTGTATATACTCTACACCCGTCCACTAACTGAACAAATACTAACACCTAATCGGAGTTGCGGCTTAAACACATATCTAGAACCAAAAAAAGGGAAAAAAAGAAAGCCAATCTTCCATACATAGATCATTTCTAGGGATATTTTTGTTGCACCACGGAAGGTGTTCCATTAACACTAGATAGTTGTATTTGTCAACACAAATTGTGCAACAGAGTCAAAGTTGAAGAGTTTATCAAGCTTGTGTGATTAGAAGTCCGGAGTCTTTAGGTAATCGCTGGAAATTATTTTGAATAGTTCAGATCCTTTACGGATGCAAATTCCTATTGCAATGACGTCTCGTCGAACAAATCATTTAATTGTAGTTTTTGTTTAACTTGTATTAAGATTTATATAGTTAGTATTAGCTCTATAAGTTAATGTTGACCAACTAAAGTTTACGAAGATAGATGTCAACAGTGCTAGTGCAACTATCCGACTTAATTGAATGGGTTGCAACCTTAGTATGTAATTGTAATACCCTTATTCCTCCCGACCCTATTTCTATACTTAAAGTTAATGCTCTTATACTCTTGCGAACACTCCTATTCTCTCTCGCTCTATGCTCAGACTAATTAGTTGTCACTAAAGTTGTTAAAAAAGAGTGGAATTTAAGTAGATAATGGTATATCTAAATTCCTCTCTTTGCACTCCTCCCGACCATATTCTATATTTAAAATTGAAGTTGTTGCACTCTCGCTAAGGCTATTGTTCTCGCTCTTGCAATGGGCTTTGGTTACTTATTGCAACTAGAACATTAATAAACAAAGCGAATATCCGAATTTGATTTCGATTAAAATATTTGTATTTGAATTATTCGATTACCTTAATAATAAAAAATTAAATAAAGATACAAAAAGATGTAAATTTTATTTAAAATAATAAATTATTATTTTATTCCTTCTTTATATTAAAAATAAAAAGTTAATGTCTTAAAATTATGTAAAAGATATATATTAATAAAGATATTTTAGTCTTATTAACTTATAGTATAATATGTATATACATAAAAATATAATTTACAATCAGTTCGATATTTATCGAATCAAATATATCAATAATATTTGTATCCGTATCTGATTTTAAGTAGATAATAGTAAGCGAATTTGGTTACAATTTGGCAACCCTAAGGCGTGAAAGACGTAGAATTTCTCCCTCTCATCCCTATGGAAATTTGGCTTTTTTTTTTTTAACGAAGGAAAATCCTTGGACGCAAGGAGTAATCCCTTCAGGTGTCTATACCGACCCACTCAAAAGTTTCCTGACAGACACTAGAGTAAGTCAAGATTTGAGAGTCAAACACACGACCTAGGAGTAAACCCGGGATGCTAGCCAATTCTATCAATCACTGATCCAATATCACTGTATGCCTTTTTTTTTTTTGTAGGTCCAGTATCATCGTATGCCCAACTTTCTAGGGACTCTGGATTACCTCTGGTGGATGCCCGAGGTGGGCACTCGGGCATCCATACACCATCCGACATGTGATGAGGAGAGAAGTCATTTCATCTCCTCTCCATGTTTGTAACTACCCCACATTTCATTTTCTCCCCATGTTTGTGACTAGGGCTGTCAATGGACCGGATCATGATCCGAATCCGATCCGATTAGCCGGACTTTGGACCCTATATGTGATCCGTCGGATCGGATTCAGATCGGATCGGTGGAATCCGATTATAATCGGATCGGATCTGGATATAGGGTGATCCGATCCGATTAAAATCCGATAATAATAATAATTTTTAATTATTTTAAATATATTATTTAGATTTTCTATGTATAAAATATTAATTTTAAAAAAAATTAACATTAATTAGTATTAATTAAGGTATTATTAGATTTTTTATTATTAAAATAGATTTTATTTTTTTTAAAATAACCTTACTCGGATCGGATCGGATCGGATCGGATTCTTAATCGGATCGGATTCGGATCTAGGCAGATCCAGTCCGAATCCGATCCGTTGACAGCCCTATTTGTGACTTCTCTCCACAGCATCGGATTACCTCTGGTGCACGCTTGAGGTTAGGCCTCGGGCATCCACTCATCATTCAATGTGCTGTGATAAAAAGGGGAGAAGTCATTTCATTTTCTCCCCTATTTTTTAACTTCTCCCGCATTGATATCTCTCCCCCTTTTTCTCTTTTCTTTATCACCACATGACAGATGAGGAGTGGACGCTCGAGGCCCAGCATCAAGCGTGGATTAGAGGTAATCCGATGCCTCTCCTCCCATGATATCTCTTCCCTTTTTATTAGAGGAAAGTACGAATATAGGCTCCGTATTATGAAAAAACCCGAATATGGGTTCCGTTTTGAAAATTTTACTTATGTAGGCTCCAACAGTGATTTTAGTGGAGCACATGCTTTCCACTATTTTTTTTTCTTCAAAATACCCCTACCCCCATCTCTGTTGGCTGCAACATTCTGCGACAGAGGTTAAATATTGCGATTCCCTTTCCTTGAAGCGTTCATCCGAAACCAAGCTTTCCCTTCGTTGCAACGAGCTAAACCCTTCTGCTTCCTCTGAAACCCTTCAACACAAACTGAGCTAAACTTTTGTGCTTCATCTGAAACCTTTTTGAAGAAGAAGAAGTTGAAGAAGAAGAAGAACAAGAAGAACAAGAACATAGGGTAAGTGTTTGATACGTTTTTTATCCATTTTGCGATGGTTACAGTGATCATATTCGGTATTTGCTAGGGTTATATGCTCATTTTCAGGATTTTCTGTTATTAGAGTTCATTTGCGATGGTTACAGTGACGAAGTTCGATTTTTTTTGCTCATTTTCGGTGGTTATCTTTGATCACAGTGCATTTTAGATATTACAGTGCTCATTTTCGGTGGTTTTGAGCTCATTTTCGACGGTTTTGTGGTCATTTTCGGGGGTTTGATGTTATTGCATTTTCGATATCACAATGCTTATTCGATGGTTTTATGCTCATTTTCGGTGGTTTTGTCCATATTACAGTGCATTTTCGATGATTTTATGCTCATTTTCGGTGGTTTTCTGTTTTTACAGTGCTATTTCGATGGTTACAGTGCTCATTTTCAGTGGTTTTCTGTTATTGCATTTTCGATATTACAGTATATTTTCGATGCTTTGATGCTCATTTTCGGTGGTTTTATGTTTTTACATTGCTTTTCGATGGTTACAGTGCTTATTTTTGGGATGTTTCTGTTATTGCATTTTCGATATTACAGTGTATTTTCGATGCTTTTATCCTCATTTTTGGTGGTTTTCTGTTTTGACAGTGGTTTTCGATGGTTACAGTGCTCATTTTCGGGGGTTCGCTGTTATTGCAATTTCGATGGTTTTATGATCTTTTTCGACGGTTTTCGTTATTACAGTACATTTTCAATTGTTATAGCGCTCATTTTCAAAATTTTCCAGATTACTTTAACGGATTGAGTGTTTTCCCGATATTGCAGATAATGCCGATATCAGTAGTTTGTTGTTATGACGGTGAGTGGAACATTGACGATCCTGTTCGAGGGTACGTATACAGTGGTGGAAAATCAAAGTTGTTGCAATTATCTTCGAAAATGACATATGACAAACTATTGGATAAAGTTTATCAATTGATTAACACTCGACTGGAAGAGTATGAGATTATAGTGAGGTGTTTGATTCCTACACCAGTGCCAATCCCTCCCAGTGATATTACAGACGATGAAGAGTTGCGGGCATTTCTTTCACATGTGAAGAAAGTAGAAAATAAATACTTGCCGCCATTATATATATCGAAGGTGAAAAAATCTGTACCACAGCCACAGTTTGGTTTGAATGATGCGAGTTGTGAATATCAGCGTATTCAGGAGGTTGTTGATCCTCATATTCAGGAGACTGACATTCCTTTCTATAAGGGGACTCATATTCAGGAGGCTGAAAATGATAATGATGATGAAGGTTTACAAAGTATAGACTCAAGCTCAACTGATGAAGATGAGCATGATTTTTATAGTGATTTTAATCAAGATGAAGATGTAGCAACATACGGTGTCTGCGATAAGCTTGAAGACTTTTTACATAGGGAGGCAACAGTAGAGTGGGACATAAGGACTATACACTCTCATACCCCGCATGCTGATATTCCTAGTTCCTCAGCGTCTGCTTTTCGTCGAGTAAGACAAGTAGATACAGAAGCTCATCTAGAACTATCACCACAAGCTCCTCCACAAGCTTGTGTAGAATCGTCAGCACAAGCTCCATCATCACCACAAGCTCCAGTACAATCACTGGCAAATGTTGGGATCCAACTAAATGACTATGTAGATGACTATGTAAATTGGGAAGCATCAGAGTTTGAAACTGGAGTGGAAGCTGGTGAAATATCGCTTGGGCAATTATTTAAGGACAAAAGACGTCTACAAAATGTACTGTCTAGATATGCGATGCGAAAAAAATTTCAATTCAAGGTTATGAATTCAAATAAACAAAAGTACACAGTTAGATGTCTTATAGATAATTGCAGCTGGAAATTGCGTGCATCGAAAGTGAATGAGGTTGGTGTCTTCAAAATAAAGACTTATAATTCACATCACTCTTGTAGATATCCCTTAGGTGGTACTGATCATCGACAAGCAACCAGTTTAGTTGTGAGTGACATGGTTGTGGGACGTATTAAGGCAAATGTCTCGTATAAGCCCAAAGAAATTATTCATGATGTGTGGGAAGAATATGGGGTTAGAATGAGTTACAGGAAAGCTTGGAAAGCTAAGGAGATTGCCATTGAAACAGTTACAGGTTCATACGACCACTCTTATGCTGAACTCCCTGCCTATTTTCATGAACTTAAAAGGACTAATCCGGGCACAGTAACAGCAATAGTGGCTGACCCTGAAAATGAGGCATTTGAAAGATGTTTTATGGCTCTTGGACCGTGTATTCGAAGTTTTCAGACGACTTTACGGAAAGTGATAGCCATTGATGGGACACATTTAAAGGAAAAATACAAAGGAATACTAATCGCCGCAACAACTCTAGACGGAGACAATCACATATTTCCAGTTGCCCTTGGGATAGCAGAGTCGGAGAATAATATTACTTACAATTTTTTCTTAACTCAATTATCAAGAGCACTTGGACACATAGATGATCTAGTGATTGTTACAGATCGACATGTCAGTTTGATAAGCCAAGTCCCTGTTGTATTCCCACATGCAATTCATGGCTATTGCGTATTCCACATTAGCCAAAATATGTACGCAACATTCAAGGATAAGTAATTGTTTTCGTATTTCTGGAAAGCCGTGTAGACATGTAGAGAAAGCGAGTTTCATGAGATGATGGCAGAACTCGCAGCTGCAAACCCTCTCGTTGTGCAATGGTTGGATGCAATACCGAAAGAGAAATGGGCCCGAGCCTTTTATAGTGCGAAGAGGTATAATGTGTTGACTACGAACATAACCGAGAGTTTGAATAGTTTGCTGAAAGAAGCAAGAGAATATCCAGTCACTATGCTTTTGGAGAATGTGCGACTCAAGATACAAAATATGTTCTACAACCGAAAAATCAGCGCTATGCAAATGAATGGCAGGCTAACAACATGGGCCGAAGAGCAAATACAAAAGGGACAATCAAAGGCACGTTATTTAGATTCTCATGGAATTGCTATGTATCAGTATTTCGTAGTTGGGAAAAACAATCGAGATACTGTAAAGCTTCTTGATGGGAATTGCACTTGTGGGAAATTCTATAAAATAGGGTTGCCTTGTGAACATGCGTTGGCTGGATGTAGAAAGTATCGGGTAGATCCATACAACTATTGTTCGCCATTCTACACATCATTGACGTACCAAGCCACCTACCAAGAGTCAATATATCCACAGCTTGACAAAAAATCATGGGACCTCCCACCTGAAATCATGGTAGAGATGGAGAGGATTAAACCACCGGTGGGAAGAAGATGTTCAGGAAGGCCGAAGAAGAATAGAATTCTCTCACAGGGTGAGGAAAGGTCCACTATAAGATGTGGAAGATGTAAACAAACTGGGCACAATAGGCAAACATGTAATAATCTTATCTCCCATGGTGGTTGAGTGTAGTCTCTAATGTTGAATGTAATTAAAAACATGTAATGCTTAATGAATGGTTGGTTTCAAGGTTCTCTATTATGTATCCAATATTAGAGAATCTCCAAAAAGATGGAAAATGACTGACAAATGCCGAAAATTGATCTGGTAATGCCGAAAATGACAGGAAAAGTACCGAAAATGGCTATAAAGTGGCGAAAATGGCTATTGGAAATGGCAGAAATGCCTACTGGAATGCAACAGAAAATTGTCGAAAATGACAGGAAAATACCGAAAATGGCTACTGGAATTGGCGAAAATGCCAAAAATCTGCACAGGAATGCAACCAAAAAATGCCGAAAATGGCTATATGTTGCTGAAAATGCCGAAAATGGCTACTGGAATGCAAAAGCAAAATGACGAAAATGATAGAAAACTAACGAAATTGGCTACAAAATGCCGAAAATGGCTACTGAAAATGGCGAAAATGCCGAAAATCTGCACTGGAATGCAACAGAAAAATGCCGAAAATACAGTACTGCAGAATACCGAAATTTGAGTGTAAAATGCCGAAAATGAGCCCTGTTATGCCGAAAATGGCTACTGGACAGTGTAAAATACCAAAAATGAGCCCTGTTATGCCGAAAATGGCTACTGGACAGTGACAAATGCCGAAAATTAGCCCTGTTATGCCGAAAATGTCTACTGCACAGGGTAAAATGCCGAAAATTAGCCCTATTATGCCGAAAATGGCTACTGGGACAGTGTAAAATGCCGAAATTGAGCCCTGTTATGCCAAAAATAATGTGTAATATGGCGAAAATACCAAAAATCCGCACTGGATATTGTAATAAATGACAAAAATCATCACTCTAAATACACAACATTACAGGACTGTACAGAAATAATCCATAACAAGTCAATATTACAACATTACAATATCATTGTAACAATCCATAAAAGTCCATAACAATCGATTCATTCATCCATAACAATCCATAATAGTCCATCAATAAACTGCACCCCGGCCTATCTTCTCCCTCCTCTTCATCATGGGACCTCAGCATCCAACATCGGGACGTTATCACAGCCCATCACGCCTTCACAGACCCCGTCATAACATCGAAAGCTATTCGCTTCCGCATTCAAGATATATCGTCCTACAAAAATAGTTAGACAAAGTCAGTATGCTATAAATGATTGATGATATTCACCAATGTGAGTACAAATACCTGAGTGAACCCAATGGGTAAGTCAGCGCATAAGAAGTCAATATATTTCATAACGAATACTCCACAGTCCCGACTGAATATGCAAAACAAACAGTTATAGTTGCTTAGGATGAGTCATGTTAGTGTATTGGTAAATATAAGATTAAATGTTTTGGAAGACTTACGTATTCTTCTGTTTTGGTATATTTTTGACTTCTATGACTTCCCATTTTTGACCTACGAAGGCTGAGTTGTCACCACACATGTGAAACAGTGCAGGCATCCTCACTGTGATAGCTGAGATATGATCTCCATGTTGTAATGCCGGGTGTGGGAAGAATGAGTCCAGTAGGAGGATACGGCTTGTGGGGGGTTCAAGCACAACCAACAGCCAGTGACTACCGGGGTTCAAAGGGAAGTATACCCTTTTACATTCCCACATGGGGGTCCCTCCTCGAACCTCCATGATAGCGGCCTTCATATCTGGTCCCACCCGGCGAGTCATGTCCTCAGTCAGCTTCTTGGAATTCAACGTTGAATGGTAGGTGTCCAAAAAGTGACACTCCTTGAATAACGAATACTGAAACATAACGAACATTAATACATTCTAGAAATTGCGTATATACATTGGATAAACGAAAACATAACGAAAGTCTTATGAGTTACCGTAAACCAAGTTTTCCCAAAAGCGCAGACTTGATTGTATTTCGAGGAGTATTGCTCCTGTCTTCGAGCCAATAACTCCGTATACATGTCAATTTGCTATCATATTTATCTAATGTTAGATAATCTCACAAAAGAATAACGAAAATAACGATAATAGATTCATCATTAAAACAACTGAAGTACCGAAAATGGCACAGACAAATACCGAAAATGGCTCTGAAATACCGAAAATGGCTACTGCATTCATCATTAAAAGTATTGAAATACCGAAAATGGCTACTGGATTCATCAATAAAACTGAAGTACCGAAAATGGCAAAGACAAAGACTGAAAATGGCTCTGAAATACCAAAAATGGCTACTGGATTCATCAATTAAACCACAGAAATACCGAAAATTACACTGAAATACCGAAAATGGCTACTGGATTCATCATTAAAACTACTGAAATACCGAAAATGGCTCTAAAATACCGAAAATGGCTACTGGATTCATCAATTAAACCACACAACTACCGAAAATTACACTGAAATACCAAAAATAGCTATTGGATTCGTGAGTAAAAGCACTGAAGTACCGAAAATGGGCTATGAAATACCGAAAATAATACTGAAATACCGAAAATGGCAATTGGATTCATCAATACAAGTACTGGGTTTACCATTGACTCAATCCACCTAGCTGAGTGAGCAATCCCTCCCACAATATCCCCTGTAACCATCATCTTTTCAATAAAAATTGAAGTTGCTCCCGACTTTATGAAATCGCGCAGTTGCTTCGACTCCTCTTTCGATAAAGGATTTTTGGGGTTAGCAGCTTCAATTATCATTTTCCTTCTTTTCATTTGAATGAAAGGGGATCACAGATATTGAGACTTCACTACCGGTCTCTTTGACACCTGCATATATTGCCAAATATAAGTTCCGGCTTAATGAAAACCAATTTCACAGACTCTCATTACACATCTTAGGAATGTAAACACACACCTCTAGAGGGTCTTCAACCCCCTTCGAATCTGCACCCCCCTTAGAGTCTACGGGAGTCAACTCAATGATGGGATCCATTTTCTCATCAATGAAAGAATGTCCCTGTGTCGGCGCAGCTTCGGGAGTGAAGATGGGATCCATCTTCTCATCAACAAAAGAATGTCCCTGTGTCGGCGCTGCTTTGAGACTCAATATGGGATCCATCTTATTATCACCGAAAGAATTTTGATCACCAGAAAATTTTTCATCTTTTTTCTGTTACGCTGCCCATTGCTCAAACAAGCTTTTTATTTGCGGGGATACTCGCTCAACAACTCGGTCGACAACTTGGTCGACAACTCGGTCAAAAAAACGGTCTAAAACTCTCTCCATTGCTCGCTCAACAGATGAATTGATATCATGAGCCTGAAAATATTGAACATCAAACAACTAGTAAGTAAAAATCCCGAAAATGAGAAAATTCAATTCATATGTCAAAATCTTGAAAAAAAAATAATAATAATCACTATCAATATTTGTACCGTTTTTGACCTCTGCTCAAACTTTCTCTTCTTCGCCGGAGATGGGGCTAGACTGACATCATCATCATCATCACCCCCATTACCCCCATCGCTATCACCACCATCACCCCCATCACTACCATCACTATCACCATCACCATCACCATCATCATCATCCTCCTCCTCCTCCTCCTCCTCATCATCATCATCATCCTCCTCCCCCTCCTCCTCCTCATCATCCTCCTCCCCCTCCTCATCATCATCACCCTCACCCTCAGCACTCAATCGTGCGAACACATCCTTCACAACCTGCTGCTCCTTCTCTGCAGGAGTAGGCTTTATATTGCTCACCTTGATCTGTAAAACAACAAATGATATGTTATAAAACAACAAATGATCTGTAAAATAACAAAGGATATTGTTAATGAAAAGTTACAAGTTGAATATTGTAAAACAGCAAGTCTAATTACATACTTTACTTAAATTGAATATGGCATTTGCGAGTGACTTGTAGCTGAGATAGGATGTATTCGCCCACCGCAGAACGCGTGGGAATGTCATCGCACCTAGGGGTGCATTACGAGAACACAGCCTCCCAAGTGCTGGGATGCACTCATAATCCCAAATCTGACATCAGTCAAAAATTTTACTATTAGTTCAAGTAGAAGTAAACACAAATTAGCTAACACGGAAAATTTACAAAATTTAGGTAATCATATGTTTACCTGGAAGGCAAGAGCACATCCGTTGATATTGTACTGCTTCTTCGTATAAAGAACAGTTTCTAGGCCAACCTTGCACAACTCAAAACCCAAAGTCCCCCATGGGTATTTGTTGAAGGCCTCTCAATCATCCACTAGGCACAAATGGCTTGTGTTAACACCCACATGCGTCCCGGTGCCTACGAGCAACAACTCAATAAAGAGGACCAGTGATAGCTTCACCGTATCCATATGATCATCACATCCCTTCAACTCCTCAAGAAGCTTCGCCTTTTTAATCACGGCCAACTTTTGAAACTTCCGATACTTGAGAGAGGTTGGTAGCGCTTCATGTTTAAGAACCGGAGCCTTAGACACTTGGGCATTAAGGCCCATGATCAGTGTAAAGTCCAACACTGTGAACTCTACACTCTTCCCGCATACTTCGAAGCGTAACCCTCCTTTACGCCTCTGTAGAAAATGGTGGATTGTGATCGGTGTTAAATGTTATACATAAAAGCACCTCAAACTTAACTTGCTAATCATTTAGAGTAATTATTTATATTATTTTATGCTACTTGGTTGTTTATTCTTATTTCAGGTTCATACGAGGAAAAGAAGATAAAATGAAAGATTTACAAGCTTCAAAGACTCCAAAAATCTCAGAAAAAAAAAGAGTAAAAGAAAGAAGAAGAAAAGAGAGCGAAATCGCAGAAATCTACCCTGATAAATTGATTGGCCAAAATCGCACTTCTATCAATAGAGGGGTAGTTTGGTAATTTTTATTTATCCAAAATTTATGAAACGTTTTGGGTAGATTCTAGATGACCTAAAGGAGCTATGTTTAAAATTTCGGGTCAATCCGATTAAAATTGAGCTCTCTAGAATTATTTGAAGTTCAGTGGCAAAATTGTAAATAGGGTGAAATAATATTCCGTGAATAGTGTTTCGTGAATAGTGTTTTAGTACTTCTAAACACTTTTCAACTCTATTATTGTCTTCCTAAATGATGGTTTAATCCTCATTCAACCCTAAGAGAGTTTAGAGAGAAAAAAAGAAGAGTTGTACCTCAATTAGAACTCCTTATTCTAGAAGGACTCTATCTTTCTATCTTTCTCTATAAAAAGGAGAATTCTTAGCCATTATCATTAGAGAGAGAGAGAAATTTGTAGAGATTTTGGATCTGAAGAAGAGAAGCTCTGGAGATCAAGGAAGTCATGAAGAGAAGTGCTGCAACTTTGTCCATGAAGATGTTGCATTCCTCCCTCGCGATGAACTAATTTCCACTCTAGGGTTTCGATGAAACCCTAGCCAAGTAACTGTGTTCTTTATTTTGTTTTTATTTTAATTCTCTGTATTGTAAAACATTGATTGCATAATGAGAGGGTTGTTTTCAAACAACCGGATTTATTTGAATTATATTTAATTTCAATGGAATTCTCAACCTTGTCTTAGGTATTATGAAATTGGAATTAAAATCACTTGTGTTAATTTTCGTTAGAATTTAAACATAGGTTTTATGCAATGCTTTTAAAATATCGAGAGATTAAATCTGAAGATATTTTATACTAAGGGAAGACGAGTGATTACACAACCGTAGATTAGTGTGTATCATTCATACTAACCGAAGATACGATATTCTAAGGATATAATCCCTTGAACTTTTCTTGAGCAGTTGAGAGGGGACGTGCTGTCACTCTAACTGGAATGTTTACAATTTAAGAGGTTATAATAAATTTAAAATAGGGATTAGTTATTAGGTTAGTGGTGGATTTGAAAACCCTAGATTTTCTCTCCAAAAGGATTTAAAAACCCAATTGTTTTTAGTCTAATTTAGAAATTTCATTTTAATTAGTTTAATTCATTGTTTTAGTTTAATCAAATCAAAATTCAATTGTCTCAATTATTAGTTTAAAATTAATCTGAATAAAAAGCAACGAAACCAGCGCAGTCCTCAGAGGAACGATACCCTTACTAGTACTATTCTACGGAATTATTACTAAGAAGGAATAATTTAAGATTGACTAACGATCAGATTGCTTGGCCACACAGTGGTATTTTAGGTATGTTGTAAAGGTGGGGAAAGCAACTCTCCATCCAAATTCTTTTTCTCTCTGGATTGGCCTCTAGTAATGGTTTTATCTCGTCAAACCATATTGTTTGGGAGCATTTAATCGAAGGAAAATATTTATCTTCTTTATCTTTTCTCTTTTTCTTTTCCCTACCGGCTTTTCTCTTTATACGAGGCATCTTGTCGCTGTAAAATTGTAAAACAATAAGCACTATCATAACAATAACCATCGAAAGTACTGACAATAACCAGTCATAGGAAAAAAAATACCAAAAATACCCACTGGGATAGCAGAATAATACCGAAAATAGGTACTGGGATAACAGAAAAATACCGAAAATAAGCACTGGGATAACAGAAAAATACCAAAAATAGGCACTGTCATGACAGAAAAATACCGAAAATAGGTACTGTCATGACAGAAAAACACCGAAAATAGGCACTATCATTATAGAAAAATACCGAAAATTTACTGTCAGGACAGAAAAATACCGAAATATCGAAATTGTAATGTATTTTTCCCGAAATTAAGCACAAATCCATCGAAAAATACAGTATAACATAACCATTGAAAATCACGAAAATGAGCTCAAAATCAACAATAATACCGAAAAAATAATGTCATAATTGAATAATACCGAAAATAAGCAAAAACATAACTATACCGAAAATAACCATTAATATCTGAAAATGAGTAAAAATACAGCGAAAATGGTCGCAAGAACCATTGAAATTGTACTGTATTTTTGCTGAAAATATACCCAAAAGGGTCGAAAATGAGTAAAAAACACCAAAAAATGGTCGTAAGAACCATCGAAATTGCAATGTATTTTTGCCGAAAATATACCCAAAAAGGTCCAAAATGCACTTTAACTTACCATTGAAAATCACGAAAAATAAGCAAAAATCAATAATAATACCGAAAAACCACTGTCATAACCATCGAAAATGGTTACTTGAAAGCATCAAAAATCAAGTCGTTAACTGTGGGGCCCATTTTTAGGTTTGAAATTTTTTTTTAAAACCGCAAAAACTTACAGGGTTCTTCTTCTTCTTCAGGGTTGTTCTTCTTCTTCTTCTTCTTTGACTTCTTCTTCTTCTTCAATATGAAGCCAGTAGAGTTCCGGATGTCAAGGCTAACCAAGGGTTTTACTTTGGGGAAGGATTTGCAGGTTTCAAGGATTTCGAGAAATGAGGGTAACTGAGGGCTTCAGTTGGGGAAGACAGCAAGGGCAAGGGTTCGTAACGGGGAAGACAGCAAGGCAAGGGTTCGTAACCGAGCTTCAGCTTGAAAAGAAGGTAAGCAAGTCAGGGGTATTTTGGGGAGAAAATGAGAAAGGACAACACGTGCACTTGGCTCCCACACGTGGGAGCCTACAAAAATATGTTTTCAAACCTGGAGCCCATATTCGAGTTTTTTCAAAATACGGAACTTATATCCGTATTTTTCTCTTTTTATTATCACATGTCCGATGGTGTGTGGATGCGTGAGCACCCACCTCGGCCGTCGGCCAGAGATAATACGAAGCCCTTTCTAGGCCCACCTCGGCCTGATGCACCTACGTGGCTTAATGACGTCATTCATTCACGCTCCCATCGTGATTGGGTGGAAAAGCCTTCCAGTCTACGCTCCAAAAGAGGTACACATGTACTCATGCCGACCCCTCCGGCTGTGCTTAAGTTACCATCACGTGCAACTCCCCACGTGTCGTCATCCTAAAAGGCCTAAACACTGTTTAATTTAACGCCGGTAACATCACTAACGGCGAGGGAACGTCTATATATACACCTACCTTACGAACATCTCTCTGAGTGTCCCAGTAAGAAGAATTCTTTCCTTTCTTCTAGGGCTTTCTTTCAGATCCTCCATGAAAGCTGTTCTTCTTAGAACCGGTTCAGCTCCGGTTCTAGCATCTCTGGTTCTTGGATCTCCAAAAGTACCCGGCACCGGAATCTTTTTCACGGGACAGAACAACTCGGTGTCACCGAGATCTTCACTGTCTTTGGAGATCAAAGATAATGCCTCAAGTAAAATCCGAAGAGCGTTATCGGAAACTGACATGATCCGATCGGCGAACAGAACTTCTGTCCGGCTTTCCGTATTGAATGGGACCGGATCTCGGTCTTTCCCGGCGAGGATACCGGAAGAGGAAAATCTCTCTGACGGAGATGAGGATGGAAGAGGATCTTTGATTTTGAAACGGAGAGGTTTGGATTGCGGGAATTCTGGTGGAACTTGGCCTGGAAATGATGTTCTGTTGGAGGAGTTAGGGTTTTCCGGCGGTGGAACAGGGAAAGGAAGGAACGTCGGAGGAGGCAACGGTGGTGGTGATGACGGAAAAAACTCTTTCACTGGCGGAAACGCTGATCAGAGCAAGATCGGTGCTTATTATCAAGAAATGTTGAAGGCGGACCCTGGGAATCCGCTTCTTTTGAGGAATTACGGCAAGTTCTTGCACGAGGTACTTTTATTCTGCTTGGCTCGATCGTTTATCGATGCTTTTATTTTTATTTTTATTTTTATTTTTTCTGAGATCCGATCTTTGATCTGGTTTGAATGATTTTTGATGATGATTGTTTGTTTGTGTTGGTTATCTGATGATAAAGGTTGACAAAGATGTGGTTAGAGCTGAAGAGTATTACGGGAGAGCGATATTAGCGAGTCCAGGAGACGGTGAGGTTTTGTCTCTGTACGGGAAACTGATTTGGGAGACACAGAGAGACGATAACAGAGCCAAAGCTTACTTCGAGCACGCCATTCAAGCCTCTCCCGGTGACTGGTAATTTAAATCTTTATTCTCCCTTTACTTTTCGCTCAAAATTCAAACAATCAGCGACTAGCCTTACTCTCAATCAAAAACCAACACCCGTTCAAAATGCTAAGTTTTTTTCCCTGAATTGTTGGCTGACGAAATGAGTGATCTGGGTCGTTAAGTACATGGGATCTAATCTCTGATGATGTGTTGTGGTGCAGCTTCGTGATAGGATCGTACGCAAGCTTTTTATGGGATGCAGAAGAAGATGGAGATGAAGATGAAGAAAAAGAGGAAACAGACAAAGAAGTGAAAATGTCATTAGCTTGACACACGCTCTTTCTCTCTCTTTCCTTTTTCCCCCCTTTTGGAAAAGTCCGTCTATCAGCCACAGAGTAATGGATTATCTCCTGACAAATTCCATTAAACCTGTAGTGGGATTAATTATGCTAAGTACTAACACTAATAACCACAATAACATGAGAGATGAGACTATCAAGTTTCAACCCTTTGTTTTAAGGTGCACTCCACTCTCCCACTATTGTACTCTCCCCTTTAACGGCAAAGATTTTGTGTCAATAGTTGTGAACTCCACTACCAAACCTTTTTTTTTTTTTGGGTATAGAGTGTAACTGATATGTATGTCTATGATGACTCCTACCTTTCAACCTTTTTGAAAGCATGTATCCCTCCTCCATTTCATTAATTAATAGAAAATACAAATAAAAATCTTTGCACAAAATAATTACTTACGTCATTAAAACTAAATAACCTCTATTAAAATTAATCTCAACAGCTAAGAGACATAACAAAGTGCTTCTTGGAAATAGTTTGACTCTCTTGTTTGTGGAAGAGAATACAACAATTCTATTCTCAGAATTCCACCTAGCAACCTAGCTTGGAATTGATTGGTTTTTCTATAGATTTGGGAGATTTACATTATTTGGCAAGAATTATACATTTGTCTCTTTTACAATACCTATATGTTCATTAAGTTTGACTTATTTCTTAGGGTTTTTTTTGCATCAAACCCCTATCTTTTCAGTCATTTGTAAATACCCATGTTTTGTTATTTTGTATTATGCCCCCCATCAACTTTTAATTTTTTTTTGCAAATCTACCATTCCATCCAAAAGTTAGTTAACATTTGTTAATTTTTTTTTATTATGAAATGACCTTTTTAACCTTCTTTTAATGAGTTTGATGGAATCACATTTATAAGTCACCATGTGTCCTATTTATCTCCCTAACTAGGGTTAAGCTTAATCGACCTAGGGTTAAGCATAATCAACCTAAGGTTAATATTTTTCTTTCTAAAATCCAAGGTTAGATGCATGAACCTAAAAGTTGAGTGAATATTAACCACTGTTAGTGCGTGTTAAAAGGGACATGTGATGGCTTGTGGAGCCTCTTTTAACTGTAGTTAAGCATAATCAATCTAAGGTTAATATTTGTTTTCTTCTAAAAACTAATTTTAGATGCATGAACCCAAGAGGTGAGTGAATCTTAACCACAATTAGTGGGTGTTAAAAGAGAAACATGGCGACTTGTAAAGCTTCATTTAACACAGTTAAGCATAATCTGTGACGATCCAAATATTTTCTGAATTAAAAATATTAAATATTTGATTTAATATTGGGAAATTCATATTATTACTTAAGCATATGATTTTCTAATTGCTTAAAGTATATGATTATATACTGTGTATCAGACCAAATATTAATGCATGTACATAATAAAAAGGTGACAATAGCTAGGATTATGACATGTGGCAAGTGCCACATGGCAGCATCCTAGGATGGGCTTCCAATTAGGTTAAAGGAGAACCATGATGAGTTAATCACGGGTTAAGTAAAAATGGTTGAGTTAATCATGATTCAATTCATTGATTAGAGATGATATCAAGGGGGGAAGAATCAAATCCCATACCATGAATAGTGCATGCCCAACCTTGGTTAAATATTAAGTTAAGGAGTTACCTTAGGTTAAAAGATTAACCTTTAAAGTAACTAAGATTGAACATGAACCTCTTTAGGATAAATTCATGCCTCTAATTAGTAAAATTAATACAAACAAATGAGATTCTTCGAATCTATGTAACACATGAACCATGATAAGTATGGGGAATATATCACACGTCCAACCATGGTTATGCCATCAGTTAAAGAGGTCTAACTTAGTTAAATAAATTCTGGAATAAATTAGTTGATAAGAGATACATGTATTGGGATGATTAACCGTGGGTTAAAGAAAAGAACCATGGTTAGGTTAGTACATAATTAAATGATTCATGTATCTTAGGTAAGATGAATTTAATTAAGGGTAATGAACCTAATAAAAGAGATTCATGGAATTTTTAATATTCATGAATCATTATTTAATGAAGGAGTGAATCTAAATTAAATAGAGACCAAGTCTCTTGGCCTATATAAAGGACCACACACCCACCTTAGTGCTCACTTCATTTGGGCGTAAGCCATGAGGAAATAGAGAGAAAGAAAGAAAATAGATAAAAAAGGAGAAAGAAAGAGAAAGTGTCAGTCAATTATTCTTCGAATTTGGCAAAAAGTATAAGTAAATATTCGGTAGTATTATTCTAAAGTAGAATTTTAGAATGAAGGTTAGTAAAGAAAAGTAATTCTGAAATGAAGGATAAAAATAAGTAATCTTATTCGAATGGCGATTTAAAGATTAAAAGTAAGTAATGAAAATATTCTACTCTTAATTGGAAAATAATATGATGAGGTTATGTTGATATGTATTTATATTTCTTCCATATATTTTCGTTTATATCTATGATTCGGAAATGGATACAATTGAAATAAGAAAAATGTTATTTTAAATTATAAAGATTATAGTTATGGGAAATTATAAGGTAACTATAATAAAGATAATTTGAAAGAAAATTGTATAATCATAATGAGATGATTTGTATACAAATGAAAGGGAAAAAAGATCATTTATCTATAATGTCTTAATAAGAAGGCAAAGAAAAGATAAATACACTTATCTTTAAAAAAAATCTCAAGATAGTGGCAAAAGAAAAGGAAGACCGTTCGGCAAAAACTCATGAGGGGTTAATGAGAATTCCAAGACGGGGTGAGTCTATAGAGGTAAACCTTTTAGCGAATATCTTGAGAGACAGAGATAAGATAAGTCTGGAAAAATAAACGAAAAGATAAATGAAAGATAAAAGAATGTTTATCTTTAAAAGGTCTCAAGATAGTGGTGAGGAATAGGATGACCGTTCGGTACAAACTCATGAGGGGTTAATGAGAACTCGAAGATGGGGTGAGTCTAAAGGGATGTACCTATCGGCAATTATCTTAGAAGACAAGATTTAAGATAAACCAGATCCAAGTAAAAGATGTTTAAAAGAAATGTCGAAAGTAATATTGAAAAGTTTTAATATTATATTCTGATGAAAATTGGTTATTGAATGTTATATTATATTTATTCTAATTTATTATTTAGCATAATACTACTGAATATTCTTAATGGGCTTCATAACTCACTGACATTTTACGTCATCAGATGAACAGTGAAGGAACGAATTGGAAATGACGTTTGAGAAAGGACAAAGTCGCTTTTTATTATGCTTTTAGGTTATGTCAATTTGATGTAATTAATTGGGTTATGTAAACTTTAAGTTTCTTATGGGCATGATATGATGACAATTGCGAATGGATAAGGAAGGGTTTTAAAATTTAAATTCCCTTGGTATTTTACGCTTTCGTAATATATGAGAAAAGAGGATCTCATGGTCGGATTTACACTTAAATTTCATTAGTGAAATGTTAAGTTTAAGTCGGGTCGTGACATAATCAATCTAAGGTTAATATTTTTTTCTTCAAAACCAAGGTTAGATGCATGAACCTAAGGGGTGAGTGAATTTTAACCACAGTTAGTGGGTGTTAAAAAAGACATGTGATGGACTTGTAGAGCCCATTTTAAAGTGAGTAAACATAATCAGGTTCAGTTTTTTTTTCTAAAATCCAAGGTTAGATGCATGAACCCTAGGAGTGAGTGAATATTAACCACTATTAGTAAGTGTTAAAAGGGACACATGGTGGCTTGTAGAGCCTCCTTTAACTATGGGTAAGAATAATCAATTTAAGGTTAATATTTTTTCCTTCTAAAAACCAAGTGTAATTCCATATTTTGTATTGGCTTATTTCATTGTCAAAACATAGGTGAGTCTAGTGTGTCTTGTGTCCTTGTCTTGAAGCATCGAAGACAGTGAAGATGGAGACCGAAGAAGATCAATTGAAGATATTTCGATTCGCCTTCGTTTCACTCATAAGATGGTAAGTGACCTAGATACCATGTTATCCTAGGTGTAAATTGACTTAGATCATCATAAAAACTCTAGCTAATTAGCTAGACAACTTAGAACCTAAAAAATCAAGTTTCTGGGCAAAATCTGGGAAGACCGATCGATTGGGAGGGGTCGATCGGTGGTCTACCGATCGATCACTCCTAGTGACTGGTAGACCGATGATTGTACTTATGTAACGACCCGGAATTTTAATAGAATAAAATTATGCATTTATGGGTCCTTAACTGAGGTTAATTAGTTAAGTATTTGTTAAATTGGTGGAAAGTGGGTTTTGCTTGAGATTTGATTGTATTGATAAAAATTTAATGTTTTTTTCTCAAAAATCGTACACAATGTACGGGTCGACTATATGGACGATCACCCGTCGTTCCAGTTCCGTTGTGTATCGATTCGCGAGACCATGAGGATCTTAAATGTAAGAAAATCGAGAAAACCAAGAAATTACATATTTTCTGGAATTCAGTTGGGACTCAATAATTGTTAAGAATTCTCATAGAAATCTGCAAAAATCATACCACTACGTGTCAATAGACCCTATGGATACCTGTCTGTCGTTTTGACAGTTCATCATCTCAAATGAAGAAACGACAGCATGTTTTCGATCCGAAATCAAGAAATTAGTGGGTTTTTCAGTTTTCTTCTGGACTTACTTTTTACAGTCAAAACTCATAATTTTTCCCAAAAATTTTTACAACAGGTGTCGGATTGCCCTTAGTTCGGTCACCTAAACTTTCATCAAAATCAGATGTCATATAGTAGGATTACGGGGACCATATACACGACAAAAAGTTAAAATTTAGTCAACCAGTCAAACCGTTGAATCGTCAACGAGTCACATCAATATTGTCATGTGCATGGCACATGACCTTGACTTATAAAAGATGGGCCAGACCCTCTAATTATGTTCATCTTCTCATCTCACGGTGGAGAGTGCTGCCCCAAACTAGATTTTTTTAGAGAGAGAAAGAGAGAAAAAGAAGTGAGAGAAAGAAAAGGGGAAGTTACCTTATGGTATTTCGACATCCTCGACGTATTGGCAGTGTCCAATTTCTTCCCTGGTGCCTTGGTTGGCGTGTAGAGAGAGAAAAAGGAAAAGTTAGAGAGAGAGAAAGTGCGAGTTAGAGAGAGACGCTCTACCTTAGGGTTGATTGCTCTTCTGAGTGCATTTGCGGTATCTGGTTCTTCACCAGTTGTCTCGAAATCTATGAAAGAAGGTAAAATTTCTTTCTCTCTCTTCTATCTTCCCTTATTTTAAGTTATTTTGTATGGGGAATGTTGTGGATAATGTGTGGCATGGATGACAAGGGTCTGAGACTCGATCTATGATAGATTGAAGAGTTGGAATTACTTGTAGATGGAGTAGAGGGGTGTAGCCCTTGGTTTCAGGCTTGTTAGCTCAGAATTTTGGCTCTCATGGATGATTGTGTATAAATGAAAAAAGGGTCAGAGACCCGAATTTAAGGAGGATGGATAGATGGTATGTATGAAAAAAGGCAAGTGTTTGGACCTCTGGGAAGCTCGGTGTTGCTCCCTCGTATGTTGTAAGGTCACTCTAGGGTGCCCTAATACTTGTGTGGATGTCGTGTAAGGTGATGGAAAAATCCATCGGCCCGGATAGGTTCCCTATCGGAACCACCTTGTATAATGTAATGATCTTTGAACACTTGTAAGATAATGGTAGGTTCATTGGCCAAGTAAAGTTCCTCATCGGAACAATCCCTACGTGATGTGATGTGATGTTGTTTGAACATGGTAAGGAGATGACATGGTTCATCGATCGGGTAATGTTCCACATCGGGATGGTATACCCTCGGACTTGGTCCATAGGCGCGAGGCCTAATGTATTCAATTAATCAAGTAAGGCTTGGATTAATTAGAGATTTCCTATGGTTAGAAAACCTAACCTTTGTGAAATCATTTCTGTAGTCCCTCTTTGACTATGTTAGGAGAGGCGGTATCTATTAAGAGCCAGGGTTCCTCTAGGACTGATAGTCATGAGAGTTAGGATGACATCGGGTCTACGGACCCAAGTTTGGATTGAAGTCTACGGACCCAGTGATGCATTGAGTTTACGAACTCAATGATGTTACCTTGAGAGGGCATTGGCCTATGTCGGCAGGTATGCACTCAACAAAGGTTGTGATGTTACAGGATGATTACCTTGAGAGATGATGTTCTGCAGGGCAGCTACATCCCAACATATGTTGGATTAAGTGATGTACTATTAGAAGTGTTGTGCCTGATAGGATTTGATGTCAAATGTGTTGTGTCTGACATGATTTGGTGTCAGGTATGTTGTGTCTGACAAGATTTGATGTCAGAAGTGTTGTGTCTGACAAGATTTGATAACAAGATTTGATGTCAGAGGTGTCATGCCTAACATGATTTGATGTCAGAAGTGTTTTGCTTGACATAGATATTGTCAGAGCTATTTCCTGGTAATCAGATGAGTGTTCCTAGCATGTCAGATGTGTGATTCCTGATAGGTCAGATGTGTTTCCTAGTTATCAGATGTGTTGCCTGACAAAGGTGTTATGTCAGATGTGTTCCTGGTAGTTAGATGTTTCCTAATAGTCAAGTGTTTCTTGGTAGTCAGAGGTGTGTCCCTGACATGTCATATCAGTTTTATATCCTGGTAGGTCAAATGAGTTTCCTAGCTTATCAGATGGGTATCCTAGCGATCAGATGTGTATCCTGATTATCAGATATATTTCCTAACAAGGGTGTCATGTCAGATGTGCTATGTCTGACAGAGTGATATATCAGATGTGTTCCTGGTAGACAGGTGTTTTCTGGTAGTCAAGTATTTCCTGGTGGTTAGGTGTTTCTTATTAGTTAGAGGTGCGTCCTTGGCTTATCAGATGAGTTTCATTTTACTGGTAGGTTGGATGAGTTTCCTGGCTATCAGATGCGCATCCTAACTGATCAGATGTGTATCCTGGTTATCATATGTGTATCCTGCTTATTAGATGTGTTTCTTGACAAATGTGGTTGTGTGAGCTGGTGTTTCCCACAATGGAAAAATATAAAGTGATATGTCAAAAGTGTTGTTCCTGACAGAGTGTGATATGTCAGGGGAGTTGTTTTATTCTTAGCAACTATCGGGTGAAGGCCCGGGTTATGAAAAATAAAGATTTAAGGTTAATTGTGTCAGCATACTCAAGGATTGGTTATAATCGGGAGAAGTCCCGATTGGTTGATAATGGAGTCTGTGGACTCAGGGATAGATATTGTACACGAGCGATGGCCCAGTTGAAGGAGTCTGTGGACTCAAGGATAAAGCGTGATCGGTTATCTGACACGGTAACGTATGTTGAGGACAATGATTGAATGAACTAGAAGGTGGAAAACACTTGGAGGTTGGGAACCTCAGATAAGGTGAAAATAGCCTTGGGTGACCTAGGGTCACAAATTTCGATATTATATATTATTATAATATGAGAATTGAACTGAAATACTACATCATTATTGATGATTGTTACTATGTGAAAAATAGTTTAGATGAATTGTGGATTTTACTGGGCTCTATAGCTCACTCCTCTCATTTATATCTTCAGATTCTGAAGCGGTTGCCGATTGGCAAGGAGTTACGCTTGATAGAGTTTGGAAAGTGTACTGACACAATTGTGGCTCCAAAAGTAAAGGCTACTATAACCAGTGAGGTAATGCATTTACTTATGATGAGTTATTATAATGATCAGTTGTTATTGCTTATGTAAGCTCATAAGAAAAGATAAAATTCCCACATTTTCATGGGTAAAGCTTTTCGCATGCGTGGTTATAAGAAATAGGCACGTGTCTTGGAACATTATTCCTTAGGCACGGGTTCGGGGCGTCACAACTTATTTGTTGGGCTTATTTTTCCAGAGAGTTTATAAAGGAGGGGTCGACCGGTCATGCAACCCGGTCGACCGATCCTTGTGAAATTGGACTCCTACCTTGATTCTAACTCTTCTAGTGACCCTATATATGTTGGGTTTGATCCTCATTTGAACTTACGAAGTTTGTGAGAGTTCCTACAAGAAAATTAGGGTTTTCCAAACTCATTCTCCTCTCCTTTTCCACCCTAGAGTATGTAAGACATTTTTTTTATTTATCTTGCTTGTTTGTTCCATTATTAGAATTCATCTAGGGTTTGTTAATTCAACAATCATCAACTCGTTCTGTTAAGAACATTGGTTGGTGTGATATAGAGCCTTTGCGAAGGAGATCGATCCGAGAAGGATCATGGTTATTTGGTCAGAGGAATCTAGAGCCGTCATCGACAGAGAACGATCAGAAGATCGTGGTTTTGGAGATCTAAGAAAAGTACAGCCTGCTGCGGTTGGTCACGGGACTTGCGTGTATGTGATGACTTCTCAATGCATGGAGGACTAAGAACTGAAGGATCGTAGTGTCGAGTTCGAAAGAGTCTGGTTCGAGTCTTATAAATTTTTGTTGACTTTGTCTTAGTGATATCTTTTGCTAGATTAGGTCTCATGGTTTTTCCCTGACGAGTTTCCACGTAAAAATCTTTGTGTTGTGATTTGCTTGTCTTCTCTATTTCCACACTTGATTATCATCTTCCTTTTGTAAATAATTTAATTATTAAAATTTTAAAATGGTAGATAGACTTTTAGGGAGACCTAGCCACCCCTCTTGATTTTGTGATTTCTTGACTCAAACATAGATTTAAGATTCATTGGTTTTTTTCACCAAGGTTAGATGCATGAACTTTAGGGGGAATGAATCTTTAACATAGTTAATGAGTATTAAAAGGGATACGTGGCAGCTTGAAGAGCCTCCTTTAATTGTGATTAAGCGTAATCAATCTAAGATTAATATTTTTTATTCCAAAAACAAGGGTTAGATGCATGAACCCTAATGGTAAATGAATCTTAACCACAATTAAGAGTGTTAAAAGGGACACATAACGGCATATAGAGCCTTTAACTGTGGTTAAGCATAATCGGCCAAAAGTTTTTATATTTCTTTTCTAAAAACCAAATTTAAATTTATGAATCCTAAGGGTGAGTGAATCTTAATCACCGCTAGTGGGATCTAAGTACTTCTTGTGAGCACGGGTTTCGAGGAAACCTTTGATTTGATCTCACGGGGAGAATTTAGAACCGCCACCTATTCATTCAGAATGGATAAGTCCTCGGGATTTGGATAAGGTCTTGATCTGCGATTGAGATTAGGGTAAGAGGTTCGGTTAAATCTGAGGAATGTGTTAGACACTCTGACACTTCTACCTTTCAGTGGTTCCCTACTTGCTAGGGTTAAGCCAAATTAAGATCAGTTTTAATCAAATGCCTAAATATTTAAGATAATGCTAATCCAAGAATGAGAAAATCCTAGACTAGGGTCGAACCCAGGTTGAGTTGCCTACGTACTCACATTAGGGTGAGATCAGACCGAGCGAAGTTTTGGAACATGAGCCCGTGCCAAGGTTAGGGGTGTGTATGTGTGTACCAAAGGTGGCTAATGGGCCTAGTCCGGTAGACTAGGGTTTGGTTGACCGGGGTTGATCAAAGTGCATGGTTTGGGTCCGATAGGCCTAAGTTAAGTCCGATAGACTAGGGTTGGGCCCGGTAGGCCAAGAGGGAAGCTCGGTAAGCTGGTTTGGCCCGGTAAGCCTGAGTTAGGCCCGGTAGGCCATGAGGGAAGTTCGGTAGCCTGGTTTGGCCCGATAGGCCTGAGTTAGACCCGATAGGCTAAGGGGTGAGGCTCAGTAGGCCCAAGGGTATTTTAACCAAGAGTTAGGATTGCTAACCGAGGTTAAAAAGCTGATTAACCATGGTTAGGGGTACTAACCATGGTTAACAAGTCCAATATCAGTATTTTTGGTCTTTTTATATTTTTATGATTTTTTTGAGATTTTTTTCAGTGGTTAAGGATGCTTAATTACAGTTAAAGGGGGGAGGTCACATGGTTAAGGGTCTTAACCAGGATTAAATGGTCGAATGAGACCATTTTTAAGCTTCTCAAATTATTTTATAATTTTTGAGAATTTTTAGATTTTTTCTGGTTAATGGCTGCTTAACCATAGTTAAAAATTAATCAAATATAGTGTTTAACCATGGTTAACGACTTTAACCTAAAATAAAAGTGGTCACAGAGGACATTTCTAGATTCTATAGAATATTTGTGATTTTTTGGTGATTTTTCCTAAATTGTTTGAGTTCGTGGGCTGCTTAACCATGGTTAAGGGTTAACCATGAGTGGGTTTAACCATGGTTAAGGATCCGGTTGGGTCAAGAGTGGGCCTAGGGGCCATGACAGGGCCTATATTGGCATCTTACCCGGTCTGGGCCCTTATAAAGTCTAGCAAGTACAAAAATAACAAAACATTTCATCCCTTTTTAACCATAGTTAACACAAGTTTAACCAAGGTTAACGGGAGAATCATGGGAATCCGAGATCATCAGTTTGTAATCTACCATGCAGGGAACATTTTGAGTCCTTGTGGGGCTCAAGAAGAGGCCAGATGTGGACCCCACAGAGGCCCAGAGATGCTACGTTGAAATTCACATAAATTATAGATTTTTTTTCCAAATGGCATTTTTCTCAAATTTTGCAGTAATTTGCCACCGATTGGCTCAACCTCCAGGGGATCTGAGACCACGGTTACGAAGCCTGCCATGTGAGAAACATTTTGAGTCCTTGTGGGGCCCAGGAAGAGGCCGTATGTGGGCTCCACAGAGGCTCAAAGTCGCTCCTTTGGACTGTTATTCACGCTGTCAACCCCACTTTGGGGTCGATTTAACCACAGTTAACGGGCGAGTTGGAGGCTGAAACTCCACAAGGGGGTAACCATATATATGCGGAATCTAACCATAGCTTTGGTTTCTACCAGGGCCTGGTTTAACCATGGTTACACTAGGGTTACAAGTGGCTGCCTGAAACCGAAATTTCTGAAAAAAAATTTTGAAAAAAACTTGATTTGGCCTATGGTGCTAAAACCAAGGAAGAACCAGGGGGTTCCTCATAGATTGAGGACCCCCCAGACCTCAAGGAAGCCTGCTGTGTGGTTGAACATGGGGAGGTGATGTGGCCAAATCGAAACCTCAAAGGAGTCCCACCCCAAGCCTATTGTTCAGGCGAGGGGGGGTCCTTATCCTCGGCTGGTTTTGGCTTCGAAATATCTAAAAGAGAAGTGGGGACCCCTGGAATAGGACCAGGGGTCCCTTTCAACATTTAGAGAAAGAAAAAAAGGTAAGGGAGGGGTATGTATACCCTGCTGCTATGGTGGCTGCGACAGTGACGAGTTGGGGACTATGCGCAGTGATGACGGCCTAGGCAAGGTGGCAGCTACCTGGAGAAGGTATGGGAGTCCGGTAAGGTTCGTGGGTGGCTAGCCAAAGGGGGTGCGGAGCTCTCCCTTTCTCACTATTTTTTTCTCAAAAAACGGGGCTCCTGTTGACGCAGTGGCTGTGGTGGCGCGGTGTTGACGCCTGAGGGAGCTTGTGGGAGGTGTTGGAGGCTATTATAGGGTCTTGAGGAGGTCTCAGGTGAGAGTGGAACTGCTGTAGGCCAGTTGGGTAGTGTCTCCCCTTTTTTTTTTTTGCAGGTTTTTCTTCTCCCCCTTTTGCTAAGCGTAACGGGCAACTTTTATAAGCCAATGGATATTGTGGCAGGGATGTAATTTAGAGGGTGGTAGGTATGGTAGAGAGAGCTGATTGGGAGTCAAAAGAAGAGTTGCAAGTGGGTTGTAGGACAGACTGTGCAACTGAGTTCTAACATCAAAAGGGAAACGGTAGTGGTACATTTGGGCATTAATTCAAGATTTTGAATTTTCTATCATGAAAATGGATAGTGAGCTATGCTTGGGCCATGGGTTTGAGTTTTAGGTGATGGGCTTAGGTAAGAGGGGTCGGGTGGTTAAGGGAGCAAAGGCAGGAGGTGGCTATCCTCATCTTCTTGAAGAAGACGATGAACAGTGCCTCTTTTTTTCCTTAATTTTTTTTTTTGGCTTAGTTTGTTGGGTTTCATAATTTGGGCCCAACCACCACATGTGTGGGGAAGGCACAAAGTGGTTCTGTCTTAAAAAAATTTAATTTTGAAAGGGTAATGTGGGTCCCACTTGGATTGAGATTAGTAGGCCCATGTTTGGGCCCAAAAATAGGGTTTTATCCATATTTTTAGGGTTTTGGACTTGAAATGGGCCTCGAGCCCATGGGGTCTTAGCCTAGGGTTTAGGTTAGGATTAGGCTAGGGTTGAACCTAGGGTTAGGTCTAGGGTTTACCTAGGGTTAGTCTTAGGGTTTAGCTAGGGTTAGGCTAGGGTTTAGGTTAAGTTAATTGAAATGGGCCTTGAGCCCATGGGGGTTTTAGCTTAGGGTCTAGACTAGGGCTAAGTTATGGTTAGGCCTAGGGTTAGTCCCAAAGTTTAGCTAGGGTTAGCCTAGGGTTTAGGTTAAGTTGATTGAAATGGGCCTTGAGCCCATGGGGATTTTAGCTTACGTCTACAATAGGGCTAAGCTAGGGTTATGTCTAGGATTTACCTAGGGTTAGTCCTAGGGTTTAGCTAGGGTTAGGCTAGGGTTTAGGTTAAGTTGATTGAAATGGGCCTTGAGCTCGTGGGGGTTTTATCTTAGGGTCTAGACTACAACTGAGCTAGGGTTAGGTCTAGGGTTTACCTAGGGTTAGTCCTAGGGTTTAGCTAGGGTTATCCTAAGGCTTAGGGCACTTCATAGGGTTAAACTAGGGTTTGGATTAGGGTCTTTCTAGGGCTACTAGGGCTTGGATTATGGTCTACCTAGGGCTACTAAGGTTTCAATTAGGGACCACATGGGGCTACTAGGATTTCAATTAGGGTCTACCTAGGGCTACTAGAGTTTGGCCAGGGATAACCATGTATGAGGATGTTAACCATGGCTAAGCAGGGTGTAAAAATTAAGTGCTTACAGCTACCCCTCTTTGCCGGAGAGTACTAGGATGGCGATTGAATGACAAAGACTGGAAACATCCTATTTTTACACTGAGATAGATGTTATGAATGAAGAGATGCATGTTGTGCAAATGGTGAGTGTGGTGAAGTGATTATGGCCACTGCTGGGGAATAGTGAGTAGCTGGAGGAGAGAAACGGATGCAGGAGCGGCATGGTCCGGAGGCGCTAGCTGGAATAGGGTGTCGCTCGGAAGAGGCAGGAGGAATGATCGAAATGGTGTTTTCCGGGGGAATACCAACCGAATCGATCGGAGGACACACGGGGTGTCGAGAACACATAGGGTGTTGGTATTCAAAGTGTCAACAAAGTGTATTATGTCGACGCTCACCTGGGATGCCCAGGAAACACGGGGGTGTCACAGAGGGGACATACGGGTGGTGTACACTGTAAAGGTACACACGGGATGTCGAGCATGCGAGGTGTCGACAAAGTGGGTTATGTCGACGCTCACCTGGGATGCCCAGGATACAAGGGAGTGTCACAAAGGGGACATGCTGGTGGTGTACAGTGTAAAGGTACACATGGGATGTCGGGCATGCAAGGTGTCGATAAAGTGTGTTATGTCGACGCTCACCTGAGATGCCCATGACACACGGGGGTGTCACAGAGGGGACGTGCGAGTGGTGTCCACTGTAAAGGTACACACGGGATGTCAGGCATGCGAGGTGTCGACAAAGTGGGTTATGTCGACGCACACCTGGGATGCCCAGGACACACGGGGGTGTTACAAAGGGAACATGTAAGTGGTATACACTGTAAAGGTACACACGGAATATCGGGCATGCGAGGTGATGATAAAGTGTGTTATGTCGATGCTCACCTGGGTGCCCAAGATAAACGGGAGTGTCACAAAGGGGACATGCGGGTGGTGTATACTGTAAAGGTACACACAGGATGTCGGGCATGCGAGGTGTCGACAAAGTGTGTTATGTCGACGCTCACCTGGGATGCCTAGGACACACGGGGGTATCACAAAGGGGACATGCAGGTGGTGTTTCCGACTCAAAATACCCCCTAGGAGTTAGGGATACTTTGACTCGTGACCGCCGTATCATACCTCCAATATGATACATAAGGTACGCATAGAAACCTGTCAGAGTACACAGACATTCATAGCATAAACAATTTACAATGCATAGAGGAAGCAAAATATAACTAACATAACGGAAGCAAAAATATAACTGAACACTCCTATTACTCGGTCCAAGTCTGAACCAACAAAATATACACATGTACAAGGATTCAAAATGTGGAGTGGACAAGTCCAACTCTCACTTAACAAAATATCAAGTCTATCAACAAAAGTCAAAGTTGTGACGCCTATCTAGCAGGCCATCATCCTGATAATGGTCCATAGAAGACTCTGGATTGTAATACTCCTCTTCTACCCAAGGCTCTGTACCGCACAAATTGAAAGGAACCCGGGCACCTGCCGATGATAACAAATATCGGCTGAGGATTGAATACTCAGCGTATATATACTACTAACAATAAAGCAATAATAACATAAAGCATGTGAATCATGGAGAATGAAATCCTTAAAACATGTCAAAGCGTGGAAACCGTAAAATAACACATATGATGAAACCCAAAACCAGAACCGTGGGCATGCAAGACATGCGAACATATGAGCATACGAGAATGATAACATGTTTAAACACCCAAAAACCCTTAGAGGCATTTACACAAACACATAGAGTGCATAACAGTGATAACTTACATCCAAGTATAAAAATAACATCTCACGCCATAACAAAGCAAGGCTTATAGTATAGAATGAGAGGAAAAACATATGGTAACTAGTAGTATCACTAGATTGGTAGTAGAACGTATCTACCTTGATGAAATCGGTGACTATGATTCCAAAAGCTTGGAACACGTGAAAACCTCGAGTTCTTTGTTGAGAAACACCAAAAGGAGGGAAGAAACTTGATCTCCCTTCACGCTTTGAGCAACCCTAGCTTCCTCCTTCTTCTTCCTCTCAAAAGCCTCTTAAAATAATGCACAAAGGATTTATGAAACCCTAAGGTACGAACCCAGCCTTATATAGGCAAAGGGGTAATGGCTAAAGACTTAAAAATCCTTAATGAAGAAAATCTGCGTATAACCGATCGATCGGTGGTACAGACCAACCGATCGGTGGTTGACCGAGCGATCAGTGATTTCAACCGAGCGATCAGTTGAAAGCACCCCCTCTGAAATTTTTTCCCATACAAATTAGTTAACCAGTCGATAGCTACCGAGCGATCGGTTGAAGACCGGTCGATCTGAGGTTATCACCGAGCGATCAGTATAAGACCGATCGATCAGTGGATATCACTGAGTGATCGATGATCCCCTGTTTTGCTGTAAAACCCTATTTTCACTACTTGGATCTTCTCCAATCCCATTTCCAAAACCTTTTATGCTTTAAACATACTCCTTAAGGACATGTAGACCTATTAAATCATGCGCGCCATCAATCCAAACATATCCATTAGTATAACACCCACTAGTTTACAGGACTACCTTGAGCACTATTCACTACTTAGTGAAACGAAGATTCGGGGTTCTACATCTCTCCCCCTTACAAGAATTTCATCCTCGAAATTAGAACGACACCAAAAAGCACAACAAAAACAAAATACAGAAAATCCAACATAGAAACTATACAAACAAGTGAGGGTACTTTTCCTTCACTTCGGCTTCTCGCTCCCATGTAGCCTCTTCCTTGGAATGATATTGTCAATTCACGAAAGGACTAACGGGATAGTCTTGGTGCGCAAAACTTGATCTCAACGATCCAAGATCTGAACTGGTTGTTTAACCAAAGTAAGATCCTCTCGAATCTCCATAGGATCAAGAGCAATGACGTGGGAAGGATCCGGAATGTATTTCCTAAGCATGGAAACGTGAAATACATTATGGACCGCTGCCATGTGAGGTGGTAGGGCTACCCTGTAAGTAACCTAACCAACCCTAGTGATGATCTCGAATGGCCCCACGTACCTGGGACTGAGTTTCCCTTTCTTTCAGAACCTCATGATTCCTCGACTCGGCGAAATCTTCACAAAGTCCCAATCCCCAACTTGGAATTCCAAATCTCTGCGGCGAGTGTCCGCTTAGCTCTTCTACCTATCCTGAGCAGTTTTCAATCGCTCCCTGATGACTCTGACCCTTTCTGTGGTCCGCTCGATCAATTCAGGACCCGGAACTTTCCTCTCACCAACTTCATCCCAATATAGAGGTGATCTACAGCTCCGGCCATACAGAGCTTCAAAATGTGTCATTTGGCTGCTTGCCTGGTAACTGTTGTTGTAGGCAAACTGAACCAACGACAAGTGTTCCTCCCAACTACCCTAAAAGTCCAACATACAAGCTCGGAGCATATCCTCCACAACCTGATTTATCCGTTCAGTCTGCCCATCGGTTTGAGGATGAAAGGCGGTGCTGAAATCTAAACGAGAACCCATAGCACTCTAAAATGTTTTCCAGAACCTGGAAGTAAACCTAGGGTCCCAATCAGACATGATAGAAACCGGAACACCGTGCAGACGAACCACCTCCTTGACATACAAGGCGACCAACTGATTCGAACTGAAAGTAGTCCGATATGAAAGAAAGTGTGTAGACTTTGTCAATCTGTCAACTATCACCCAAATAGCATCGGAGTCATTCGCTGTCAGTGGCAAACCTACGATGAAATCCTTCGAGATATTCTCCTATTTCCATTCCAAACTAGGGAGGGACTGTAAAAGACATGCTGGCCTCTAATGCTCGGCCTTCACCTGCTGGCACACTAAACATCTAGAAACATACTCAGCGACTTCCCTCTTCATGTTTCGCCACCAGTAGTGTAAACTGTAAAGGTACACACGGGATGTTGGGCATACAAGGTGTCGACAAAGTGGGTTATGTCGACGCTCTCATGGGATGCCCATGACACACGGGGGTATCACAAAGGAGACATACGGGTGGTGTACACTGTAAAGGTACACACAGGATGTCGGGCATATGAGGTGTCGACAAAGTGGGTTATGTCGACGCTCACCTGGGACACCCAAGACACATGAGGGTGTCACAAAGGGGACATGCGGATGGTGTACACTATAAAGGTACACACGGGATGTCAGGCATATAAGGTGTCAACAAAGTGGGTTATGTCGACGCTCACCTGTGACGCCCAAGACACACGGGAGTGTCACAAATGGGACATGCGGATGGTGTACACTGTAAAGGTACACACGAGATGTCAGGCATGCGAGGTGTCGACAAAGCGTATTATGTCGACGCTCACCTGGGATGCCTAGGACACACGGGAGTGTCACAAGGAGGGACATGTGGGTGGTGTACACTATAAAGGTACACACGGGATGTCGGGCATGCGAGGTGTCGACAAAATGGGTTATGTCGACGCTCACCTGGGATGCCCAGGAAACACGGGGGTGTCACAAAGGGGACATGCAGGTGATGTACACTGTAAAGGTACACACAAGATGTCGGGCATGCAAGGTGTCAATAAAATGGGTTATGTCGACGCTCACCTAGGATGCCTAAGACACACGGAGGTGTTACAAAGGGGACATACGGGTGGTGTACATTATAAAGGTACACACGGGATGTCGGACATACGAGATGTCAACAAAGTGTGTTATGTCGATGCTCACCTGGGATGCCCAGGACACACGGGGATGTCACTAAGGGGACATGATGGTGGTGTACACTATAAAGATACACACGACATGTCGGGTGGAGTACACTGTGAAGGTACCCACCGAAAGTTCAAAGATTTGAGGCATTGCTTGGAGGCACTTACCAGATTGATATTGATATGGCTAAAAGGCACTGGATTTTGATTGTGTTTGGAATAATGTTGAGAAGCAACTGGTACGCAACTGTAGAGGCGACTTGATTAAGTTCATGCGGTTAAAGTGCAATGTGATGTGCAACTTGAATGTATTGGATGAGACTTTCACTTTGTATACAGCTAATATGTATCTAGGATGTATTGAGTGCAACTTGATTGAATGCAGCTGGCTTGAATGCAGTGAGTGACTCGATTGAGTGTGTGCAACTAGTGTGTAGCTAGATTTGATTAACTAGAGTGCATTTTGTGCGACTCGATTGAGTTTGTGCAACTAGTGTGCAGCTGGATAGTTTATCTGGATTTGTGTAGCTAGAGTGCATTATATGCGACTCAATTGAGTGTGTGCAACTAGTGTGCAGCTTTGCTTAGTGTATGGCATGAACGACTTGACTTATGCTGATGCAATGGTAGGTTCAACTAATCCTGGTTTCCCTAGTGTGGCATGCAAGTTGATGGAGGGCTGGGTATATGACTTGCTTTTGGAGACCAGTCCTTTGCGGATCGAAGATTTTGGAGGCATCCGATCTTGCTCTTGCTTTGGAAATGTGATGCATCTTGGACAGACACTTGGAGGGTAATTGACAGATAAACTATCAATACTAGCTACACACTAGTTGCACACACTATCAATACTCACCAGGTCAATTACCTGGTAATTACCCTCCAAGTGTCTGTCCATCGGCTTGGTTGAGACTCTGGCGATGATTGGGAGACGTCACATGATTTGACAGACTCGGAAGACTTCGAGGATGGTTGATCCGACGATTATGAGAACTCTGGTGGTGACAAGAAGGAGACTCAAAAGTTGAATGTTTCCTTTGCTTATATGTTTGAACAGGGAGATTACTTTCACAGAGTGAATGGATTTTGTCCTTAGGGGTAGAGTACGATGCTAAGCAGATTTATCCTGTCATGACATTGATGAAGCCGTGCTTTGCCCATTTACAGAGTCGGGCTTTGCTAGGGACCTGGGGTCGCTTTGTCAATAAGAATTGCACTGTCTCATTGTTGATTGAGTATTCCGACTGAGGAGAAGCTTGTTGAAAAGCAAACTGGATGCATTAGATTCTTGCAGGGGAGAATGTTTGTAAAGAGCAATTAGAGGCTTCTACTAGGGATCTGTTAGGGAATGTGCCCCTGTTGTGGACCACTGCTGATGATCTGCTGGGAGTGGCACTTTACTAGAGATTATCAGCCGTTTGCTGAGGAATTGAACTCTGCTGGAGGCTATTTTCGGGGGATCTGTTTCTCTGGGCCATCTACTAGTGACATAAGGGGGATTCTCAAGAGTTCGGCGAGCCTGATTGCTGTCGGATTCTGTTTCCAAACTGCTCTTCAGCTTTCTTCCCTTTTTTACCCTCGGAATGACCAAGTCATGGGATTCACATAACTTTTGCGCAATGAGACCGTTGCTGATGTTCCTCATGCCTGCGAAGCTGATAAGTTTTCTTCCCTTTTTTGCCCCTGGTCTCGAGACCAAGTCTGGGGTTTGCGTAATTTTTGCGCAACAATGCCATTTCTGGTTTTCATTGGGTCTGCGATGGATTTGAGCGGAGTTATGTTCCTGTTGCCTTGGATGTTAGTATCTTGCTTTCGGATACTTGCATGATAAGCTGTTTGCACTTTCAGTCTCTAGGGGATCTAGGAAGACTTGTGATATGATGAATTGTAGGCTGGGGGACCGAAGCTTGGGACACCCTTGGATTTCTCCTTTGCATTTACTCTTTTGGGGATTTTTCCGTTGTACTCTCCTGAGGATTTGTACTTTTGGATTTCCAGCAGAGATTTTTTGTTTTCTTTTTTTTTTGTTTTTTAGGGAATTTGAGAGAGGTTGTCTCTATTGGGGAGATTTTCGAGAGAGGTTGTCTCTGCTTGGGGAATGTTTTTAGGGAGAGATTGTCCCTGAAAGGTTTCTGCTAGGAGTAGAGTCCGAAGAAGTTTGTCTCTATAGGGAGTCTCTAATTCTTGAAAATGTTTCAACTTCTATTTTGAGTTTTCTTTTTATGGAAATTTTTTGTTCTCTTGACTGGGGAAGTCGAGAAGATTTTTTTGCTCTATCTCTGTAGGGAGACATTTCAGAGAGGCTTTGGTTCCACTGGGTATAGTTTAAATCTGCATGGAGAGATTGGGGGAGGTACGATCCCTTTTCATGACGGCACCTAATTTGTCAGGTTGCTTACGTACCCTTTACAGGATCAGGTCATGACGTAGTTCAGGCAAAGGCCACAGATTGGCAAGGGAGGGTGTCCCTGAAGAGGTTTTATGAAAGAAAGGTTGTTAGGCTCAAAGGGCCTAACTAGCGGATTTCATCGATTTGTAAAATAGGTTTACATTGAAGGGGGTGAAAGGGTGCCAAAGATGGCTTCCTGTCCTTTCTCGAAGCGGCGAAAAGTGCAAGCATTTATCAGACAAGGCCTTAGGAGCTATACTTTGATTTTGCCCATTTGATTGATTCGGGATCTGATGATCAGTCCGATATTGCCCCTCACTTTGTCGAGCAAGGCATTTGCCCCTAGTAAATTTTTACAACTTTTCCTGTAGTTGTCAGTCACTTGTTCGGGTGTCAGCTCTGCTTCAAGTTGCCCCCTGCTCCGAGCATTGTCTTGAGGGAGCTTTGATTGGAGATTATGTCGGATGACCAGAGATGGGTTTGCCCCTTGCTTTCGATTGCCCCCTGCCCCTGAAATGATGAGGTCTTGACCTTTATATTCAGATGTGCTACCCGACTCTGTACAGGACAAGGTTTCTGGATGAGAATTCTACTTTTCATCATATTTTGCCCCTGAGGATTATGAGTTTGGTTATCTGTTTAGGTGATCTCTTGTTAAAGTAAATGAGCTTAATCATTATTCAGCCATGCTAGTCAAATATGATAAGGGAGATGAAATTCTTGAGAAAGAGACTGATTTCATTGAATTAAAAGAGTTAGACTCTGGACTGACTCGTACAAGGGTCACAGTGGCCGACGTTTATAGAAAGGAAATCCTAACTAAGAATGACTTAGACTGGGCTTGGCTCTGATCAACCGAACTTAGTATCTCACTTTCAAGTCTCCTTCTTCATATGGGTTCGTGAAGGCACTGCTTTGGGTGGCACAACAGTGGCTTAATGATGGGCTGAACAGGGTTTTCAGGAGCACTAGCTACCAGGCACATAGTCGAGTTTGCCCTCATCAAATAGATCTTCGACTGCATGTTTTAGAGCAATGCAGCGATCAGTGGAATGTCCAAGGCCTTGATAAAAAGCACAGTGTTTGTGCTCCCGATAATTGTGGTTCCTTTTGGCTAAGGGTAGTAATGGAGTAGGTCCGCGGAGTGTGACCAGCTTCCTTTCAACAAGAGTTTATAGGAGTTGGTTGAGTGGAAGAAGGGTGAAATGCTTGGGTGGTGCCCCCTCTTTCTTAGGCTTGAGGGGCGGATGAGATGGAGATTTTTGTGGTTGTACCACTTGTTAGCCTCAACGTTACAACCATGAGTAACCCTAATAATTTTGATAATAACATAACAATGAAATAAAAATATTTGGTACTAATAATCTTGTTTAAGTGCTTGAACATTTCAGAATACACAAATTGATAGCACTCCAACCATAAAAAAAGGATGGAAATTATCCAAGAGGAAGTTCAACTCATTGTATACAAGATGAAGATTCACGACAAGACCATAGTCCAAGTCGGGTCCATTGAAGATAAAAGGCTAAATCACAAGACCCAAATCAAACCAAGATCTTCTCTCAACATTTTAAATGTATTGTTTATTTTGAGAGTGTATAGGTCTTATGTAAAAAGTCCTCAAAAGAAAGGTGAAGTGAATAAGCTCAAGAATCATAGATTGACCATAGGAGCCTAGGATACCTTTTGAGAATCATTCTAAAGCTCTAATTAATCATAATATCATAATAAGAGTATAGCTAATTGACCTAGAAAATCAATCACATCCTTTTGGTCTGATCCAAGACTGAATTCAGGATTTTTACTCTGAATTCGTCGACGAATTCTCTGGGTAGATTGAATTCGGCGACGAAGTCATGACAGAATCTTGTTGATTCAGTTCTGCCTCTTGATTTTGGCGATGAAATCATTGGTTGGGTTAAAATTCGGCGACGGAGTCATTACAGGATTTTTTAGAATCCAATTCTGTCTTTTGAATTCGGCGACGAACTCAAGTGGGAACTCCACTTCGTCGACGAAATCATGTCTGAAACAGAAATTTTTTTGTAACGGCTAGTTTGCAACGGACCTAAAAGCATTTAATGCTTCCCTAACTGTACTATTGGATCAAATGCTATAAAAGGTGTTCATTTATGAACAAATAACAACTCTTGATCAATCAATAACTCCTATTGATCCCTCATTCATTGCTATTGATTTTCACTCACTCTCACACTTAGAAAATCCCTAAAAATCTCTTGAGCTCATTCAACTCCCATTTCCTTTGAGAGACTTTATTAGAGTTTGTATTTCACTCTTATCCTACTCATTTAAGGAGCTTCCAATTCGGATTTTCAATACAAAATTCATTTATTGAGATTAGTCAAGAATCTACGATTCTTGCACTGAAGCTGTTGCTTCAGTTATATGAAGAGAGGGTTGTACTCTTGAGAGGTTTCAGCTCGGCCTAAAGGAGAGCTTGTAAGGTATTATCTTGACCTGTAAGAGAGATTGTAAAGGTTTGGACTCCACCTGTGAAGGAGCCAGTACGATTAAGGAATCGTGGTGAATCCTCTAGCTGGAAGCTGAGGCGGGGAGTAGGCTGATTTGCTGAACCTCGAGAACAAATCTTGAGTTTGCACTCTCCTTATCTCTTTTCTCTTTCTTTTAATATTCTATTGTTTTAGCTTGTTGCATTTTATTTTATTCTGCTTATTGAACTTGTAGTTCATATTCTTGTTTTTCAAATCTGCCTTAGACCCTATTCACCCCCCTTTAGGGTCATTACCGGGCCAACAATTGGTATCAGAGCCTAATACTCAAAATAGACCTAAACAATATGAGTAATCGATTTTACTATGGCAAACAATGTTTTTGCAACAAGCCTAGGAGAAGGACAATCCACCACTAGACCACCATTGTTTAATGGAGAAAATTATAACTATTAGAAAACTAGGATGATGTATTACATCCAAGCTCTAGATTATGAGTGTTGGAAAGTAATAGTCAATGGCCCTCATCTTCCCACAAAGACTGTGGATGATGTTAGAATCCCTAAGGTAGAGGAAGAATGGAATGAAGCTGACATTAAGCTCATTCAAATCAATGCTAAAGCAATTAGCAACCTCTATTGTGCCTTAAGTCCCCAAGAATTTAATAGAGTCTCCGGATGTGACTCTGCTAAAGAAATATGGGATAAACTGAAAGTCACCTATGAAGGGACTAATTAGGTTAAAGAAGAAAAGATTAACATGCTTGTTCACAAGTATGAATTATTCAAAATAGGAAAAGAATAATCTATTGGTGATATATTCACCAGATTTACTAACATTTTAAATGGTCTTAAATCTCTTGGTAAAATATATTCTAATGCAGAAAATGTGAGAAAGATTTTAAGATCATTGCCCAAGGAATGACTCCTAAAGTGACAACAATCGAAGAAGCTAAGGACCTCACCAAACTGCCTATGGATGAGCTGCTGGGATCTCTTATGACTCATGAAGTCATAATGAATGATCAAATGCCTGATGAATCAAGAACCAAGAAAGGGTTGGCCCTCAAGACTACTCAAGTTGAAAACAGTGATGAGGAAACCAACAGTGATGATGAAGATATAGCCTTGATGGCAAGAAGGTTCTTCAAGCATAAGAAGAACTTCAAAAAGAGACCATACAAGAAGTTCTCAAAAGAAGTGAACAAAGCTGAATCTAGCAAGAAAGAACCTCTCACTTGTTATGAATGCAAGAAGCCGGGCCACATAAGGACTGACTGCCCTCAACTCAAGAAGAGCCAAAAGTAGAAGAAAAAGGCTATGATGGCAACTTGGGATGATTCAGAGAGAAGCAAGTCAGAAGATTCAAGTGATGAAGAAGTGGCAAATTTGTGCTTCATGGCAAATGAGGATGAGGTAACTTCTTCCCCAAATGACTCTCTCTCATATGATGAAATAAGAGAAGCATTTGATGAACTTTATATTGAATTTGGCAGAATAGCTAAATTAAATAAATCTTTTAGAAAGGAAATCCATACTCTTACACAATCATGTGAGAATTTGCAAAAAGAAAAGAGTGTGTTGGCTATTGAGAATGAGGAATTAAGTAAGAAACTTAATGATATTCAAAATGTTCCTCATAACTCACCTTGTGAATGTGATGAGCTAAACGCTAAAGTCAAGGACTTAACTAATACTATCCTCACATTCACAAATGGTTAAAAGAATCTAGAGAGACTTCTAGGACAGCAAAAATGTGTTTTTAACAAAGCTGGACTAGGTTATAATACTTTTTCTAAACAAAAAGATTATCAAAACTTCTTTACAAAAGTAAGTAGTAACCAAACTCCACCATCCACTGCATTTTATGATGGTAAAATAATTACTAAAGTTTGAGTTCCAAAATGAACATCTTCTATCTTAAAAACTAACCATAAAGGACCAAGAATGATATGGGTTCCCAAGGGAACTAATCCTCCCAAACCAAAACCCAGATCACTTTGGGTACCATCCAAAACTGTTTAGGTATCGGGGGGAAAGTATCTTGAAGTTACTTGAATTGGATTTGTAGGTATGCTTCAAATCAATAACTTCCAAGATAACATGGTTCTTGGACAGTGGATGCGTAAGACATATGACTGGGAACAAGGAACTATTTGCATCAATCACTCCAAAGGATGACGGTCATGTGACATTTGGAGACAATGCTAAAGGGAAGATCATCGGCATATGTAACATTGGTAACAATAAATCTATTTTTATTGAGAATGTACTACTTGTTGATGGTCTTAAACATAATCTCATCAGTATTAGCCAACTCTATGCTAAGGGATTGAATGTCTCAATTAAATCAAATATTTGCCTGATTAAGGATAAAGATAATCTGAATACTTTGTTTGTAGCACATAGGAATGAGAATGTTTATACCTTAGAGTTTGATGAACTAAAATCTCAAAACATGATATGCTTTTCTGTTATAGATAAAGCAAGTTAGCTATGGCATAGGAGACTAGGACATGTTAGTATGGATCTTTTGTCTAAACTCTCTAAAAATGAATTAGTTAAAGGATTACCTAAAACTAAATTTATCAAAGATAAAATCTGTGATGCTTGTCAACTTGGAAAACAAATAAAATCTTCATTTCAACCCAAGAAAATGATTTCTACCACTAGGCCTTTAGAACTTTTGCATATGAATCTTTTTGATCCAAATGAAGTAGCTAGCCTAGCTGGAAAAACTTATGCTTTTGTTATAGTGGATGATTTTTCAAGATATTCATGAGTACTATTTCTTCTCACAAAAATGAAGCACATTCTCTATTTAAAAAGTTTTGTAAAAGAGTTCAAAATGAAAAGGATTATTCTATTAACAACATAAGAAGTGATAGAGGAAGATATTTTAAAAATAAAGAACTTGAATTATTTTGTGATGAAAATGGTTTTAATCATAATTTCTCAGTACCTAGAACTCCACAACAAAATAGTGTAGTAGAAAGAAAGAATAGATCTCTTCAAGAAATGGCTAGAATAATGCTTAATGAAAAAAAATTACCTAATTACTTTTGGGCTGAAACCATTAACACTTCATGTTATATAATTAACAGAGTTGTTATAAGAAACAAAGTAAATAAAACTCTCTATGAGCTTTGGAACGGAAGAATTTTCAATATAAGTTATTTCAAAGTGTTTGGATGTAAATGTTTTATACTTAATGATAAACATCTTAAGAAATTTGATGCAAAATCAGTAGAAGGAATTTTCTTAGGATACTCTACTAATAGCAAAGCTTATAAAGTGTTTAATAAGAAATCATTAATTGTTGAAGAATCAATTCATGTAGTTTTTGATGAATCAAATTCATTTAACAAAATTAATACCAATATGGATGATGAAATTGATAATCTTCCAAAAGAAATATCTAATTTAGAAATCAACAAAGAAAATAAAGATGATCAAGAAAAAGAAAAATCAAGTGATAAATCCATTGAAATAGATAATGAAGAAAAAAATGAAGATGAAGAATCTTATCAACTTCCTAAAGCTTGGAAATTAATAAAAGATCATCCTAATGATCTAATACTTGGTAATATGGAACAAGGGGTTAGAACAAGAAGAAATCTAATGAACCTTGCATTCCTATGTCAAACTGAACCTAAAAATGCCCTAGAAGCTATTGAAGATGAATCTTGGGGCATTGCAATGCAAGAAGAATTAAATCAATTTGATAGAAATCAAGTTTGGGATCTAGTACCTAGACCAAATGACAAATCTATAATTGGAACAAAATGAGTCTTCAGAAATGAAAATGATGAAAATAAGAATGTTGTTAAAAATAAAGCTAGACTAGTAGCTCAAGGTTACAACCAAGAAGAGAGGATAGACTATGATGAAACATTTGCCCCGGTTGCTAGACTAGAAGCCATAAGAATGCTGCTTGTATTTGCTAGTCATAAAGAATTTAAACTATACCAAATGGATGTAAAAAGTGCATTTCTAAATAGCTATATTAATGAAGATATCTATATAAATCAACCACCTTGCTTTGAAAATCATAAATTCCCTAATCATGTATTTAAGCTAACTAAAGCCTTATATGGATTAAAGCAAGCTCCAAGAGCTTAGTATGATAGGCTAAGTAGCTCCTTAATTGAAAATGGTTTCACAAGAGGTAAAATTGATACAACTCTATTCATAATGACAAAAAATGATAATATGCTAATAATTCAAATCTATGTAGATGACATCATATTTGGATCAACAAATAAATCTCTTTGTAGAATATTTGCTAAAACAATGCAAAAAGAATTTGAAATGAGCATGATGGGTGAATTAACATTCTTCTTAGGACTCCGAATTAAACAAACCAAACAAGGAACATTTGTTAATCAAGCTAAATATACTAAAGAACTACTTAAAAAGTTTGGAATAGAAAAAACTAAAATAATGGATACTCCTATGAGTCCATCAACTAAACTTGATAAAGATGAAAAAGGGAAAAGTATTGATGAAAAACTCTATAGAGGCATGATTGGAAGCCTGTTATATCTCACTGCAAGTAGACCTGACATTATGTTCAGTGTTTGCATTTGTGCAAGATTCCAATCATGTCCAAAAGAATCTCATTTAACTACTATAAAGAGAATTTTCAGATATTTACTTGGAACAATTAATTTAGGCTTATAGTATCCAAAAGACAAACTTAGATCTAATAAGCTATTCAGATGCAGACTTTGCTGGATGCAAAGTAGATAGAAAAAGCACTAGTGGAACTTGTCACTTTTTAGGACATTCTCTTGTTTTATGGTTTAGTAAAAAACAAAATTCAGTGGCCTTATCCACAGCCGAGACTGAGTATATGGCAACTGGACTTTGTTGTACTCAAACTCTCTACATGAAACAATAGCTAGAAGATTTTAAACTTATCTATACCAAAATTCCTATTAAATGTGATAGTACAAGTGCAATTTCCATGACTAAGAATCTCATTCAACACTCAAGAACTAAACACATAGAAATAAGATATCATTTTATTAGAGATCATGTGCAAAATGGAAATGTTATCTTAGAATTTGTGAATACAATTAATCAACTTGCTGATATTTTTACCAAACCTCTACAATCTGATAGGTTTAGTGCTTTGAGAAGAGAATTGGGAATGACTAGTCTGAATGATCTAACTTAATCAAGATCAAAAGCAATCAACAATTTAAAATCTTTAATTTGATATGCCGATAACTTGTTTGATTGTTTAATAGTTTGAATTAAATACATTATGATAATTTTAGATGTCTTGATGAATCTTTGACTTGAAGGAAAATAGGTGAAAAACTTAATAGAAATCAATCCTTCATATTCAGAACTGAATTCGGCGACGAATTCAATCTAGAATATGGTTTCGACAACGAACTTTTGGGAAATATAGAAAAAAGAATGTTTTTTGTACTCAGTTCGGCGACGAACCTGGATGAGCCATCCATTTCGTCGACGAAGTCAATCCGAAATTAAAAAAAATTAGGGTTCCTAACTCAATTTCGACGACGAATTCAAGGACGAAACCCATTTCAGCGATGAATTGAGTCATGAATACAAATAGTAACCCCCAAAGAAGAAATTAAGAACTGATAAAGGAAAAGAACCGGCTTCAAGCTCAGGATTCTCGCAGAGGTAAGGTATGTAAATCTAAAATGCATGAGCATGCACGGGTTAGACTCGATGAAGGAGATGAGACTCAAAAAAAGAAAAGACTCGACCCTAAGCATCACTCCTAATGGGATAGAGTGAAGGATAGACATGGTCTATGGATTCTCGCAGTTGGATAACTTCTAGGAGTGTTGTCGGCTACATGATGTGTGGGTTGTACTCTATAGATGCATGAGTGATGCCTGAGCTAGGATAGACTGGACTCTAGGGATGCTAGTGCAGTTTGTAGCTTGGATGGCAGTGCCTAGACTAGTATAGACTGGGTTCTACGTTTTCTGGATAGGTGCAAGTGTTGTGCCCTAGTAATGCAGATGCGGTGGTAATGCATGTGTAAATGTCTAGTGTAGTGTGCCGGTGCTACTAGTGTAGTATACCGGTGGTGCAAGTGCAAGTGTAAGATGTAGTGTACATGTAGTGTATGTGCAATGATCCTAGCTAGTGCATGGACAATGATGAGGGTGCATGGATGATGCAGTAATGCCGGAGGGGCACAGTGCAAGTGTTTGTGCCTAATATTGTGATAGCATTGTGAATAGAGTGATTTGTTGGCTAAACATGCATGTTCATGATGCAAGGAAGAAGATGCAAGAAAGGACTTTATGCAGGAAGAGAGTACAGGACTGTGACTCATCTAAACCCTAGACCTAAACCTAGGTCTAACCCTAGCCTAGCCCTAGCCCAAGCCCTAGGCAAAGTCCCATGGGCTCAAGGCCCTTTTTAAGTCCAAAACTCTAAAAATGGATAAAATCCTGTTTTTGGACCCAAGCATGGGCCCACTAAGCCAAATCTAAGGTGGGACCTACTTTACTTTTTAAAATTCAATTTTTTAAGGCAAAACACTTTTGGCTTTCCCCACACATGTGGTGGTTTAGCCCAAAAGGGAAAAAAACAAACAAAAAAAAAGAGTTTTTTTTTTACCAAAAAAAAATTAATAAATTAAAAAAATAAAAAATAAAAAATTGGAAGGGGTGTGATTGGGCACCAACCCCATGTGGCAGGGCCCACAAGTGGGTTGGGCCCAATTCAAACAAACCGTAACAAAGCAAACAAAAAAAAAATAATTAAAAAATAATAATAATAATAATAATAAATTAAATTTAAAAAAAAAGTGAGGGGGTTTGATTGGGCACCAACCCCATGTGGCAAGGCCCACATGTGGATTGGGCCCAATCCAATCAACCTAACAACCGGACACAACAACAACAACAACAACAAAATCTTTAAAACAGCCTGCTACTGTTCATCGTCTTCTCCAAGAGGACGATGACAGTCAGCTGCCCCTGATCTCTGCCACTATGTTCGCCTGGCCCTCCAGCCTTGTTCCCCACGCCTAGGTACCCTCAACCCCATCCTTATCCTTCCCATCTCACTCTCTTTCTTCTTCTATAAAAACCACACGAAGCTACTGTTCATGAGAGCTTCAAAAAAAAAAAAAAAAAATTTCAGTTGTTCCATCTCGCCATTCCAGCCCATATAATCCATCCTTCCAACTCATACGTGCCCTTACCAGCCACCACAACCCTTGCCCCATCGAGTGCAGCCCCCTTCTCCTCACCGTAGCCACCATGTGCAAAGGATTTTCTCTAAAAAAATTTACAGCAAGCTTCCCTCCTTCGGCCAGCCACCCACGCCCCACCTGAACCCCTGAAACTTCATTTTAGGCCATCCCGGATCTTCCTCGGACCACTCTTATTTCTCTCAGCCCCACCACAACCCCCCTACCGAGTTCAATTGTCACCTGCAACCGCCAGCCCGAACTCGTCACTGCCGCAGCCAAGCCGAGGGTATACACCCCCTTTCCGTGCTATCTCCTTGGTCCTTAACATTGTAAGGGACCCCTGGTCCCATTCCAGGGGTCACCATTTTTATTTATTTTTTTCATCAGTAGTTCAAAAAAAAAAAGCGTGAACAGGGTGGTTTTTTTTTCGAGGTGTGGCCACAGGCACCACCACCCCCCACCGTGGCAAGACTCCCGGAGGTCTGGGGGGTCCTCAATCCATGAGCAATCCCCCTGGACCCCCTGTTTGACACCCAAACAGCCCCCCACAAGTTTTTTTCAAAAAAAAATTCTGGAAAAGCAGTTTCGGGCAGCCACCTGTAACTGCGGTTTAACCCAGGTTAGACCTGGCCTTGGTCGAAAGCAAGGCCATGGTTAGACTCCCCGCACTTCAGGCTACCCCTCTGTAAATTTTCAGCCCCTTAGTCGGACATTAACCATGGTTAAATCGACCCCAAAGTGGGGTCGACAGTATGCAGAAATGGCGAAATAGGTGACTTTGGGCCTCTATGGGGCCCACATCCAGCCTCCCCCTGGGCCCCACAAGGGTCCAAATTGTTCTCCTCATAGCAGGCTTCGTGACCATGGTTTCGGATCCCTCGGGGGTTGAGCCAATCAGCGGCAAAATCGCCGCAAAGTTTGAAAAAATCTATTTTGGTGGAAATCGTCATTTTATGTGGTGTTTTTCGGGGTAACTTTGGGCCACTGTGGGGCCCACATACGACATCCCCTTGGGTCCCACAAGGGCCCAAATTGTTCCCCACAGATCATGCTACCCACTAGTGGTCTCGGATTCCCACGATTTCCCCGTTACCATGGTTAAATTCATGTTAACTATGGTTAAAAATTTGATGGAAATTTTGAGTTTTTTACAATTTCTGACATTTGTGGGGCCCCAGACCGGATAGGAGGCCAGTCTAGGTCCTGCCATGGATCCTAGGCCCATTTTTGCTTCAGTCAGCCCCTTAACCATGGTTAAACTCACCTGTGGTTAACATTTAACCATGGTTAAGCGGCCCATGACCTAGCAAAAATTCTGGAAAAAATCATCAAAAAATCTTACATATTACATGGAATCCAGAAATGTCTTCAATTGCATTTTTTGTTTTGGTTAAGACCCCTAATCAGAGTCAACCCCATTTTTTGACCCTTAACCATGGTCAAAACATCCTTAACCGGAAAAAATATGAAAAAATGCTCAAAAAATTCAAAATATTAGGAGAAACCCAAAAGTGGTCTCACTTGGCCATTTAACCATAGTTAGAACCCTTAACCATGGTTAATCACCATTTTAACCCCGGTTAGCAACCCTAACTCTTGGTTAAAACACCCTAGGACCTACCTGGCCTCACCCCTTGGCCTACCGGGCCTAATCTCGGCCTACCGGGCCAAACCCTAACCTGCCGGGTTCACCCTTGGCCTACCGGGCCCAATCTCGACCTAACGGGCCCAAACTAGCCTACCGAGCTTCACCCTCGGCCTACCGGGCCCAACCCTAGTTTATCGGACTTACCTTAGGCCTACCGGGCCCAATACCAAGCACTTGACCAACTCGGTCAACCACCCCTAGCCTCCCCGCTAGACCCTAAGCCACCCTTGGTACACACACACACACCCCTAGCCTTGGCACAGGCTCATGTGCCAGAACTACGCTCGGTCTGATCTCACCCCTATGTGAGTACGTAGGCAGCCTAACTCGGGTTCGACCCTAGTCTAGGGTTTTCTCCTTCTTAGATTAGCATTCTCTTAAATACTTGAGGCATTTGATTAACATTGAGATTAATTTGGCTTAACCCTAGCAAGTAGGGAACCACTGAAAAGTGGAAGTACCGGGGTGCCTAACACCTTCCCCGGACTTAACCGAACCTCTTATCCTGACCTCGGACCGCAAACCAAGACCTTATCCAAATCCCGAGGATTTATCCCTTCCGAATGAATAGGTGGCGACTCTATACTCACCCGTGAGATGCAAACCAGGGTTTCCCCGAAACCCGTGCTCACAGTCCTGATGTGACCCTAAAGTCAAGCCACTGATCTCGCCTGGAGTTTCGCCAATCTGACTGGAATAGGCGAGTGAGGCTGTCAGAGTGCGCTGTGAAGGTGATCCAATCATTTCCCTATCAGTCCATCACTGAGATGCGTTGAGGGAATCCGAACTGTTGAAGGATTCGGAGTAGAGCGTGGATTGTGGAGCCTGTAAGCCCGGCAAGGATCATGCATCATTTTGACAATACGAGGTAACTTTTTAGTACAAGCCACTCACACTGCCATACAATCTCATCCTCAGTCAGGTTTGGAGAAGCTGATAGTTCTTTCTGGTGTCTATAGCTGACTGGTACAACTATGATCGTAGGCAGGTGTCCTATTAGCCACAGGTGTATACGATGTGTACTGGTATGCAAGATACCCTTTCTGCAGTCCTCTGCCTGGTTGAGAGCCCTGAGGAGCTCTGTTAATATGACTGGTACGACTGAACCGGAGTCATGCATTTCTTCGAGGATCCCTACTAGTACTGATTCGACAAGTGTGTGGCACCTCGGGAATACCAGCTGCGACATGGCTATCAGTGCAAGGGCGTTGAGACCGGAAAGTTCTACTATAATGGAGTTAGGGTTTCACGTGTGCTTGTACTGCTTCTCAAGATACTCTACGGGTATCCGATCAAAAGATCAGTTAGGATGGAGCTGCAAGTAGGCAGGCTTGATATGCAAGAACCTGGATAGGTTTGTCTGGTATGTTGTCTTCCAGCATGGTACTATAGCTTCGTTGTCCATGTTTAATCCTAGGATGCGTTGGATCTCCTCCAGTGTTGGACACGGTTCATTCTTACCGAAACGGAACACCATGTGAGATGGGTTCCAACACTGGATAGCTGCGTTCATGAGGCGCAAGTCCGGTTTAACCATGGATAGGTCTCAGATAGTCCCGGTTTTGTAGTACTGAACCCAAGCGATACGCTGACTTGGGGTGAAAGCCTCAATTACTTTCTGGAGGTTGTGATCACATGCCCCCTAAGAATTCAAATACAGAGGCCGGATCGGTTGACCAATTGACTGGGTTATCCTTGAAGGACCTGCCATCTAGACATGATGTGAGTGCACTGTGTATGCATATGAAATATGTAAAAAATGATGCAATATTTTTTGGGTGTGACAAGGCACATGTGATCCGATAGGGCAGACGGATAGAGTTCCGGCATGCTTTACCCAGATTGTTGGGAACCGAGACCTATCAGATCAAGGTCGGGGATAGGTCTGGTGAAGGCCTAATCGACTGGGATTTGAACCTCATATGATATGTCAGGAAGCAGGGTAGGATGTGTTTTATTACAAGTACATGTTTGGCTCATTACATGCCCCTGATGGGTGATTATCCGGGTAGAGTGTGCCTGGATAGTCAACCATAACTAGGAGACGAGTATAGAGTGCAAACAGGTTAGGGTTTAAAGTATCCCTCCAGACTAGCTACTTGTAGGCTAAACCCTTACCTAAACTATAAGTATGCATGCTGGGGTGATGCAAGTGTGTTCTGAAGAATGGGGGAATCACTTAACACCGTATATGCGACTCCCTTGAAATGGGACAGTTGGTATAAGCAGGAGCATTCAGAATCCTTCCCTGAGGATCATCACCCACCAAGCATAATTCCGTAGACCTCCAAGACGTTTAAACCACTGACACCAAGGATCATCATCGAGCAACCATTAGCGTAATAAGTCTGTCTAATAGGTATCGGGTTGATTACACTACTATGGTATGAATGTGATGCACAGTACACAAATCACCAAAGAGATGTAAAATGATTAATATTAGGTTAAATACTTACACATTTGATTAATTTGAGGTTTATTTAGCTTAAACTTAGGTTTTGAGTTGATCCTTAATAAATCCCCAGCAGAGTCGCCAGAGCTATGAGCACTGGGTTGATAAGTGTCTGGGATTTTGATAAAGTCTTGGTTTGGGATTGAGATTAGGGTAAGAGATTCGGTTAAGTCCGGGGAAGGGGTTAGGCACCCCGGCACTTCCACTTTTCAATGGTTCCCTACTTACTAGAGTTAAGCCAAACTAAGCTCAGTTTTAATCAAATGCCTAAATGTTTAAGATAATGCTAATCCAAGAAGGAGAAAATCCTAGACTATGGTTGAACCCGGGTTGGGTTGCCTACGTACTCACATTGGAGTGAGATTAGACCGAGCGTAGTTCTGGCACATAGCCCGTGCCAAGGCTAGGGGTGTGTGTGTATGCACCAAGGGTAGCCAATGGGCCTAGTCTGATATACTAGGGTTTGATTGACCGGGATTGGTCAAAGTGCATGGTTTGGACCTGGTAGGCCTAAGGTAAGTCTGATGGACCAGGGTTGGGCCCGGTAGGCTGGTTTGGCCCGATAGGCCTGAGTTAGGCCCGGTAGGCCAAGGGGTGAGACCTGTTAGGCCATGAGGGAAGTCCGGTAGGCTGGTTTGGCCCGATAGGCCTGATTTAGGCCCGATAGGCCAAGGGGTGAGGCCCGGTAGGCCCAATGGTGTTTTGACCAAGGGTCAGGATTGCTAATCGGGGTTAAAAAGGTGATTAATCATGGTTGGGGTGCTAACAATGGTTAAAAGGTCCAATGTCAGTATTTTTTGTCTTTTTATATTTTTATGATTTTTTTGGGATTTTTCCAGATTTTTTTCAGTGGTTAAGGATGCTTAAACACGGTTAAGGAGAGGAGGTCATCATGGTTAAGGGTCTTAACCAATGTTAAATGGCCTAATGAGACCATGGTGTTTAACCATGGTTAAGGGCTTTAACCAAAATGAAAGTGGTCACAAAGGATATTTTTGGATTTCAAGGAATATTTGTGATTTTTTGGTGATTTTCCAGAATTTTTTGAGTTCATGGGCTGCTTTACCATGGTTAAGGGTTAACCACGGGTGGGTTTAACCATGGTTAAGGGTCTTGTTGGGTCAAGAGTGGGCCCAGGGACCATGGAAGGGCTTAGACTGGCCTCCTACATGGTCTAGACCCTCACAAAACCCAGCAAGTGCAAAACAAACCAAAAAATTTTGTCCCTATTTAATCATAGTTAACGCGAGTTTAACCATGGTTAACAGAAAAATCATGGGAATCTAAGACCATCAGTGTATAGTCTACCATGCAAGAAACATTTTGACCCCTTGTGGGGCCCAAGAGGAGGCCAGATGTGGGCCCCACAGAGGCCCAAAGTTGCTTCGTTGAAGTTCACATAAAATGAAAGATTTTTTTTCCAAATGGCATTTTTCTCAAATTTTGCAGCAATCTTGCCGCCGATTGGCTCAATCCCCAGGGGATCCGAGACCATGGTTGCGAAGCCTAGCATGTGGGGAATAATTTGACCCCTTGTGGGGCCCAAGAGGAGGCTAGATGTGGGTCCCATAGAGGCACAACGTCGCTCATTTAGACTATTTTTTGACCCACTTTGGGATCGATTTAACCACGGTTAACAGGCGAGTTGGGGGCTGAAACTCCACAGGGGGGTACCCCTATATATAGGGAGTCTAACCATGGCCCTGGTTTTAACCAGGGCCTGGTCTAATCATGGTTTAACCAGGGTTACAGGTGGTTGCCTGAAACCGAAATTTCTGAAAAAAAATTTTGAAAAAAACTTGTTTTGGCCTGTGTTGCAAAAACCAGGGAAGAACCAGGAGGTTCCTCATAGATTGAGGACCCCCCATACCTCAGGGAAGCCTGCTGTGTGGCTGAACATGGGGGGGTGATGTGCCCAAATCGAAACCTCAAAGGAGTCCCACCCTAAGCCTAAGGTTCAAGCGAAGGGGGTCCTTATCCCCGACTGGTTTTAGCTTCGGAATATCTAAAAGAGAAGTGGGGACCCCTTGAATAGGACTACGGGTCCCTTACAACATTTAGAGAAAGAAAAAAAAGGTAAGGGAGGGGTATGTATACCCTGCGGCTATGGTGGCTGTGACAGTGACGAGCTGGGGACTGTGCACGGTGAAGACGGCCTGGGCAAGGTGGCAGCTGCCTACTGGGGAAGGTATGGGAGTCCGGTAAGGTTCGAGGGTGGCTGGCCAAAGGGGGTGCGGAGCTCTCCCTTTCTCTCTATTTTTTTTTCTCAAAAAACAGAGCTCCTATTGACACAGTGGTTGTGGTGGCGCGGTGGTGACACCTGAGGGAGCTTGTGGGAGGTGTTGGAGGCTATTGTAGGGTCACTTGGAGGTCTCAGGTGATGGTGGAACTGCTGTAAGCCAGTTGGGTAGTGTCTCCCTTTTTTTTTGCAGGTTTTTTTTCTCCCCTCTTTCCTAAACGTAATGCGCAACTTCTATAAGCAAAGAGATATTGTGACAGGGATGTAATTTAGAGGGTGGTAGGTATGGTAGAGAGAGCTGATTGGGAGTCAAAAGAAGAGTTACAGGTGGGTTGTAGGGCAGACTGTGCAACTGAGTTCTAACATCAAAAGGGAAACGGCAGTGGTGTTTTTGAGCATTAATTCAAGATTTTGAATTTTCTATCATGAAAATGGATAGTGAGCTATGCTTTGTGTAACGACCCCAAAATCCTACAAGGCTAAAATAGGACTTTGAAATCGTCACCTTACTTAAACATGCTTAAAATCCATGCATACAAGGCATACTACACGAATCTCCAAAAATGGGGATAGTAAAATTCCGATTATAAAAACTAAACCATCCTATACAATGATAATCCGCATATCATAACTCCTCATAAACGAAGTAGTCTAAAATCATCAATAAGGTAAAACAATTAAGGCAACATCAACTGAAAGTCAAAAAGTCGGATATAAACATCTCTTCCAAAAAGAAATACTAAAACTAATCAATAGGAATAACTATCAACATCCCCTAGCCTCCTCCTCAGGAAGTTCACCTTCTTCTTCCTCTTCGGCGTACACTTCCTCAGTCCACGGCTCTGCTCCTAATCCTGAAGACAATGACAGGTCGACTGAGTATGAAATACTCAGTGGATAAACAAACTAACAACAACATAAAATAGCATAAGCAATAATAATATCATAACTTAGTTTATCGATGCTTAATCATAATAGATTCACGTAACTTAGGCATAATTAGAGTGCAGAGCATATAACATGTCATAACATCATCTTGACTCGTGTACTTGTGTAACTATTATCCATGAACTTAACTTAACATATGCATAGACTCATGCATGCATGATTCATAGTGTGTTTGTCCCGTCAACGCATAATTCATAGTGTTTTGTCCGGGCAACGCATAATTCATAGTGTTCGACAACGCGTAGAGTGGATGTTCATAATGGGAGATCATTCTTTCATAGCATAACATGAGTTCGACAACGCGTAGAGTGGATGTTCGTAGTGGCAGATCATTCTTTCATAGCATAACATGAGTGCGACAACTTGTAGAGTGGATGTTCGTAGTGGAGGATCATTCTTTCATGGCATAATTCATAACATGTTCGTGTCCAATGCATGCATGCTTATGAGACATGTGAACTCGTGAGACTTACATACTTATCATGCAAGTGTACGTGTGCTTGAGTGTCGTGATTGGAATTCAAATAAGTCATCACTTAGATTTTAATCTTCCGTTAGGAAACTCTGCTAGGTTACATCTCCCTAGTTAGAGAATTCCCAACGTGGAGGATTGTCCTCTAAGGTTTGGCCTACTCAAATACCGATCACCATACAAGTAAATATGGCATAATTTATCATATCAACAACAATATCCATTTAACTTAGTGTATTAATAATCAATAGCATCATACTAACATTTCTCTTTCTTAAGCATTTCAACAAACACCTTGAAGGCGTTAATTATGGATACTTTGTCCTTTCCTATTTTTAATATTCCATCACACAATAATCCATCCCCACAACCCAAACATGATCCACATCCATACATTCATCCCATCGTCCGTAGTATTTCCCTTCTTCCATTCAATCCATCCATAGTATAAACCTATTTCCATTTCTAGCAAGCTTAATCCATATATAATTAGAGATAACATAATCAATCTCCATTTCTATCATTTACATTATACTAATATTCACAAAACATTAATAATAGGGTTGAGTTAGAGAGTTTATTGACCTTAGGGATCCTTCCCTTGGATCCAAATTGCTCCCAAGAAGCTTTGAGGAAGATCTCCAAGGTCTCCTTACAATCTCCTAGCAATCTCCTTCTTCTCCAAGCAATTTCTCCCTCAAAACCCAAGGTTTCCTCTTCTCCCTTACCAAATTAGGTTAAAAATAATTTAAAACACTAAAAATCTCGAAATATGGTCCCTATTTATAGCCCCAAGGGTTAAAAATCCAAAAAAAACACTTTGTTAGCAATTTCTGGGTCCGCATGCGATCGATCGCACCTTTGGTGCGATCTATCGCACCTAGACCCGAAAGACAGTCAAAAAAGATCATCTGAATGTGATCGATCATAGAAATTTGCGATAGATCGCACCATTTTGCAATCGATCGCAGATTATTTGCGATAGATCGCACCCCCTTTTTCCAGATTCCGATAGATTTTACCCTATTTTAGTATTTTGACCATAAATTTTGACTCGCTTATTGGATTTTGACGATTCAACTTGCGTTGGATTCTTCTTTCGAAGAAGAACAACTTTGATGTCTTACAAAAATCTTTATTTTGAGTTTTAAAAGGTCAAAATGGGCCTACAAGTGGACTGATCTGCAATTTCATTAAACAAAACATCGGAAAACCCACTTTTGACTTAGCTTAGACTAAAAATATGAAAAAAAGTTAAACACAAAACTCGAAGAGGGTTCCAATACCTTTCTAATGGTTCAAGATTCACTCAATTTCGATAAATGGTGACAAAACTAGAGCTGCCTAAATTTCAAGGTGTGTTATGACATTCCTCCGTTTACAGGTTTGATTAAGCTTAGATCACACCACACTAATTAGATATAAATACACATACATTAAAATATGACAAGGACTATAATACCCCTAATACTTACAATAAAAACATAAAAAAGATTCGGGTCTCTACACTTGGGCCATGGGTTTGAGTTTTAGGTGATGGGCTTAGGTAAGAGGGGCCAAGTGGTCAAGGAAGCAAAGGCAGCAGGTGGCTGTCCTCATCTTCCTAAAGAAGACGATGAACAGTACCTCTTTTTCTCTTTAATTTCTTTTTTCTTTTTCTTTGTTCATTTAGTTTGTCTGGTTTCATAATTTGGGCCCAACCACCACATGTGTGGGGAAGGCACAAAGTGTTTTTTGTCCTAGAAAATTAATTTTGAAAGGGTAATGTGGGTCCCACTTGGATTGGGCTTAGTGGGCCCATGTTTGGGCCCAAAAATAGGGTTTTATCCATATTTTTAGGGTTTTGGACTTGAAATGGGCCTCGAGCCCATGGGGTCTTAGCCTAGGGTTTAGGCTAGGGTTTGATCTAAGGTTAGGTCTAGGGTTTACCTAGGGTTAGTCTTAGGGTTTAGGTAGGGTTAGCCTAGGGTTAGGCTAGGGTTTAGGTTAAGTTGATTGAAATGGGTCTTGAGCCCGTGGGGGTTTTAGCTTAGGGTCTAGACTAGGGCTAAGCTAGGGTTAGGCCTAGGGTTAGGTCTAGGGTTAGTCCTAGGGTTTAGCTAGGGTTAGCCTAGGGATAGGCTAGGGTTTAGGTTAAGTTGATTGAAATAGGCCTTGAGCCCGTGAGGGTTTTAGCTTAGGGTCTAGACTAGGGCTAAACTAGGGTTAGGCCTAGGGTTAGGTCTAGGGTTTACCTAGGGTTAGTCCTAGGGTTTAACTAGGGATAGCCTAGGGTTAGGCTAGGGTTTAGGTTAAGTTGATTTAAATGGGCCTTGAGCCCGTGGGGGTTTTAGCTTAAGGTCTAGACTAGGGCTAAGCTATGGTTAGGCCTAGGGTTTACCTAGGGTTAGTCCTAGGGTTTGGCTAGGGCTTAGGGCACTACCTAAGATTAAACTAGGGTTTGGATTAGGGTCTTCCTAGGGCTACTAGGGCTTGGATTATGGTCTACCTAGGGCTATTAGGGTTTCAATTAGGGACCACATGGGGCTACTAGGGTTTCAATTAGGGTCTACCTTGGGCTACTAGAATTTGGCCAGGGATAATCATGGTTAAAGGATGTTAACCATGGTTAAGCAGTGTGTAAAAATTGGATGCTTACACTTCTCTTGTGAAAAGTTTTTACAATTCTTCTTAAAATCAAAATAAGGTTAAAAAGGTCATTTCATAAAAATTTAACATCCCTTAACCAACTTTTGGATGGAAGGGTGGATTCGCAAAAAATTTAAAAGTTATTGGACTATAATGTAAAATCACAAAACACAAGGGTGTAATTACAAATAGCTGAAAAGTTAGGGTTTTTTTTTTTTTTGCTAAAAACCCTATTTCTTATTGAATTAGTCTAGGGATACTCCCAAGGTGAACTCCCAAATATACTCCCAAATCCTAACCGTTTATCTCAATTATTAAACGATTAGGATTAGAACTGATGTGGCATTAGAGAAGAAAAAACAAGCCAACTCAAATCCTGGCCTTTAGTGGTTGATTATAAATGGTTAGGATTAGGGAGTAGATTTTGGAGTATATTTGGGAGTACCCATAGACCGACTCATTTCTTATTAGGTCTTTAGATATGAAGTTATCGAAATCAACTAGTTATACAATGTGTATAAACTAGATTTGGCCATCACTAAAAGTGATGCTGCGGCAAATAGAGTCACGCAAGAGTTATTGTAAAACAAATCCAGCATTGGATTTATTGGATGGAAGAGTATTTCTAGTATGATCCAAATGAATTGTAGTAGACAAATTCTGAAACACAGTGTGCTTGGTTACAGCACATGCTGAATGTTCTGTTTGGTAATATCGGCCTCTAGGTTAGTATATTTCTACACCAACTGGATTATTTCAGAGGATCGAAGAGTCCTATTGGACTTTTTTGGTTTTGTTTCATATCGGGAATAAGAGAATAATCCCAATCTATTCTGAAACTACAGATATCCAATCTAAAGGTTGGTTATCCATGATCTTGACATCTTAATTAGAGTCATTTTTAACCTTGAGTGGGGCATGAAATCTCAACTAATAGATGTCTTGTTAAGTCTTCTTTGCCTCTTGTTCTAGTTCGGGTTCTCTTTGTGCGCTCAATCTGACACAGTTTTCATAGATTTTGCACTATGTAGAACTCTCCTCCTCATACTCTTATCTTATATAGCCGAGGACAGGCCTTGGGATCCCTTTGGGCTTCCCAACCAACACTATGTTCATGGATCCAACAGGTTAATTGAACCTGAATACTAATCTGCATCTAATACGAATCACTGAATTCGAACTGCCCCATTTCAAGTGATGACAAAATCAATGGTGGTGATCTAACCATCTCACGGTGCTACAAACCCAAGGCAACCCCCCTTCTAATCAACTAAAATTTGGCAATTGCAAGAGGCTTGCGAGGAAGCTGCGTGCAAAGTACAAAGTGTGTCTAAAGCGCAAAGCCCAAGCCCTAACCACGCGCACTTGGTGCAATTTGATACACGTCGCCAAAGCACAGACATTTATGTGTGTGCGACTCAAATGAGAACATTCAGTATGGGAGAGAGAAGCTTTATTAATTAGCTTCAGGTCATTTTATTTTCTAATGGGGGACTACTGAATGCAAGGAGGGTTTTGAAAACATGGGTTTCCCCTCTCAACCATACAAGGTTTCAAAAGTCTCACCTAAAATCATACAATGGATTTTATTTATCTAATTTATTAAAACCATCAATGCAATTATATGGTGAGCACTGCTATCTCCACTTTCGGGCCATCCCGGCCATCCACTCTCCCCTACTTTTGTACAAGAAAACAAAATAGTGTGACACTTTTGTGTAGGTCTCATCACTTTTGTTTTAATTTAGTAAATATTGTTGTACCTTTGGGATTGTACCTTTGGGTGATTGTGATTCAAAATTAACTAAATAAAAGAAATTAAATATTAATTTATTTAATTTTATTTTAGTCATTAAAGGCTTTTATGGTGGGAAACGTTTTATAGGTTTATTATCATAATTATTAGTCACTAATGTGACAGTTTTAGAATTCCAAAAACCTATTTAGTTTTCTATATATATACTATGTAATGTCTCCTCAATTGGTAAGAGAGAAGATTATAAATGGGTTTTCTCAATGTTTTCTTATGTATGAGAATTTTTCTTTTGAGAGATTGCTGAGTAAGAAACAGAGTAAGGTGCGCGACTATAAGTTATGCACGCTTATAGTCAGGGATAGATTTGTGTAAAGCTGTTGTATCCTGGAGGCATCGTGTCTAGCAACCCAGTGCATCTGTGGGGGGCGCGAAATGTCTTAAAGAAAGCGACGTGATCCACGCCTAACTTCACACGAACTACCAATGTTCTAACAGTTTTTCAAGTGCAGGAATTTCTGGAATAAAAGTTGCTATTTTGTTCGAGTTCTTCAAAGACTGTAATTTTTGTTGGATAGTGATTCCAGGTAATTTACCCCTATGGGAACAACAATTTTAAGACATTTCGTTATCGTCGATTACCGAATCCCCTATCCAAAATCTCTGCAATGGAAAGGGCGTATGAAGTTGCTAGCTTCCATGTTTGAGGCGAACCGGAATGCTTTAAGAGCCGTTGAATCTGTCAGATTCGCGAATGCGGCGTGGTGGGTCTGTTGCCATGCCCGAACTGATGTTCTATCGGACCATGGTTCAAAATATCGGTATCGATCACTGTATCGGTAAGTCCAAAGTAGGATACGTATCGGCGTATCGGTACCGTATCAGTTGGATGCGGCGGAAAAAATAGGATACGCTAAAAAAAGCATGGATACGTAAGGAAAAACTTGGATACCTTGCATAAAACTTTTTTTAATGCAAATATAAACTAAAAAAAAAACTAAATGAAGACCTACAACTACATTTATAACCATACAAATGAGAGTTAAAAATTTTATAAGATAAAAAAGGCGTGCGCGCTGATAAATATGTATGAAAATACAAGCCATAGTTACTTAACCAAGTATAGGAAATACAATCTTGATATTAAAATCTTACATTTAATAAATTACATAAGATGATAGAAGCTCAATGCCACATTGAGCTTTGTGCCGGCTCATACTCTATCACTTTGGGATCAGGAATTAAGTTGAGTGATACATTATAGGTGCCTCGGACATGATGACACCATTGTGGCCAACTCATCTATTCATTTTGGGTTGATTAAAACCTATTTTCATGAATTTAAAGAAGTAAAATGAAGAATTAATTTTTACATACCTCCAAATTTTTTGGTAAGGTTTTTAACTATCGGACAGAATTCGGTTGATCCCAGTGCATTTGTGGGGGGCGCGAAATGTCTTAAAGAGAGCGACGTGATCCGCGCCTCACTTCACACGAGCTATCAATTTTCTAAATGTTTTTCAAGTGCAGAAATTTCTGGAGAATTTTTGGATTGCGATTTCAGGTAATTTACCCCTATGGGAACAACAATCAAGTCACTTTAGTGTGGGAGCTTCCATCTCAAGCCAAACAAATGAAGCTAAGCCGAGCTGACCCGACCCAATCCGAGCCATTGAGTTAAGACAACTCAAAGCAAAGATGATTTTGCCAACTTGGGTGTGTACGTACGGACTATGATCTGTTTGAGTCGGCGTACCCCTGGAAATATGGAGACCATAGTAACGAATGAGTTGCAGTTCAGAAAATCAGGAGTTGCACTACGGTAAAACTCCAATTGAACGGTCAGATTTCTTAAACTCATTTTTTTTATCAGTTAATTTACTTGTGAAATTGCATGCTATATTTTATTGTCATATATGATTATATGACCTGATAAATTGCAATAATTATAAATAGTTAGACACAAGTAAGAAAATAGAATTAACTGAATATATGAAAAATTAGAGAGGTGAAATCCTTATTTAAATTATTTTAAGATGTGTGATTGTTTAGTTATTGTGAAGACTAAATAATCTTAGAATAATATTATTAGGATATGACTGAATGAGATGTGCCTTTATAATAAGGTATATAGAATTTAGATTTTGATCTATAAAGTGAGTTAGAATTAAGAAAAGACTTTTTGAAAATCTTTTTTATTTTAAATTCTAAAAAATAGTCGGGGTTAAGATAAATTCAAAATTCAAAATCTAATTGGAACTAGTATTTTTAATACTATTGTGCTCTTATCTCCAAATGAAAGAGAGAGTGCAAGACAAAATATGAAATATGGAAAGATCCAAATTTAAATTATTTCAGAACTTGGAGATACAAAACAATGGTTAGATTTAATTATCCTAAAATAATTAAATTAGGACCTACACTAGGAGATGTGCTTTTACTGGTTATGTGATTAACAATAAAGCATATAGATTCTTAGACATTGAAAATAATGTTATAAGTGTATCAAAGGAAACTGATTTCTTTGAAAAAACATTTCCTTTTAATTCTGCAAATAGTGGAGGTTTAATAAACCAAAATCTTAATGAAGCTAATGAGCTTAGTTCTAAAACTCTTGAATTAATTAATTCAGATGAGACTAAAATTGAACATTGAAAAAGTAATAGAACTGAAAAGATTAAAGATTTTAGGTCTAACTTTTATCTCTATATGGTAGAAAATGATCATTTTTCTTTAAAGGAGGCATTTGAGTCACACGAGTCTTCTTTTGGAGAGAAGCTGTGGAAAATTGAATGGTTTCAATAATGTCTAATCATACTTGGACATTACTTGTTCCTCCTCCTGGAATTAGAACTATAGATTGTAAGTGGATATTTGAAAATAAACTTAAAGCTGATGAATCTATAGAAAAATATAAGGCTAAATTAGCAGCCAAGGGATTTAAGTAAAGAGAATTAATAGATTATTTTGATATATATTTACCTGTACCAAGAATTACATCTATTCGAGTATTATTTTCTATAACATCCATATATAATTTAATAATTCACTAAATAGATGTTAAAACAACATTCTTAAATGGTCATTTAGATGTATAAATTTATATGGATTGATAATAACGCATGGATATAGTACAAATGAAAGTGATATGTATATATTACAAATACAATGGTGATAGTGGAGTAACTATTTGTAAAATGGTGATTGTGGAGTAATCATTTGTCTATATATAGATGATTTACTGATTTTTGGAACAAATCAAAAAATCATAAATGAAACAAAAGAATTTGTGTCATTCCAATTTGACATGAAGGATATTGGAGAGACGAATTTAATTATTGGAATTAAAATAATTAGAATGGATGATGAGATAAGTTTATCTCAATATCATTGTTATTAAATTATTATTAAAATACAATTATTACAATTGTAGTAATATTTGTACTCCAATTGATCCTATTATTTATCTATCACCTAATAAAGGAGATAGTATAAACTAAAATGAATATGCTAGTATAATTGGAAGCTTGATATATGTTATGAATTGTACTCATATGCAGTTGGAAAATTAAGTAGATACACTAGTAATCCCAGTAGGGAGCATTGAGATGAAATTAGCAAAGTGATTAAATATTTAAATATATTTAAAGAAAATCATAAATTCTGATTTTTATTATGGGAGATATCCTTCTTAAATTGAAAGGTATAATAATGCTAATTGGAATTCTATTTCTAATGAATATAAAATAACAAGTGGTTATATATTCATTATTGGTACTGATGATGTTTCTTAAAATTCTAAGAAACAATCAATTGGGTCTATTTCAACAATGAAATCGACACTAATAGTTCTAGTTTAGCAGGAGAAGAAGCTGAGTAGTTTCAGGACTTTTTGTTCGATATTCTCTGCAATTAAAATTATTTGTAATTGCAATGCTGCAATAGGTAGAGTTAATATCACTCGGTATAATGGTTAGTCTCGAATTATATTTGAGAAAATTTTCTAAAATTATATTCGAGAGAATTCCTACGAGATGGAATTATATTTGAGAACTCATATGAGATGGAGTTATATCTGAAAATGAAATCAGATGGCTAAAAAATTTGGCAAATCCCTTTACTGAAGGCCTAGTAAGGGAAGAATACATCGAGAGGAATGGGACAAGCTAATTGAAAATAAATCAACTATAATAGTAACCCAACCTGAAGACTGGAGATCCCAAGAACAGGTTTAATGGGAAGAACAAGTTACAGAGTGGTTTGAGGTGAAGCACTATAATAGGAGAATAATAGTAATAATATTATTACTCTCCAAGTCCCTTCCTATGGTGTGAATAGTGCATAAAATATGTGACGATTAGAAGTTGAGGGTTTCCTGTTAATGAGATCTACAGCTCTATTGAGTGAGATGTAGAGTCACATAGGCATCCTTGATAGACTCACCTATATAAGTGTGGAAGTGGGGCCGCTTCCTATGAGAAATTGGCTATTTTTCTAAAGCACTTATTAAACCGGGATAAAGCACATGGCCGTAAAGTGCTGGCTTAGACACCTGTAGACTCTGTAAAAGTTAATGTGTTTAAGGTATAAAGACTCATCACTAAAAGAGCTCAGTTTTGAATACCAAGATCTATGATCTATGGTAACTGAGTATCTGGTGAGAATTTTACTTTAAACTATGCAAAGATTCAAATCTATGTGACACATTTTGCTTATGCATTAAATCTAATTTTACCCAGCAACTTTATTTTTTTTTCGTAGTTTTATTATTTTTGAATCAAGTGGAGGATTGTTGTACCTTTGGGTGATTGTGATTCAAAATTAATTAGATAAAAGAAATTAAATATTAATTTATTTAATTTTATTTTAGTCATTAAAGGCTTTTATGGTGGGAAACATTTTATAGGTTTATTATCATAATTATTAGTCACTAATGTGACAGTTTTAGAATTCCAAAAACCTATTTAGTTTTCTATATATATACTATGTAATGTCTCCTCAATTGGTAAGAGAGAAGATTAGAAATGGGTTTTCTCAATGTTTTCTTATGTTTGAGAATTTTTCTTTTGAGAGATTGCTGGGTAAGAAACAGAGTAAGGTGTGCGACTATAAGTTATGCACGCTTATAGTCAGTGATAGATTTGTGTAAAGCTGTTGTATCCTGGATGCATCGTGTCTAGCAACCCAATGCATTTGTGGGGGGCGCGAAATGTCTTAAAGAAAGTGACATGATCCGCGCCTCACTTCACACGAACTACCAATATTCTAACAATTTTTCAAGTGCAGGAATTTTTGGAATAAAAGTTGTCATTTTGTTCAAGTTCTTCAAAGACTGCAATTTTTGTTGGATAGTGATTCCAAGTAATTTACCCCTATGGGAACAACAAATACCGCCGGAGAATGGATGGTAGAAAAGTGGTCGTAGCATTGCTCTAAAATATATTTTAGTAATCTTAAAGTAAACAACTCTCTTTTGTGATAAAGATAAAAGGTACTAAAAAAATCCTTGGAACGAAAACAATTAACATTTTTTTTTTTTTTGGTAGAAAAACAATTAACATATTCAAAAAGAGAAATGCTAGCCCCTACTCTCTGAATCCCAAAAAAAAAAAAAAATTATACTCTCCATATAAAGAAGTGACGTTTGGTTTTGATCAAATTTTTTTTGCAACTATTAAATAAAACAATTGTAAGTATTTTCCTTTTAAAATCTCTCCTCATCACTTAACCAGTTGCTAAGTCATTATCATGTGCACGGATTATGGAAATTTTTTGAATTTGGAGAGTAGCAATGCTCATTCATAAAATACTAAAGAGGGTTCGGAAGGTAATTATAACAAGAGATGAAAATACAATAGTCTCCTTACATATAAATAGGCATGCCATCTTGAAATGCTAACTACTTGAAGGAATATTGCAAACCAAACACTCATAATCCAAAAAATAACTTCATACACTTACTACTAAATTCACATGTGTTCTTGCTTTAACCGATTTCTTTGCAACAGGTTAAAGCAACGATTTTCTCCTCTCTAAAATTTTTGTTTTAATCGGGCAATCTAAAGCAACCAGGTAAGACAATAACACGGGCTGCTTTATTGGTGAGAGTATGGAACTCTGAGAATTGGGTGTTCATGGTTTGACAAGTCATGTTAGGGTTATTTATGATCTTGTCATTCTTGAACCTCTTTCGATCACTGAAGACTCTTTTTCAGCCTCAACGGATTTATTTCGTCATTCGGCCTTAATAGATTTTTTTCATAGATATCAGAAGCCAGACGCAACTGAGAACATGATCTTCCCAAGTTCAAGAACAATCCTCGAGTCTCAGCAATTTGGAGATCAACAATCCTCAAGTTCTGAGTCCGAGTTACATGACCAAGCCCTCGGCTGTAAAGACATCAGCCTTCCCTAACTGTGTATCACACTCACCTATCGATTTTCTGTGGTAATTTCCTAGCAGGCAGCCTCAGTCGCTTCACTGTTTTCATTATATAGTTTTTTGATCCACGGATAGTAGTGAGTATCCATTGTTGTTGCTTCTAGGAAACCTACTACACCAGTAATGTTGTTAGTCTCTATATATATGGTTTGAAACTAAGAGGAGCCTTTACTTTGTGTTTCTCTTATGGTTTGGATTTTGGAAACCTATCATGGACCCGAAATTTAGCCTCCCCAATCAAGAGAAACCCTGAAAATGGATAGTGGTAAACCAAAAAAGTGAGAGTCGCCACTTATTTTAATTCCAAAGGAAATAGGGTCCCAAAAAAAGCTGGATAAGGCAAGTCTAGAAATCAAAGATTAGGATAAGAGAATCACTTGAGTTAGGAGAAAGTGTTAGACACCCCTAAACTCTTATCCTGAGATGGTTACCTACTCCTTCCATCTAAATTAAAGTAAAATAAGAATGAAAACTTCTATTATATCAATATGCGTAATGGAATCGAAGGCAGACCTATCCCCTCTTACAAATGAGTTTTGATCATGATATATAGTAGCTAATAATTCCCTATATCCTATAAAGAGAATTATGCTAATCATAAAATGATATTTAATTGACATAATCATTCTTATGAAATAGCTATAAAACATGGAGACCACAAACAATAGTAAATGAATAAGACATAAACTAAAAAATATATATATCCTAGGAGAGTTGAACCCACCCAAAAGTGTTGCCTACAAATCTAGAGTTGTAATCAGAGTGGATTCGGAGCAGATAGTGTTATATCAGTATCTGATTCAACCTACTATCTGATTATCTCTAATATCCGGCGAATAGTAAAATCAAGATTCTAAATTCGAATTCATTTAACAAATTGAATTCGGATAATATCCGAATTCAATGGATTATCCTAAATTCAAATTCAAATTCAAATAATATTTGAATTTGACCGATTACTATCCGAATTTCGAATGATAAGAGATGAGAGGATTACTATCCAAATGTTTTTAATGAGACAACGCCAAAGAATATCAAAGTAAATCCATTTAGTTTATAATTTGGGATGATAATCAATTGAAGGACACAAACAAAATTATCTGAAAAAATTTAATCAAGCAAATCGTAAAAGAAATGAACGGGTCCACACCGAAGACATCACAGAAAACCTAGGGTGATGTATGAATACAACTAACCTTCCTCAATCAAGATAGAGAATCCAAAATATGTGGCCCCCAGTGGAGAATCGTCATCTCGACTCACCACTCTTTTTTTTTTTTCTAGAGATGAGATGAGAAGAAAAGAGAGGAACGAAAAGAGGCCTTGAACCATTGATCCAAACGGCTCCGATGAATATGTGTCGACAATTCGGCAACCGTCTGATTTCGTCTTGGACCTTAAACTAGTAGAGGAGATGAAGAGTACTCTATTATGTGCCTTGAATAAGTAAATTGATCTTCCTCCCCTCATCAAGCTATTCTTTTGAGGAGTATTGGCCAAGGCACTTATCATTGGTATCAGTCATTGGTATCAGAGCCAGCATCACACCATGAGTTTGAGTCACAGAAAGGGCTACCTACTAGGGCTATGGAAAAAAGGCCGAAAAAGTGCCCCACCTCAGAGTGAAAGCCGCCGTGGAAAGGGCTACCTAGGAAGGGCTATGTAAGAATCCGGAGAATTGTCTAGCCCTAAAGTGAGAGTCGCCGAGGACGTCGTTTCTGGAAGCGTGGTGGTAGGTTGTGTGCCTTGAATAAGTAAATTGTACTTCCGCCCCTCATCAAGCCGGTCTTTTGAGGAGTATTGGTCAAGGCACTTATCATTGATATCAGAGTCTAACACCACGTCTCGGATTCGAGTTACGAAAAGGGCTACCTGGGGAAGGCTATGGAAAAAATCCTTAAGAATTGTCTTGCACTCCTTAGAGTGAAAGCCGCCGTGGAAAGGGCTACCTAGGGAGGGCTATAGAAAAATTTGGAGAATTGCTCCGCCCTAGAGTGAGCTGTTGAAGACGTCAGTTGCGAAAGCGTGGTGGTATGTTATGTGCCTTGAATAAGTAAATTGATCTTCCGCCCCTTATCAGGACGGTCTTTTGAGGAGTATTGGTCAAGGCACTTATCATTGTTCCTTGACCAATACTCCTCAAAAGACCATCCTGATAAGGGGCGGAAGATCAAATTACTTATTCAAGGCACGTAACATATTCGCCATAGAAATTAGGAATTCCAAAAGCTGCCCAGAGCCATTCGTTAACCGCCTCCTGCATATCCTCTGGTGTAAACATAGTTCTACAACGGGAACACATTATTTGATCATGAGAGTTGCTCATTGACCCTTGAACTTAAGAAGGAAAGGGGAGAGGCAGAGGGATTGAAAAAGCGAGGAGAGCGAGTGGAGGCTCAAGAAGTTAGGGTTTAGTTCTAAGGTTGTTATCTAAGTATTTAAATTACTTTCCTGTCCTCCCATGGTTATGAAAATTACAATAATACCACTTATAAATTAAAGAGTAGTAAAGGGCATTAATGGTTTTTGAAAAGTATACTATTATGATAATTGATTCAGATAATTAGCGGATCGGATAAGGCACTATTTGTATCCACTTCATTTATAAATAGATAGACAATAGAATATCCGAATATGATCCCCCGAATACATATTCAGATATTCATCCACTTAAACGGATTCAGATACAAATTCGGGTAATAACTAGATGGTTGACAACCCTATACGTATCCACCTTCGTGGAATCAAGACACATCTAGTTCCAAGAACATATTAACTTGGGTTTTGAATCGAATTTGGGGATTAATATTTTAAGCTCGTATTCAGGAGCATTTTGAGTAGTTTTAAACTCGTTTTTAGGAGCAATTGAAACCATTTAAGCTCATGCCCAGACGAATGGGAGAACTTAATTCAACTTTAAGATAGAATTTAACTAATTAAAAAGGAAAAAAGGAGAAAGAAATAGGGAATGGTTCTTAAAAGACTATCGACCTCCTTCCCTTCAGAGAGACCTCCCTAACAGCATATTGCATTATAAGGGGATTCCAATTAGGGAAGAAGGGTGGACCTTCTAGAACCAAACCTTTAAAGGAAAATAAAAGAAGTTCAATCATAAATATAAAACTGAAAAAAGAGAGATAAAATCCTAGCCTTAAAGGATTTTGATTTAAAAGATAACTCTGAAATGTCTCTGACCTTCTCGGGCTTCCTTCTTATCCTTTCCAAGGCTTGAGTGTCTTCATGAGTTTCGCTAGAGGGTGAAGGGAAATAAAATTTTAGGATAACAGAGTGTGCGTAGAAAAAGCCTAGTTTCTTTAATGCTTTCAGTAGAGAGAATGAGACAATTAGTGGGTATTTAAGAAGGGGGCATGGACCAATGAGATCCAACCTTGATTTTAAAATCCATTTCCCATGTATGCTAATCACTGCTCAAATTTTAAGGGAGGTGGGTCTCTATTTAATAGAGGTAAAAACCTCAAATTTTGAGGTGGGATAAAAAAAGGAATAAAAAAATTGTGATGCCGCCGTTTGTAACAGCGTCTAGATGGTTGCCACTTGGGAAAGTGGTGCCAAAGAGTAGGACGCCACTTGGGGGCCCCAAAAAATTATATTTGTCTTTAATCTCACCTTAATGCCACATGTCACCTCCTGATTTGCCAAAAACCTAATTTTCCTATTTTAATTTAGTTTTGACCTTGAAATGTTAAATTAAATAAAATAAATAAATTATTTTAAACAAAGAGGCAAACAATATTGGAATTTGTTAAGGGTATATTGGTAATTTTCACTCATGGGCATTTTAGTCATTTTCACTAACAATTAAATAGACTTGCTGCCAAAGATAAACCGGGTTTTGCCCTTGAAAAAAGCTAAATTGAATAATGAAAATATTTTAAATTATTTTAAACAAAATGGCAAACAATTTTGGAATTATTAAGGGTATATTGGTAATTTTAACTCAGTGGATATTTTAGTCTTTTTCAAACAAAAATTAAAAATAGACTAATACTCTTGGGAGATTATCAAAGAATTTCTCGTAGGTCACCGGAGCTCATGTAGGCCCTGTAGGGATACAAAAATGGGGTGCTTACAACTACCACATCACAAATGGTGTTAGCCTCTTAAGAATCTTTTAAATTAAAAGTTGTTTTTCCACTATTTTGATGGCTCCTTTTGTTTGCACGAAATGATTTTACGACTCGTAAATAATTTCCGTTGTAAAATTTATTACGGTAAAAAATAAAGTTTTTACTTTTTGTTGTTGTTTGGTTGCATCCTTGAAAATAAGGTAAAAAAAAGAATTTTGATGTTACTAGTGTTTTGAGTAAATGAACGTTAAAAAATCACATGTAAGAGTAGTGTTTTGTCAATCAAATAAAAAATATAGAGGAGGTATTTTGTCAATTTCCTATGTGAAAATTATCGTTATTTAGAATACAAGTGAAGATGCGTAAATTTTTATTTTAAAAAATACAAGTAAAGGGGTATTTTGTCATTTTAATAAATACATGTGAAGAAGTTGTCATTTTAGAAAATACATATAGAGAAATTGTCATTTTAGAAAACAAATATAAAAGGGTATTTTTGTCTTTTTATAAAATATGGGGTATCATTGTTATTTTAAGAAAAATATTTTGAGGAATATTTTAATTTTGGAAAATATATGTGGTGGGATATTTTTGTCATTTTAAAAAATACATTTAAAGGAGTATTTTTTGTCATCTTGAAAAATGCATATTAAAGAGATTTTTTGTCATTTTAAAAAATACATATAGAGAAGTGTATATTTGGTATTTAAAAAAAAAAAAAACATGTGGAATGTTATTTTTGACATTTTAGAAAATACGAGATATTTTTGACATTTTAACAAATATGTAGCAAGAGGCATTGGGGCATTTGTGTCATTTTAAAATGTGACTAGGGATACTTCATTTAATAAAGGACTTTGCTTCCGAGCCCGTCTTAGGGCTGAGACCACCGCATGCTCAACAACACGGGATTTCAAGTGGGGCCCAAACGGTCTCAGTGGTCATGGATCTAAGACAGTCTAAGAAAGTACGTTTGTCGTTCTTATAATATATCTTAAGGTACGATGATTTTATAGGAAATCTACATATGAATTTTTAAAACACTTTCGGTAAAACATTAAATTTTTGAAAGATTTTAAGTGCAAACAAATACACCAAAAATGACGTTTTTTACTAATTTAATTTCGTTTTCCCTATTTTATGTCAAAACAAACAAAAAATGACATTTTTTGCGAATTTAATTTCATTTTCCCTATTTTATGTCAAAACAAACAAAACATAGGTCGACTGTTTTCAGGGGAAGGGGGGAATTCTAAGGAAATCCACATTTGTTAGAGAAGGAATTCAATCTTTTCCACAGCATGATACATCTTCCGAGAATCCTTTTACTTTCTTTTCTGGACGATCCTCTCCACGGATTCTGCATTTTCTGAAATGGGGACATGGATGTGGGTGGTTATATTCCGGATATCTGTAATCCAAATATATTCAAGCTTGTAGCCAAAGACACCTTATATGGTCGATATCTGTGATCCCAGGTACTTATCGCCTTCACTTTTGAGAAGACTCATTCATTTGTTCTGACATTGTGTTTTGAAAGGAACTTACCTAAACTTTAATTTTAGTCAATTTGTCTCTATATAGAGGAAAACAAATAAATTTTATGAAAAACGTCAATTGTCTTAAAGATAGACTAGCGAAAATCCCCGTGCGATAGGGGCTGAAAATTACATGAAAGATTTAAGTAAGAAAATATCATGTTTTGAAGGTGTCATTAACAAAAGATAAAGCTTCTGAGACCCTCTTAGTGCCGAGACTACTCAGAGACCGTGCTCTTACAGCACTGGATTTCAGGTGGAGTCCACCATGTGAAATGGGCCCCACCTAAAATCCTATGCAGAGCATAGGTTCGGCCGTACAAATATCTCAGTAACAAAGTCCCATTAACAAAAGAATTAAGTTTGCGGAACACCTTATAATAACAATAATACATTATGGTCTTAGGTGAGTCATGTCAATTCATAACAGCTATTATAGACGATCATCCTGACTGACATGTGGACTTTTTGATGAACCACAACCAGCTTCCTTATTTCATTCATAATAAAAATAAATTATGTGCTAAAAGGAGGCAAGATATATCAGAAAATCAGGAAAAAAAAAAATTGTGGTAAAAATTACTCACGGGTTTGGTGGTAGTGATCATCATAGACATAGCTTGATGATAGAAGATGATGAGTCTATAAGTTGCCAATGCTGCAATGACACTTGGTATACTGTTATGTGCCTGTTGATAAGTCCAAGTGGAACATAACATAGATACCCATTCAACACTCATATGAGGCAAGAATAAGATGGTGGGATAAGAATCAGTGGACAGAGAAGCAAAACACTAAAGACTTTTTCAAAACAAAGAGATTAAATTAACATCAGAAATGCGGGTGTTGAATGAGTATAGAAGGAGATCAAAACACTTGACATTTTTGGGTGTGGAGTAGATACATGCACTAATAAACTTACACGATATTTCTGAAATACGGTCCTGATCATGATCCTACCAGCAGCGAGTCACTCACTCTCTCGTCAAAGAAAGTAAAGGTGGCGTTTGGTTAGACTTCCCTAGTGACTTTTACGACTTCTAGGTTAGGGGAAGTCAAAAGTCAGATATTTCCGTGTTTGGTTTGCCAATATCATTTTCACTTCCAGAAAAAGTGGAAGTCGGTGAAAGTCGAAATTTCTATTTCCCCGGAAAGTAGGGTCTTTGTTACTTCCGTGGGAAGTTGATACAATTTCCGCGGGAAGTTGACGGTGTTTTGCGGGAACGAAGGTTTTTTTTTTTTCTTAACCGTTCATGGTCAGCCTCATCTTCCTTCCCTCTGCTGCTTCCGTCGGTAATTTCTTCATCTTTTCCTCTCTCTTTTCCCTAATCTAATCTACGGTATCTACCATAGAATCAGTTGGTTTGCAACCCATAATTTTTTATCTTTTCTGCAACAGTTTTTCATTCTTTGCGAAAGAATTCCTATGCTTGCAGCAGGTTGAAGACGATGAATAGTATTGTCTTCTCCCAGATTTTTTTCCCTATATTTTCTTCTCAATTCTTCTCTCCAAAAGTTTTTTTTCCTTAAAAATTTCTCATTCTCATTCGTTTTTTGAATGTTGTATTGATAGGATTTCAAATGAGTTAGATTGGGGGCAAAGGCCTTGGGGATTGGCTGAAAATGGAGGAGAATGGGAGAGTTTTGGTTTTATCCAAACTCTCCCATTGTTCACGGTTTGGATTTTGGTTGATTCAAATGGGTTGGAAATCCTTTGGATAAGGTTTAAATAGATTATGCATAAATCCCTTTTTTTTTTTGGAGAAAACCAAGCAAAATAAAAGAAACAGATTTCAAAACCCTGCCAGTAGTGTTCTTGCCTGAGGTTGAAGACAAAGGACGTAAATGTCATTTGTTGAAAAGTTAAGTATTTTTTAATAAAAAACTTTTTAAAATACAAAAAAATATATTTAAAAAAGGTAAAATTAGGAAATAAAAATATTAATTAACATTTTGCAACTCATTTTGAAAATTTAATGGTTGACTTAGGTATTTGCGGATTTCAAAGTCAGGACATTTGGTAAATTAAAAAAAATCAAAAAATGAAATTTCAAAAAACCATTAATTATTTAAAGGATTTCATTCAATTTAGATTTATCCAGGGAGTAATTTGCAAGACCATGCAAAAGGAGACATATTTTCAAATTTCTGATGCAAACAATTAATTTTGGGGTTTTTGAGATTCACTTTTCAGATGTGTAAGCCAAACACTAATCTCTCATCTAAATGACTTTTTCAAACTTTCTCAGGAGTTACTTCCGGCGAAGTAACTCTTGAGGAAGTATTTTTCTTTTGTGAGAAGTCTAACCAAACGTCACCAAAGCATCATTTATCTTATCCATCGAAAAGGTGTCGCATGATCGAGAAACAAATGCTTCCTAAACATCGCAGAATCTGCTGAGGAAGTTGCCAATGCTGCGCTCGACCCGGTGCCATCTGCTCTTCTTTTTCTTTGCTCCTCCCCTCCACTGATTTTGAGGACCCTGCCCTCTTCAACTTCTACTTTTACTTCCTCCTCCTTTAGCCCATAAAATTTGGCTTTGAAGATGTCAGCTTCTGGGGTTTCCTTCCACTCTACGCGGGTATTGACGAATATGGCTCTCTTCTGAAAATCCAGGATGAGGTGTAGAGAGAGCACTACTTAAGTGAAAATCCTAGAATGGATCCTACACATCTAGGGAAATGGGATTAAAAACAACTTGGATTCATTGGCCATCAAAGATGCTGGGAATGATCGACATCTTTGTTTTGTTCTCTTAAGAGCTTAAAAAAAATGGAAAGAACAATGAGTAGAAGCTCTGAAACGTCGATCACCTGGCGCCTGGAGCTCTTTTGATGTTGAGGACTGCTCATGGTGCTCGAGCCTTCCTCCTACCCTATTTTTAACCCTTGTAATCGGCTTCGAGCAGTTGAGGCATGCAATAACCATAGTACTTGGTTGGTAACTGTATCATTTTTTTTTTGGAGGTAACTGTATCATCGTTTTTTTCGGAAGCACTACAGAAAAATTTTCGCTTCCAGGTTGAATAGAGACAGAGAGAAGGGAGAGAAGACCATTTGAGAATGTTGGGAAAGATCTTGTTTGTGGCAAGGAACCGCAGCCCAACCGCTTCTTTTAACATCTGGGCAGAACACTTAACCCCAAGAAAGGGTTATTCGGCTCAACTCATTTCCATCAACAGCAATATGTTACACCAGCGTCATAAAGTTGTCTACTTTTCATCTTCTTTGCACCTCAGTATATGTTCCTGCTCTTTTAGATCATGTACATAGATCCCGTCTAGTGATTTTCAAGCAAACAATAATATAAAAATATCCAGAAATTTTTCAACATATTATTCAGAAAATCATGATTTTATTCATGACATCCAAACACACCTTTTAATTTCTTTTCCTTGTGATTATCTTTGCATGACCCGGGGCGAACTACTAACATGGGTCTGAAAGAACAGTGATTTTTTATAATCCACATATTTCTTCTACTCTTTTCCAGAAACATGCGAGCAAACAAAAAGGGGAAAAAAGGTCATCTTAACCTAATAAATGAAATGTGCATCACTGTACCTTGGAGTAGGAACAAGAGATACTACGATGAAGGGATTCAGAAAGTGAATTCCTCTGGTAGTTCTTGGTACTTGCCTGATAAAAATCTCTCACACATATCTTGGACATGTCCAGCTGCAAAGAATTCCATATAACCCAGTAAATAACATTCTTCTCTGTCTACTATCGAGGAAAAAAAATTATTGAAAAAAGCTACCATCACTAGGCTCAAATGGTGGAACATTCTTCAATAGATTCGATTGCACCATCCTAAAAAGCTCTTTGCAAAGAAATTCTAAAAAAAAAAAAATGTTAGTTCATCTGTAATGGGATTTTAAAGCAAAGCAAGTTACATCTGAGGTAAAACCATTTTATACATTACTCCAAAACAAGCAATGAGAATTGAGTATTGAAAAATAACAAAAATAAAAATAGTATGGTGCAGCTCACAGCCAAGGATGATTGTCTCCTCACCCAGTGATGGGTCTGCCAATTAATCCGACCATCCAATTATTGGAACATCTAATGGACGGGCCACAAACCAATAACAGCACTGCGCAAGTAATCCTAACCACCTAACCATACACTCTTCGGAAGACTGAGGAAACATATGGAATAATCCACAAAATGGTTCACCAATAGGATGATCACTCATTATAGATATGTTCCATCTCTTGGCTAAGCCCTATTTATGAGCATATGCATCGATAAATGAGGTAAAGATGTGATGTAACATCATCCCGGGGTATGCTATACCATGTGAAACTAGAAGTACTTGCAAGTGGTTTTTCTCTCGCTTACCAGTTAAACGCAATTTTCCATCGTCGAGATTAAGTAGGAAGGATGGAATCTGAGTGTCTTTCAACTGCAAAAGCCACGTCAAAATGACAAGGAGCAAAATAATAACCATGATCAATCTAACATCAAGAAAAGATAAGCGACAGTGCATATAGGAATGGAGCAAGTGGGGTCTTTTTTTTTTTTCTCTGACCTTTGACAGAAGGGCCTTTGCAAGCTCGAGAGGGTCGGTAGATGGACCCTCGATGTAAGCCGGCACAGACTTGTCATTCTGATAACCTGCCAGGAAGTGATAAGCTGCTTGACCTGGAGAGAGCTTTGATATGGAAGGGACAACCCCGGGACTGCTTCAAGAGAAAGTATATAATAACATTTTCTCAATACAGGTGTCATTTCATAGTAGCAAAAATCAATAATTCAAGGGGAAACGAGCTTTGTATGAATTGTGTTCAAAAGGATGTAGTATCAAAGGGTATATAGAATATTAGGGGAAGAAAACAATTATCTTTAAAAAGAAAAGTTAGACCACACAAGACGGAATTTGGTTTTTTAATTGCCAAAGATTTGTAATCTAATGACGCCCGGTCCTAGTTCAAACAGTCCAAGCTTCATTCTCTAATCATTTGGGATTTCTTAGTGTGGTAAATTTGATCATCAATCTGATTTGTCCAACTGTTGGGCCACCAACTGGGATAGACCACATACTAAAGTTCACTCTATTTTAACAAATCCTAATATATGATTAAGAGCCTTAAATATAAAGCAAATAATAGGCAGAAAATGTTGAACTCCATAATCAATGAGGTTTTTCCTTTCCAAGGAAAAATTACTCTCGTCTGGACAGTCAAAATGTTAGACCACCTTTTGCACTGGACACAATGCAACATCACATTGTTTAGATAATTCTAACTGTCCAATAAGAACCTTCACTTGGTAGGACCTGAACTGCCAGTTCAATGGTCAATATTGCCACAATTGTACTTCGACCTGATATTTGGATGGTTCACCATATCTCCACAGTTTATTTCATTGAACAGAACTGCATTGACCTTAAGTGGTTTTTATTACCATGAGTAATAGACAAGGACCACAGCAGCTGGCAATTTGAATAGCTTTGGCGTGCCAGTATCTCCAGTTGGAAATAGTGGTGCAACCCCTTGAGATGACAGTATGACACCTGCATCGGTAGATACCAGCAGATCCGAGCAGCTCTGAATAGTGTCCTCTGAAGCAAACAGAAGAATCCCATACTCGCCTGACACTAGGAGCCTAAAAGTTGCAATTGCAGGATCTGAGTTACCAACAGCATAGTTATGATAATTATAAGTAGGTCTGTATGCAAATAGGTGGTTCTTTACCTTGCTGATAAAGGAAGACCTCCCCTTGCAGATATAACGGGTCCAGCCACTGCAGCTAGTGCATCTTTTGTACTCTTGGTATCACAAAAAGCTTTACCGCAAAGGATGAGTGATGAATGCTCAACATCAGCAGCAAGAAATCCAGTATTCCCTTGCGACCCAAGACCGACAATCTCCCCAGTACTTGGACTGAATTTTTGGCAGTATCAGTAGGATAAAACCATCAGGAAGTCATCATATTAAGAGAGGTTAAATAAATCAAGGGATCCACAGAATGAAGCAGTGGCACCCATCCTACCAACGAGATCTAGAAGCAAAAAGGACCCAATAATATTTTCTAAGCATTATATATAATCAAATTAGTCAAAATGTAGGGAAAATTACTCAAGAGGGACTAACAAAAAATGAGTCAAGAATGAATGGTCAACAATGATTTGTTCAGGTGATTCTTTTTGTAGGACATCCCGCTGGATCCAGTGAATGGTAGGTTTCAGTCCCTGCAAGGCTGCAATTGTGCCATGTGTATGACTAAGCTGTTGATAGATCATCCTTACTGTTTACCAATGTCACCTTGTCTATAATAATGCACTTTTGAGGCCAGTTAACATAATTTCCAAGTATCATATTTTCACCCAGTCCTAATAAAGATCTACATTTCGCATAGAAAAAATCAAGTTTACAACATCAGTTCAGTTCTTCAAATGAAAATAAATGATGTTTGTTCATCATTTAATACATTATTAATTGTCGGACTTCAATTAGTCGGTTACCCATTCAACTTGAAAAAAAAAGATGATTGTTCTTCCCTCCGGGATCATATTTGGTTGAGTTGGTGAACCTTATATTGTTGGGATCTTGACATAGTATCATTATGAACTGTGGGGGTCAATTTGAAATGGTTAAAATGTGTGGGGTATCCAAGGTATTATTCGATGTCGGTGTGAACTTCAGTCCCTAAGGATGTGGAAATGTTTCGAGGAATTTTAAGGAAGTCCAAGGATACATCGTAAAAATTAAGGAAAAGTTGGAATTATTAAAGAAACATTGTAAATATAAGATAAAACTTTAGACAATAAATAACTAAGCATAAATACACATCAATAACTCATTACACAACAAAATAGAAGCAAATATAGTATCCAGTATAAGAATCATGTGAATTAACATGCATTGTCTGAAACTATAAAGCCAAATGTGCACATAAATGAATATTTATATGATAATACATTTATAAAAAGAGGTATATCACAATTGAACACTCAAAAACTCTCAGATTATGAGAATAACTCATAACTACATAGTGTCTAATGTGGCTCGAAGTCATCATTTGTATTTCACTGAATGGGTTCAGAAGCTACTACTCTAGGTAATTGCAGTATTGAGCCTAAAACATGCAAATCTAGTAGCAACTGGTATACTCCCAAATGCACTACTCTTACAATCAACCATCAATACCCACGACATCCCTAATTATGGGAAATATGGGTGATGAGCTACACTACAATCATGTAAAAAGACCAATAGCCTTGCTCATAACTAAGACTATTTGTAGTGCTATATCCTTAATACCCATAGCCATAATCATAAGGCTTTATCCGGATAAATGAGTAAGACCATTTGCCTTAAAATCAGTGTAGTCAAGGCGTCGCCTAGGCGACTTTGGGCCTGGGTCGCCTAGGCGCCCCTCTAGGCGGGCGATCCTACAAAAATAAAATTTTTTTTTTTTTTTTTGCTTAAAAAAAATCCAAAATTTCTCAATGAATAAATAAAAAATATAAAAACATGTAATGAAGTAGTAATAAAATTCTAAATCGTTTTTTTCACTAAAAATATCAATTTTTTTCACTAAAAATATCGTTTTCGCAGGGGGGCGCTCCCCCCCCCCTGCCACCCCCCCGGGCAATCGTAGGAGGCTCTACCTAATATTATACATAGACAATGACACAAATTTGGGTATTTTGCCCAAATTTTGAAATGTTTAATATTCCACTATGTTAACATGTCTTTGATATGTGATGAATGCTTGTAATAGACTTTTTATTTTATGTTTTTGTGGAATGTGGGTATGGAGTTTTGATCTTTTTGATGTTATATATATACGTGATATATATATAATTATATATATATTTATATTAAATTTATCGCCTAGGCCACGCCTAGGCGTCGCCTAGGCAACCTCCTCGCCTAGCCGGGGCTAATCGCCTAGACGCCTTGACTACACTGCTTAAAATATTATCTTCGAATATATTTTTACAAAATAGTTAAAAACAATTCCCACCCAACTTGTAGCTCGGTTCAAGAATTATCGCACTAATTAATAACTTATCGATATTAACATAAATATTTCTTAAATTAATGTAGTATGTATATGTATGATAAAAAATATCTCTAATTTTCCTTTCATATCCCAGATGATCGAATCACTTTTTTATTCATTTTTCACTTTTTGTATCAGCGATTCAACCAATCAAAAAATATCTCTAAATATTTTGAAATTAAAAAATCCAAAAAAGAAGAATAATCTGACAGTTAGATCGGGTGCATTTAATTAAACATTTAATGGAAATACTGAAGTTTGGGGTAAATTTAGTGGAATTAGAGTTTTTTCCAGTTTTTCTCGAATCTCTTTTTCAAATCTATCTTTAAATTAAAATCCCTAAAATATATGAAAATGTGTGGATTTGATGAGTCTATAGGTGTTTTTCTGCAAAATGTTGAAGCAGAATTGCCAAAAGTAAGTTTAGAACCCTTTAAATGTAGTAATTGATTCAAGAAGATGGGAAAATGTCTTTTGAAAAATTAAATCATTAAATAGAGTTTTCTCAACAAAAACAAATGAAATTGGACAAATTTGATTCATGTCGACTAAAGTCATGTAATATATATATATATATATATATAAAGATTTTCTAATGTTTCAATCGAAATTGCCGAAGTGTTGTCAAAACTACCGAAACATAATGTTGAAACCATATACTATTAGTATTTACACTTGCAAGTGGATATCGTTCATCAATAATGAAGTAGACACATTTTCACCAAAAGTTCAACAAAATATGTCGATTTTATAAATGACACGGATTTCTATCCAATTACCTATTTTAGTAGGATAAGAAAATTTCATTTTGGTAAAAGACCTACATCACATCACTGATCAACATCTTGCATATTTAAACTTTCCATCTGGGAGCAATACTCCATTTCATGCAACCAATCCAATCCGTTGCATGATCATGTTCTCAACTATATTTCTGTTACAATAAAGTTCTCAAACTGCGCACATCACCTATTACCATTCCTTTGTTAAAGCCAATGAACATGCCATAGAATTTGTGCTAGCCATTCTTGTCATTGACTATCCAAGTTTATGCATATTTTGTTTATGCAACATCTTATAATAACAGTAAAAGGGACCTATAACAATTCAAAAGTAATACAAGTTATATAAATCAATTCTATATAAGCTAATGAATTGATTTAATAAAAGTTGTATCCCACCATTGGAGCTGAGACATTAAAATACCCTGGGTATCTTATTGTATAATACTTTGTCATTTCCAACAGACTGTAACTTTTTTTTTAAATTAAAGCCTCCTCAGTGGGGGAGGGGGGTTAGGCAAGACAACAGACTGTAACTTAATATTCTCTTTTATAACATATGTTCTCCCAACATAAAACATCCAAAGTACACTAGAGGGCCTTGTACCAAACCCTTCCAATATGAATCCAAATGGGAAACCTCTTTTTCTCATAATCAACAAATATCTTCTTTAGAAAAAAAAAAAGATAGAATAAAGAAATGATAGTTGAATGGGAGATAAAATGTGAAAGTCTATCAACATACATACAAATAGATAAAAAGTATGTTATTTATTTATTTATTTATTTATTTATTTATTTATTTTTGGGATCGGTAACAAAAGATTATCACTAAAAACAGAAAAAAGCATACAAGAGAAGTTCGCGCATAGATGAACTGAGCAAAGAAAAACATTACCTAGGCCTTGCCATCCTACTAAGGCAAAGCAACCAAAATCTCAAGATCCTAACATGTGGACCAAGTCAACGTCACCAAGATCAATCCGAATTGAGCACCAATCAAGGGTCAACTGATTGACACGGTTCCAAATAGCCTCCTGAGTAGAGGTATAATTGTCAAACACCTGCTTATTCCTCTCTTCCAGATGCACCAACAAATGGCCCCAGGGAAGCTGCTCCACAATGCTTGAGTAGGATCATCCACGCCCCACCTAATCCAACTAGAGCACCCAATACATGCCTGAGGGTGAAAAGAATGTATTCCAGAATGTACTAGCTAGAAGATAATGAAGAAGGAGGTGATCCACCGTCTCCTCCTTTCTCAAGCACATATAGCATCTATTTGTCATTCTCCATCCTCTATTATAGTGGTTTGTGATGAGGATTTTATCTAAGGATAGCGGTCCAAAGGAAGAAAAGAACCCAACCTTGGATGGAATACAAGGATTCCAAACAGCTCTACAAGGAAAAGAGAGCATGAAATGATATGTAAAGACTGGAAAAAAGCTTTCACTATGAAACGACCCTTTCTATCCCAAAGCCTACCATCTTTATTTTGGGTGTTGGGCCTAGCCGAGAATAGACGGGACAAAAGCCTATCGAAAAAATTTTAACTACCAATCATTTACACCCCTTATCATCCTAGAGTTCAAGAAAAATGAGTTACTCCTAACTTCAAAGCAGCTCACACAGTATTTTTTTGGGTTTTTTGTAAAAAAAAACCCTAACTTTTTCAGCTATTTGTAAATACCCCCTTGTGTTTTGTGATTTTATATTATGCCCCCACTAACTTTCAAAACTTTTACAAATCCACCCTTCCATCCAAAAGTTAGTTAACCGATGTTAAAATTTTCATGAAATGAACTTTTTAACCCTTTTTTTTTATTTCAAGGGATTTGTAAAAACTTTTCATAAGAGAAATGCTTGGAACCCACTAAGTATGGTTAAGATTCACTCACCCCTAGTATTCATTCGTTTAACCTTGATTTTTATATTAACTTTAGGTTGATTATGCTTAACCATAGTTGAAGGAGGCTCTACAAGCTTTCCGCCTGTCACATATCCCTTTTAACACTCACTGACTGAGGTTAAGAATCATTCATGCATCTAACCTTGGTTTTTAGAAAAATTTTATATTAACCTTAGATTAATCATGCTTACCCACAGTTAAAGGAGGCTCTAGAAGCTGTCATGTGCAAGGTTCAAAATTTCGCATATTTCAACGATATATATCAATTTCGGAGGGTCCCGAAACATCTAGACCACGAATTTTGATTTTTACAAAATTTCGTAAATTTCTTATATTTCGACGAAATTTCGTATATTTCGGTCGAAATATTTTATTTTATTTTTTTTACATTTTCTCTTTTGAGATTGTACGATACATGGCCATTTGATTTCATGGCTAATTGGTTATTTAAACTCCAAGCATCCATGGGAAAGCATACCTCATGCAAACATTGAGGATTGAGAACTGAGAACTAGAGAAGGAAAAAAAAAAAGAAAAATTAAGAACTGAGGAGTAGAGGAATAATGGAATACTTGGGATTCTAGGGAAAGGGAAGGTAACATACTACTGTCGTCGAAGTCGCCATGAACATCCATCGCCGTCACCGAACCCTTGCCTAGCAGCCTAGGTCTTCATCTCTTTGAGTCGTGAGTCTCTCCCCTATTTTTTAACTTTGTCGAATGCATCAACTGAGAACTGTTGTTTACTTATTTATACTTAAGTTGTAATGGTCATTTACAAAATAGAACTTAAGTTAGAAAATAATAATTTTAAATGTCTCCTTATAAATTAATTTCATTCTTATCCATATTTCAAAACTTTCCCTTAGATTACACTAATTACAATAATGGTTTTTAAAATATTACGTAAATGACCATATTACCCCTAAATGAGTGTTGCAAATATTAACCAAATTATATTTTATAAATTAAATATTATTTAACTATTCTTAGTATTGATTTTTATTATACACACAATAAAAAATTCAATAAAATCTTAATACAATATTTTTTAATTTTAACTATTCTTATTATTGATTTAACTATTTTTAGTATTGATTTTGATTGTATTTGAGTTAATTGTTATGCTTGATTGAGAAATGAATGCAGCGTTTTATGTAAGTTACATCAATATTAATGAATCATACATTGTTGTCAGCATCAGCGCACGTCTTTGGCTCCCTTCTCATTGCATCTCTTATATACATTGTTGTTTTTTAAAAAAAAATTATTCTTAGATGTGTATTAACATTTATTTTAACATTTCCTGAAGTTTCATCAAAAAATTATATGTTTTTCATTATTTTTTTCGATTTTTTCCTCCACGTGCGATATTGTTCTCGCGATATCGATATATCTTTTTTCCAAGCTCGAAATGACATGCGATATCGATATTTAGAACCTTAGCAATGTGTTCCTTTTAACACCCACTAACAGTGGTTAATATTCACTTACCCTTAGGGTTCATGCATCTAGCCTTGGATTTTTTATAAAAATATTTTTTTTTAAAATTAACTTTAGGTTAATCATTATGCTTAACCACAGTTAAAGGGGGCTCAAAAGCCGCCACATGTTCTTTTTAACACCCATGAACTGTGGTTAAGATTCACTCACCCCTTGGATTCATACATCTAACCTTTGTTTTAGAAGAAAATATATTAACCTTAGATTGATTATACTTAACCATGGTTATAAGAGGCTCTACAAGCCGCCACGTGTCCCTTTTAACACCCACTACCAATGATTAATATTCACTCACCCCTAGGGTTCATGTATCTAACCTTAAATTTTAGAAAAAAAATATTAACTTTAGGTTGATTATGCTTAACCACAGTTACAGGGGACTCTACAAGACTACAAGCTTCCATGTGTCCCTTTTAACACTCACAACTGTAGTTAAGATTCACTTTCCCTTAGGATTAATTCATCTAACCTTGATTTTTGGATTTTTAAAAAAAATATTAACCTTAAGTCGATTAAGCTTAACCCCAGTTAAAGGTGGATAAATAGGACACGTGATAACCTATAGAGGGGTGCATTTCGTCCAACCCATTACAGAAGGTTAAAAAGGCATTTCATAAAAAATTTAACATCCGTTAATTAACTTGGATTTGCAAATATTTTAAAAGTTAGTGGACTATAATACAAAATCAAAAAACACAAGGGGGTATTACAAATAACTGAAAAAGTTAGGGGGGTTTTCACAAAAAACCCTTTTTTTTTATCTAATGCTATTAAGAAAAGAAATCCGAAAGTAATTCTTCAAAGAATTGCTCCCACACCATACGCCCTCCCACAATCTCACTTGATCTCCCCTCCCAATCTTGTAGGTAATATGCTTCCCAAAATCATGCTTTATCTTCAAGATAGCCTTCCAAACACTAACCCCATGAGGCTTCCTAACTTCTATCGGATTTTAAGACGATTCAAAATCGAAACAAGCTCACTATCACCCTCCTCTAAAACCTCTCTTCCCCATTTATGGATAACGTTTTACCCAGGAACAATTCATGGCATGTAAGCATCTCACCCCTAACCCCCCTCTCACCATATCGGGCGACAAACATTTTCCCATCTAACTAAATGGTTTTTTCTCACATCCACTCTGTCAATCAAATGAAACTCTCTATTGATAATGACATCAAGTGGGCAAGCTCATCAACGTGCTCTATAAATCGAAGTGATTCTACCTCCTCCTTGAAAGATTAATTCCAGGCAGCCAGCCTTTTATTTTCCCTCTTAATGGCAGGATTCCAAACTGACTTAATTTTTAAATTTATTCCCAAGGAGCAATACTCAGATATGGCGCAGGAATTTGCCATTTTCCAACCCATAAACTCTGCTAGCTATTTTAATGAGCCTAATCCTCAATGCCAAACATCTCACTCTTGGCAAGGTTAACTCTTAAGAATTGTAAAGACCTCAAAAAACCTAAGCATCTCAAATACCCGTTTTGAAAAATCGAAGAGTTTCAAATTAAGGTGTCATCAGCAAATTGGAGATGAGAAACTAAAATACCCTATCTTCCCACTGCAAACCCATCCATGGGGCAATCTTCCGCTTAAGATAGCATTCTATTCAAGGTCTCTATCACCATGATAAATAAAAAGGGGATAATAGATCACCTTGCCTCAGACCTCTTGAACATTTAAAGTAACCAGCTAGCGAGTCATTCACCAAAGATCAAGAAAGATGGGAGTTCATAACAAGTTTTCATGCAACCTCTCCATCTAATATCGAAAGCCATCCGCCTAATTCACATAGCCTAAAAACTCTCAGTTGGAATGATCGTAGGCTTTTGCCAAGACCAATACAAACAAACATGATCATAGGATTTTTCCAAGCCCAATTTACACACAAATCCCAGCTTCCACTCCTGGTTCTCTTCCAACCTTTCACTGCCTAAGGGGGAGATATATTAAGTCCATATAACATTGAAGTCTAGTGGCCAAAGTCTTTGCTAAGATCTTATACATCTTACCTCCCAATTAGGGTCTAAACTCTGATGTTCTAGGCTCCACCAATCTTAGGAATAAGCACAATAAAAGTGCTATTGAGGCATGGTCAAAACCACTAGACCTGTACAAGTGCTATTGAGGACATGGTCGAAACCACCAGACTAGTAAAACTCATCAATCACCCTCCTAAAAACCTCTCTCACCATATGCTAGCATTTTTATAGCATCAAGTGGCAAATCCATCAGACCCGGAGCTCTGTTGCCTATCGTATTGACAAACGTAGAATGGATCTCCCCTTTTTGGAACAACCTCTCCAACCAATCTCTCCTCCTCCGAAATGCAATCCAAATCAATCATGTCCAAGTTCGGTCTAAAGTTATTTCTTTCCTCAAAAACATTCTTGTAAAATACTACAACTTCTTTTCCGACTTCTTCCCTTTCCACCCACCTACCCCCATCCTCAACTTGGAGATAAAATTAGCTTTTCTCACGACAACCTAGAACCATCTAACATAGATTTCTGTCTCCAACTCTTCATTGATTAAGAGATTGTTGTTTTGCACTTTTAGGGTTCTTCTATTAACCCTTTCTGCTTCCAGAAGTGTGAGAACACTTCCTTGCTATCAATTTGTGAAATTTCCTTTGTGAGCTTTGTAATTTTCTCTCGTAAGTTCCTAAAGACTTCCCTACTCTAAATTTAAGACATTCTTTTAGAGCTTTAAGCTTCAGACTGAAATATAGTACTAGCTTCTAACCAAAAAAAAATTTATATATATATATATATAGTACTAGCTGGTACTCAAAATCTGGCTTCTTTCCAAACTTCACCATTTCAACAAAGCTAGGGGCCCTCAACCACATATCCACAAATCTTAACTTGGGCTTCTTTAAACTTCCTCGAAACATTTCCACTTCTTTAGTAACTAAGTGTACACTGACACTGAAGTTTAAAGCCTTGCCTTCAAGAAGATGTTTACATAGAACCACCTTTGGGATTCATTAAAACTGGACAGGAACATCTAGTGTGTAAGCTGCACAAGTCAATATATGGTCTCAAACAAGCCTCTTGGAGTTGTATCATGTACTTTGATCAAGCAACCATGCCAAATTAACGGGAGTGGAGTTGCTTTCCTAGTTCTTTACGTAGAAGATACATGAATTCTGAGAAGAGGATCTTGGGGTCCTCTTCTAAGCTGACCGCAGTGTCCCCGTGTCCTTTTTAACACCTGTTTAACCATGGCTAAGCTTAATTAAATTAAAAATAATATTTTTTATTTTTTCTAAAAATCATGGTTAGATTGCTTAACCCTAGGAGGTGAGCGAATCTTGACCACAATTGATAGGTGGTAAAAAGAGGGCGTGGACCAATGAAATCACTGGGTCAGCTTCTAAGCTGAACCTGGGGTCCGTTTTCCATTTCCCATGATATATTATTGGTTACCTTTCAACAGAGTCGCCAAGTCGGAGTTTGGGAATTATTTTAGGGAAATTTGTCAAGGGGGGGGGGGGGGAGATGAAAATTTGGAAATAAATCACAAAATTTCGGGTAAGATATGTAAAAGTATAAAGTAAGATTACTAGTTACGCAAAAATATGAAAAAATATTTCATAATTCATATATGAGATACATATTCAAAAAAAGTAAAAAGTCATTAACAATGTGTTTAATTCGCAAAATTCATGATGTTTTGAAAATGTTTTTTTTTTCAAAAGTTGTGAATACTTCGTAAATTAATTATTCGATGATAAAGTCGTATATTATTTATCACTTTTTAAAAAAAATAAAAGAATTTTGTTATTATGCATGTCAGAATCTTGTTGGCTTCAAAGGTATGGCTTTTAAGAAAGTTTGATATGAAGGACCCTTAGTCTAGCCTCTTATCAACTAGAGATTAAACTGCTTAGAGGTCAAGTCAAAGACAACAGGAATCAAAGTACAGTGAAAATATTTGAAGAGGCTCTCTATGCTTGACAACAAGGAATTTGCACCCTTCGTGCATGGCATTGTTTTCTCCAAAGATCAATGTCCAAATATCCCTCAATTGTTGGTAGCCTCGTGTATGTAGAGGTGTCAACGAGCCAAATTTAGGACACAAAAACCTCTTGCAGACGAACCAAGGAATGAAGGAGCTCAATCGTATTAAAAAGAAGCCCAGGAGATTACAAGTTTTTAATTGTTAGCAAGACCTAGACGGCTGGACCAAATAGCTTAGGGCCATACAACATGGGCTATCCTCTTTTTTTAATTGGAACATGTTACCTTGGGCTTAAGTCAAGAGCCAAAAGTCAACCCATTAGCTAGAGTCTTTGTTTTATTTAAGAGTCTAGTTATGAATACTTGATTTTTACTATAAATAGTAATTTTCGGAAGTACTATAAATAGTAAATTCTAAAAGGGTCATTAGAAGCTTATTTTTATTAGTAGTCTTTCATAAGTGATCGATCTCTTTGTTTTAAGAAATAGAATATTCTCTAACTAGTTAAGGGAATAAGAGTCTTTTGATAGGATATTGTGTCCAAGTTTGAGTTAGAATAGAATTATAAAAGGTCTTTTGGCTCTATATATAGAGGCAGACATACTACTTTGTAACTAGATTCGAACAAATGATTGTTTGAAACAAATAGTCGTCTCTTAATTTTTGGTTGATAGCTGCTAATTGCTTAAATTAGTTATTGAACACTATGATTGTCAGATTTCACCACCGATCATCAAGAGTTCTTATTTGCCGAAATTTAAAGGAAAGGAGATGTCAAGATTTATCAATGCTTCGAAGCTTGGAATCCTTATTCAAGGCTGTCACGCCTCTCCAGCTCTCCTTTAAGGTAATCCCTTGATCTGAAACTCTTAACTTGCTTAAGACGTGAGTTTTGAAGAAAACCCTAGATTAACCTACACCATGATTACATAGTAACAAAGTTCTCGAATAATTCCCGAATTGTTCCCAAACTATTCATTCCTTAAGGGGTAACGTTTAAAAAGATTTTTTCCCCGAACTGACAAATTATTCGCGAATAATCCTGAACTAACGAATTATTCCGAACTTATGCCGAATTTATTCCTAAAGAAGATTCCTCACAAATTATTTGTTCATGCTTATTCAGAATTCTAAGATAAGAATGAGGGCAAAATGGATTTTTATTAGCAAAAGAATTATAACTAAAAACCCGAGACTTATTTCACACTAAAAAACCTCCATTTGACTGAATTCGCCAACTGATAGAAGTTTAAGATTTTACTTTGGAAGTCTGAGTCCAACAATTACTATAATACCCCTCTGGACGAAATTAACATATTAAGGAATTTTTGTGAGTTAGGTCGATCCGTTTTGAGTTAGACTATTCTTCTATTGGTCTACATCACCAGGCTTGGGTCAGGCCTATTCAAAATTCAGAAAAATGTACACCCAAGCCCCACCGGTTGACACACCTACATGTATGACACAATCTGCACTCATCCAGGCATCAATTTTCAGAATAACTAAGGAAATGAATGTTGGACTGCTGTTAAGCATCTCCTCAAATAATTGAGGAGAATGATAGATTATTTTTAGTTCACACAACTAAAAACCTATTAATACTCAATTAAACTGACGGTGCTTTGCAGACTGCCAGATCTAACAAATCCACATCAAGTGAAATATTTACTCTTGGAGGTAGAGCTATGAGATGGAGCGTGTAGCAGAATTACAATGTTGACTCAACCATAAAGACCGAGTATGTTTCAGCGAGTGAAGCAACAAAAAATGATGCGTGGCGCATAAGTTTCTTTTAGAGTTGTGAGTTGTTCCATTTAAACAATGTCCCATCACCGTATACTGTGATAGCAGTGCAGCGATGGCTCAGACAAAGGACCCAAGGAATCATAAGGCTGCAAACCACATTAAGCGAAAGTACCATCTAGTGCGTCATGTTACAAAGAAGATATATCTATGGCAAAAAACTCTTCCAAATAGAAATTAGCTGACCCTATGACTAAGGGACTTCCCTCTGTTGTATCAAGGGCACATGGAGGGTATGGGGCTTCAGGTAGTCCGAATTGGCTTACAAAAAGTGGGAGATGTTAGTGTTTGTGCCTTCAATAACCAATTCAGAACTTTTCCATGTATTCTTTTAGTGGATATATGATGTCAATGTTTTAAAAGGTGTGACCTGAGGCTTTTGGACCTCCAGAGGCGTGATGTGTAAGCCTCATACTCCTTCATTTTGTAAATAAAAAATAATCAGAAATTAGAAAATTTGTAAAAAGTTCAAAAAAATGATAAATATTTATAAGTGCTAAATAAATTATCCAACCATCATATGAAAAAGCAAATTTAAGAAAGGAAAGCAATAGCTGCAATCGAAATTTACATTTTTGTTCTAGATGATGTTCAAGTCATTGTATTGGATTATGGATTCCAGCAAACAACTACAAAGAAGTATTATAGAGGGAAAAATGAAAAAAAAAAAAAAAAATTCTAAAGTCTTCAAGTTATGTAGCTAGAACCCGATTTTAGGTTAATGCACGAAGCGTAAGCCTCAGGCATATAGCGAGCCACAAGGCATGGTGTCACGGTCAACTTTTTGATTTTGCGGAACAACCGTGCGGCGCCTTGATCTACCCATTATCTCAACCAACCTTACACCATTACACTATCCGTCCACTGAACCGACCCAACGTCTCGTGCTACAATGCTACGACAAGGTACGACCCACTACCGAGTCTCATCCGCTAAGCTACGCTCAGCTGGCTTATGTATTACCTCATCGTGTCGCATCCGACACTCGTCCAACACATAAGGTTCCCACGTCATTGAGGTTCCATCTCGTGCATCTCTCATGATGCTAAGGTTCCCCGATCAAGCCGAACATCCAACACGGCCCGATACTCTCGAACATGACTATCGGTCATCCCCACGCATCGCGGATAGCTTAGGAGCATTACTGCCCCGTTTACCAAGCATTGAGAGCATAACACCCATAACGTGATCCTCGATCATCTGACCGAGTATCCCAACCATACCTCGCATACCTCCTAGATGACCATGATGCATACCGCACGCTTAAAGATCATACTAGGGTAAAACCTCTTGCCCAAAGGCTCTTGCGCAGTGCTAGGATGTCCGTCTCCTTTGCACCGTCCTTGGATGCTCCAACAACCATCCAAGGAGACTCCAAATCCCCTTTAGGATCCTAGACCCCGCCCTTAACTCCTTTGAGGTTGCTCATTAGGTGGCCCCAGATGTGCCACAAGGGAAGGTAGAGCTACGCCCTTCTCCTCAAGGTGGATGATAAACCTTTCACCCTTTTCTGAAAGGAAACATCACCATTACTGGTGGAGTCATACTGGTCTTTTACGGAACAATACATTAAAGATCCACAAACCATCTGTACCATTGAACTCGTATTAACTTTCTCTTCGAATGAAGGTACTATCGGCCCTACTTCCAACATACCATGTGAGCCCCACAACACTCGCCCATATGTGTCTGACCAAGCACCAAACTCAAGCTTCACTACATAACTCTTCGTGTGCACTTCACCCAAACCATAGTACCTCGTACACAACATCAAGACACCTTTATGTCCCTTCACTTTGGTATCTCAACACTAAAACACCAATCTTGCACCACGTTGCGCTATCGCTTGCATAGTGCCTCGCCTATCTCCTAGGCACCGCACTGGCATCCTTTGCCCATGCTCAGGCCATCCCGGCCCAGTATCACGATCATGGCAGTACTAGACAACTTTCAACCATGACACTCTCTCCCACCTAATTAGGTCAATGTCCTCATCGACTCTCACCAAGTATTCATCAGCTCCCCAACACAGCTTGCACACCTGCTCCTTCCACATATTAGAACTCACTTCTGACAGCCTAACATATCAATTACTGTTTCAAACTTCACATTCTCACGAATTTTGTCTGAAACTTTCACCACACTTCGCCTAATTTCACACTGAACGTGGCCTTAGAGACTCTGTACACTGCCTTTGTCTTCAACATTTTTGTCTTCAACCCGTTGTCCGAACTTTTGAGAGGGATAATCTTTCTCGAATTTCCTCAAGTACACATCGCCATGCGCATGTTTTGGTCTTCCCAGGACCATCACTTGGCTGTCCCAAGCATAGTCACAAAAAACTGCGTTTTTTTGAAAAAAAACTCGTTTAAAAATCGCATTAATACCCTGCCGTAGAAAACAGCGTTTAAAACCCGTTTTTTGAATAAAACACGTAATATAGTTTTAAACCCGTTTAAAACGAATAATACGAAAAAAAAACACGTTTAAAATGAATAATACGAAAAAAAAACGGATAATCTTGAAATTTTTTTGGGAATGAAGATTATGCAGATATTGACGACTTTGATGCTCTTTTGAGGGATTGATGAATATAAATGAGTAATTTTATTAATATACGTATTTTAGTCTTGTTTTTAATCTTGATAATTGATGTTTTAATGAAATTTAATGCCTTGATGGAATGAATTTGATGTTAAAATGATGTTATGAACTTATTATTATTGATTATAATTATTCTTTTTATTTATTATCTCACGAAATTGTTAGATATATTCATTAGTATCGTTACTAACTTTTAAAATTATAAATTTTTTCTCCGTTTTTTCCCGAAGTTTTCCCGTATTTTCCCAATTTTTTCGAATTTTTCCGTACTTGACCATTGCCGAATTGTTCCCGAACCCCGACTTTGTGACTATGGTCCCAAGCATTACGCTGACACTGATTGTCACCATGAACTTCGATCTTCAATCTCACAACCCTGATCTTCAGCTTCCACTAGGCATTCAACTGTCATCCACTTCACTCTTGAAGCTTCATCCATTGCAGTTCACTCCGTCGAACTACACTCATCGTTCATCTTGAACATGAAGTACGTCACCCATGACGAGGCTCGCAAGCTACCCGCATCTCATACGGTACTTCCTCCACGATCTGCTTTCTTAGTTTACGCTTACGAGCATCGGCTTGTTGTCCCACTTCAACACTAAAGTCATCCCACAATAGCACCGACATCCACATCCTTTACCCAAAGTCACAAACACACCAAGCATCTTCCGATGCAACATGGCCAGCAACCCTATACGTTACTCGAAACCGCAATAGTGTCCACTACGCCAAATCTCTACGGAACTCTCTATTGGTGCATCAAGTCCCTGATGCACTAATCTTGTTGCTTCCATTCATTGGTGCAAGACCATTTTGCACGTCTTCCTTGGTTGTGTACCAATCCACTGACACACTTCTTCTTGTGATCCTTAACTCCATCACTTGTGTTGAACTCAATTCGTCGAGCTCAACTTTTCATAGCCAACAACCTATGAAGTTGTCTAAAGTCACTGCATCATTTCAATCTTTAACACATTGCCTCACTCTTGAGGTCTTCCCTCTTACTTCTAATATTTACCTGAGTGCTCCCCCACTCAAGTTTGCATTACATTTTGTATTCTTATTGTGCCTCTCTCGTACCTCCACTCCTTGAGTACCTTGAGATAGCACTCATCCACTCCATTGCATCCTCTCATACAATTGAGCTTCCAACCTTGACTAGAGTATTTCATTACTCAAGTCTTTGGCACCTTGCCAACATATTTGTGTGACTCTAGTATCTCAACATCCTGTGTCTTCAGCTGAGAAAACACTTCACCTGATCTTTGCACCACTGTGTTATTTCACTACGTGTAGTCTTCATACATCAACTCCAGGAGTCTTCATCTAGAACCAACACTGTGCTCTTCAAGTCCCAACATTGTCTTCACCCTGAGTACACATTTGATTCTGAATATTCCATTGACCACTATCCACTAGTAGCCTTGCTCCAACACACCATTGCATTAGAGACCAACACCTATATTGTTGTCGAACCTCATCACGATCCTGGACAAGTCTCTTCCGTAACAAGTCCACTTTCTAGAAGCCAACAAACTCTGTAGCCAATAGCACTCCCACTACTCGAAACCACAGTAGAACACTTTGTGCATTCCAACCTGATCACCTGTTGCAAACTGTAGCTTCAGTCTCTCACGAGCAACCATTCTCCCATGAGCAACCATGCTCTGATACCAACTGTCACGGTCAACTTTTTGATTTTGCGGAACCGTGCGGCGCCTGGATCATCCTATGATCTCAACCAGCCTTACACCATTACACTATCCGTCCACTGAACCGACCCAACGTCTCGTGCTATAATGCTACGACAAGGTACGACCCACTACCCAGTCCCATATACTAAGTTACGCTCAGCTGGCTTACGCATTACTTCATCATGTCACATCCGACACTCGTCCAATACATAAGGTTCCCACGTCACTGAGGTTCCGTCTCGCGCATCTCTCATGATGCTAAGGTTCCCCGATCAAGCCGAACATCCAACACGGCCCGATACTCTCGAACACAACTATCGGTCATCCCCACACATCACGAATAGCTTAGGAGCATTACTGCCCCGTTTACCGAGCATTGAGGGCATAACACTCATAACGCGATCCTCGATCATCTGACCGAGTATCCCAACCATACCTCGCATACCTCCTAGATGACCATGATGCATACCGCACGCTTAAAGGCCATACTAGGGTAAAACCTCTTGCTTGAAGGCTCTTACGCAGTGCTAGGATGTCCGTCTCCTTTGCACCGTCCTTGGATGCTCCAACAACCATCCAAGGAGACTCCAAGATCCCCTTTAGGATCCTAGAGCCCACCCTCAACTCCTTTGAGGTTGCTCATTAGGTGGCCCCAGATGTGCCACAAAGGAAGGTAGAGCTACGCCCTTCTCCTCAAGGTGGATGATAAACCTTTCACCCTTTTCCAAAAGGAAACATCACCATTACTGGTGGAGTCATACTGGTCTTTTACGGAACAATACATTGAAGATCCACAAACCATCTGTACCATTGAACTCGTATTAACTTTCTCTTCGAATGAATGTACTATCGGCCCTACTTCCAACATACCATATAGGCCCCACAACACTCGCCCATATGTGTCTGACCAAGCACCAAACTCAAGCTTCACTGCATAACTCTTCGTGTGCACTTCACCCAAACCATAGTACCTCGTACACAACATCAAGACACCTCCATGTCCCTTCACTTCGGTACCTCAACACTAAGGCACCAACCTTGCACCACGTTGCGTTATCGCTTGCATAGTGCCTCGCCTATCTCCTAGGCACCGCACTGGCATCCTTTGCCCATGCTCAGGCCATCCCGGCCCAGTATCACGGTCATGGCAGTACTTGACAACTTTTGACCATGACAATGGGGCATTCGCCTCATGTGAGTCTCACACTTTGAGGTGTAAGCCTCAGGGGGGTTTAAGCCTCAAGGTTAAACATTGATGTGTTTTCCTTAGGCCTCGCCCTCGAAGCGAGCCTCAAGGTGTAAGCCTCACATGTCTTTTAAAACATTGGGTGTCATTTCTGGCAACTTATTTTATGCATATTACATGTTCCTTTGTTTTCGTTTATTGAATAATTGCGATTATACTATTCTTCATTGGTATTGGGATTCCTTTCTTGAGTTAGGTCTCGAGGCAGCATCGCATGAATAATCGTAATACATGTTGAAATGATCATCCAGTACTTGGCAAACCTAATTGATTCATAGCTAGAAATGAGCAAGGACAGCTCCTCCATATGGTTACCATATGTGAGATGGTTGTCAATTGAATGGTGATGTCTTCTCAATCATTTTCAAATCATTTTCACATCCATATGAGTGGGGAGGTGCATTTATTTGCACACACATTTCACATGATCATTCTGAGGGAAATTTTGAGAACCGCTGTCTAGGGTTAGAGTGAGTACCTTTCTATCGATAAATAACGTGTATATATAATTTAAAAAATGGTAGGTACACATGGTAAGGGAATAGACTACCCAAATAAAATAGTAAGGATATAGACTACCCAAATAAAATAGTAAGTCAGGAATCCTTCAAAACATGCCTCCAATTATATACAAGATTAGCCCATCAAGTGTCAAATAATTCCTTTTGCATGGAAATCCAACTATAACAAGTCCATCCAATAAGGCTTCTAGCCTATTCATTGAGATTTTATTGGATTTTCTTAATGGAGTAGTCTCTGTAGCTTCTGCAAATAGCTCTCCGTGCCTTTAAAGATCCTATAATTTCTTTCTTTCCAAATTCTCAACAAAGCGCAAGGGCAAAATCCTCCAAAGAATCTTACCCATCTTCAAAAATTCCCCATACGGCAAACCAAGGAATATTCTTTTGCGTAAGATCAAGGCAAAGCCAAATGGAGATATGAAATAGCTTCAAAACAACCAAGGTAACTGCCAATGGATGAGAAGGTGATTTACAACCTCCTCGCTCGACTTGCACATATTGCACCTGCTAGGGATTACCGTTCTTCGATTTTCAGAGGATTGACCATAAAATCTTATCCATGAAAGCCAACCAAATGAAGGCTTTACTTCAGGGAGACCCTTTTCAAGAAGATTGCATAGAAGGTTTCAACTAAAAAGGAACTTCTTGGGTCACTTTTCCAATTGCACTGATCTTCCTTGTCTAGATTAATTTGGGCTCTAAGATTACTCACCAAGAGAAGAATGTCCTCTTCAATTTCCATAACTAAGATTACTTTTGAAGATGGAATTCCAAATGATCTCCCAATATTTTCTTTTCAAATACTTATCTAATAATGATGTCCTTATGAGGGAATATGTATAGACACGAGAAAATATAACAAAAGCAACCAATCCCACAGTAATCATCCTCCCAAAAACATATTTTACTGCCCCTACAGCTGCTCCAAGAATTGTGTGTCAAAGCTCCTAACGGTTAGAGTGGGTACCTTAATTGCACTATCATACAAGCCCTTTGACTAGTGACTTTGGTGGACATCTGAGAATTTGTCTGGATGTTTTTATTTACCAACCTGTGAGCCCATAACGCAATATCTGGGTGTTTTAGGTGTCAAAAACATCGTAAATGTCTACCAAATATAAATCGAAAATCCATAACTCAAGAGGGGAATTTTAGCAGGAGCGAATTTCATGCTTAGGTTGATTGGACAATCATATCCTAGCTAGGGTCATCTTTTATAAATTAGTTGTTTTAAAAAAGCTGTTCTAAAACCATATTTAATTTGGATGACAATCCAAAATGTTTTTATAATTTTTCAATCAAATTGATCTTTTAGAATTTGCAAGCATGTATTTTTAGGTATTGGGTAGTAAATGATTTACCTGGAGATTGTAGGGATATGGTATGTGGCAGGAATGTGTCTAATAATCTTGTAGGCTGTTGTGCAGACTCTTATAAGCAGGTAACTTATCTGAGTCAGGCACGTGTAATTGCGATATCTTATGATGTATATCATGTACTCAAAATGAGAATATAGCCGAATATAATAGTACTGTATTCATCACCTATAAACCTTTTAAAGGATAAACTAGAGCAACTATGAAAATTTATCTCGTGTAAATAAAAATAGAAGAGTCCCACCTCCCTCTCTTTTTAGAGAGGGTTGTGTGGGTGTGTGGCCTTGTGCCAAGGGTATGAGTATGGGTATGTGTGTGAGTGTGTTGTGTGTGTTGTATAGAGTGTGTGTGAGTTGTGTGTGATCAAAAAAAGATAAAATAGTCCCACATCGGTGGCCTATGTGTGCTTGAGTGAACCCATAAGGCCCCACCTCCCTCTCTTTTTAGAGAGGGTTGTGTGGGTGTGTGGGTACGGGTATGGGTATGGGTATGGGTGTGTGTGTGTGTGTGTGTTGTATAGAGTGTGCGTGAGTTGTGTGATAAAATAATAGAAGAAAAGAAATTCCATTCAAAGAAGGGAACCGAAAGCCGCTCAATTGTCCACTACTTCTTATACTTCTAAATATATATATATATATATATAGAGTGAGGTTCATATGAGCCCTGCTCACAAGAACCTCTTGTAAGCAACTGATTTACGACCGTCAATTCGTTTACCCTTTTTAATCCAACCGTTGAGGAAGACAACCCAAAACCAGGAGTAGTTTTGGTTTGGGGACTTTCCTTAAAAGCGAAAATCCTTCAATCTCCCTTAAAAAACGTCTCGTGCTCTCTCTCTCCTTATTCTGTCCCTCTTCTCTCCTCTCATTCTCTTTACCGTTTAAAACTTCGATTTCTAGGTTAGATTTTTTAATTTTAAATTTAGATTTTAGGTTAGATGTATAATACCTTCTTCTCCTTTGGCACAAGGCTATTAGAAGCAGGAATCAAATCCAATTACAAACAGTTCTGAGCCCAGACTGGTGAAACAGTAAAAATTGCTTTCCCTTTCCTCCATTGGATCACCTTGATGAATTCTCTATCTCCAATATACCAATTTTCTTCATGCAATAATTAGGATTTTCGCTTCACTGAGCCAAAAGTTGAGAAACAACCCAAAGAACTTCCTTTGGAATCAATGGTTTATGGAATTCCTTATCCAATTTGGGAGTTCATCCATAATTTAAATAACTTAAAAAACTAACATGAAATCTAATCTAAATTGTATTTATAATTAAACAAAAAATATTTCAGATTTGAAATTAAATTAATATAATCTAAACTTAAAAAGAAAAAAAAAATGGCACTTACCTACTTGCTGCAATGGAGATGGGTAAGTTTTCATTCTTGTTTAGTTTATATAGATTATGGAGTACTCTAAACTAAAAAGGAAGAGCTAAAAAGAATGCCCAGATTGCTGTATTGGAATTCAGGAGAGAGAGAATGAGGAGGAGAGGGAGTTCAGGGGAGAGAGAATGAGAGGAGGAGAGGGAGAGACGTAAGAGATTCAGAAACGCTGGTTTTAATATTTAGGACGGTTTTAAATAAAAACCACTTGTTTTTGTTCTAAGCTCGGATTTAAAAGGTATTTAGATCCAACAGTTATTCAGTAATCACTTACGAGAAGTTCCTATCAGCTGTGCTAATAGGAACCCTTCTCTCTATATATATATATATATATATATATTTTTGAAGGTTCCGATAAACCTTCCCAAGACTGGTACCTCCTTTCACACCACCCACTACCCACTAAGCGTTGCACCAAAAAATTACAACATCTACCGAATCCCTGAATCATATTTTTAGGGGTCACCGAATTCCAACACCTCACATCTGTATTAGACTCTGATACTAGTGCCCGTACCTGTGCAACTTGGGTGCAGGGCACAGGTGTATTATATACTTTCATAAAACCCTATGTCAACATAGGCCATTATGTAAATTCCTACGGGCTTCTTCGCAATTTGGCAAAGGAGCATCTCAAGATTCTCAACTAACCCATTTGGATCTTACTCCGCTCTAGTTGTCTCTCTTCAAAAAATTAATAAGCAGGGAAAAAAAATAAGGCCCCATAGCTCCATATGAGAGAAGAGCAAAGAGGGTGGGCTGTACATTTCATTGAAGGGCAGAACTCTCACTAGGGTCTATGGCTTAAAAGAAAAGAGACTACAACCATACACTTCTATTTCAATAGGTATGTTCTATTTTGCTTATTTTATAATAGGAAGATAATCACCTCCTCCATCAGTGACGCGAGGAGGGCGTCTCAGCTCCCCTTTTCTTGCCATGTGTCCTCTTTTTAACTCCTTTTAACTGTAGCTAAGATTCACTCACCCCTAGGGTTCACCCATCTACCCTTGGTTTTAAAAAAAAAAAAATTTATATATATAAATTTAACCACATAGGATAACAAAATTTTACTAGAGTTCATGACAGTTTGAAGGGGTGAGAGAGAGGAGCAAAAGTTAGCTCCTCGCCTATGGAGCAAACTATTGCTCTTTATAATATTAGTTAAATAATATAAATTAATAAGATAGTGTCATGAATTTTTGGTAAAGAATTTTTTTAATTCAAATCCCAAAAGCCAACAGAGAAGTGGGGTGGGAGTTGCGAGAAAAGACAAAAACAATAATAACAACGATGAGAGATGCAACCGAAAAGAAAAATAGTTCAAACCAAGGTTTTGATCGTATTACAGGATAAAGGACTTAAGTGTGTCACCAACTCACAGTTACCAACCATCATAATGGTTGTAAAACAGTTATACCAGTGTATCTTTTTCTCAGTCTTTTATGATTTAAAATGTGTTATATACTTCATCATATTAGCATTATTTAGTACTTTATCCCACTTATTTGGGACCGGCAAGATAAAGCCTTTTCTGCTATTCTTGCATCTTCATATAAGAATACTGAAATTTTCACAAAATCCTTGCATATTCATATAACAATTTTGTTATAACTAACAATGTTAAAATTTAACAACAAATTCCCTTAATAGAAATTGCAAGAGCTATGAATTAAATCTAAAACACATGGGTTTACTTCAAATTTCAAAAATCCAGGTGAAATAGAAGTTCTTTTCTTTCCTTGCTTCCTTCCTTCCTTCCTTTCTTTCTTCCTTCCCTCTTCTTTCCTTTCCTTTCCTTTCCCTTTCTCTTCTTTCGTTTACTTTCCTTCCATTCTTTCTCTTCTTTCCTTTCCTTTCCTTTCTCTTCTTTCATTTCCTCTCTTCCTCTTTCTTCTCTTCTCTTCTTCTCTACATACTGTTCTGTGCTACTGTTTTTTTTACTGTTCCTTTACTATGTTTTTACTGTTCCTGTGCTATATATTGTGCTGAGAGAACAAAAATATAGATTTTAATCCACGTGTGGGTGGTTTCACAACCCAATACATGACTTTAACAATCTTATTAACAATCTAACCCTTCATCTTTACCTTTATTATACTTAAGTCCTTACGCTCGAAGAAAATTTATAATTAACACCTTAATCATTGATTAATCAACTAATTATAATTAGTAATAAAAAATAATATTTTTTTAATTTATCCAAATCCTTTTTTACATTAGACTGGTCATTTCTATTACTGTCGAAATTTAGAAATTCTGCTCCGATTGATCGATATATAATCTGAAGTCTAAATTCTTAGGATCTCTTTCACATCCTTTTAGACTTCCCGTCATCCTTATAGAGCCTTCAACTTGCACAAACTCACTAATCTTCGGTATAGTTTTTTTTTTTTTTTGGGTCACGGAGGGTGTCCCAAACCCTTTGAGGCAAGGACTAGTCCCTTCGGATGAGTGTCTCCACCGACCCACTCGAAATTTTCCCTACGGACATCAAGGTAAGTCGAGGAGTGGGGAGTTGAACACACAACCAAAGGGAGCAAACCCAGGATGCTAGCCAACTGCACCAGCCCCTAGTAGGTATGCTCTTCAACATAGTTGCCAAGTATAGGTGCAGGGATAATACGGCAATGATCTGTACGGAAAGTACGGGTTTTATACGGCAAATGTATGAGAAAATTCCAAATTAATTAATACTTATATATAAATAAAAATCATCTTACTAACTAATAACAATCATTTAATACGGAATATGCATTTAGCACGGTAAAAGTATGACAAAAATACACGTATTGTGCTCATTTAATACGAAATTTGCATATTAAACATGTATTATACGGTGTTATGCATATAATACGTAACACAGAAAAAAAGTACACCATTTAAAACGGTGACTCCCCACCCCCTAAAAGTATTATAAGGGTATAATATGGGGGTTTGGTAATTGTGCTCTTCGGTGTTGTCATTGGCCTACATTGACCAACACTCTACGCCCCTTCAAAATGTATTATATACCTAATATTTGAAAGTAACATAATAGTTTCGGATAACTATATTCTAAATAACAGTGTTACAATGGATATAATACATAAATAAGTTTGTCATATTGAGGCCAATATTTATGTATAAAACATAACAAAGATGATGCTTACCCACCAAAGATAAGGACATAGATGACCGATTAACAGATATAACAAGACTATTGATGTCATATTGGCTGTTATGAAGACATGAATCAACAATTGGCTGGAGGAAGAAAAATAGATACAGATAACTTAAGATTTTTATTGCACAGTAGCATATTTTTAAGTAAGCTTAACTGGATCAATACAATAACCTTTACTAATTAATATTTTTAATATAATATCTTTATTCTTTATTATCTATAAACTAATAAAACATGTATATTAAACGGTAAGCCGATCCCGAGGATATGAATATATATATATTTAATAGAGTTCTAATAGCATGTAGAACAAAAATGGGTTCTCAGTTATCATATATATATATATATATATATATATATTTATTTAATAGAGTTCTAGTAGCACGTAGAACAAAAATGGGTTCTCAGTTATCACGTGAATACTAAGCTCTTCCATGTCTCTAAACATGTTCCTACCAGGGATGCTTATCCCATGCCATAAAATCCTCTAATTAAGACAGAGACATGAGAAGTTCAAACTTCAAAGGCTTGTTCTAGAAAAGAATAACAAGTCAATGAAGAAGTTACAAGGATATATTTCTTGAAGATCTTTCCAATGCATTGAGAGTTAACATAGCAACACCACAACTAATGCATTTCAGGGCAGATAGGGCCTAAAATTTCTAGGTGAATAAAATGATTGCAGGCATTCAGACAGAGAGTACATGAAGTAATTATGACAATTACCTTATAGAGGTAGCAATATAAACAGTCAAAGGACAAGAATCATGGGAAATTGCACGAGTAGGGGTTTTCCAAAGAACACTGGAAAGTGACAATACAGCAGAGGGACTGTCACTTATAACACGGACTTTTGCATCGCATTTTGGTAATGAACCAACAGCTCCATCATGAACAAAGACATCTGACATGGATGATATGTGAGATGTGACCTAACAAAAGAAAAAAATTATGTATGCATCAAGATGTATAGCGGGCACGATAATATACTCCAAAAAGGTTAGTCCAACTAAAACAAGATATACATACATATATACACATATGTACTGGTGTACATAGACATACATAAATACATATACACTACAAATATGGTTGACCAAGACAAATGAAAGAGAGTTGGCTTGAACATAATACGAAGGGAAAACAATGAGGTCATAACACCTATTCCTTTAGGATGGAAAAATATAAACCCTTGTCAGGACAAATACTAGTCGTTTTAATAGTGGCAAAATTCCAATATCAATGAGTCTGGACAATGAGCAAACAGCACAACATTTTAATTTTATGATCTATTACTTAATCAAACATTATAAGAGAAAGGAAAGAATATTTTTATATGAAACAAGATATTCTTCATAGAAAACACATATTTACAGTATCGAACTGTGGCAGAAAATAGCCAAAACAAGTGGGATGTTATGAACAGGCTCCAAATCTCCTTACAAAATACTTATGGATCCAGTTGCAAATTGAATTGATATCCTTAAGATCAATTAATTATTGCAAAGAAGAAAAGTAATCTCTGCAAGGTGCTTTTAAACATTAAGTCATGCAAAAATGGATCAAAATTCTCTTCAAAGTGCTCTTGAAAAGAAGATATTCAAGCCTAGAGTCAAGACATGCCTGTTTTAAAAGTTTACTAAATTGTGCCTTGGAAATTTCAGAACCCCCTCCCACAGCATTGCCTCTCACATAAACTGGAATACCAGACAGAGACTCTACAAGAATCCAAAAACAAGTCATAGTGAAAGCCAATCAATTGCAAAGAAAGAAATAGGATGTGAAAGACAACTAAGCAAAAGATCAGAGTTGCTACCTCCAGTGGTTGCACCTTTCTGTAGTAGCTCAGAAGACTTCAAGTTGTGAAAAGTTTTATCTTTAACAATTATACCTCTCCCGGAAAGAGCACAATTAAGACCATAAGAAACCACTGGGCCCTCCCTGCATAAAGAAAGGTGTGAGCAACAGATTTAGGGAATGAACTAAGGCACTCCAGTCAAATATGCCAAGTCTCCAATGCAGTGTTACTTATATCATATGCAATGAGCAACCTTAAATCTCTAAAACGGAAAAAAAAAATACCTACTTGATGTAAGCTAATTTTAGAAGTCAATAAATTCTTCTAATAAAAAGAAAATATAGGATCTTTTTTTTTAATATATAATCAAGCAAATATATTAAAAGAGAAGCATAGAAAAGTACAAGAGCATAGAGAGGATAGAGGTCACAAGCTCGTGAACCCTAACCAAGGAAAACAATATGGGACCTATCATGACAGCAAAACTCCGATATCCACTCCCATAAGACTAGTGGCACACCACTCCAAAATTAGCAATCGAACTCTAGCACAGATTCTTGGAAGCGAGGAATATGAATCCTAGAACACTCGCTTGTTCGTTTCTTTCCAAATGGACCACGCTATAGCACCCGGAAGCACAACCCAGATAGCCATCCTTGAACTCTCCCCACTCGCTAAACACCAGTTAGATAAGAAGTTATGAAATGAAAAGGGAAAGACCCAATCCACGTAGAAAAGAAAGAAGCTCCTAATTTCACATGCAACTGGACAATGCAAGAGTAGGTGATCTACCGACTCTTCTGTATGGAGGCACATGTAATACTGATTGGCCATCCTCCACCCTCTAGATTTCAAGTGATCACATGTGAGAATTTTGTTCAACAATGTTGTCCATAGAAAAAACAATACTTTGGTAGGAATACTAGGATTCCACATTGTCCTATGAGGAAAGGGACCAGGTTGGACTAACTCAAACGATTGTACCACGGATCTCACTGAGAATCGACCCTTGTTGCCTTTAGACCAAACTCTGCAGTCTCTACCATGAGATGATAGAGGGTGAGCTCCTAGAAGCTCTAAAAGTCTACCAAACTCGGCTAACTCCAATCGTTTAAAGACCTCCTCAAGATCGGACTCTACACACAAACACCACACCCCCTCTCAAGATAGTCCCTAACATACGCGTTCCTATCCACGGCTAGATGGAAAATGGCACCAAATTCATCCTGGAGTTTCCTCGCCCCATACCACACATCCTTCCAAAATCTGACATCCGAACGGACCCCTACCCTAAACTCAAAAAATGGTATCACCAACAACGGACATGATGGCCTTCCCCATCCCCACCCCATATGTACCCTTAACCTCTCTCGGAACCCAACATGATTGCTCCCCGAATTTGGTCACAATTACAGCCCGCCATAGACTCTCTCTCCTCTCCAAATATCCACTCTCATTTCCCCAACAAGGCCTTATTTACCAAAGATAAAGGCTTCAAATTCAGGCCACCCATCCTCTTAGGACGACATATACTACCCCAATCAACCAGGTGATATTTAAAACGAGTCCCTTTCTCATGCCACAGGTACCCTCGCTGCATACGTTCTAGGGACATTACTATCGAGCGAGGGATGAGTAGGATAGACATAAAATAGGTCGGCAGAATGCTCAGGGTACTCTGGATAAGGGTAAGCTTGCCTCATTTAGATAAAAAAGACGATTGCCACCAAGACAGACGTTTGGCAAATCATTCCAACACAAGGGCCCACATTGCCCTGGATTTAAAACTAGCCCCCAATGGCATCCCCAAGTATATTGAAGGCAATGACCCCATCCTACAACCAAGACATGCCAGATTGGCCGCATCCAACACCTCCCCTACCCCAATAATCACATATTTGGACAGGTTGACCCACAAACCCGAAACAACCTCGAAACATTGGAAAAGACGTCTAAGATGGATCAACTCTCAGCAGGACGCTCTACAAAAAACCAAGGTGTCATCTACAAACTAGAGGTGAGAGATTCGTAATAGATCGTTGCCTATGGTGAAACCTTCAAAAATTGGGCCGTCAGCTCGGGAAAACATCCGACTCAAAGCTTCCGCGACAATGATGAAGAGGAAAGGGGATAGGGGGTCCCCTTGCCTCAAGCCCCTGGAACTTGGGAAGTAACCATCCGGTCTCCCATTGATAAGGATGGAGAAAGTTACTGATTGGATACAGGAGTGCATCCACTAGCACCACCTAGACCCAAATCCCATTTTTTTCAACAGGTAGCCTAAGAAATCCCAATTAACATGATCGTATGTTTTACCCAAATCCATTTTGCACACAAGACTAGGAACCTTCGATCGAATCCATTTGTCGAGGCATTCGTTGGCTATCAATATTCCATCAAGGATCTGTCTACCACCCACTCACGTCCCTTGTTGGAGGGATGTGATGTGACCCATCACACTCTTGAGTCTAGTAGCTAAGACTTTAGAGAGGATTTTGTAGACGCTACTCACCAGACTGATCGGCCTGAAATCCGAAATATCTCACACCCCTTTCTTTTTTGGAATGAGCACAATGAAAGTGCTATTAATCACTCGGTCGAAATCCCCCACCCTATACAGCTAACTCATCACTCCCATAAAATCACTACCCACTATGTCCCAACACGAGTGGTAAAATTCTATCGTGAACCCATCTAGCCTAGAAGCCTTATCCCCGGTCATGCTGCGAATCACCCTCACAGCTTTCTCCTCAAAAGGAGCCTCCAAGCCATCACTCTGCTCGCCAAACAAACTCCCAAAAGATAGGCCATCTAATTACGGCCGTCATTTCTCCTTTTCCCTATACAGGTCTTGATAGAAAGAAACAGCACTAGTTGCAATCTCTGAGTTCTCCTCCCGCCATTCACCGGCTATTCTTAATTTTGAAATAAAATTGCTCTTCCGGTGCTAGTTGGCCATCCTATGGAAGAATTTTGTGTTTCGGTCTCCCTCCTTTAGCCACCTGACTCTAGTTTTCTGCTTCCAACTGATCTCTTCTATTTTTACCGTTTGTAAATACTCCAGCTTCCTAGCCTCCCTTAGCTGAATTTCTTTAGTGGAGAGAGATCTCGAATCTTCAGCGATATCCATCTCGCCGATATCCTTTAACAGACAAGCTAGTCGGGCTTAGATGTTACCGAACTCTTCTTTATTCCATTCCTTGAGCCTAGCCTTGAGGGCTTTTAACTTGAGCCCAAATCTTGTGTTGGCTAACCCTTGACCACTCTTGGTCTTCCACTCTTGCCATCACCCCCTTAAACTTTTCATCTTGAAGTCACATGTTTTCAAAACGAAAAGGAGTGGGACCTCCCTTAAAGCACTCGGACTCCAAGGATAAAGGGACATGATCAAATGTAGGTCTAGGCAAAGAGAGCTGAATGGTGTTCCGGAAACGTCTTTCCCATTTCGGATGACAGAGGAATCTATCCAATCTACTCGCTAGACCCCTAGACCCAGATTGGACCCATGTAAACTAGGTGCCTTTTAGAGGAAATTCGAGCAATTAATGGAGGTGAATAAACTCCCCAAACCTCCCCATTTTGGCATTAATAGCACATCCTCCTTTTCGCTCCTTGGGGAAATAAATGTTGTTGAAATCACCTCCAAGACACCACGGGGCGTCCCACCTAACACTCAAATCATCAAGTTCGGACCACAAAACAGAGCCCTCCAAACTGCCTAATGGGCCATAAACTCCATAAAAAACCCATTTGAACTCCTCCCCCACCCAGTGAAAAAAGATGGAAATCGAATATGCCCCCAACTCAAATCCAACACCTCGAGACGATCCCTGTCCTAGATCAACAAAATGCCCCCTAACGCCCCTAAGGAAGGGACAGCTACCCAATTTTGGTATCGAAATGTCCCAAAGATCTTTGATAATGTGATCTTGGATTCCTTCCAATTTAGTCTCATGCTAAAAAATTGCTACCATTCAACTTAATGATAGTAATTTGCACATTTGGGGCATCCCCATGTCCAAGGTGTACTTCCCCACCACTACATGGGTTAGAGGAGTCTTGGCACACTTCCGAGTCACTCATTGCACTTCAAGGGGACTAATTTGCACAAATCAAGTCCTTAAACTACCACCACAAATGGATATACAACCCAAATCAACACTTCCAATTTCACACAAAGAGTTTAAACAACCCAAATCAACACTTCTAACTTCACACAAAGAGTCTACACAACCCAATCTAACTTCACACAAAGAGTCTACACAACCCAAAACAACATTTCCAACTTCACAAAACTTTTCTCAAACACTCGGAGGGCACCCAACTTGCACAACACCTTAATGGAACATTTTTCACTTTCACACATCTTTTCCCAAACACATAGGGGGCCCAAAAAAACATTTCCAACTTCACATAACTTTCCTCAAACACTTGAAGTGCACCTAACTTACACATCACCTTCATGGAACACTTTTCACTCTCACACAACTTTTCTCAAACACTTAGGGGCACTCAGCTAGCACGTCACCTTCATAAAAGACCAAAAATCACCTCCTATGCACATTGCCATTGAAAAATTTTGCCAAAAAACATTTTTCCATGATAACTAGTGAGGAGTAAAATCCTTACCGGAGCTTCAATACTCCAATCAACATGAGACCACCAATATCTTCGCAATTCCTATACGGATCAAAAACCAACCAACTAGCTTCACAAAACTCCCATCTCCATGTCTCAAAAAATTTTGAAATCAATACCATAAATCCTTACACATCTAGGCTCATTAGATGAGAGAAAAAACAAGTCATCCATACCTTGGCCCCTTAGATCTTGAGATGCTCTGATACCAAGTTGACTTGATTAGTTTGGTTTAGTTTAGGGTTTGAAAGAAAGAAGAAGAAGAAGAAAAGGAAGAATAGAGAGCTTAGCTCTTCTCTCTCATTCATTAGGTTATATACTTAACCTCTAGAAATGAATATTTCAAGTATGACATTGTTACATACACTCTATCATATTAACACCCAAAGATCTACTATACCATAAAGGTACAATAGACCAAACAGTATTCAGCAACCTATACCAGCCATATCATTTGGTGGAACCATTATTCAAAATTGAATTTCACTTAGAAATACTTTGACAAGGATGAGATGAGTAGTTGCTTATTTCTCATGGAATACATTAATACTATTAAGCTCTCCAAGATATGAATCAGTGTCGAAAGTGGTTCTCATGGCGTAGACTGACACAAATCAGCACCAACAGACTATGAAAGATGGCACCTGTGGTATTGATGACATCATTAGGGACACCTAAAGTACCCTTAATTGCATTCCATGAAGTCACAGATCAAACCAAGATCTTTCTTGGGGAGTTAAAAGCTAATTAGATTGCTCGAGGTTTGCCAGTGCTCATGACAATAGACAGAAGTTACTTAGACTAAAATATGTTGTTGATTAACAAGGACTGGTACGCCTATGGAGGTCAAAAGCTTGTCTAGCCACCAGGATGGACATTTTTAGTGAAGTTATTGGTCAATCAGTCGTATCTCAGGGTGGTCATAAGGACTGGTACAAATATTCAATTCCAGTTCAATGAACTTAAACAAAGACATCCAAGAGCAAAAGATAACAAAAGAAAATAAAAATACAAGATAATTACATGCTAAAAAACTCCTGTTATATTAATAAATTTCATCAAATGAGTGAATTACCTATGAAACACAACTGTTTCTGCTTCCCCCTCAGCCAATGAGGCCGAAACTGCATGCTGCATATAATCCCATGACATGATATTGTCAGATTGTGTGCACTTGCAATCAAGTTTGTGTCACTTAATATGAACAAAATACATAAAGAATAGAAGTCATGCACATCAATCTAATACATGTAATGCACTGTGTAATAGTTCTGGTCTAATTGTGATTATATTTATCTTTCTATATAATAATAATATATAAAAGAACCTGGTGGATGCTCCTACCCAAGAATGCATGTTTAATGCCCTTTGCAACAATTCATGTTTAATGCCTTTAGGAGCATCTAATTGGCAATCCCATGCATGCAGAAAGGCCCATAAAGTACATGGGACACTTGACAGAAATAAGGGAATGTAATTGATAATAAAGACCAAAAAAATGACAACCAATGGTGACTAATAATAGTCATCAATGACTCAAGATGGTAAAACTAATATGAGGGAGACGCAAGTCCTGTGAAAAAAGAAGAAAAAATTAAATTAATCAGGTATAACATACAGTATTACAGAAGAAAGATGAAATTTGTAAGGACATCTATTTGTGTTTCTAGGCGATTAAAGCAGATAACACAAGCAAGACTTAATGAATGGTAATTTAATTAAAGTAGCCTCTAATTGAGTGTATCAAGCCAAGTCCACATCTCAAGACGGAATTAAAATCTCCAGAGCAATCGCCCCCAACATAATCATGAAGGTACTAACCTTCAAGAAAAAAATCAATGTATACTGGGGAGATCCATGCTCATGATTTATAAGATAAGCAGGTATTTATCGATTCCTTTTGTGATCGAACTTAAAATAAGCAATTTCACTAACAAACTCATTAGTACCATGGTAACAAAAATCACCAAATTTATTATGTAAAGGTTTCGGTAAACACCGAACCGATGTTGTCATTGTTACTTTAGAAACACGTAACGGGGGAAAACTGTCAATTTACTAAAAGCACCATAAATAACGTAATTTTTTAATAAAACACGATCGTTGTGACTTGTGAGTATAAACGACTTATAATGGTAGGGTTCATTACACACGCTTAAATCATTAGTTTAATCCTTGGTTAGTACTAAGTACTGATACCACAAACAAAAACTCTCCAACATTTCTAATGGCAAGGTCAATTATGCATACCTATCGTTCTTTTAATCCTTGATTAGTATTGATACCATCATAGTAACAAAGTTCGGATTCGGGAATTATTCGGAAGGGGTTAAGTTCGAAAAAAAAGGGAAAAAATCGGCAAATTCGGGTTAAGTTCGGGATAAGTTCGAAAAAATAAAAATTAATAATTATAAAAAATAAGAACGTGATGCCAACTAATCCATCTACCAATCTATATGTATTGACATCTCTTACTATGTTAACATTTATTTCAATTTCTAAAAAACAAGCATTATGTAAAATCGCAAACTCAAGAAAAAAATTACATAAGGCTTAAGTGAGCTTTATGTAATTTAAGAAAAAAAAATAATTTAAATTACATGTTTGTATATGCAAATCAAATTATATAAGCAATTAAAAAATATATAAAAACGAGAAAAATAGTCTGAATAGATAAAATCAGAAAAACAATATATGAGTGTATTTATTTGGTATAACATAGTTATTTAGCAAAATATTGAAATAGCTCAGAATAAATAACACAAATCTTATTTTCTCTTAGTTCAGTGGAAATTCAACAGACTAACCAGCTTGCAAAATTATCTTTTTTCTCTCAATTCAATCAAATGTAATCAAAATCCTAAAATAGCTTACTCGGATAGAGTTTTCTCATTCTTCTATCAGTTGGCGATTTCAATCAAATGAAGATTTCTCAGTGTGAAATAAGTCTCGAGTTATTAGTAATAATTATATTGCTAATAGAAAATTCATTTTAGCCTCATTTTTATTTTAGAATTCTGAATAAGCATGAACGAATAATTTGTGAGAAATCTTCATTCGGAATAAGTTCGGCATAAGTTCGGAATAATTCGTTCGTTTGGGAATTATTCGCGAATAATTCGTCAGTTCGGGAATTATTCGTTAGTTCGGGAAAAAGAAGCCTTTTTAAACGGCACCCCTTAAAAAATGAATAGTTCGGGTACAATTCGGGAATTATTCGAGAACTTTGTTACTATGGATACCATAAACAAAAGCTCTCCAACATTTCTATATGTTGAGAGCCAAAGATATAGCAGTTTACTAAGCTATAATAGAATAAAAGTGAGGAAAGATTGTTCCTTTATTTTATCACCTATTGGAGATACTCCCAGACTTCTATTAAATACGCTCATTTCCAATCTTATCTTTCTTAATCTTTCACTCATCCCCCTCAACATCCTCATCTCGACTACACAAACTCTATAAATATGTTGCCTATTGGTCACACAAAACTCTGCTAGAAAAAGCGTAACAGGTGTCTTATTTGTTGTCTTATTATTTTTCCTTTTAATCTGATTGGACTGTGACGGTCACATAGCATTTCGGAACCACATCTCCACTTAGCCACCAAGCTCTAATTCTTTGAGCAACATTCTCCTAAACCTACCCGTAGAAATAATTGAGCAAGGTACCGAAACTGGTCATTTTGGTGTATGTCACATAGCATTTCGGAACCACATCTCCACTTAGCCACCCAGCTCTAATTCTTTGAGCAACATTCTCCTAAACCTCCCCGTAGAAATAATTGAGCCAAGGTACCGAAACTGGTCATTTTGGTGTATCTCTGTCATTAATCTTATCTACCGCCTCATTCATATTCGTATTCTTACTAAAGTTGTATTCCATACATTCAATCTTTCTCCAAGTTATTTTAAAACCCTTAGGATCCCAATATACCCTCCACAATTTTAGTTTTGCATTTACCCCTTCTTTAGTTTCATAAAATGATATCACGTCATCTATCCACAATTTTAGTTTTGCATTTACCCCTTCTTTAGTTTCATAAATTGATATCACGTCATCTATGACTATACAAGTATACATACACCAAGAAGTCAAGAAACCTCTTCCTAAATATGAGCCTTCAATTCATCCATAACAATTGTAAAAAGATATAGGCTCACAGTTAACCCCTAATATGTACCTATTGTCACAGGGAACTCATTTGCCTTACCACCAATTGTCACAGTAGTTACTGCTCCCTCATACATATTCTTAATGAGATCGATATATTTTCTCGAAACCCTTTCTTCCGTAACACCCACAAGCTTAATTCTTTAAGGACCCTATAATATATTTTCTCTAAGGAAACAAATATCATAAGGAGATTTTTCTCCTTCTCTAAACTTCATCAATTGTCTAAAGTAACCTCAATGGTAGATGTTATGACCCAGATGTTATGACCTATAAATTTTTGGAAATAAAAATATTTAAAATAAATAAATGAATGAATAATTTTGGATATTTCATATTAATATAGTTATATAGTTAATTAATATATAGATTTATATATTAAAACTAAGTGTTAAAATCTAAATGAATAAGATCGCAACACGTGGCAAAATGCCACTTGTCCACATCTAGTGAGGGACGTCCATAAGGTGAGAAAAACTCTCTAATGGTTAATCAAGGGTAAGGTTGCATTAACTAGAGGGGTTAATCAAGGATAAGTGAAGATGTTACATTAACTAGAGATGTTAATCAAGGGTTAATGTAGAGGTTTCATTAATTAAAGGGGTATGAATCTTGATTTAAAGGATAATGATATCTAATTAATGAAGTGTAGGTAGACCAAGGGTCTCTCCTACATGAGCCATCATCCACATGCCAAGGTCTTGGTGAAGTTGGTCTCTTAAAGTATAAACCAACATGAACATGTGAAACTTAATTATGTACATTTGGGAATGAACCTAATTAAGAGATGATCTTAATCAAAGAACCAATGAGTGAATTAATAGATTATGATGACATGAGTGATGGACATCCAAGATTGAGTGATAAAAAGCAAGTGACACATGGCACCTCATGATTAGGAAAGAGGACTAAGAGGATTAAATAGGTTCACACCCAAAAGAAAAAGAAACAAGTGAGGAAAACCAAAGGTGGAGTACCATGGATAATGCCTCACGCCCCCATGGTCACCTTGAGTTGAGAACCCACTCTAGTTAGTATGGGTTAATCTATGAATATATTTTAATTAATACATCAACTATGATTAGGATAATGGTTAGTCTATGAACCTAATTCAATTGATACATGAACTATGGTTAATGTATGAATCTAATTCAAAGTGATACATGAACTATGGTTAGGATAATGAGTTAATGCATGAACCTAGTTTAATTAATACATCAACTATGGTTAGGATAATGGTTAGTCTATGAACCTAATTCAATTGATACATGAACTATAGTTAATGTATGAATCTAATTTAAGTGATACATGAAATATGGTTAGGATAATGAGTTAATCCATGAACCTAGTTTAATTGATACATGAACAATGTTAGGATAATTGGTTAATGTATGAACCTAAGTGATGCATGAACTATGGTTAGATGAACTTAGTTAATAGGATGTACCTAGTTAATGAGTGTTCATGAACACTTGATCACAAAGGGGGAGTGAACCAAATTTAATACGGGATAAGTCTCTTACCCTATAAATACCCCACGCCCACCCTTAGGAGCTTATTCCAAATCTTGAGCAAAGAAAGACCAAGAAAGGATATAAAGAGGAGAAAAGGAAAAGGAAAAAGAAAAAGGAAGAAGAAAAAGAAAAAGAAAAAAAAGGAAGGAGAAAAAGGAAAAGGAATGAGAAAAAGGAAAAGAAAGAAAAGAGAAAATTAAGGCTAAACTTCAGAAAATTCGTAGTGAGACTGTAATTACTTTCTTTAATTTTATTCTAAATATTAATTTAGAATTAAGGTGAAATATTGTAAATAATTCCAATATTCTTTTAATTTAGAATTATGGGAGATAAAGTAAGTAATATTCTAAATTTTCAATTTAGAATTATGGCAAAATATTATTATACGGAAGTATTTTCTGTATATTCTATTCTAAATATTAACTTAGAATCTTAATGAAAGTTATATATATGAAAAGTCGTATGTAGAGAAAATTGCTATCAAATTCTATGAATGGGAAAATTATTGGTTTTTACCAGTAATAATACAAAAAGTTGTTATTATGGAAAATTAGAGAATGAATGTTGTAATTATATTTTCCGCATTTTAATGACTCTAAAATGATGGAAAGATGAAAATCAAAGTAAGACGATTTCATTGTTGATATATCGATATTTTGATGTTTTCAAAATGATGGAAAAGGTGAAAATAAGATAATGAAAGTTTATCTTAGTAAGTCTTAAATAATGAAAAGACAAGAGAAAGATAATGAAAGTTTATCTTAAAAGGTCTTAAGATAGATGGGTGAGCCTTGTAAGGGAAGACTGTTCGGCAATCATCTTGAGGGGTTCAAGAAAATCCCAAGACAGATGGATAAGCCCATTAAGGAATACCGTTCGGCAATCATCTTGAAACACAAGGTTAAGATAATTCAAAATTAAATGAATAGATAAAAGAAAGATAAAGAAAGTCTATCTTAAAAAGTCTTATGATAGATTGGTGAGCCCTGTAAGGGAATACCTTTCGGCAATCATCTTGAGGGGTTCAAGAAAATCCCAATACAAATGGGTGAGCCCATTCGGGAATACCATTTAGCAATCATCTTGAAAGACAAGGTTAAGATAAGTCGGAATTAAATGAAAGATGTCGAAAGGACGAAAGAAGATGCAAATATTATTTTATAATATTAAAGAATTAATATTATATTGTTTGTTATTCATAAGAAATTGTTGTTTTTTTGTTATTCTATAATTGTTATACTATGTTTAGTTCTAAATTGTTATTTAGAGTAAGATTATTGAAATGCTTATTGGGCTTCATAGCTCACTGACATCTTACGTCACCAGATGAACAGTAGGAGAAAAATTCTGAAGGAATGGCATTTGAAAGAGGACAGACTCACATTTTGTTTATGCTATTTCAGTCGGATTGTAATTCAAATTATTATGTAATTAACATTGATGGATTTTACTATGATGAATATTGCAATGGTATGAATGAGAAAAGAAATAATTTAAAAGTTTAAATTCTTTTGGTATTTTGCTTCGGCTAATTGAGAAAAGAGATTACACAATCAGGTTTATTCTTGAATTTCATGTCGAAATTGCAAGTTTTAAATCGGGACGTGACAGTAGACCTCCCAAGCATGATTCCAAGTTTGTTTTCTGAAACCCTAGGGGTCGTTTTGCATATCTCAGAAAGTGATTCTCTATTCCTAGGCAATATAAAAACAAAAACGTCGTTTGGATGCATTTTAGAGCGGAATGATTCTGATAAAGTCATGCTTCTAGAACAAAGTTTAGGGAGTCCTTTTTGAGAATCAATTATCATACGTAGAAACTCTATGACTCTCCCACCCCCATTCTAAATAGTCTACGATGATACCAATATGTATCGTTCGTACCAGTTCGATATGTATCGAATTTTAAACTACTACTTATATCAATACATATGAACAAATATATATATATATAAAATTCCTTGTGTATCAAAAATGTATCGACCATGTGGTTTGTAATTTTGTATCGACACTAATATGCACGATATTGTGTCCTACACATTTAATACACAAGGAAACATTGTGAAAATAGGCTTTTTTGAATATCAGCCGATACTATTAGTGTATTGTCATAATATTGGTTAGTACTGACAATATCATTACAAAACAATATGACTCGACCGAAATATTGCAGGCCAAGTATCCAAACCCTTTGACAGTGTTTCAAAAACACCTCCAAACACTAAAAAGCTTCAAAAAATCAAATCTTAATTTCAACAACTCCAATCTTTTTTTTTTCAAACAACAATCAAATCCTCGTGGTTTTGGGATTTAAAATTTTTTCCCCAAAGAACTTTGAACGTACGTATTGTTAAATCTTTCTTGATTGTAAGCATATTCCTTGTGCAAATCACTCCTGAAAATGACTTTTTGTTTTTAAAAAAATCTAAAAATGGTATGATACCTTCATCCAAATGCATATCCAACGACATACTGCTGACTGCCGGAGCTCATAGCCTGATATGGGGTAAGGAGATGACTGCCGACAGCGTAAAGCTGTTACTGTACAAGAGTTGGAAACCAGAGAGGGGAAAATTATCAGGATGTCAGAGGAGTAGGGCTGGTTTCTTCAATGAAATACAGGTAGCTGAAGAAGCCAGAGATTGGGTGTTATCAACCATTTCTGAATTCATCCAGGAAGATGGTGGTTACAAGTTTAGGAAATTCTGAAGGAGAAAAGGCACACTGATAGGGGAGAAAAGAGCAAATGGTAGAGGGGAGTTCATTTCGTTCATAGCCCTTTAGGGAAGGAAAAATGGGGGCATAATTATCATACCTCGAGGGTTGAGGTTGAGGGAGCCTGGGTGGAGAAGGTAACATAATAATTTGGCTTTAAGGTCATATAATAATTGGAGAGAGAATTTCAATCAACGATCACACCCCTCCTCTCATTATAATAGTAGAGATGGGTGGGCCCAATCTGACACATTAGAGTTAAAAAAAAAGTAGGGCTTGGGCCTACATATATATATATATATCAAGCCTATTTTGGAAGTGTGGAACTAACCAAGCCCGGCCCAACAACCCTATATTTAATGGTTTTTTTTTTTTGGAAGATCATTGAATGGGGTACTTTTGGAATTAGAAAGTGTTAATTCAAACGATTAGGATATTACCGAAAATTTAGCAAAGAAAGAGAAAGGCATTTTTCAAATTTTTCTCTCGTAAGTCTAAATTGTCCCAAAGAGTTAGAAGGATAGGTGTCCAACTGTCCCAACATGTTTTCCAATATTTTCTCGTAATTTCTTTTAACCTCTAATTTTAACTGTATTTTCCTATGTGCATTATTATGAAACCAGATGGTGTCTTTCTAACTAACTCTTTGGGACAATTTAGACTTATGAGATAAAAATTTGAAAAACACCATTCTCATTCTTTGCCAAATTTTCAGTTATATTCTAACTATTTTGATTGACACTTTCCAATTCCAAAAGTACCCATTATTATTGAATGCTTTTTCAAAAAAAAATCATTAAATGTAGGGCTTTTGGCCAGGATCGGTTAGTTCGAAACCTCCTTACCATCAAAAATTATTTCCATAGTATTTAACCAATCAATAAACTCCTCACGCCGAATTTTAGGTTCAAACTCCAGGATGTCACCTTCAAGTTAATGTCTTGAAATCGATCAAATTGAACCATTTGATCATCTTCCACCCCTTCATTTGACTCTCCACGAGGAAATGGAAAGGGTTAACGTCATCCTCAGAGATGAGACCATCATTTACATGAGTCTGAGTTTCGAAACGCTCCGTTAATTATTATTATACTTGCCTTCTCAAGTCTTCAACCTCAACATCTTGAATATTTCGTTCTCACAGAGGATGATCACCACGACCACCCCAATCACATCCACGTGCCATTGGATTTCACAACAATCCAAGAAGCCCGTTGGAACGAACAACGCTTTGATACCACTTGATGTAGCCCAACTTTCTCTCTCAAGATGAGAGATGAGAAAATAAATATTAAAATCAAAAGGAATGATCGAATCAAGCACCAACAAGTAGAAATGGTGGAGAAATGTAGGGAACGTCACAAGCTCCTCTCTTACACAATTTTTGTATTCTTTAATTTATAAATTCCAAAGTTGCTTTCTCCTCAAGTACAGACACCTATATATACATATTTCTAACTACAAGAATTAAAGTCACATTGACTACTAGTTTCTAGACAACAACTAACTCAAGCCAAGATCCCAAACCAAATTTTTTAAAAAAAAATTGTCTAAGAAATAAGCCTTAGTTTAGAAAATATAAATATATTTAATCATTCTTTTTCCAAGGCCATGTCTAGAGAATATGCCTTAATCTTAAAAACATAAAGGCTTCTTAATTGCTCTCTTTTCAAGGCTTTGATCTAGTTAATCTTTGTTGCATTGCTCCTGTTTGACTCGCCATCGGATGGTCTGTCATCACTAGGGGAAGACAGACTGACCAAGGAGCAACTGCAAGATCCAAATTCACAAATAATTCATTTAGTTTAGCAAGTAAATTGCTTGTTTTGTATATTATCTAATCAAATTATTGGTTTTATTTTTATAATTATTTATTTTCCCCGATTTTTTTCGAACTTGACCTTGCCGAATTATTCTCGAAACCACGACTTGGTCACTATGTCTATAGGTAGTGCGAACAATTTTGGTTCTACTTCTACCCCACTTGACTGTTAGCCACAAGGTTACAACCTTGGGTACCCTTACTAATTTTGATAATAACGCAATAATGAAATGAAAATTAGGATACTAATAAATGTGTTCAAGTGTTTTAGTATTTCAGATTCTAAGAAAGAAAACACTCCAATCATGACAAAAGGATGGAAATTATCCAAGAGCATGTTCAACTCAAGTATATAAATGAAGATTCCAAGATAAAACCATAGTCCAAGTCGGGTCCCTGGAAGACAAAAATAAATCATAAAGACCCAAGATCATCTCTCAAGAAGCTTGTAAATTGTATTTTCATTTTTGCTTTGAGAGTGTCTAAGACTTATGTAAAAAGTCCTCAAAAGTATGGTAAGTTGAATGCTCAAAAGTCATAGATTGACCATAGGAGCCTAGGACACTCATTGTTCATCATTCTAAGGCCCTAAGGAATCATAAAATCATGTTAAAACATAGCTAATTGACCTAGGAAATCAATCTCATCTCTTTGGTCTGATCCAAGACAGAATTCAGGAAATCTGTTCTGAATTCGGCGACGAATTGATGACAATAAAATGATATTTGCTTACTGTCTTCATAATTCAGCAACGAATTCAAGTGGGAACTCCACTTCGTCGACGAATTAGAACCTGAAACCATAGTTTTAAAACTCGCCGAGTCGACTCGAAACTCGGGCGAGTCGACTCGGCTCGGCTGAGTTTCGAGTCGAGTTTCATGAAAAACTCGTTTTTGTCAGAAACTCGCCCCGACTCGCCCACGACTCGCCCCGACTCGCTCCGACTCGCCCCGACTCGTCCGAGTTTTTGCACTTTTTTTTAAAACCTAAAAATCGAGTAAACTACCTACCCGATTGACTAAATTATGTTTTTTTTCTTTTTTTTAACATACCCCACTCACTTTTAAGTATAAATACAAAACAAAAGTGGGATGTTTAATATATATTGAATTATATATCTTATTTTAGGCATGGTTTATCATTAATTTTGAATCTATACCATATATATTATTAGAAAAAATATTATATATGTCCGAGTTTTAGGTGTCATTACTCGGACGAGTTTTGCCCGAGTTTCCGAGTTGACTCTACTCGGCAAGTTTCCGAGTCGAGTCGAGTTTTCGGGTTTTAAAACACTGCCTGAAACAAAAAAATCATTATAACGACTAGTTTTCAACGGGTTAAAATGCATTAAATGTTTCACCAACGGCTATATTGGATCAAGTGTTATAAAAGAAGTTCATTTATGAACCAATAACAACTCTTGATCACTTCAATAACTCTTATTAATCACTCATTCATTGTCTTCAATTTCTCACTCACTCACACACTTAGAAATCCCTATATTTCTCGTGAAGGAGTCTGTGCGATTAAGGAATCGTAATGAATCCTCTAGCTGGAAGCTTAAGGCAAGGAGTAGGCTAGAATTGCTGAACCTCGTGAACAAATTCTGAGTTTGCACTTTCTTTTCTCTCCTCTCTCTTTTAGTTCAGCATTATTTCTGTTTATTTATTTGTTGCAACTTAAATTTAATTCCGCCTTTGGACTGAGAGTCCATAAATTTTAAATCTGCCATAGACCCTATTCACCCCCCCCCCCTTTAGGGTCATTACCTGGCCAACATTGATAACTTCCGACCAAACCCTAGACCCGTGCTCTTTACTATTGATCAATGGAAAGGCTTGAGAAAGGTTAAACTTTCAAGGTGGTGTCTCAAAGGAGGATGTTGCTCAAATAAGGAATGAATAATTTGTTCATCACTCCTCCCACTACCATTAGGGCCTTGATGGTTTATGGTTTATGTTGGCCCTGCCTCCTGATTCTTTACAAAATTTCATGCTTCTAATCAACACACCCATGTTGCTCTTTAAAAAAAAAATCATTGATTGTCCCCTTGAATGTTTTGATACAAGTACACCCCAATTTCCTTTTCCTTTTAGGCTTTACCAAGAAGCTCCGCGAGTCAAGGGATCCATACTTAGCACCCAACGAGACCCTTGCTACTTCAATTCCCTACAACAAGTTGTGACACACTGACACCTCGTTTGACTATGGATAACTCATAAACAGACTAAGGGCTACATGATCCAACCTTCTGCAACACTGAGTGGAAGTTATCTTCTAGCAGCACCCCACCTAACCCATGTTGAGTCAATGAACTAAAATCAAGGGTATTCCAAGTTGCAACGAAATGAAATAAGGGTACTGCATCAACAAGTTGACCGGAAACCTCATTTTTTAATGCAGACATATAGAAACATCTTCGTAAACCATTATTTTCCTTCTGAAATAAACAATGTCTTAGTTCTCCATAAAGCAGTATAGCCAAAGTGTCCAGACGTTAGGGGGTCCCCTAGGTAGGGCATCGCCTAGCATTGCTTAGGTGAAGCCTAAGTGACTAAAATTTACATTTTTTTTAATGTATAAGAATGTAAGGAATGCCTGCCAAGATAAGGATTAGACGATAGCTGTCCAAACTAGGCGTTGCCTAGGCGGCATTGTGACTACACTACCATAAAGCATGATGAAGCCCAATTCTAGCATATGGGATTCTTCATTTGTTGATTCTTTCTCTTGTAAACCAAGAATCTAGTTACCATTTCCAATTTATCTGTGGCAAAGTTCCCCATTTTGTCTTCACATCAATAGTTCCTATCCTTATAGCTTACATCTTGAAAGGAACTTGAGGACCATTCAAATTGCTCATAACAGTGTAATTCATAGAAGTAATAAACATGTTAAAATAGCCACCATTTTATTCAGTAGAGTTATACATATGTGAACAGTTCTTTCTTACTCGTGTAATCCTACCATCAACTCATTAAGCTTTCCATCAAGTCTAATACTCAAGGAGAACATCAATTCCTTGTTTTTAAGCTATACCCACATGGAATGCCTTTGAAGAATATGAGGTTCTGAGCGATTGAAACGTACTTTCTCAGTTATTGTAAGACGTCCCAAATTCATCTTTGGTATGCAATTGGTCAACGCCGAAAGAAATACTACCAGTACAAACTCAGCGGAGTTCGTGTCCCTAATTCATTGTCACATTAAGTTACCATTAGCTACTCGTGTCATTGCCCACTGGAACTCATGCAACTCAGTCTATGTGACTAGGTAGAATTTGAGAATCATTAGTACCTGTAACTAAGCTCACATCTCCAGGAACACAATAACATCTTCAAAAAAACAATATAATCCAGATATAAGCTCATTTTATGAAAACCCTAACAATCATAGATAAAAGGTTTGGAACCAAACAAGCATTTCTTGAAATATGATAGTCCAAGATCATCAATAATCGATCAAAGTAGTACTAAATCTCTCGATAAAGCATGAGAAAAAGGGAAACCAAGGAGAGATTAAAAGGAGAAAAACTCACTCGTGTGGAAGAAAAGGAAAATGGAAGAGATGAATTGGTTGCAGCTGCAATGGCGGATCTCGATCTCGATGAATTGAATGTGACCTCTGTTATACGCTTGAGGAGAGCGTTCCTCATTTCTGCTTGTGCGCGTTTTAGGGATGAACGAAGGGCCGCGACCGAGTGAGGGAAAGAGAAACCCAAACGTTCAAATTCAAATGAACCGCAGTTTATAGACGCTATATATAGCGAAATAAATCCTCAACTTTTTTGCTAACCCTTTTTCAAACTTATCTTTACTATTATAACGACGGAAAGAGAGTTGGATTGAATGAAGTTTTCTTTCCAATACTATCCATACATCCTGAAAATTTAAAATTAATCTCTAGGGCATTTGAAGATATTTTAGTCTTATTATGGTGGAGATTAAAGTCATTTCACCTAACTAATTGCTCAACAAAGAGGTATACACTTTCTTAAATTGTAACTACTTTTTAGGGGAGAAATGCAAAGACGTGTGTGTTTAGGTGGTTACAACTTGCAACCCACTACTTATCTTTTAGGATTTAAATTTTTAAAGAACACAACTCTTCCCTCGCAATTAAAGATTCAGGCATCATCTCCTCTTAATCCATGTCTCTCTCTCCCCTTCTCCCATTCCACGCCTCTCTCTCTCCCTCTCCCCCTCCCCTCCCACATGAATTTGGGTTCGAGTTTTGGACTGTTTTATTTATTTTCACTACTTTTTTTCTTTCTCAAGAAACAAAGAAAGGGTTTTCAATTTTTTGTTGGGTGGTGTTAGATGCACACCAATATTTGATGACTGCACCCCATTAGTAAAAAAATACTGATTGCACACCATTAAATTAATAAAATTACTTGAATACACAAAAATAAAAAAATACCTATAAATTTTATATCTACACACCAAAGATTTTATCGTTGGATACAGCTCATCACCTAATTGCGCCTAGCTCTTAGGTTTGTAACCATATGCACAAGTCTCCTCCACCATTAATGGAGTCCTAAAAGTAGCAGGAGCAAATTAGTCTTGTCGGTATAGGAGTCTTCCCATGTCGAGTAATGCTAGCAGCCTAGTTTCTTGAGGGAGTTAGAAACCTGAGATCCTTTGGAAGATAGGAAAAAAGTGTTTTAGATACTCAAACAGTAGTAGGTCTATTGGTAATCTCCCTCGTAAGTCTTGAGGAGTTTCAGTTTTGTTGGCAACCCAATGGACAGCAGACTAATCCAAATAGAGTCCGAATCCTTTGAACTCTCCAAAGCTATGTTCAAATCATTGAACATGGAAGGGGTTATCATCGAGAGTTTAGGTGGAGCTCTCAGTGCTCCCATGGATACTAGAGATATTCCTAAATGGGAGATCTGTAGTGATCTTCAATAACTCAAACGGAGTTTTCATCAAGATTACGATCTTTAGGAACGATCACCATTCTAATACGATCTTTATTCCAGAGAGTGTTAAAGGTTGGGGTAGGGGTTGGGGTTGGCGTCAAAACTAAGATGAGAAGATGACAAGAAGCTGGGGTGCGTCAATCAACAAACGTGAAAACCGAATAAGAAAAAAAAAAAAAATGGGGTGCGGTAATCATTTATTGGGGTGCGCCTATCACCACCCTTTTTGTTTTTACAGAGGGATAACGACGGGAAGAAGGGTACAAGTGCCAACACCCAGCATTAATGTGCAACGTTATCTTGAGGTTTACGGAGAGTATGGTCGGTTATTTACTTATTTATAGCCATGAGAACCTAAAGCTCTATCAATTTTTGGGTTTCTAAACTTGTTGTTGAATTTGGGTAGTGTTTGGCCATGTATCTGAGTGTATCGTTAATGTGGCTGGTGTTTGGCTCTTTGGATGTTAAACATGGTGCCTTAAAGATGAATGCAGCTCCCTGCATTGATCTGGACCATTAATCATCCTTATTTGATGGGAATGCAAGGTAAGAATTGCATATGGAGGCTACCTAGGTTTTCTTCCTTTATCTTCCTCCCTTCTTCAATACATGTGAAGGGGAAAAATACCGGAAAGGACACGCGTCAGCTACAGCTCCTCCCACGCTCTGGTTTACCGGTAGAAGGTTGGAGCGGAGGGTGTGACACCCTGACCTGTACTCCGATGGTAAAGTAAGTAGATGTAGAAGATGATGAACAGTAAACTCAGAAATAGGCACTGAAAGTTACGCAAGGCTCTGGGGAACACTGAACAAGTATACTCTCGAATACGGATGATGAACAACTGACTTTTAAGCACTAAAAATCACGGGGTATTTATAGGATAAGGTTGGTATGGCCATCGATGACCATGGATGGCCATAGGTGTCCATGCAACGTGTTTTGCACTCATTGCCAAATATATCAGACATATCTGCCGCCGGTTGCATCACACGTGAGAGCCTCCTATGAGTCCAATTGGACGGGATCGGACAGTACGCAGAAGTGACCAGCATTAAATGCCAAGACAGTGCTTTCGGCACACAACAGTGTTTTCGGCACGCCTGTCAGAATTATAGATCGCCTCCTGATCACTTCCTCCTACGAGTCGGTCTCGTTGTTGACTCGAGCTTGGTTACGGTGTAGATGTCTTAGAATACAGCCAGGACATCATTGTCAGTGAGACAACGAGCTCGTTGTTCATGTAACGACAAAAACGTTGTCAAGAGTACAACGGTTACGTTGTGCTTCAGACAACGAGCACGTTGTCAAGCCACAACGGAAACGTTGTTCTACAAGAGAACAAAGACGTCGTAATGTGCACAACGTGAACGTTGTGCATCAGACAACGTGTGATCCCTTTATCTTAAGCACGTGACCCCAACTTGTGTCCACGTGTCACTTTCGTGAACAAAACAACAAAAACGAGCTCGTTCTCCAACGCTAAGTTGATTTTACGAATTTTATCCGTTATAATTTGCCCCTATATGATGCTTGGAACGTAGTTCAAAGCGTCATAAACGGACAAAAAGATCATACCTGGCACTGCTCCAGAAGATGCAACGTTGCATGCTTTAAACGCTCGCTGAGAAGATCGACCGTTCACGCCAGCTGGTCGCACGTGCGAACCGTCACATCTCTTTAATGCGGACAGGCTGTCATCATCGCCGTTTCGAATTTCAAAATGCTTTGATAACTCTGACGGTTACTCTCTTTTGGTGAAAAGACGATCTTGCCACTGCTCTTCTTCCCTTTGACACAGGTGTACGGCTCTGATGAAGGGTAGTGGTGTAGTTTCACACATCTGAGATGTTTATAAAATCCCCATCGAATACTCCTTCTCTTTCACCCTGTTCCTTCAAGCACTGTTACTCTGCCGAATGTTTTTCTCAAACGAAAGTTCATCTTCCTCAAGCTCTCAACAGTCTCTCAATCGTCTTCTGTTCGGTACGCTCTTCACCCTTTTCCTTAATATTTCTTACTGTTTCTCCATCTCTCTCTTCTTCTCTGGTTCTTGAGTGATTCTGCTCTGTGTACTCTCCGTGTTCAGTTCACCGTTCTTGTTCATTTTCACTGTTTCTTCCAATCACTATGGCTACCAACATTCCTGTAGAACCCGCTAGGTTAGAGGAAGTTAGAGGCCCTACTGAAGATGAGGCCAGTTGCACAGGTAGCGCACCTCATGGTGCCTACATCGAACAATCCTCAGCTCTGCGCCAGCACCAGTTGGCACATCTGAACCACTACAGGGAACGTTTCGACTTCCCTTCCAACGTCAATCTCCACTTCAAACGGGATGACGCTATCATTGATAAGCGTTCTGCTTGTACCGTCGTCTACCTCTCCCACTCGAGGCTGGCCTCCGCTTTCCTCTCCATCCCGTCCTGGACGACGTTCTGTCCAGCCTGCAACTCGCACCGAGACAAATGCATCCGAGCTTCCACAAATATATGTCCATGATGATCAAATTCATCAAGGACGGTTACCCAATAGAAGCTAGGCATCTATTCCACTACTGCCATGCTGTCAGATGTTGAGGCTCTGACGATGGTTTGTTCTCCTACTACTCGTGGAACAAGAAACCTCGACATCCAGAGCTCGTCTCAGGCATTCTTGATAGAGAAAGAGGGTGGAAAGCCACTCCTTTCGTCGTCTCTGGCGGTTGGAAGGTAGAGAATTCCACGGTCCCCAATGTCTTCCGAGCGGAGGCAGGTATACTACTACGGTCGTCCGTTGTCCGTTGTGCACCACTGTTCTGACTCTGTTTTCGTTGTACGTTGTATGCTTTCGTCCTGCTGACTCTCGTTGTACTCATTCTGCTTTTTTCTGTGTGCAGTTGACGGAAAGAAGATCTCATATAAGAAGTTGGCCCCAGAAGAAGAAGGCCTCCTTACCAACATCAAACGTGCTCGAGGCGGGGAATACATCCGGTGGCAACCACTGGAGCCTGACACGTGGGTCGCCTTCAGCACTCCTACCGCAACTACTCAACGATGACAACAACAACCACAACAACAGCAACAGCATCCATGTGTTTCTACTTCTGCACCTTCACCAGCAATTAACCTAGCCGAAGAAGAAGAAGAAGACATGGCTGGCACAGATCCACCTCCGCTGAGCAGGAAGCCAAGGTCTACTCGCCCTGCAGTTCAGCTGCCACCACCGCCACCACCGTTGAAGAAAAGGAACCCTCCTTCCAAGGGCACAGCGACTGCTGACCCGAAAAGAAAGCTGCCGACCCAGGCCGAGTACGAGGCCAGAAAGAAAGCGAAGGCGTACATACGCCTGGAGAAAGAGAACGAATTCATTGCTGCTCCCCCCTCCACTTCTGCCGTTCCTGCAACAATTCCAAGAGCAGAAGCGACAACGGCGGTGCCCGAAGTCAGCTCGGCACCTACCCCCTCTCGAGCTGCAACTGCTCCAGCCAGTTCGAGTTCCGCTGTGGTTGCCCTGGCTGCAACAGAAGCTGGCACAACGAGTCTTCCAGCTCGTATGCTACCGCCGAGCGCTCTGGACTGGTCGCCCGATTTCTCTCGGTTCGAGAGACCCACCGTGAACGACTCGGTGCAAAGTTCGGACAAGACCGCCCGAGCTCTGACTCATGCAATGAGGTTGCCCCGAGACATTGCTGACGTCGGCAAACTCGGTCTGACCGACCTGTCCTACGCCGCCTGCCAGTTTGTGGCGTCAGTAAGTTTCTCACTTCCTCTTCTTCTTACTCTATTGCTGAAACTTTACTCCTCGTTGTGCTAACGCCCGGACACTTCCTTGCAGATGAACGTCCTCGTGCACGAACTCTGTAATCGTAGCCAATATAGCTACAATCACCTCCGAGACAGGATCAACAACTGGCAAGGCAGGACTGAGACGCTGGAGAAGACTCTCGTCGAAGAGAGACTCAAGGCAGACTTTGATCTGTCTCAAGCCAAAGCTGACGCTGTTCGCGTCGAGGGGAAGTTGAAAGCTGCCACCAAGGCACAAGAAAAAGCTGAGGCTGAGACACGATCAGCAAAGGAGGCCGAGAAGAAGGCCAAACAGGAGGTAGAGAACGTTGTTCTACGCATCAGCGAACTAGAGCACGTCTCCCAAGCTTTGGGCAGACAGTTGGAGGAAACTGAGGCAGCCAGGACAGCACTGGCGGAGGAGCTCGAGGAGGCCAAGAAAGCTCAAGAGACCATCGAGAGGACCGTGACCCTGAGACTGCAACAACACTATCAGTCTCAGCTGGACACGCTCTTGGATGAGGATCGGGCAGAGACCGAGAAAGAGATACTCGAATCGCTTCGCCAACAAGGCCGTCTGAAAGAAGACAACGAAGAGGACGCCATCACGGTCTCCGAGCTTCAGAGCAAAGACGTGATCGAGCTAGACAACGAGGCCGAGGTCCAAGGCGTCGAGCAACCTCACTCTCTCGAAGGTCCTGCACCTCTCCCAGCTGAGCCGTACTTCGAGCCAGCTGCTCCCGAAGTTCCTGCTACTGCCGATGAAGCTACTCCAGAAAAAACTCCAACTGCTGAAACCTCTACTTCTGCCCCTGCTGTAACGACGACAGACGCTGACCTTGAGCTCGCCTGATCTGCTGCTCCCCTTCACGTTTCTGTTTTCTTTTTTAATGATGTAAACTCTTTTCTTTCCCTCTTATGGGAGTTTGTTGCTGTAATTACCCAGAAATTGGCCCTCTGTATGAATGGATCACTCCCTTTTCTTATGTTTGCATTTCTTTTCACCTCGTAGCGTAGCACAACGTATGCACACAGAAAAAGAAAAAATACAACATGAGTAGTTGAATAAATTTTCATAGTTCACTGTACTGATGTTAATGCGGTACTTCGCTATGTGGAAATCATAAATGTTACACATACTAAACAAATTATTTCGATCAAAGCACTACGAACAGAACACTGCGAGTAGAGCACTACGATCAAAGCACTACGAACAAGCACTACGAATAGAGCACTACGAGCAGAGCACTACGAGCAAAGCACTACGAGCAAAGCACTACGAGCAAAGCACAACGAGCAAAGCACTATGAATAGAGCACTACGAGCAAGCACTACGAACAAAGCACTACGAGCAAAAGCACTACGAACAAAGCACTACGAATAGAGCACTACGAGCAAGCACTACGAACAAAGCACTACGAGCAAAATACTAATCCAGATACATCATTCGCGTAGTTCAATGTGAATGCAATCTGACAAATAAAATTCATATGATGAACACAATGTAACTCAGTTTTGAAGCACATGCTCAGAGGATCTCATTAGGATAAGCCATAGGATTTGCTCAGATGACATCCTTATATAAGCCACTCGTGTTCGTTATGAGTAGGTTGTTCAGTCAAAATTTTATTTGAATTACTTACAAAACATTCACAATATTACACTGATGAACCAGACAGAGCATAGTGTAGACTATGAGCAGGCGCATAATATTGCAAGTCACATGTTGAAATATGAGCACTATGATCATGTAAAATCACTGAAAACTTGTAAGCACAACGACGCATGTAGTAGCATATCATAGATTCTATTGAAAGAATTGCCTCAAATTCATAATGTTCCAGGATTTTGAGATGAGGTTACCTTGTAAGTCTTTCAAGTAACAGACTTCAGGACTTCCCAATCGTTCTACGATATAAGGCCCTTCCCAGTTTGGTCCCAACTTGCCACTGTTAAGCTCTCTCGTGTTCTGGAACACTCTTCAGAGAACGAGATCACCGACCTGCAGCACTCTCTGTTGTACTTTCTTGTTGTAGGCTTTCCTCAATCGTTGCTGATACCTCCTCATCTGAATGCTGGCATCTTCTCGCTTCTCTTCTAGCAGATCGAGATGAATAGCCATAAGCTCTGTGTTCTGATCTTTCTCTCCATTCTTCTTCTTGTTGTGCCAAGAACACACTGTAGGCAAACTGATCTCAGTAGGAATGACAGCTTTTATACCATACGCTAGAGAGAAAGGAGTTTCATTGGTAGGACTCCTCGGAGTTGTTCTGTACCCCCACAAAACGTTGTACAGCTCGGCGGTCCACTTCCCCTTCGAATCTTCCTGTCTTCTCTTCAAGGCATTGAGAATATTCTTATTGGCTGCCTCGGCCAATCCATTCCCCTGAGGATAATATGGGGAAGAGAAAACATGCTCGATCTTCAGCTCGCTGCAAAAGTCGACAATCAAATGTCCTGAAAACTGCTTCCCGTTGTCAGTAATGATGGACTGCGGTATGCCAAATCTGCAGATGATATGTTCCCACAAGAACTTCTTCACTTCTTGTTCTCTGATACGCGCAAGGGGAATAGCTTCAATCCAACGAGAGAAGTAATCAGTTGCCACTAGAAGAAAGATCAGATTCCCTGGAGCCCTAGGGAAAAGTCCTACAATATCAAGTCTCCAACGTGCAAATGGCCAAGGCTGAGATACAATGTTGAGCTCTTAAGCCGGAGCATGAATCAAACGAGCAAACCGCTGGCACTGGCTGCACTTCTTCACATACTTCTGAGCATCAGCCTGCATGTAAGGCCAGAAGTAACCTTGCCCCAGAGCTCGATGGGCAATGGTTCTCCCGCCTGAATGTATACTACATATACCTTCATGCAACTCAGCAAGTATTCTCTCCACGTCTGCAGGATGAACACACTTCAACAAAGGCCCACCAAAAGATTTCCTGAATAACTCTCCTTGCACCAAGGCATAACGAGATGCCTTGAACAGAATGCGCCTCGACTCCTTCACACTGATAGGAAGAATTCCATCATTCAGATAAGCCACCAGCCCTGTTATCCAGCTCGGAACTGGATTGATAAAAAATACTTCTCGCTGTGCCTGAAGAGTTATTGAAGGATACTCTTGGAACTCCATCAGAATAGCCTTAGGCTCGTCAGCCTGCACCATGGAAGCTAGATACGCCAAAGCGTCAGCATGCCTGTTCTCATCTCTCCGGGTGTGCCTGATCTCCACAACGGTGAATGCTTCACACTGCGAACGAACGAGAGTAGCATACTGCTTCATCCGATCGTCCTTACAGTCATAAACATCATTCACCTGATTCACCACGAGCTGTGAATCACAAAACACTCTCAACATGGAGATCTGCAGCTCTCGAGCACTCTGCAATCCAAGCAGTAAGGCTTCGTACTCAGCTTCGTTGTTGGAGGCAGCGAACCCAAGACGCGACATCTTCTGTACTTTGATGTTCTCCGGACTTATAAGCACAACGCCCAGTCCGGAACCACTAAAATTAGAAGATCCATCCACGTACAATAGCCAACCATTCCACTCTGATGACTCGGCTCCATCCACAACGACATCTCCGTTGTCAACTTCAATAGGAAGTTCCCGAAGATCAACAACCACCTCCTCTGCTTCCTCCTCCACAGGGAAATCAGAAAGAAAACCTGCCATTGCTTGCCCCTTTTCTGAACTCCTAGCCTGATACTGAATATCGAACTCACTCAGAGCCACAGCCCACTTCGACATCCTCCCCGCCAGCTCGGGTCGACCCAGCACGACTTTCAAGGGATACATTGTGATGACAACGATAGAATGAGCATGAAAGTAAGGACGAAGCTTCTCTGCTGAAAAGACAAGAGCTAGACATACCTTCTCGAGCTTGCTATAATTGCACTCCGCCTTGAGAAAGGTTTTGCTGATGAAATAAACAGGTTTCTCCACGCCATCACAACTCCTGACCAGGACGGAACCAAGGGCTTGCTCTGAAACAGATAGATAAAGATATAAGATTTCACCTGGCTCAGGTACCGAAAGGATAGGAGCTGAGCCTAAATATTCCTTCAAGGCAAGGAAAGCTCGAGAACACTCTGGAGTCAACGCAAAAATAGAGTCCTTTCTCAGCAACTCGAATAAAGGTTTGCAACGATCTGATGACTTGGAGATAAATCGATTGAGTGCAGCAATCCGGCCTGTCAGCTTCTGGATCTCCTTCTTCGACTTAGGCTCTGGCATGTCCAGCAAAACACGGATCTGAGCTGGATTAGCCTCAATCCCCCGCTGACTCACAAGATAACCCAAAAATTTCCCCGAGGTAACCCCGAAGGTGCACTTCTCTGGGTTGATCTTAAGATTGAAAGATCGCAGAACAGAGAAAGGCTCAGCAAGGTCCGTCACCAGAGTACCTCGTACTCGACTCTTCACAACGATATCATCGATGTAAACTTCAACCGTCTTGCCAAGAAGTGACCCAAACATGAGATTCATAAGACGTTGATAGGTGGCACCTGCATTCTTCAAGCCAAAAGGCATCACTCGATAACAGAACAAGCCCCGCTCCGTTATGAAGATGGTCTTCTCTCGGTCTGCTTCCGCCAGGAGGATCTGGTTGTAGCCTGAATAACCATCCATGAAGGATAACATCTCATGGCTAGCAGTGGCGTTGATGAGCCTGTCTATCCTTGGCATGGGGAAAAAGTCCTTGGGGCAGGCCTTATTGACACCAGTGAAGTCAATACAAACTCTCACCTTCCCGTTCTTCTTAGGCACAGCCACAACATTGGCTATCCAATCAGGGTACTGCACCTCCTGAATGAACCCGAACTGAATCAGCTTGTCAATTTCTTCGTTCACTGCATCATGATAAGCTGGAGCAAGCCTCCGAAGTTTCTGCTTCACTGGAGGGATAGCAGGATCAACATTGAGGTGATGACAGATAACACTCGGATCGATGCCAGTCATGTCTTTGTGAGACCATGCAAAGACATCAAGGTTCTTGTCGCGCCCCAAAATACCCCCTAGGAGTTAAGGGATACTTTAGAGGTGACTACGTGTACCTGTCAAACCCTCCTGTAATGCAAGAGGCTAAACATAATATAATACAATGATAATCAGAGCGCGGAAACTAAACATAAGTGCGGAAGCATAAGCCAACTTTTTCTTTTCTTCTATAACTCCAAATAGTATTCCAAGTTAACATATACCAAATACAATCAAAGTAAAGGTGGAGATGCCCACCTATTAAAATACAAAAGGAACTCTCTAACCCTCTCCTCTCAACAGTGGTCGAGGTATGGCCACACCTCCAAGTCCCCATCCTCCAGAGACTGCCATGGGATAGGTGGCTCCTTCTCCTCTACATACTCCTCCTCGACCCAAGGCTCGGGGTCGAGGACATCCACAGTACCTGCCGACATAAAAGTACGGCTGAGCATGGAATACTCAGCGAGTACAAACTACTAGCTAACCATAACAATAGCGAAAGCATAACAACAGTGAGCAATACAAGATATTAATTTAAAGCAATAGTGAAAGCATAAGATACATAGCCATATCTTGACATGCGTGTATGAATGCAAAAAAACCTCGGTAAAACTCATGTCTCGGAAACCTTTTTCGTGTCTCGGTCAAATCATGTATGTGTGTCGTGTCTTGTCTTGTATTTCATGTCTTGATTTGTTCTTGACTTGTATACTTGTGAGCCAGAGGCTAGCACCCTTCCTTGGGCTACCAACCTCCTTGTCATGTTCTTGTTCCATTTCTCTTGTGAGCCAGAGGCTAGCACCCTTCCTTGGGCTACCAACCTCCTTGTCATGTTCTTGTTCTGTTTCTCTTGTGAGCCAGAGGCTAGCACCCTTCCTTGGGCTACCAACCTCCTTGTCATGTTCTTGTTCCGTTTCTCTTGTGAGCCAGAGGCTAGCACCCTTCCTTGGGCTACCAACCTCTTTGTCATGTTCTTGTTCCGTTTTGTTGTTGATTCAACATGTATAATACAATCTTGGAAAACCCGGTTTCATGCATGCATGTGTACTCGTGTGCGTGCCAATAGTGACAATCATGGGGACACGTGTAACAAGAGGGATATCGCATCATATTTCAATTCATAGTATAACATGTAAGCATTTTGGTGATCAACATGGCATTTGGTCAAGTCATCATTTACAAGAATAATTACATAAAGCTTACATCAATTTCCTTTATCAATTTCATTTATTCTTGGTTTAGGCATATTATCAAACATCCGGTGTGCAACATTTTAGTAGTTTTATTTCCCCTTTTTAGCGCATAAATTTCCCACACAACATCCAAGTATGTTCATTATTCATAGAGTGCCCTTCCACCATTTTCCATACCCACATTTCACCACGTCCAACGGCATCCAATCGCCTCTACATCCACCATTCATACATACAACCCCACATTCACATTTATCTTGTTTAGGTTTAGGAAGTATAGCACATTTCAAGTAAGGGAAGATACAAGACCAACATCATAATGTCAAAGGGGAAAAACTAGATTATTGCTAAAGAAAGTTAGTAGAGTGTACTAACCTTGAATCGAAGCTTGATCTTGGTGTAGACCTTGATTTAAACTCCAACTTGGAAGAAGAAAGCCCTTATTCAAACTATACTTGATTGGGTAGGAAACCCTCTTGAAAATACCGTAGAGAGTGCTGCCCTAGCTTGAGAAGGGAACCCCACACAAGCTTGAGCCTTGAACTTGAAGCAAAACGAGTTGGGTGAGCTAGGGTTCTTAAACCCCTTTGATTCCTTCTCCAATGGAAAAACCCTAGTTGCAAATCCCCTTCTCCTTTCTCTCTATCTCTCAAAATCCCTTAAGTGCTGTGTATGAAGCCCTAAAGGCTCGGGCAAGCCCTTATGGGTAAGGATTTAAACCCCAAAAGACGAAAAAGCCCTTAATGAAAATTCTGAAAAACACGAAGACCGAGCGATCGGTGGTTATGACCGATCGCATTCTTGAAAGCAGCGATACAGCTCGCTTCGTCGACCTTATCGATGTTGTGGACTTCATCAGTGAAACGCGAAATAAAGTCCGTCAAGGATTCGGCCGGCTTTATCCTCAAAGAGAAGAGAGTATCTGCACCTGCTTTCTTCTTTTTATTGATAATGAAACGATCAATAAAAGCTGACCTGAGCTCTGCGAAATTACTGATGGAACCAGGAGGCAAGTTCCGAAACCACTTCGACGCTGCCCCAGACAGGCTGTTGGGGAAAGCTTTGCAATACAGGTCATCATCTGGATTGCGAACAGCCATCGCATGTTTGAAATCAAACAAATGCTCCTCCGGATCCGTCCTTCCAGTGTACATGGGGAAGATCGGAGTTATAAACTTAGAAGAAGTATATGACTGATTGATGGCGTATGTGAAAGGAGAGTTCTCAACGTTATCCTTTGCTGACTGAGCAAAGTGGTCAGGAATCCCTCCCTTCATGCTCTTAACACGAGCACCGATCAAAGCCTCCACCTCCTTGGCAGTCACCCAAGTCTTCTGGGAGTCAGCACCTCCGGTAGCCCCTCTCAAGTCTTCTCGCCCTGCCCTTTTCTCGCAAATCCACACGATCTGAAGGAATACTCTGCTCTGCCCGAACCTGAGGCCGCCTTACATCCCCTTCAGTAGGAAGAAGTACAAACCTGGTTTCACGGTTCTCCGGTGCAGAAGGAGAAGAAGAGAAGTCAAACTGACGTCTCATGGAAGACCTCTGCAGTGGCACCTCATCCACCTCGAGCCTGCTATGCTCGAACGCCTCCAGCCTCGCCTGCATCAACTGCTGCTGCCTGGTGATCTGATCCAGAGCAGACTGCTGCATTTGCAACATCGCCAAAATGCGATCAGAAACAGAAAGCTCGACAGGAGGAGGCACGGTCCTCTCTGGGTGCCCAGACGTAGGACTGACCCCAGGGATGTGCACGACAGAAGGTACAAAAGGAGTGGCCTGAGGGGTTTGATCCTCACGCCCGAACACCGATGACTGATCAGCCATGATCACAAAGAGCAAAGGGGGGTTCGTTTATTATTTTCCCACAGATGGCGCCAATTTTGAGGGGGAAAAATACCGGAAAGGACACGCGTCAGCTACAGCTCCTCCCACGCTCTGGTTTACCGGTAGAAGGTTGGAGTGGAGGGTGTGACACCCTGACCTGTACTCCGATGGTAAAGTAAGTAGATGTAGAAGATGATGAACAGTAAACTCAGAAATAGGCACTGAAAGTTACGCAAGGCTCTGGGAAACACTGAACAAGTATACTCTCGAATACGGATGATGAACAACTGACCTTTAAGCACTAAAAATCACGGGGTATTTATAGGGTAAGGTTGGCATGGCCATCGATGACCATGGATGGCCATAGGTGTCCATGCAACGTGTTTTGCACTCATTGCCAAATATATCAGACATATCTGCCGCCGGTTGCATCACACGTGAGAGCCTCCTATGAGTCCAATCGGACGGGATCGGACAGTACGCAGAAGTGACCAGCATTAAATGCCAAGACAGTGCTTTCGGCACACAACAGTGTTTTCGGCACGCCTGTCAGAATTATAGATCGCCTCCTGATCACTTCCTCCTACGAGTCGGTCTCGTTGTTGACTCGAGCTTGGTTACGGTGTAGATGTCTTAGAATACAGCCAGGACATCATTGTCAGTGAGACAACGGGCTCGTTGTTCATGTAACGACAAAAACGTTGTCAAGAGTACAACGGTTACGTTGTGCTTCAGACAACGAGCACGTTGTCAAGCCACAACGGAAACGTTGTTCTACAAGAGAACAAAGACGTCGTAATGCGCACAACGTGAACGTTGTGCATCAGACAACGTGTGATCCCTTTATCTTAAGCACGTGACCCCAACTTGTGTCCACGTGTCACTTTCGTGAACAAAACAACAAAAACGAGTTCGTTCTCCAACGCTAAGTTGATTTTACGAATTTTATCCGTTACAACATGTATACAGAGGTCTCAATAATGTGGACGTTTGAATGAGCTTGCTTCTAAAAGAGGCACTCCTTTCGTATATTAATGCACAAATCCATTGGTTTGCAACGTATAAAAAAATCAACCCCTTTTAGATCGTTTATCTTTTTATTATGTTTGATCATTGTCCAAGAAAAATCTTAGTATTATGGACTTTTAAGATTTAACAAAGAAATCATAAAAATAGGTCAAATATTGTTTGACATAAAATAAATCAAAGCCAATTCAAGGGTCTTGAACCCACTGCTGGATAGGATGAGCTACATTCCTGGTTGAGCACAACTGAGGATTAAACACCCAATTTGTACTCAATTGGAGGGCATTAGTTGATTTGTTGTCTAATATGCACATCCTTGAAAGAAGGGATATGAGTCATTATCCATCTACTGTAAATGGTAAATGGTACCTTAGAAATGGGATAGAACTGGGTGGTACACGTTGTGGAGCCCAGAGGGTCCCTCAAGTGTGGTCTCTCTCCTATAATATGGACATTGTTGTTTGGGTTCTTCAATTTTATCCCAAGAGGGAAGAGAGATGGATGGAAATTCAGGGTTATAAGAGAGATGATGAGAGAATGTGAGATGTGGATGAGTGGATAGCGGTGAGGGTAGAGTATGTGAGAGTGGGAAGGGGGAGGAGAGGGGAGGGGGTTGTAATTTGAATGGGTGAGGGAAGAGAGATGGGAGAAAGAGAAATGAGGTGAGAGAGGGAAGATAGGTGGAAAGAGAGGGTGACTGGGGCAGGTGGCAAGGTGTGGGGAGTCTATAAATAAGGGATAGAGATGAGAAAAATGTGGGCGTATCATGCTTATGCACCCCACGAGAGAGATGTGGGTAACGAAGAGAGAGAGGCAGTAAGTATAGAAATCCAAAGGGTATATATATCTCAGCAAATTTGGATCACGGAATTAAGTTAGGATTTTGAGAATAATATGAGGGTTGAGCTACAATTATAAATGTTTTATTCTTTTCCCGTATTAGCCTTTCTAGCACGAACACCAACAATCATGGGTGTATCAAAGCATGATGCATCCACATCTTTCTCCAACATTTTAGGGAGACCAAACAACATCTTATTTTAAAATTATTGGGACTGTACACTCACGTGCATCACACGTGCCTTTTGCTAGTGATATGGAAGTATAGAACGGACTTTGAAGGAATGAAGTTACCTTCATTTCTTTTTGGACAATGTCTTCACTCTCTTTTAAGGTCATGTTTTGTTTTTGGTTTAATGTGGGCTTTTGCCCACAGCTACACAGAACAAAACCTTGCAAAAGTAACTCCTACTACATTATCCTTTTAGGGTCACTTTATTCAATGGAAAGTAATGTGCTACAGGAAAATTTTACTTTGAGGGCGGATACAGAAACCATCGCTAAAACTAATTTTAAGTGACGGTTCTTATGTTCTTATAAACGTCTCTGTTTTTTCATCACTAAAAAACAACTTTTCTTTCTTCATATTTACTAGCGGGTGGCACGTGCAATGCATGTGAGAGCGAGGGGAAGGAGTTAACCACAGTTAATAAGAGTTAAAAGGGACACGTGTTAACCTGCGGGTGCGATTGAACTCTCCCCGAGTTCAATCGCGATTGACTGTGATTCTATTCTTTAAATAGATAGATGAGGGTAGTTTGGAATTAAAGTAAAACATTAAATTAAAGTTTTGTTTTATATAAGGGTAGTTTAGGAATTTCGAAAAATTCAGGCTACGCCTGCCTCTCCCATTATAGTAGTAAAGATAATCGAATGATAAAGTACTTATTTTTAGCAAGGAATTTCGTTTTTTAGCGATGGAATTATCACATTCAAAACACATATCTTTCTCTGAATGGAAGAGAACAACACGTGTCTTTCTCTTGAAAAAAGTGATTTTAAAATAAAGTGGAGCTAGCATTACCCTTTCTTTTTTTGTGAATTACATTGCAAGTCTAAGGCACATGTACCACCATGAGCCGCACCTATAGCGCATGCATGGTGCACCTCACTCACAACCTATCTCTCAACTACCATCTTTAGGGGGGTGGTAATGAGCAGCTCGGGAAAGGCTCAAGCCCAGCTCATTCATTTGATAATGAAATTTCTTTTTTTATGAATCCAATGACCTAGAGGGGAGTGAATAGGTGTCATAGGGTCTATCTACACAATTTTAAACTTACCAAAAGTCATAGAGACAATCAGACAAAAAGAGACGAATTTTTACATGGAAAACCTCACGGAAAAAACTATGGAACCTATGCAACAAAATAGCAATCACTATGAGAAAAGCAAACAAACTTGAATGAATTCACCTAAACAGGACTTCACTCATCGATATATCCACCGCTAATGTTTGCACAACCACGAACTCGGAAGTTCAATCTCCACCATAACAGCTCTAACTCCTTACCGGCCTAGCTTTCTCATAGCAACACGGCAATGCCACATCCATGAATCCACGGATTCAATCTTCTTGGTAGTGGCTCTGGATTTCACTCTGGCCAAATGTCTCAACAAAGATTAAAAAATTTGGAGTTCAAGTTACTCCACTAATCACTAGAGAGCTTTCACAATGTGTGAATAACCAAGCAAGCAACAATTTGAACTAATGAATTAGGTTTCTACTCTCTAGAAAGAATTGTGTAGGTTTTAGCTCAATTGGATATTCATCAAAGGAAGTGGAAATCCAAGAACAATAAATTAGGACGTATTTTCTATGCTCAAAACTATATTCAAAACTCGTAAGTTGTGTTTATGGATCTTAGAATTTATAAACAACTCAACACAGTTTGGAATTAGAAGTTCACAACTGCTAAACTTGTTTCTACGCAATTCTCGCTTGAGCCAACCTAATTTTCTCTTGAGTGAGCCTTGTGTAAAGATTGTGAATAGTAACTTCCAAAATTTTTTTTGGAAGGAAACTTCTCATCTCACTCGAGCCAATATTTTCTCGTTTTGAGTAAGTTGGCTACTGAATTTTCAGTTAGTGAAGATTTTCCACATTCGTTCGAGCCAAAAAAATTTTGCTTCAAGCGAGTTGCCTAGTGGAAATTAACGGACTGAGATTTTTCTATGTCACTCAAGCAACCAAAGTTCTCGCTTGAGTGAAATCCTCTATAGATTAATTTTCAGCCAAAATCTGATTGACTTTCTAGATTTAGGGTCAAACCTTAATCACCTAAGGTTTAATGAAGATTTTCTTAAGTCAATCAACCTAAGGTATAGTCTAGGTCACTAAGTGACTTACCATCCTTGCGTGAGATCACTGCACTGGCATAATGTCTTCCGTAGCATTCCTTCTGAGCTTTTTATTCATCACAAATAATTCATTTGGTGATGGACAGATTCAAGACTTTAATTGACCAGATTTTGACAACGGAATTTACCAATTACAAATATGGACCATTGAGATAAATAAGTCGGTCTCGATTGGTTAACTAACCAATATCGAACACCTGTGCATGAGCTGAGCCAAGGGCAGAAAGGGGCCTTGGCCCCCCAAAATTTTGGAAATTGTCATATTAATTAGGTATAATTTTAACAACATTAAATTAGTAATTAATTTTTGTATACAATGGCCACTCAAATTGGGATATAATTGTGTTATATGTGGGAAGTTTGGCCCCCTCAAAATTTTAAATTTTTTTATGTGTATAATATAAAAAAACTAAAGAGGAAAATTTGTTTACACGTGCACGCTCGACCCAGTAAAATATGCACACCTCCCTAGCTTGCCATGTGTCTCTTTTGACTCCCTTCAATTGTGGTTAAGATTCACTCATCCTTAGGGTTAATAAATCTACCCTGTGTTTTAGTAAAGAAAATATTAAACCTTTGAGTTAGTGAATCTTAACCAAGGTTAAAGAGATTAAAAGGGAGACGTGACTACCCACCCCAAAATATTTTAAAAAGTTGATTTTATTTAATATAATGGCTATCCCAAAAAAGGAGGGCTCTCATTTTTTTTCTTGTGCAATGACCTTTATTAAAATGCAACATTAACAAATTTTATGACCAACATGGACTCATCACTCAAAAAAAAAAATCTCAGGGCTATGCCCTCGACCCCAGGCTCCATAATATTTTGTGCATGGCTAATCATTCTCCACAAATATCATTAATTTTCTTGATATATGTACTTTTCCCCCGCAAGGAAAATGTCTTGCCTCCGCTCGAGCACACTGTGCTGGACTCCTTAAACATTTGCCTCATTAAATATAAATAAACATAATATATATATATATATATATATATATATATATATAATGTAAATAAATATCATAAAAATATATATTTTCAATGACCAATGTACATCAAATAGATGTTAGGATGACATTCCTACATGGTGACTTTTTCATGATGAATTGTATAAGAAACAATTAGAGGGTATATGTTGACTTTTAGATAACATTTGATTTGCAAGCTCAAAAAAATCTATCATTTGAAGAATATATGCAGGTAGTGGTATATGAAATTTAATGAAATAATTAACTTTTCCAACTTGAGAGAGTAGTTGCACATAAGTCTATTAAGATAGACTAAGCATTTTTTCATCCATGCTTTGACATAATAGATTCCGGTTAAACACCATTTGTGATTAACATTTAGATTAATCATAGTCATTGTCTTTTAGGCTTATCTTAGAAGGCTTCCATTGAGAAAATTTTGAAGAGGTTTGGTATGTCAGACTATGCTCTACGAGTGGTACCTTGTGAATTAATACATGAATATAAAAAATTTTAAAGCATTATTTTTAATTCAAACTTATTTTGATCTGATCAAAATTTTCTCAAGGGTCATCTTATGATCATATTAAATTATGGTGTGACAAAACTCATCAAGTGTAAAGTCCCATGTCGATTCACACGAACCTTCTTCAAGCATTAAGTGTGACGCCCTGAACCGGCGCCTCCGAGACGCAAGCCCGCTCGTCATAACCACGCATGCGGAAGACTTTACCCGCGAAAATGTGGGAATTTTCAACTTTTCTTATGAGCTTACATAAGCAATAACAACTGGTCATCACAATAACTCATCATAAATAAATGCATTACCTCACTGGCTACAATAGTCTTTACTTTTGCCATCACAAATGTACCGGTACACTTTCCACACTCTATCAAGCGTAGCTCTTTGCCAATCGGCAACCAGTTCAGAATCTAAAGACTTAAAATTAGGGGAGTGAGCTATAGAGCCCAGTAAAATCACAATCCATCTAGATTATTTTCCACATAGTAACATCCATCAATAATAATATAATAGTATAGTACAAATCTCATATTATAATAATATCGTAACTTGTGACTCGAGATCACTCAGGGCTATTTCACCCTATCCGAGGCTACCTACCTCCAATTATTTTCCATCATCAAGTTCATCCAATCATTGTCCACAACACCAAGTTACCATTTCAGATAACCGCTCATGCTTTATCCTTGAGTCAACAGACTCGATCGACTGGGCCTTCACCCACGTACAACCTCTATCCCTGAGTCTATAGACTCAATCATCAACCAATCGGGACTTCTCCGGATGACAACCAATTATTGGGTATGCCGACCCAATTAACCTTAATCTGTCTATTCCACACATCACCTGGACCTTCACCCGATAACTGCTAGGAACAACTCCTCTGACATATCACACTCTACTAGGAACAACACCTCTAATATGTTACTTTATATTTTCCTTCTGTGGAAACACCAACACACACAACCACATTTGTCAGGAAACACATCTGATTGCGAGGATACACATCTGATTGTTAAGATACTCATCAGATAACTAGGAAACCCATCTAACTTGTAAGGAAAATGAAACTCATTTGATAAGCTAGGGACGCACCTCTGACTAATAGGAAACACCTGACCACCAGGAAACACTTGTCTATCAGGAATACATCTGACATATCACTTTGCCAGGCATAACACATCTGACATGACACCCTTATCAAGCAACACATCTGATAACCAGGATACACATCTGATAGTTATGAAACTCATCCGACCTGCCAGGAAAATGAAACTCATCTGGTAAGTCAGGGACGCACCTCTGACTAATAGGAAACACATGACTACTAGGAAACATCTGACTATCAGGAATGCCTCTGACAATATAACTCTGTCAGGCAAAACACTTCTGATAGTATATCCCTGTCAAACAAAATACATATGACAGTACCCTACCAGGCAAAACACATCTGATAGTACCCATGTCAGGCAAAACATCTCTGACATCAAATCATGTCAGACACAATACCTTTGACATCAAATCCTGTCAGGCATGACACTTCTGACCTCAAATCTTGTCAGGCACCACACCTCTGACATTAAATCTTGTCAGGCATAGCACCTCTGACATCAAATCTTGTCAGTCACAACACCTCTGACATTATATCACTTATTCTAACCTCTGTTGGGATGTACCTGCCCCTGTAGAATATCATCCCTCAAGACAGCCATCACATTTTTTCACAACCTCTGTTGAGTGCATACCTGCCGGCATAGGCCAATGCTCTCTTAAGGTAACATCATTGAATTCGTAAACTCAATACATCCCTGGGTCCATAGACCCTAATCCAAACTTGGGTTCATTGGCCCGATGACATCCTAACTCTCCCGACTATCAGTCATGGAGGAACCCTGACTTTTAGCAAACCCGCTCTCCAGACTTAGTTAAAGAAGAACCACAGACAATATTTCACACAGGTTAGGTTTTCTAACTATAGGAAATCCTCAATTAATTCAAGTCTTACTTGATTGATTGATACAATTGGGACTCACACCCATAGACCAAGTCCGAGGGTATACAATTCTAGTGTGACTATACCAGGCCAATGGACCCTACCATTGCCTTAAAACAAACGTCACATCATACAAGAATCATTCCGATAGAGAACTTAACCAAGCCAATGGACCATACCATTACCTTAAAACAAACATCACATCATACAAGAGCCGTTCTGATAGGGAACTTAACCAGTCCAATGGACCGACCATTACCTTAAAACAAACATCATATCATACAAGAGTCATTTTGGTAGGGAACTTAACCAGTCCAATAGACCCTACCATTGCCTTAAAATAAACATCACATAACATTCGCCATGCAAGGATGACTTCACGACACATGAAGGAGCCAACACAGGCCTCTTGCAAAATATGCGTTAACTGAGATCGTTTGCACCATCAATCGACTATACTTTGTCTGCAATCAATCGCCTAGGGACCAGACAAAACCCCAGGTGATCCGTCTAATTACGATCAATCGTCTGATCGATCGCATGCCTCCTTCATGCCTATGATCGATCGCCCTTGGTTTGTGATTGATCGCAATTTACTCCAAGCCTACATTTTGAGCTATAAACAACCCGAAACCAAGGGGTTACGCCCCTCTACTCCATTTCCACTCTTTCCCATCCCTTCCATACAACCCACTAGGTCTCCAACCCTTTTCATCCACACCATATATTATGCATGCCATTCCACATACAAAATAGCTTAAGAAAAGGAGAGAGATTTTACCTACTATGCAACTTTTGAGGCTCCAGATGTTGAAATGGACGACGCGGTTGCGTTTGGAACACTGAAGAACCTTAAGGTTAACCTCCTCACTCTTGCTCCTTTTTCTCTCTCTAACTTTCTCTCTTTCTCTCTCTACACACTAATTGAGGCACTGGGAAGGAAAACAGACATCGCCAGCGCGTCAGGAACGTCGAAAAATCTCAAGGTGCACTTCCCTTTCCTTTCTCTCTCTTCTTTTCTCTCTTTCCTCTTTCTCTCTCTACTTTCTCTCTCTAGAAATCAAAGGGTCAGAGCTTCGACTCTTAATAGTTCGTGAGAAAAATGAGGGGGGGGGGAGGGACCCTTGATATAGGCCCTTGGATGAGTGATGTCACATGGTGATGTCATTGTGATGATGTCACCACACTTTGACCATTGACTTTTGACCGATTTCCGCATTTTTCCTGCTTTTCATGCATACGGTCTTCGTAACTCCACTAAAAGACATCTGATGGTGACAAACTTTAGGTGAGTGAGCTAGGGACAGTTCGACACTTGTTGTACAAATTTCGAGGAAAAGTATTGAGTTTTGACAGTTAAAAGTAAGTTCGAAAGAAAACTGTAAAATCCACAAATTTCCTGATTTTGGATACAAAATACGCTGTAGTTTATTCATTTGAGATGATGAATTGCCGAAACAACAGACATTCATCCCCACGGTCGACTGACACACAGTGGTATGAGTTTCACGATTTCTATTGGAACACTCGATAAATATCAAGTCCCAACTGAACTTCAAAAACTCCGAAGTTTTTGGTTTTCTTGATTTTTTTTACATACAAGGCCCCCACGGTCTCGCGAATCGATGCGTGATGGAATCGGTACGATGGGTGATCGTCCAGATAGCCAACCCATACACTGTGTATGATTTTCATAGAAAAATACTGAAATTTTATTGGTACAACCTAGTCCCGAACAAAAACCCACTTTCCATAAATTTATCAAACTCTGATCTAGTGGTAATTAATTTTAGTGAAATTCACTCCAGTTAACACCCAATAACCCCAAAATTTTATCATATTAAATTCCGGGTCGTTACATTAAGACTTTTCTCCAATCGAAGGTAATGACTCTCCTTACTCTAATGATAGTTGTAGCTCTTTCTTTTTGTTTTTCTTCTTCTTCCTTTTTCCTTTTCTCTTTCCTTTGAAGATCAACATAAGGGATGAAGATCAAATCCATAAATCAATAGAGAAGAACCAAGGGGTGACCATATGGTCACTATGGGAGCAAAGGGGGACGTCCAACCCTTGGGAGAGGGGAGGACGTCCAGAACTTGAGAGGAGAGAGGGGGAGACGTCCACTTTTTGGGGAGAATTCACTTAGGATTTTTGAAATCCTTTACTTATAATACTTAGTGGAGATCTCCTATTCAAATAGTGTTTCCTAGTTTGACTGTAACACATACTAATCTAATTAGATGTGTCTAAAGACAAATAGAAAACATTTCTAATCAAATTAGGATTCTTTATTCTAATCTAATTCATAACTAGATTATGTTTCCTCTTTAGTCTAGGATTATAATTCTTAATTAGAATCATTTCCCTTATCTAATTCCTAATTATATTAGGTTTCCTCTTTCTAATCTAACTCCTAATTAGATTAGGAGACTTTCATTTTATCTAGGATTCCTTTCTACTTATAATTAGAGTAGGATTCCTTTCCCATTCCAAATTAGAAATATGGTTTCTTTCTAATTCTAATTAGACTAGGATTCTTTTTTATCTACGAACCAATTCCAAATTAGTAAGTAGTAAAATTAGGAAAGAAGAGAGAGAGTGGGACGTGCCACCCTAGGTGGGTCACACTCCCATACACCCATGCTCATTATTTAATTCTCAATTAAATAATATTAAGAAGAGGGAGAGGAGTGGGTGTCCCACCCTAGGTGGGTCCCATTCTTATACACCCTAATCTTTTTGGATTATTCATATCATATATGAATGAGAGCTTTGCTATACCATATAGCACCATCGTTAACCATAGAGAAAATTAATTAATTTAATTCATAATTAAATTAAATACGTTTAGAAGATTCTTGTGTGTGGAATCTTAAGGGATCTCATATATCCAACTGTGGGATCCTCTTGTTTCCATAAGTTGGAATCCTAGTGTAACTTGGAAACAACTTTCCAATTACTCCATTATTGGGGTAAATGAATTTTATCAAAACCCCTAAACTTCCACAAATTATAAATTTAGACATCACCCCATTATGATGTAACCATCGGAGATTAGAGAATTGCTTGTAAGTTCTTTTTCACAATATATTTACAAATAAATCATTCCACAATCCGATATCACATATAAGCTTTCGGGATTGAAACAAGTTCACTGTGTAGTCCCTAGCTTATGAATAGAACTCTTTCTCATGATACTTTTTCATCGAATTGAACTTCCAAAACACTTTCGAAATATTAGAAAAGAATTGACATATATATAAATATATTTTTCTATATTAAAAATATCAACTTCGAGAAAGACCATTTTATCGGAAAACACCAGTATTGGATTTTTAAGTTCAGTTTAACAAGTATAATCTTGATATCAATATCTTCAATTAAGGAGTAGTAGATTCCTTATTGAGTGTTTACATACTTCTCCAAACATTGTGTACATGACTCAACGTACCCCGAGTTATTCCTATGTATTGGACACTGTCGATTGACACATCAAAGACATATAGGCACATATTTGAGAAGATGTTAACCTCTCAGGTCTAAGGACAATTTGTCGAATAGATAACCCTAATACAATCTGACAGTGTATTCCATATAGTATCCACTAGTGACCCCGTTCAGTATTATGTACTTACTACATATACTCACATGTTAGTCAAGAGTCACCACTTTATGTGAATGAGATTCATCACCCTATCTTATAGAACTACACATATGCAAGCCATGATAAAGTATGACACCTAGGCCTATCAAAAAAGCCTTGTTGGAAGGGTAGCCGGCCCGGCCTAGCCCTTCAAAACCCATCCCAGCCCGGCCCTACTTCAGCCCTTGGGCCGGGCTGGGCCAAAAATTTGTCAGCCTGCCTCCAATAGGGCCGGGTCTGATCACGCCCCAGCCCGGTCCTTCCAAGTTTGGCCCTTCCCTAGCGCCACTATACCGTAAGTATGGAATATAAGCGGGAGGGTATTATGTTTTAATTTTAAGTTTAATATAGTGTAATTTACATTTATACCCTCCTTAATGCCTCTTTAATGGATTTAATCTGGGGTTACAAAGGTAATATCACAAATTAAATTCTATATATACTCACTACCAACCAACCCTAACCCTAATTCTCAAACGAATCGTCTCTGTCTCCGATCATCTCTCTCTCTCTCTCTCTCTCTCATATCTCAGTCTCTACAGGCTCTACAACTCTACTCAGTACGCTTTACTCTCAGACTCTCAGTTCTCATGGTCACTGTTGACTGAGATCGCTCTCTTTTGAAGTTTGATCTGAGCTCTTAGTTCTCAAGCTCACCGCGACGGATCCTCTGAGATCTCTGCTACTGTCACGACTCACGGCCATGGTTCTTCTGAGATCTCTGCTGCTGTCACAGACTCACGGCGGCCACGGCCACAGCTCAAGCTCAAGTCTGGACCCTGCAGCCACGCCCTACGACTACATCGGCTAGGCCAGTTCACAGCTACATCGGTGACGGTTAGGCTACCACCATCACCACTTCTATTTTTGTTCAGGCTTCCAAGTCCCTAACCCCCTAACCCTTAGAAAATTCTGAACCCCTAATTTTGAAACCATAACCCTAGAAAAATTAAGAAACCCTTACCTAAGTAGTTCATACCCTAAGTCCTAAACCTTGAAAAAATTCTGAAATCCTAATTTTGAAACCCTAACCCTGGAAAAATTAAGAAACCCTCATTCTATTTACTATTTTTGCTAGCATTAATCAATTTAAAACCCTGATTCGGTTAGACTACCACCACCACCACTTCTGTTTTTGTTCAGGCTTTCAAGTCCCTAACCCCCTAACCCTTAGAAAATTCTAAAACCCTAATTTTGAAACCCTAACCCTAGAAAAATTAAGAAACCCTAACCTAAGTAGTTCATACCCTAAGTTTAAATTCTAAAACCCTAACTTTTCCCTAAATATTATTTAGTTTGATAATTATTGATTTTAAAACCCTAACCCCTGATATTGTTTAGTTTAATAATCTGTTTCTATTTTTTCTATTCTGAAATCTTAGTTTGATAATCTAATTTTAATGTTTAGTTTGATAATATTAGTTTCTATTCTGAAATCTTAGTTTATGCTAATTTAAAATTTTAATCTGATAATCTTCTGATTTGATAATCTGATTTGAATAATCTGCCACCACTCTGATTTGATAATCTGATTCCACAATGATCTGAGTTTGATAATATTAGTTTATATTATGTTATCTTAGTTTATATTCTGATTTGAATTTTTAATTTGATAATTTGTTCTGATTTGATAATCTGATTTGAATTTTGATAATCTACCACCACTCTGATTTGATAATCTGCCACTACTCTGATCTGAGTTTGATAATCTGATTTGAATTTTTAATTTGATCATCTATTCTGATTGTTGAGTTTGATAACCTCTTATGATTGCTGAGTTTGATAACATTTTTATTAGGCTAAAATGACAACTCTCGGTACTAGTAGTAATGCCAGTTCTCCTTTAGTTGATTTAACTCATACCAAGGACCCTAGAATTGTGGAAGTTAGAGGGGGGAACATAACAAATCCTGACCCTCTTCATCCATCACCCTCTTCCTTACAGCCAGAGACTGAAGATCTTCAACCCATTAAGAAAAATCTAAAAATGCCTCAATAATTTGGGAGCATTTCACCCAAAAGACAGTAAGTAGAAAGGGAAAGATAGACAAAAAATAAATGTATGCGTTATTGTATGTCACCATTGTAACATGGAAATCGACAATAGTGTTACAAATGGAGTCGCTCATATTAAAAGACATCTAGAATCATGAACTTGTAAGAAAAGGCCAAACCTTGACCCCACACAACCACTCATGACGTCTTATAAAGATAGTGGTCCTATGGCCCATAAATTTGACCCAAAGTTGTGCCGAGAAGCGCTTGCATTAATGATTATTCAACATGAGTATCCATTTAATATAGTTTCTCATGAAGGTTTTATTTATTACAGTAGCGTTCTACAACCTCTATTTAAGATGGTGTCACATAACACCATCAAGTCTGATTGTATGGAAATTTATAAAAAAGAAAAATAAAAAATGTTAACATTTTTTTAAAGTAATTTATCAAGAATTAGTTTCACGTCTGATATGTGGACATCCAACCAAACATTAAGATATATGGCTATAACAACTCATTATATTGACTCTGATTGGAACCTTAAAAAAGAATAATTAACTTTATTAATGTTGATCCACCCCACACAGGGTTGGCTTTAGCTAAAACTATTAAATCAAATTTAATAAAATGGAAAATTTCTAAAAAAAATATTTAGTTTAGTTTTAGACAACTGTAGTACCAAAGATTGTATTGTAAGAGTTATGAAAACTCATCGTACTAGAAAAGAAGCCCTTCCATTAGAAGGTAAGTTATTTCATATGCATTATTCTGTACATATCCTTAACCTTATTGCGCAAGATGGGTTGAGAGAAATAACCCCGTTCATTCAAAATATTCGGGAATCAGTAAAATTTATTAAAAATTCAACATGTACACATAAATTTCGAGAACTTATTAGTGAATTAGGGTTAAATAATGTTAAAGGGTTACCCCTCAATGTTTCTACAAGATGGAACTCCACCTATCTTATGCTAGAGGCTGTATTAGAATTTAGAGAAGTTTTTGCTCGATTAGAAATAATAGACTCAAAGTATAAATGTAATTTTTTTAGATGATAAATGGTATCAAGCAAAGATAATATGCAAGCTTTTACAAAATCTTTATGAAGCTACAAATATATTCTTTGGAACTAAATACCCAACTATATATTTATTTTTGGAAGAAGTGGTTAAGATACATATTGAATTAATGGAGAAAATACATGGTGAAAATCATTTCCTCCACGATATAGCTAAAAAAATGAAAGTAAAATTTGATAAATATTGGGAAGATTATAATCCGATTTTTGAACTTGCTATAATTTTTGATCATCAACAGAAATAATTGTATTTTGAATATGTTTTGAGAAAATTATTTGAGGATAGTGATATAGCGAAGACACGAAAGGATAGAGCCCTTAAGAATTTTAAAGACTTGTATATGGAATATAGTGCTAAATTTAGTACCCCTAATGTCTCAAAGTCAAGTAGGGAGAATATTTTGCAAAAAGTTCAAAGAGAAAAAATGAAGATTTCTTGAAATTTGAAGAAGAAATGAGTCAAAATACTAATTTAGAAGTAAGATCAGAATTAGATTCGTATTTGGAAGAGCCAAGAGATAAATCTGACTACTTAGATATATTACTTTGGTGGAAATTAAATTAAAAAAAGTATCCAATTTTATCAATGATGGCTCGTGATATTTTAGCGATTCCAGTTACAACAGTAACTTCTGAGTCTGCATTTAGCACTAGAGGAAGGGCACTTGACCAGTCTAAAAGTTGTTTAAAACCAGACATTGTAGAAGCCTTAGTTTGTTGTCAAGATTGGATTTGTACTACTAAACAAAGTGAGTTAGAGTCGATAGAAGTGTCAAAATTAGATATATTAATGAATGATATAAATATTTAAACATATTTTAAATTATGTTCTATATAATTTTATTACTCTATTTGTTTACCTATACAATGTTTTGTTATGTTTTATTATGCCTAACTGTCATTAACAAGCTAACAAGGGAATTTTTTTTTTTAACTCTGCCATTGCTCTTTTTTTTGCAATGCCGGTCCCAAACCCGGATAAAAGAAGAGGGTATCCATTTCCTTGTCAGGTTGACAATCGGTGTAAAAAAAAAATCTTGTCAATGCCAAATGACAAAAAAATTCCCGCTCTTTCTTCCCGGCCCCAGCCCTTGAGGGCTGGGCTAGGGCCCAATCAATCTCGGCCCTTGAAGGGCTAGGGCCCTACTCTTATAGGGAAGGGTAGGGCTAGGGCTAACCCCGGCCCGGCCCCAACTCGACCCCTTTGACAGCCCTAACGATACCCAATCAGTACTTTAGAGGCTTAGAACATTATTAGGTTTACAAGGAATTGAAAAATCATATCTTCTCGCAACCTTTGCATGATTTTCCTATAATGTTATCTAAGGAACCTTATGTTATCATCATATAAGACATTAATAATTATAAATACCTTTTATATATATTTGTGAATGTGATGCTTTTCTAATCAACATAGAAAAGTCTTACATTGACTTTTAAGGGCATATAGATCCAGCTCCTTGCGTTGATGGTGACTTGTTGACTAGTTTCTAGTGCCCCAAGACAAGAATTGAAATCTGTACCCACCTAGATATATCTTATGATGATGATAGATTGGCCGTAAGGAGTATTATGTAGGTACAAATCTGTACCCACCAAGATATATCCTATGATGTTGTCTTTCTTAGCATATATCAATAGTCTAGACACATGGAGTACAAGAAGGCCCTGTTAACCAATGAGGGGATCTTGTGTTGGCTATGATCACACCTTAGGGCTAAGGTTTTGAGTTCGATTCTCTTCCCCTTGTTGATCATCCTTAGGAATTTATCCCTACTTATCCATTGTGTATCATTGGAGGGGTTTACACATGCCTGGGGAATTAGTCGGGTGCTCTAAGAGGACCGGACACCCTCATTAGAAAGAAAGAAAAAAGACTACTACAAAGGTTAACTATATATATATCTATACTAAGGTGGAGTTTTTCTTCTCCTCACGCCGACTTCTATTTAAAGCCACGTCACAATGTTTTCTCATCCAAATAGTCGTCTTCCTTTATTCACGACTCCATGCTTTGCATCCATGATTAATAAGCATCCCGCATATGTGCTAAACAAGCTAAAATAGTTGTTGACAAAAAGGGAAATTGATTGTATCCACTCGAGGCACTGGTGGAGGACCTTTTGATCGATAATTCAACGACATCAAAATTGATGGATTGACGTGTATTGAAGGGTGGGCCCACTCAATTAAATATGGTGCCGTTAGATTCTTGATTGAACGACCCTCTGCGATAACACCTGCTATCGACCGGATACCATCACTTAAAAAAACTGCACATGTACTGAACGACCCTCCGCAATTGAGATCGAATCACAGTCAATTGTGATTGAATTCAGGAAGAGTTCAATCACTCCCACAGGTCAACACGTGTCTCCTTTAATCCCTATTAATTGTGGTTAAGATTTTCTAATCCTTAGTATTCAATAATCTAACTTTAGTTTCTTGAAAAAAAATTAAAACACTTAACACTGGTTAAGAATTTTTAACTCTTAGGATTAATATATATATTTTTTTTCTAAAAACTAAAATTATATTATTATTAAATACTAAGAGTTAAATAATCTTAACCACAGTTAATAGGGTTAAAGAAGACACATTTTGATTTGTTTGAATTCTCCTTGAAATCAATCCCGATGGGCAGTGATTCGATTTCTTCACGATAACCTCTGCTCTCAACTGGATACAATCACTTTAAAAAAAACTGCATATGTGCTGAACTGGATTCTTGATCGATAATTCAATGGCATCAAAATTGATGACATGATATGTATTAAACGGTGGCCCCACACCATCAATTATGGTGCCGTTAGATTCTTGATTGGACGGCCCTCCGTGATAACCTTGTGTGTTCGTTGCTTTTAGACTTTGACAAGTAGTGTACCAAAAAAATTTGGAATTATTTGATAATTCAATTACTTGCCACCAATCAAAAAACTTATTTTTTTAATTAGATAATTCAATTACTTTGAGTGTACTTGTTATTTATGAAACTAAGCTTTAGTTCATTTTTAGTTTTTCTTAAAAGTTTCATTTATGAAGAACCTTACAAGATTATAAAAATTTGACTTTCTCATATTAATATATTATTTTGCCTATATTATTTTATATTGATGCATTTAAGAATTTAAGAGATTACCAAACTATCATTTGGTATTTCAATACTTATGTGCCAGTTGATGTAGTCCAATGTGTTATGTAGATTGAGATTTTTTTTTCTATTTCTATATGATATTGTGGTTGATTTTTTTCATGTAAATACAATTTTTCCACATATCGTCACATTCCTACTAGAGTTGTGGGTGCATTCTTAATATTTCTTTTTATTGTTTCAATTTTTTCTTTTAATCTCATTTTCTGTTTTGTGCATCGTCGTAGGGTGTTTACTAGTAATATATGTATAGATGACTTGCTCACATATAGTAGGTCTAATTCCGTTGAGGTTGAGGTTAAGGATATTCATATTCAAATTTTTTGTTTTTGTTCTATAAGCAAAATAATCCAAGTCTTAAAAAGCCTGTTAGTGGTAAGTGATGTAAATTAAGGAACTCAAAAACCAAGAACCTAGTCTATTGACATATAACAATGTGTGATCATATAGGATGTCCAAGTATTGAGAAGCGAACAATAATTATATTTTCATATTGGTTGGCTGTGTTATTTTGGCAAAAGTGTCGAACTATCAATTATGACTTCATATAGGCAGAGTTCGTGACTTGTTATAAGACTAGTTGGGTTGGGCACGTGCAAGACATGTGCTAGTAATGTATTTGGTTACGTAAGTTAGTACTTAAGCAACGAAAGTTTTAATGTTGTTGTAGAGACCCGAATATATTTTCCTTGACATTCGTGTCATTTATTTAATTCTATAGAACAATGTGCTTTAATTTTAATACATTCGTTCCTATAAAAATTAATGTAAAATGAATGGATGTTGAAACCCAAATAAATTGCTTAATTTACTTTGTTTTAAAAATTAAATCTCATGAATAGGAAGCTAATAAAAAAGTATCAAAAAAGTTTTAAAAAATTAAATTAAATCGGCAGACTGGCTGATCGATCGGGGCACAGTGGCAATCAATCGATGTGCGGTGATTTTTCTCGGGAACGGCGTTTTTTGACTGTTTTTAAAGTCCCCTTTAGTCCCAAACTCTATAAATACCACTATAACTCAGGAGTTAGGGTTTCCAAAGTATTCTAAACCTAAAAGAGAGGAAAGAGAATTTCTAAGAGATCAAAAAGGGAGGAGGGTCTAATTTTGTGGTGTATGTATGAATTGAGAATTGAGGAATGAATGAATGTTGGATTTGTGGGATGCTCATGATCTTGATGCAGGAATTTTGACGTGATGTGAAATTAGGGCCTTTGTCAATTAATTGTATAAGATTATATGCTTGGAATTGATGCATGATTGTTTGATTGATTTTATTATTTTATTGTGAAACCCTTTTGAGTATGTTTTAAATTACCAATCACGAGATTATTATATGCTTTATTTTGATGTATAATACCCAAGTTGCATGGATGATATATGCTTGGTTAAATTAAGTTTGAATTATGGTTGTGGGGTTTGGGAGTATTATCATGATGGTATCAGTCGCTATGATAAATCTTCGCTAGCCCCTGACAAATAATTTATGGTGCAATTTAACAAAGGGTTATCATCGTTCATTCACACGCACTTAAGACAATGAATATGTACAAGCATGATGAAAAACAAGATTACAAGTATCTATACAAGTATATGAGTACACAACCATGAATGTTTTATTGAGTTTTGCATTGTCTGAGTACCAATAAGTCTAAGATCAAGGTAAGATAAGCCAAGCAAGTAATCACAAGCAAGCCGTGCGCAATGGATAATGTGCTAAGCCGTATGCACCGGATAATGTGCACAAGTTTTGGTACCTCAGTAAGTAAAGTATATGTTAGTCTCTACCTATATATGAGGTAGAGTTATTTAAGTTATTTGCATAGTACATGTCATTGAATATATTCACGAACAAGAAAGACAAGTAAGAAAGGCAAGTACAAGTGAGCACATGAAAGAATTGAAAAGAAAATATGTTTTCGCACACTGATTTTTATGTATGTGTACATGTATTGTTAAACCATGATTTACGCTTTATATTAATGTTTATTAGATTGTTAGTTAGAAGTTCATATACATTATGCATTTTCAATACTCAGCCGAACTGTTTTTCGACAGGTTTTAGGTTCGATATTTGTGCACCTAGATTGTGGGAAGAGGAAGAGTGCGTAGAAGAAGATCCGACAGGTGATTATCTCAAGGGGGAATGGAATCTGGATCGTTGTACGTGCAATGGATTTTGATTGATTAATATTTAATTTAATTCAAGGATTTGTAATTGAGATTTGGTTATAGATTTAAGGTTAAGTTAAATTGATGTTGGAGAATCACAATGGATGATTCAGATTTTATGTTTAGATTAGTTATAGATTTTTAATGAATACTAATTTGAGGTATCAATTATTAGTAATTGAGGAAAAATTTTCAGGTTCATATTTTAGATTGCCTTAAATGCTTATGACAGGATGGTATGATGGTTGTCACGTGCCAAGGTCTCATTTTAACCTAGGTAGGATTTTGGGGCCCGACAGAGTTGGTATCAGAGCAAAGGCATTAGGTCCATTTAGGTTTTAGTTCTCTTTCAAGATAGACAAATGAATTAGTTTTAAATCTGGATTGATACCATGACGGACGTGATGTCATTAGGTTCGCTAGGACTTAGGCCTGTTATGCAATTATATGTTAATAATAGTTATTGTATGCTATTATGTGTTTTTATAGGCTATTATGAGTTTTGTATACTAAAGTGATAATTATATGTTAGGATGACAGGTGTCTAAGTGAGACTTATATGAGTTATTCTTAAATTCGGGTCGGATAATGACAAAGCTAATGCATTGGGTTCCTTAGGGTTAAGTATATTAGAAGGAAAAATTTGAGCGAATAAGATTTGTAAAGTTCATGTTTTATGTGTTGGCTTATTCCGGTGTCAAAACAAGTGAGTCTAGGTAATTAGGTATGTATCTTGTGTCATTGCCGTTAATCATCTATGACAAGTGAAGTTGAAGAGCATTGAAGACTCGGTTGATCATTTCCTTCGTTTCACTCATAGGATGGTAAGTGACCTAGATACCATGTTACCTTAGGTGAGAATTCACATAGAATAAACCTAATAAGATGCCTTAGGTGGACATTGTCTTAGACTAATCATATGGACCCTAGGTGATAAGATATGTAGTGAAAATTAAGTTAAAAATTCTGAAAATTTTTAAAAAACCAAGGTTTCTTGTAGGTGGCATATCTCCCAAACCGTAACTCGGATTTTGCTCTATAATATATCAAATCGACCGCGTCAAAAATATCTACAACTTTCATGAAGGGTGTAAGAGCTAAAAATGATGTTTTAAAATCAAGTTTGCACATCAGGGTAGACCCTGGGCACTCAAGGTCGACCATGGGTATAAGAAATTATGTATGGTGAAAATGGGCAGAAGCTCGAAAATCTCAAGGTCGACCCTGGAGGATACTTGGGTCGACCCAACTTCACCTTTGGGTCGACCCAAGTAACCCCCAGGGTCGACCCTGATATGGAAAAAATTCCAAATCAATTTTTTTTTTTGCCTATTTTGGGTTTTTAAACAACTTTAGCAACTTCTAAAACTTGGTTTTTGATTCCGTATAAAGTGTGAACCCCTCTAGTTCGTGGAGAACAACTTTGGAAGATTATAGAGATGGTTTTTAACTATCTCTGGAGTTCTTAAAAACTCTAGAATCTAATTGTTCTCCTCCCCTTTGTTAGTTGCTATCATCTGAGAGTTTGCAAGCCTAAAGCTCCATTCTTGCTTGCTTGGACTTGTCCATTGAAGGAGTCCATCTAGGAATTGATTTTAATCAAACCATCAACCATTTTTGGATAGAACAACTTAGCTGGAGTGTTTCAGAGACTTTGCAAAGGAGATCGATCCAAGAAGGATCGTGGTAATGTGCTTTGGTCGGTGGAATCCGAAGCCGTCATTGACGGAAATCGATCGGAAGATCGTGGACTGTTTTCAAGATACAAAGAGAAGTACGAGTGGCTGTAGTTGATCATGAGAATTATGAGTATGTGATGAATTTTTGAGGCGTGGAGGACTAAGGACTGAAGGATCGTAGGGTCGAGTCCGAATGAGTCAAGTTCAAGTCTTGTAAGTTCTTGTTAACTTTGTTTTAGTGGATTCTCATGGCTGGACTAGGTCCCGTGGTTTTTCCTGGAAGAGTTTCCATGTAAAAATCCTTGTGTTATGGTTGGATGTTTCTCTCTATTTCTGTACTTTAAATTCATTATACCTTTCATTAATAACTTAATAGTTAAATCATTAAAAATAGTAGACACACTTATAGGGAGACCTAACCATCCCATTGATCTTGTGAGTTCTTAACTCAAACATCGGATTTGAGGTTCATTGGATTTTTTCAACTGGTATCAGAGCGGGTTTACTAATTTTTTAGTACGATCTCATTCTTGTATTCGGTGAATATTGTGAACACCCCATTTTTACACCCCTAAAATCTTATTTACATTTTATTTTATTTTATTATTTATTATTATTTTATTATTTTATTTTACTTTTTATTTTAACTTTACTCATTTTATTTTCATTTTATTAGGGAGAGAGAGAGAAAGAGAAATTCCATGTACGCCCTTGGCCAAGCACCCAGTTCACATGGCCCACCAAGTTTCCAAAATAAAACCCAAATCAAAAGTTCAAGCCCACATTAAAGCTCTTTAAGCCCATTTGCCTGGCCCATTACTGTCCTCTATATAAGCAAAGAGGAAGGGGTTTAATACCCTAAAATTTTTTTTTTCTGAAGAGAAGAGCGGCTTTCTCGAGCTCCCTCTCTCCTTCTCCTGGTTCTCCTCTTCCTCTCCTGGTTCTCCTCTTCACCTGAGTGATTCTCTATTTTCATACCCAACGAGCACCATCACCGTTAGCAGCAGCATTATTGTCGGCGCCAGTATCTCCCGGTCGACAGTCCTCATCATCATCTCCGGCGATTTCACCTTTCCGGCGAATCAGGTCTGTATCCCTCTTGTTCCGAATTCTAGATCTAGATCTGGATCTGGATCTAGATCTAGACCTCTCTATTGCATTTTTTTTTTATTATTTATTTTTTATTTTATTCTCGTTTTCTGGTTTTTCTACTCTAGATTGGCTGAGATTTTTCCTCGGATCTCATCTCCAGTAGAAACTCCGGCGAGGTTCCATCTCTCCACGGGTCCCCATTTCTGGGGTTGATTCTTGTTCTCTTCAGGCGAGTCGTAGACTGGCATCTCTCGGTGATTCGATTACGCCGATCATCACCGATTCCTTATTGGCCAACCATTTCTCAGATCGTCTTCGCCGATCATCACCGGCGTCTACAGTTGGTTTTTCCTCGATGCTACTTCCTAGCCGTTTCTTACTTCATCACCATTTCGAGGCAAGTGATTCTTATCGAGCTTTCTCTATCTCAGTTTTTTTAGTTTTTCTGGATCTGAAATTTCTAGATCGATTTAGAAATTCAAATCTAGAATTCAGGTTTGTATTCTTAATTTCCCTTTTATATATGAGTTTATTTATGATTTAATTTGCATCTTAGTTATCTTCTGAATACTTTTTCCGGCGAGTTACAGAATCAACCCACCGGATTCCTTTCTCCCGAATCCTTTTCTTTTTTCTTCAGGTAATGCTCTAATTACTCTTCACTATTCCTTTATCCCTGGATCTAAATTTCTGAATCATTAAATTCATAAATTCAGATCGATCACTGTAATTTATATTTATTCTTTTTTTGATTTTCCTTCTGTGCAGTAACAAGGAGGCCGGATTTTTTCATTTTTGCTCCTTTTTTTTGTTTGTTTTTTTTAAATTTCTGTATAATTAAGAGATTTTCCGTTTTATTCTTTTCTCCATCCGGATCAGTTGCTATCATCGTCGACAATTCTCCCGTCAATCCTCGCAGGTACGTCTTCTCTCATTTCTATCTTCCGAATTAGTGTATGATTTTAGGCGGAGGCCGCTTTTAGTTTAGAAGGATTGGTTCTGGAGATCGGATTGCATTTAGTCCTCTTGATCTGGTTTTGTTCAAAATATGAACTCAGGGATAAATTTGTTCAAAATCAGAACACCGGCAGCCTCTGTGTACATATTTGGCATAAGAGTGAGGGAACCTATATCGTTTTTGTCTTAGATCTTTGCCATATCTGATCCCAGTGTTCGTTACTGGGTTAAAGCCGGATAACCAATTTCCATGATTGGTTAATCGGCCTTGATACAGTAGCCTATCACCAGCCCTTTAAGATGATTTTAAATTAATTTTCCCATTTTTTCTGTCATGTATGTATGTATTATCTCTTGTACATGTGTGCAATTTATAGAAATAGGTCGTAGCTTATTTTCCCTTTTGCCTACATGGGGCGTTTAGGTATGATTTTCCACCCTAAATAACGGCCTACCCCGTTAGTTTAGTCTTACAAAAAAAATCAAAAATAAAAATATCAAATAAATTAAAGGTACTGGTCTATCCTCCCTTGGGACCTAGAGCAGGGTCCGTATTTAAACCATAGCCTCTTTTGGTTTAAGGCCGCTCGATCCGCCATGCTCTTTGCCTTTAATCAAGTCAGTTAGGCTTTATTTTCCTTTTTTGCCTACCTTGGGCATTTAGTTTAGTTTTTGGACTAGTTAAACTTGCCAGAATTAAAGAAAAAATACAAAAAAATCAAAAAATACAAAAACAACAAAAACATTTAAAAACCCTCAAAATGGACTTACCCTAATAAATGAACGCCCCCTAGAGCTCCACCACGAGCACCTAGCCACGCGACTATCTCTCGGAATGAGATTCATAAATCTCAATTCCACATCCCCCCAACTCAAATACGAGTTGGAAGCGACCACACTCCGAAACGAGTATAAAAACAGTCACGAACCCCGAACTACTATGAGGGTCTGATTCCGACTAACCGGATAAGTAGGCAGCCCAATCAGGGTTCGACCCCAACCAAAAATAAACTTTTTTACACCCCCTTTTGATTTCGATTAGCAAAATTAATAAATTTTAGGAAATGTTAAGTGATTTTCTTAATGTTTGATTTGGACCTAATGAGTAGGTTACCATCATTGGATGGAGGTCCTGGGGTGCCTAACCCCTTCCCCAGGACCTAAAGGGATCTCTTACCTAGACTACTCTGGACCGTAGACCCCCTTATTTTGGATTATCTCGGGATCCTACTTCCCCTAAGTAGGTGGCGACTCTTAGAATAAATTTAGCGTTATTCCTCTACTCTCGGACCTTATCTCGATACTTAGAGTTGAGAGGGGAGGAAAGGCGGTAAATTTTGGTGTTTACAGCTTTGGCGACTCTGCTGGGGAAGATAAAAGGATCCAACCTGAAAATTAGGTAAAAGCCAAACATTTTTTAAAAATCACTAATCATTTCCTAAATCAATTATTATTTTTGCTAATTCTTTCTATATTATGGGTATGTCCTTATTCATGTTCTTCTCTTTCTTGTGCATATCATATTCATTGCATTTTAGTGTAATCACCTTATAACCCATTAGTTGGATCTATGGGGCCTACGGCTGTTTGATACGTATCTTCAGTGCCAGGGGCTTTCTGATCTGTGGAGTTCAGCTGGATCACGCCTTATGGGTTGTACCCGTAGAAACGGATTCGGTTTCTCCCACTTGCGCCAATTGTCCCATTTTGGGAGTCGCATATACGGCCAAGTGTCCCCCAACCACCTTAGGAACACCTTGCATTACCCCGGCATACGAGTATAGATTAGGTTGTGATATAGTTTATAAGCAGTAGATTAGGATGGTTTCTCCCAATCCTACCCTGCTTATAACCTATACCCGCCCGCCTTTTTGGTTGTATATTAGGGTATCTTTTTGTACCCATATGTTCATTCAAGAAAGAGGGTATGTGTGAACCATGTTTGATGAGCCATGTGTGATTGAATAAACCCCTTACCCGCTTCTTTAAATCATTACATATGGGGGTCCTAACCTCAAATAATAAATGGGTATTCACTTATCCCTTTTTGTTTTAAACTTAATGGGCTTTGGTTTCCAATAACCCAAGGTAGTAGGTTGGACCTCTATACCTACCCCATTGGTTTACATATGTCTTGACTAAAATAAAAAAAAAATTAAAAAAAAAAAAAGAAAAAAAAAAAAGGAAAAACTCTTTCGTGATACTACATATGGGATTCAAAATCCAGATATAAATGGATATCCCCTTATTCATTTATTACCTTAATCTAATAGGTCTTGGAAACCCAAGTTAGTGGACTGGGCTTTTGTCCACCCACCCTATTAGTTTACATATGTAATGCCACACCAAAAAATAAATAAATAAATAAATAATAAAAAAACAAAAAAAAAAAGAAACATTCTCAAAAGTTTTGCATCATCATGCAGCACCTGTATAGAGTCTCACTTGTGCACTATTGTTTAGATGGCAGGCCCTTCAAGAATAATTAAGCCGGGAGGCCTAGGTCCTTCAATCAAGTTAGATATGCGTGCTGCTTGCGATGCCAAACTCAGAGACATAGCTACAATCTTTAGTTCAGCTCAAGGCCTTAACTCTGCCCGTCGCCTAGTTTGGATACAGAGATACCATGTGGGAAATATTTTAGACCTTGCTTTGATCGATCCTGATTGGCGTTTAGTCAAGGCGGCGATTCTTTGTTGGGATCCTAAAAATGTGGTTTTCCGTTTTGGGAAAAATGAAATGTGTCCGACGATCGAAGAAGTTAAACGCATCTTAGGGCTTGATATTGATGGTCCTGCTATCTTACCCCGATACAGAACAAATTACCAGCTTGAGCTCGCGCAGTTCTTGCACATCAAGCCTGACCGATTACCCAACAATGCCAAAGGTACTTACTCAAGGGTTGAAATGAACAAACTGTGGGATATGTATAGACCTTCGTGGGATCCTAGCGCAGCTGAAGCTGAATCCGAGTCAACACTCAATGTTCTTACATGGATTGTTCTAGCTCAGCTTATTTTCCCAAAAAACCTCAGTATTGCTGAATCTGTATTGGTGGGGGTAGTCAAAGACATGCGTAGTGGAGGGTCAGTCGTCCCGATGATCCTGGGAGAGCTTCTTAGGGGTCTTAAGTACAGCAATGAGAAAAGAAAAGGGACATTCAATGCCAGTTTATCTCTTTTACATTTATGGTTGGTCGAGCATTTACCATCAATGGTTGCTGTGCCCTCAGAATTTGCTTATGATGCTCGGAACATAGTGCGAAAATTCAGCCAGACTCAATCCAAGCTCATTTTCAAAAAAATGGAAGACTGTTACAGAAAGCTCCAGCAGTTATCAAAGGACGAGATAATTTGGAAATGTCGTTGGCTCGTAATCAACAAGCAAAGGCTTCCCCTTTTAACTACTTTTGGAAGAAGATGTATAATTCTTGCTGGCCTAACTGGTTCCTCACCCTACATTCCACTCAGAGTACTCCGACAGTTTGGATACCGACAATTTATCCCGGTGATCGATGATTTGACAAAAGACTATTGTGTTTTCTCTACTACATCTGAACTTCTAGAGAGGCGTTTCCAAAATGAATGGAGACGATCTAAAAGAGAAAAATTTCCAGATGATATAATAGAACTTGGACCAGGGGAACCGTCGACTGAAGAAGAGTATGATTTATGGTTGGAGAACCCGGACATACAATCAGAAATGCCAAAGCCAGCAGAATTGCTCACCCCAGTTACAGCACCGTCCAGGGGAAGTCTTCCCCTTTCTGAGGTAGTGGTACCGTGGAAAGATACTTTCCTCGGTAATCGTCTTAAGATACTAAGGGATACTAAGAAGCTCAAATCAGCGCAACAGGCGCACCGGCAACATGAAGCTGAGTTGAAAAGGGAATATCAGGAAGTCTGCAAAAAGGAGGAACAGTTGGAGGAGATCCAAGTTAAGATTCTGAGAGATATGGAAGAGTTGGAGATGGCACAACAGACCCTCCGACAACAGGAAGATGACTTAAGGAGTCGATGTCAGTTGGCCCGTGATAAAGAACATCAGTTAGAGCAAGCACTCCGAGAGTTTCAAAAGCGGAAAAGAGATGATGCTGAGGAGTCTTTCCAGTTTGAAGTCCAGTTCCGTCAGAATCAAGAACAGTTGAAAGCAGTCAGACACCATGCTCAAGTTGAGGCTCTGGAGTTCGACTACAGGATTCAATGTGCGTCAGGCACGGTGGACAGACTAGAAAGTGAGATTGCTATCCTCCGTCAACAAGTGATAGACCTTGGGGGCAACCCCTTGCCTCCCGACTTTATTATTCCTGAGAGACCTGTATAGGGTTGGGTCATTTTCCTTTTGTCTTTCTATTTGTCTTTTGTTGTTTTACTTTTGGTTTAGTGTTGTCTTAGAATCACACAAACACATGCATATATAAAGAAGTGATTTTCATCTTTTTGCTGTCAAGTCATGCATTCATGTTTAATCGTTACATCTTTCTCAGTGTTACATGAAACAGCGTATTGTCACTCGTTCTGTATCTCGTGCCCTTGCCCAAGCTGCGATAATAGATCTGGACAGTCCTGAAGTCGCAGACTAGTCATCTCAAAGCTCAGCAGACATGGCTGCTCCCAACAATCGTTTGGATTCAAGTACAGACCAGCTTGTACAAGCACACGATCAGGAGATACATGGGATGAAAGCCCAATTGGACAGTATTCAGGAAACCTTGCAGGCTCTGATGGCTTTACAGCTTAACAAACCTACTCACCAACCAGAAACCGGACCATTTCAACCCGAACAGCCTAGAACTTCATTCCAACCAGAAAGTTTTCAACCAGACCCACCCGGAATTGGAACCTTTCGGCATCAACCAGACCATTCAGGGTTTAGACCTTTCCAACCGGATCAACCTAGGGTTGAGATTCCTGCCCCAAACTTTACCTTTATCAACCCTCTTCATGATCAGCCGGGTGAGGATGGTGATTTCGACTACACCCGATTTGATGGAAAAACTGGTGAGGCTGTGCACTGCGACCATCACAATCCAAAAATGCCACAGGATTCTGAGTTATTGGTGTCTCTCAAGAACCAACAAGAAGAAATTCGTCAGCTGAAAGAGATGATGAAAAAAGTGCAAGGGGCATCCTCCTCCTCTACAGGGATAACTCTGGATGACCTACTCTTCTCCTCTGATACTTTGGTTCCCTCAGATTTTCGAGTTCCAGAATTCACCAAATATGGGGGCAAAGGATGTCCGAAAGAGCATCTACAGTTGTATGTGGGAGACATGATGACTTACAGAGATAAACCATCATATCTTATCCAATATTTCCAAAAAAGTTTGAAAGATGCCGCTCTAAGGTGGTGGATTTCAATTGACAAGAAGCGGATTACCAGTTGGCAGGATGTGATTGATCTCTTCCTAGATCAGTTTTCTTTTAACTTGGAAGTGCTCCCCCAAAAGAGCGATCTAGAGCAATTGTCCCAGAGGAATAATGAATCGTTTATCGAGTATGCTGCTAGGTGGAGAGAAATGGCATCAAGACTATCAGTGCAGTTATCAAAGGAAGAAATGGCTTCTACCTTTTTGGGAACCTTAAAGCAACCGTATTCAACACTGATGATAACTCTACCAGCCACCGATTTCAAGGTAATTGTCGAGACAGGGGCGAGAATTGAAACAGCTGTTAAAAACGGTACTATACATGCCAGTCTTAGCTATACATCTTCGAGGTCAAGTGCTCCATTTAACAGGAATAATGGGCAGAAGGATACCAGGAAAAGAGAATAAGTTAATTGGATTGCACCCAGTGCACCCTTGATGTTGCCTGCTCCACCAATTCGACAACATCCTCAACCTCAAAACCCTCAGCCGATAAGGCAAAATCAGTATCAACAGGCGCGTCAGCCAGTGAGAAACCCTCAAAGAAATTTTACTCCTTTGCCCTACTCTTTAAGCCAGCTGTTGACTTTCCTCCTCAAAAAGGACCTTATAGCTCTGAAAGGACCAACTCCTCTTGTTCCGGCCGAAAAACAATCTCGGAATTACCATGCTGATCATTATTGTGCATATCATCGAGGCCCAGGTCATGATACAGATGTGTGCTATAATCTTAGGCATGCAATTCAGAATTTGCTGGAAGAAGGAAAAGTCGAATTTGCACCTGGAAATACTAGCATCATTCAAGCTCCTCTTCCCCCACATCAAGGACAGATTAGTTTTCTGAGCGGGGATGAGTCTGATGTGAATATGGTTGAGATTGGTGAGCTGTCAGAGATCAATGATGTTATTCGTCCTTCATACCGAGTCCCAGTTCGAATCCCATATCCTCAGTCTTTGTCGTCTCTTGAATCCCCAATACTTCAACCCATTCAAATACCCTGCATGTCACCAATCCAGTCACCTGCTATTCTGAAATTTATCCAGATCAATGATCTCTAAGACCTAGAGGGGGGGTGAATAGGTCTATCTAATAATTTCTAACTAATTTTAAGTTTTCAATTAATGTGTTTAAAAATCAATGATTAACTCAATCAGACAATCCACACAAATCAAACACAGAAGATTTTTACGTGGAAAACCCTAACGGGAAAAACCACGGGACCTTGTCCAGCAATAAACTTCACTATGAAAAGATATCAAGTACAAGATAAGACCTTACCAAAACAGAAACTATGTTCCTAGGTATAGACTCTTACTCTTGATTTCCACGAACCAGCAGGTTCGATCTCCGCCTTAGCAGCTTCGGTTCCACACCGACCAAATCTTTTCAAGCAACTTCAAATCCACGATCACACACGATCGATCTCCTTCCACGAAGGCTCCGGATCAAACACCGGACACACACACAAGGTGTAGGGTTGTGAATCAATTTAGTAAATTTCAAACCCTAGAGGGATCTCATACAGATCTGAGATCACACAATGCAAGATCAAAGATTTTAATCTATACTTGCATTCTCTAGGATCTAAGAAAGAGGAGGGATCACAAAGATCTAATAAAAACAATTAGAAAAACCCTAGAAGAGTTTCTCAGACCTCTACTCTTTCAAAAATTATCAAAGACACGAATTAGGTCTCTCAAAAGTTGTTTATATAGGGTTAAAAAAAGAATCCAGAAAAAGAAAAATTCTTTTTACGGGGACCGATCGATCGGTGCTCACAACCGATCGCTCGGTTCACAACCGATCGATCGGTTCTAATGACCGATCGCTCGGTCTTAAAACATCTCTCTGGAAAATTTCCCCATACAAATATTTAGTCCAGTCGATAGCCACCGATCGCTCGGTAGGCCACCGATCGATCGGTCGCAATACCGAGCGATCGGTTGAGACAGAATTTTTGCCAAAATTAATTCATTTTATTTTTATTTGATTCAACTAAGATCAAATAACTTTGGTAGGCTTAAATCTATCCTCCTAGGTATTTTTAGGGTTATCTAAGTCAAATCAAACCTAGGTAGGGGTCTCTAAGTCCATTACCTGTCTAGATCCGGAGTAGAACCTTTTTCTTCTCTTTCTTCTATCTTCTTTAAGCTTTAGCTCTTCTCTTCTTTTCTGACAAGTTGAACATGACTCGAGGACTCGACTCAACTGACCTATCTAATGATCACGGAATTTGCCAACACCTATTTAGGGATTTACAATCTCCCCCTTTGGCAATTCCGGGACAAAACAAAACTAATTCATATACTAGGTTCAAATTTTCCCAATTGATTCAAAAATGGAAAATTGACCTTTACATGACTCAAAAATAATTACATGACTGTTGACATGTTAACTTGTCATGATTTACCAAACTTAGAACCTGTTTGCCTGCACATGCTAAATCAAAAACCTGTGAAGCATGGGAAATAACATATAGGATGAAAATATGTATAACCATTCAAAACCATTCACAAAACCATTCACAATCCATAACAGGGTTAGTATTCCAAAAGCAAACCATTCATCATCCATATTCCAAAAGCAAACCACCATTCATCATCCATATCATCCATAACATATTCTCCCCCTTTTTGGCTCGAAATGCCAAAGGTGGATTAGAAAAGAAAATCATAAACCATTGAAAGGAGATGAGATAGAAAGTAAGGAGCATAAACCATTCAAATATATACATCCATAACAAGTCAATAATAACCAAGAAGGTTTGTACTAAGTACAACCAATTCAAAATACATCAAAATGGTAAACAAAGTCTGTCACTCGACTAAAAAACAACTTCTATCACGAACCATCACTCTTGCTCATCATCAGAAGTGAGCTGTGACTCATAGTAAGCTCTAAAATCTCGAACATCTCTCTGTACTCCAAGCACTGCTGCATCGAGAGATCCAAGTCTACCACGAACCTCTGTAGTAAACTCCTCGTATGAAGAAATATGAGTCCGGAGATCCATCTGCATCTCTCTCATCATCCTCCCAAGGTCGTCCATAGTGGTAGGAGGAGGACGAGATGACCCAGCACCAACTTCTGCTCCCTCCTCTGTATCTCGAACTGAGGCATGTGAAAAACTCTGAGCTAGGGTCTTTTTGGTGATTGGACCCTTAGGAACTCGAGTTGGAACACCAGGAGGAGCGATAACTCCTTGAGAACCAAGAAGTTTAGTGATGAGTGAACCAAATGGTAGGGCTCCAACTGCTGTATTAGTTTGATGGGCTTGGATCATCAAGTCAATGATGTGAGCGGCAAGATCAATATCACGCCCACGTAGAAGACTAAACAAAAATCTAGCTCTATCTTCCCTAAGGTCCGCAGTATGAACCTTTGGATGGATATTTGCACTCATAACAAGGTTTACTAGTCTAGCATCCTTAGTGAGTTTCGCCACTTCAATAAGAGACCCAACCCAAAACGAAGGAGTACCACTTAGAAAGGTAACTACATGTTCCATGGAGTCTTTATCCTCATCAGTTTTATAATTATAAGGATAATATGCATTTGGAACTCTAGGACATCCAAGGAATTTAGAAACCAAATCAGCATTTATGATAACAGATTGTTCTAATGCTCGAGATTTGAATGACCATTTTTTCTGGTTGATTTCAGAAAAATTAGAGTAAAATTCTCTAACTAACTGGACAGAAGCAGGACCGGATAAGGTAAGTATACCTTCCCATTGACGATCGGAAATCAGAGTAGGAAGATAATAATCACCAAAATCAGAAATATGTATGTCCCTTTCAACCATAACACCTTTCTTGCTAAAATACTCACTATAGAGTTGAGCAGCAGTAGGACTGATAAACTGGGATAACTTACTAGACTGGGAAGATGAAGCTTTACCTTTATTTTTCCGAGTTTTATCAGCCAGAGATTTTTGACGATTCTCAATTGTAGAATCAATCATTCTACGAATTGGCCTGTCCCCTATGGAAATACCATGCCCTATTGGAGTGAAAGTAAAGGGCTCTTGGTTTTCCTCATCTTGAGGAGGATCCTCTTGGTTGTTGAGGACCAACCTCCGACGTTTGGGGATGCCAGACATGAGATATGCAAGAAGGATTAACGACAAAACGAACGCCATTGAAGAAAATGCAAGAAATGATGCCCTAGATGAGAAAATCAATCTAAAGCAAAGAAAATGCACAACTCTTACCTTTTAGATCCTTGGGAAACCTTTAGAGTAGAATGGAATGTTCGTAGGAAAGATTTGGAGGAGAGGAAACCGAGAGATCGCTCTGGAGATCGGAGAACAAGTGAACAAAAAAATAGAAATGAGGGTTTTATAACCCTGTTCACGAAAGACCGATCGATCGGTCTTTAGCACCGAGCGATCGGTGCTCTGAAAATTTTTCAAAAATTTTCACAGTTAAAACCTTTTCTCCCCCTCAACCAATGGAACATTTAAAATACATTTTCACCTCAAAATGACCAACTAATAAAAAAAATTTGCAATATGTGATTTCATCAAAATCATAGATAATAATCACCCAAGAATTGATATATCAAGTATAGGCATAAACAAGGATTATGAAAACATTAATTGATTTTCACCGGTGATTAAATATGGTATTTGCATCAAATTCACAATCAGAGTCAAGATACAATTAGAAGTAATGTGAGTATGAAATCAAAATTCATTACTTGACTCGTTGAATTGGTTTCCTTCCTTAATCTAGATTTTGACATTATATTTCAAATGGGACTCTAAAATTTTCAAAAACTAGTGTTAAAACCAATAATCATCCATATTTATCTGATGAGCAATTTTTACCCCATATTTGACTAATAAATTATTTCATTTCTTTTTCAGTCAAATTGTACTCATTATGTAAATTCTTTTTGGAGTACACATATATAGACTCTAGCACACTGGTGACTTTCACTCAAGTGAGAAGGTAGCTCTTTCTAATGACAGTAGGGGCTTTCACACTAGCAATCCATATAGATACCTACTGTTTGTCTAGGTAGCCATTACTCACTGTTTGCATTCACTAGTAGCTATCACACAAACTCACAGGTAGTCCTCTCCATGTCAATATTTTTATATCTAGGGGGCTCACCTTATGGAATTTTTATGACATTGGTTATACTAGATTTGATTAATCTAGGGAACCATATGGTATAATATCAGAACCTTTATATAGGAACTAAAACCATCTAAAGAATCAGTCAGAGTGCTTGTGCAAATTAGAACATCATTGTATGCTCAACTCTAACTGAGGTTAATTAGCATGACCAAATTCAATCACAAGATCGAACCAACAATTGAACTTTCCTATTTTATTCAATCCTATGATATATTTATCCTTGGATTATATAGTTAAATATGATTTCAAGGAAATAACATTAAGCTAAAAGATAGGATAAATAAGGTCATACAACCACATTATTTTTTGCAATATTTTTCAATTTTTTGAATGTTTTTGGATTTTTATTACTTAAAGAAAATAACAAAAAAAAATAGCTCTATGTCTTAAATAGAACATGAAAAACACATAGGCTATAAAACAAGTACACCATTACTCAACTCCACACAAACCGATGGATTTCCTAAGGAGTTCAAACCTAAGGGAATCTAAAGGTTTTGTGAGAATGTCCGCATATTGATTCTCTGTTTGGACATACTCAATAGACACAACTTTTTGCTCAACAAGATCACGGATGAAGTGATGCCTAATGTCTATATGCTTTGTGCGAGAGTGTTGCACAGGATTTTTGGAGATATTGATTGCACTTGTGTTATCACAATACACAATCATAGTGCTTTGATCAATTCCATAATCCTTCAACATCTGTTTCATCCACAGAAGTTGGGTGCAACAACTACCAGCTGCTATATACTCAGCCTCGGCTGTAGACAAGGAAATGGAATTCTGCTTTTTGCTAAGCCAAGCAACCAAGCAGTTTCCAATATAGAAACACCCGCCGGAGGTGCTTTTCCTATCATCAGTATTTCCAGCCCAATCAGCATCAGAATACCCCACAACAATGACATTTGTATCGAAAGAATACCAGAGGCCTAAGGACAAAGTTCCACTCACATAGCGAATGATACGCTTGACAGCAACTAAGTGAGACTCTTTGGGATTTGCTTGATAACGGGCACATGCTCCAACACTAAAGGCTATGTCGGGTCTAGTAGCAGTTAGGTAGAGCAAACTACCAATCATGCTTCTATAATTAGTCTGATCGACATCCTTCCCTGAAGTATCTTTACTAAGTTTTATAGTAGTACTCATAGGAGTCCTAGCATGCTTAGCAAAACTCATTCCAAATTTCTTCACTAAATTTTTTGCATATTTGATTTGAGATACTGAGATCCCAGAATCCAATTGCTTGATCTGAAGACCAAGGAAGAAACTTAGCTCACCAACCATGCTCATTTCAAATTCATTTTTCATTTGTTCAGCAAATGAATGAGCATGTAAGTCTAATGTGGAACCAAATACTATGTCATCAACATATATCTGGGCGATGACAATATCACCTTTCACTTTCTTTATGAAAAGGGTTCTGTCTACTCCCCCTCTCGAAAATCCGTTTTCCAAGAGATAAGTAGTCAGCCTCTCATACCAAGCTCTTGGAGCTTGTTTTAAACCATAGAGGGCCCTTTTTAGTCGATAAACTTGATCAAGGTGATGTGGATCTTCAAACCCTTTTGGTTGTTCCACATAGACTTCTTCATGTAGAATGCCATTCAGAAAGGCACTCTTAACATCCATTTGAAAAAGTTTGAATTTCATATTACAAGCCACAGCTAGAAGAATTCTTATTGATTCTAGTCTGGCTACAGGAGCAAAAGTTTCATCGAAGTCAATACCTTCAATTTGGGTATATCCTTGTGCAACTAACCTAGCCTTATTTCTTATGATAGTACCTTTTTCATCAGATTTGTTCTTGAAAATCCATTTGGTACCTATCACATTTGTATTATTAGGCCTAGGTACTAAATACCAAACATCATTCCTAGTAAACTGAAGTAACTCTTCTTGCATTGCATTTATCCAATTATCATCTGCAAGAGCTTCAGCTACATTCTTGGGTTCAAAAGATGAAGTATAGCAAATGTAGCTAACTTCATTTTCAATTTGTTTCCTCGTTCTCACTCCACTTTCAACATCACCAATAATATCAGTGGAGGTGTGAGGACTCATGACCCTAGGATGTGTAGGTTTTAATGGAGATGTTTGCTTATCAATAGGTGAAGTTGAAATAATTTCAACATCTTCATTTTCAGCACTTTCATCATCCTCACATTGCACATTTTCAACACCAGAGTCATCCACAATTACATTTATGGACTCCATAATTGTAGAGGTTCTCAAGTTATACACTCGATAAGCTCTACTGTTGGTGGAATACCCAAGAAATATCCCTTCATCACTCCGGGATTCAAATTTTCCCAGTTGCTCTCTATCCTTAAGGATATAGCATTTACTTCCGAATTCTCGAAAGTACTTTACACTAGGTTTCTTGTTATTCCACAACTCATATGGGGTTTTCCTTGTTCCAGGTCTTACAAAAACTCTATTAACTATATAGCAAGCAGTGTGAACTGCCTCAGCCCAGAAATGAGAAGCTAGATTGTTGCTATGAAGCATAACTCTAGCCATCTCTTGGAGAACCCTGTTCTTCCTCTCTACTACACCATTCTGCTGAGGTGTAATAGGTGCAGAAAATTCATGTTTGATACCAGACTCATCACAAAAGTCGTTGTACTTAGAGTTTTCAAACTCCTTTCCATGATCACTTCGAATTCGAGTGATTGGGCATCTTTTCTCATTTTGAATTTTCAGGCAAATACTTTTGAAATTGTCAAAAGCATCGGATTTCTCTCTTATAAATGCCACCCAAGACATTCTAGAGAAATCATCAACCATGACTAGGATGTATCGCTTTCCACCTAGACTTTCAGTTCTTGTAGGACCCATAAGGTCCATATGAATTAATTCCAGTGGATATGAAGTAGCAATACTTGAAGTCTTCTTATGTGGGGTCCTAATTTGTTTACCAATTTGACATGGCCCACACACAGCAGTAGAAGGCTTTCCTAGTTTGGGAACACCTCTCACAAGCTCTTGCTTAGAGATTTTACATAGGTCTTTGAAGTTCATGTGACCTAGTCTTCGGTGCCACAAATCAACCTCCTCAATTCTAGTCTTATAACAGACATTTGAGGGAATAGTACTGGGAGTTAAGCCGTAGCAATTGTCAGTGGTTCTCAATCCTTCTAGAACACACTTACCTTTACCATTAATGACTAAGCATTTATTTTGGGTAAAGTGCACAGCATGATTATCATCACATAGTTGACTTATGCTAATTAAATTAGCTTTCAGTCCTTCAACAAACAAGGCATCTTTCAATTTAGGTATGCCTGGTGAATTGATGATACCCTTTCCTTTGACTAAAGACTTGCTTCCATCACCAAAAGTAACAGTCCCATCAGGACAGTCCTCAAATTGAATAAATAAGGACTTGTTACCTGTCATATGCCGAGAACACCCACTATCGAAGTACCACATTTCTGTGTTTTGGGCTTTCAAGGCAGTATGAATGACAAAGCACTTAAGGTCTTCCTTTCTCACATACACAGTCTTTAAACTTTGTTTAGATCTTTGATCATTAATCTGTGTAGTAGAGACCTTTTTCCTTTTTGTCCTCCTTGACCTTTTTCTGTTTTGTTCAGTTCTAGTTTTTTGATAAGTCAAATTATTTCCTCTTGAATAATCATTTGGAATAAATTGACCAGTCCTTGTCCTAGAGATTTGAGCAATTCTGTTAACATCATCGCTCAACATTCTAGACTTTTCAGCTAGAACCTGAATCTGCCTTTGAAGAGTCCCTTGACTCAGATTTTGGTTCCATGAACCATTTTGGGGAGCTCTCCTAAATGCATTACAATTAGGTCGAATGTGACCTCTCACACCACAAAAGTGACATGTGGGTATGAATCTTGGTAGAGGAGGAAGATTTCTTCTAACTGGAATTTGATTCCTTAAAGCATTCACTCTAGGAGCTGTATTTCTAGGCTTTACAATATTTGTATAAGCCTTAGTACTTGATGTAGAAGGTAAATTTTCTTTGGGTTCAGAATGTATTGGCTCAAACACTGCACTAGCCATTGTTCCAACAGCTAAAGGACCAGTTGGTGTGTCAACATGTCCTATCCCAGATCTACTAGAATTTGATCCATACTTTCTGACTAATTCATCTAGGCAGCTGGTGTTACCAAACATTCTCACTTCTTTTTCAAGAGTATAGACCTTCTGAATCAAGTCAGTCTTGTCTTTAAGGGTAATTTGGTGTTCTTTTTCAAGAAATTTCACCTTATCAACAAGAGAGACTTTAAAAGTTTCCAGCTCCATTTGCAGAGTTTTTAACTCTTCAATTTCTTTCATGGAAGTGTCTCTTTCATCTTCTAATTTTCTGACCACATTAGTCAAAGAGACATTCTCTTCCAAAAGACATTGAACTTTTATAACAAATGCTTCTTTTTCATTTTCCAACTGACTAACTAGTGCACTCTTCTCTTCTGCTACTAGTTTACAGATATCTCTTTCATTTTGAATGAATTTGAGTTTTTTGCTCAAAGAGATTTTTGTTTTAGTCAGTTTTAAACTTTCAGCATACAACTTATCATAAGTTGTTTTCAAATCTTCATCACTTTCAGAGTCAGTTTGACTCTTCTGTAAGTCATCACTTGACTCAGTATGAATACTTTCATCACTTCTATCCTTTTCATCAACCGCAGAGGTAGTCTCAAGAATCCCAGATAGGGAAACAGTGAAAGCCGTATGATTTCCAGTATCTTCACTTGAAGAGGAACTGTCCGATTCTTCATTCTCGGAATCACTGTCATCCCAACAGGCATTCATCACCTTGCCCTTACTCTTCTTCTTGTTAGGACAGTTAGGTGAAATATGACCGAAGCCATGGCATTCATAACATTGAACACCTTGGGATTTCTTGTCGCCACTTTTGGAATTTTTCTTGTTTTCCCAGGGCTTAGACTTTGACTTATCAAAAGATTTTCCTCCCTGTTTGGGATTAAACATCTTTTTCGTTCTAAAAAATTTTCGAAATTTTTTAACGAAAAGAGCCATTTCTTCCTCATTCATTTCTCCATCACTGTCATCCTCATCCAAAGTTTCCTTGATGGTTTTCAAGGCTAAAGATTTATTCTTCTTGGATGGACGTAGATTGAGTTCATAGGTTTGGAGTGATCCAACCAATTCCTCAATCTTCAGAGAGTCAACATTTTTACTCTCTTCGATTGCAGTGACTTTGGGTTGAAATCTCTCTGGGAGAGATCTAAGGACTTTTCTAACTATTTTGGACTCAGATATTTTCTCACCTAAATTGAAACTAGCGTTGACAATGTCACTAAGTTTTGCATAGAATTCATCAAAAGTGTCATTGTCGTCCATGTTTAAATGTTCAAATTTGGTGGTTAACATTTGGAGTTTTGAGATTTTAACAGTGGTAGTACCCTCATGGGTAATTTCAAGAATGTCCCAAGCCTCCTTTGCTGTTTCACATGAAGAAATTCGTCTGAATTCCTCAGCAGTGACTGCAGTAAAGATAGCATTGAGACCTTTAGTGTTCCATCCACTTGAATCAAGCTCTTCTCTGGTCCATTCATCAGAATATTTGACGACAGTCAAATCACCTACAGTTTTTACGGGCGTAGTCCACCCATTCTGTATAGACATCCAAATTCTCTCGTCAATTGATTTGAGAAAGGCTCTCATTCTGGCTTTCCAGTATGCATAATTATTTCCATCAAAAAGTGGGGGACGAGAGACGGATCCTCCTTCTCTTAGAGTACTCATGATCACGGATAATACAGGATCACACTTAAGGGATTAGCCTTATCAGTGAACTAGCTCTGATACCAATTGAAATTTATCCAGATCAATGATCTCTAAGACCTAGAGGGGGGGTGAATAGGTCTATCTAATAATTTCTAACCAATTTTAAGTTTTCAATTAATGTGTTTAAAAATCAATGATTAACTCAATCAGACAATCCACACAAATCAAACACAGAAGATTTTTACGTGGAAAACCCTAACGGGAAAAACCACGGGACCTTGTCCAGCAATAAACTTCACTATGAAAAGATATCAAGTACAAGATAAGACCTTACCAAAACAGAAACTATGTTCCTAGGTATAGACTCTTACTCTTGATTTCCACGAACCAGCAGGTTCGATCTCCGCCTTAGCAGCTTCGGTTCCACACCGACCAAATCTTTTCAAGCAACTTCAAATCCACGATCACACACGATCGATCTCCTTCCACGAAGGCTCCGGATCAAACACCGGACACACACACAAGGTGTAGGGTTGTGAATCAATTTAGTAAATTTCAAACCCTAGAGGGATCTCATACAGATCTGAGATCACACAATGCAAGATCAAAGATTTTAATCTATACTTGCATTCTCTAGGATCTAAGAAAGAGGAGGGATCACAAAGATCTAATAAAAACAATTAGAAAAACCCTAGAAGAGTTTCTCAGACCTCTACTCTTTCAAAAATTATCAAAGACACGAATTAGGTCTCTCAAAAGTTGTTTATATAGGGTTAAAAAAAGAATCCAGAAAAAGAAAAATTCTTTTTACGGGGACCGATCGATCGGTGCTCACAACCGATCGCTCGGTTCACAACCGATCGATCGGTTCTAATGACCGATCGCTCGGTCTTAAAACATCTCTCTGGAAAATTTCCCCATACAAATATTTAGTCCAGTCGATAGCCACCGATCGCTCGGTAGGCCACCGATCGATCGGTCGCAATACCGAGCGATCGGTTGAGACAGAATTTTTGCCAAAATTAATTCATTTTATTTTTATTTGATTCAACTAAGATCAAATAACTTTGGTAGGCTTAAATCTATCCTCCTAGGTATTTTTAGGGTTATCTAAGTCAAATCAAACCTAGGTAGGGGTCTCTAAGTCCATTACCTGTCTAGATCCGGAGTAGAACCTTTTTCTTCTCTTTCTTCTATCTTCTTTAAGCTTTAGCTCTTCTCTTCTTTTCTGACAAGTTGAACATGACTCGAGGACTCGACTCAACTGACCTATCTAATGATCACGGAATTTGCCAACACCTATTTAGGGATTTACATATTCTTCCCGTTCAGCGCCCTATACAAATCCCTTTTATTCCTGTTGAAGAAGAAAGGATTGTTTATACCATCCCTTGCCTTGTTGATTGGCCTACAACCCCAGTTATATCATCTCCACGACCCCTTGGTAAAGGTCCAGTCCAAATTCCATACATTCCAGCACCAATCCATCCCCTCAATCGTTTACCGGCCCCTCCATCCCTCATTCTAGACAATGAGAACATCAATGCAATAACCAGGTCAGGAAGAGTTTACCAGCAACCAGAAGTTGAGCTGCCTAAGTCTAAGGGTAAAGAGCAATGTCTGAGCCCTGAGCAACAAAAAGAGGAAGATGCGGCATTGTTGAAAATTTTGGAGAAAGCGAAGGAATATAATATTGCCTATCAACTTACGAAGCTCCCAGCTCAAATTTCAGTGATGGGATTACTCTTAACTTCAGAACACCATCGGGAGCAATTGCTTAGGGTGTTTAACAATGCTCATGTCACAAAGGATATAACGCCCGAGCGTTTGGGGCAACTGGTAGGTCAGATTCTGGAACCAAAGACCATCACCTTCAGTGAAGAGGAAATCCCAGACAGTGATAAGGAACATACCAGAGCTCTTTATATCTCAGTACAGTGCAGAGGTAAAACACTTTCAGCAGTTCTGGTAGATAATGGGTCGGGTTTGAATGTTTGTACATTAACTACTTTAGAAGGCTTGGGAATGGATATCAGTCACGTCAAGAAAAGGCCTATGACAATTAGAGCTTTCGACAATTCAACTCGTCAAAACTTGGGAGATGTCGACTTGAACATTTCCATTGGGCCATCAGAATTTTTGACCAATTTTCAAGTGGTTAATGTGCCAGCTTCTTTCACTCTGCTTCTTGGAAGGCCGTGGATCCACATGGCCGGAGCCATCCCTTCGTCACTTCATCAGAGAATTAAGTTCATTCAAGGTGACCAACTGATTGTGATTCCGACAGAATCTTTAGCGAGTTCTTTTGGGGATGTCCAAGAATTGGGACAAGGGGCAGCTTTTATGACTTACCAGTTTGAGGAGGTTACTTGTATAGCTCAGCTTGAAAGCAAGAAAAATGAATATATACCAGCAGCAGTGAGGATCATGGCAAAAATGAAGTACAGACCTGGTTTGGGTTTGGGCGCCCACCACCAAGGAATGAAGAAGCGATATGTAGCACCTCGCTACACACCTCGTTTCGGAATAGGGTACAAACCAGAGTTGGAAGATTTCTTGAACAAGCTGACTAAAGGAAAATCATCAGTGAAGTCGATGCCTCCCCCTCCCCTATCTGTTACCTTTCCTACCAGTACCCCCAGGCCATCTGATTTTGAAATCTATAAAAACCTTCCTTTTGAGGAAACCGACCCAGAGCCAACTGTCAACCCTGCACCCAAATCTCAGTCAAAGGACGATCCTGCAAGGTTTCTTGAAATGTTCGAGGTGGCTCAATTGTTTGAGGAACTCGCTGTTGAAGATGCAGTCCAGAATGATTACACGGCAGAGGAACAAGTGTGCACCCTCTCCAGTGCTTCGCAAGCATCATCCAGTTCTGTTCCGCTCATACGAGCCAGTTCCTCTCCTCTCGTATGGTGGACCGATCCCATCACGGTTGAAGCAGCCAGAGGAAGGCAGGGAAAGAAGGTCGGACTAGTCAGACCATGACCCATTTTCTTTTCTTTATTTGTTCTTTTCATCTTTAGGTCAAAAAGAGAAAAACCAAAATTTTATTTTCTAGGCGGCTTTGTTAGTCATTTCAAAATAGTCAATAGTCTTTTGCTTTACGCATCTTTGTAAATATTACAAAACATCAGAAAATCAATGAAATTCATTTCTTTGTCTCAAGACTTGTTTCCTTTTGTATATATATAAAATTTTGGCTCCTGATGGTATGACCTAAGTCTCCAAAAAGGCTTAGTGATCTGAAGTCACCAAAACAACAAAAAAAAAAAACACCTCAAATACTAAGACCGAGCTTATTGGTTTGCCAGGGAATTGCCCAGGATAAAGCTAACTCAAATCATGAAATCAATCTTGAATTTTTGGAAGTAGAGCATGACGAAGAGGAAGAAGAGGAATCTCCACAAGAGATCCTCGACCTCCTTGAACAGTACGAAGGGATATGTAAACCTAATGAGGAGGACACCGAGACCATAAATCTCGGATCCGAAGATGATCCTAAGTGTGTGAAGATTGGCACTACAATGAGTCCTGAGCAAAGCAGCGCTATGATTGACTTCCTCAAAAGTTACATTGATGTATTTGCTTGGTCATATGCGGACATGCTCGGCCTTGATCCAGGATTAGTAGTCCACAGATTGCCATTGAACCCAGGGGTAAAACCAGTTAAGCAGAAGCTCAGGCGATTAAGGCCAGAATGGTCTCAGAAGGTTAAAGAGGAGATCGAGAAGCAAATAAGTGCGGGTTTTCTAGCAGTGGCAACTTACCCAGAATGGCTAGCCAATATCGTACCTGTGCCTAAGAAAGATGGCAAAGTCAGAATGTGCATTGATTATAGAAACTTGAACAAGGCCAGTCCAAAAGATAACTTTCCACTTCCTCACATAGATATCCTTGTCGATAACACAGCTGGACATGAAACCCTATCTTTCATGGATGGGTTTTCTGGATACAATCAGATTAAAATGGCCGAAGAAGATATGGAAAAGACCTCGTTCATTACCCCTTGGGGCACCTTCTGTTACAAGGTCATGCCATTTGGGCTTAAGAATGCAGGGGCAACGTATCAAAGAGCAATGACAGCATTATTTCATGATATGATGCACAAGAGTACAGAGGTTTATGTAGACGACATGATTGTCAAATCCCCATTGGCTAAAGATCACCCAGAAGATTTGAAGAAATTATGTGACAGGCTCAGAGTCTTTGGTCTAAGGTTAAATCCAGCGAAATGTACGTTCGGAACAATGTCAGGAAAACTTCTTGGTTTCATTGTCAGTAAAAGAGGAATTGAAGTCGATCCAGCTAAAGCAAGAGCTATCATCGAGATGCCTGCACCTCAAACAGAAAAGGAAATTCGAGGATTTCTGGGTAGGATTCAGTATATCAGTCGTTTTATTGCACAGCTTACTCCGATTTGTGAGCCGATTTTCAAATTGCTTAGAAAGAATGTGCCGACAGTCTGGTCAGATGAATGTCAACAGGCCTTTGATAAGATCAAGCAATATCTTCTCAATCCACCCGTGCTTGTCCCTCCGACACCCGGACGACCACTTTTAATGTACATCTCCATCAAAAAACTTCAATGGGTTGTGTGCTAGCTCAGCATGATGAATCAGGCAGAAAGGAACAGGCCATTTATTACATCAGTAAGCGTTTGCATGAATACGAAGAGAAGTACAATGCATTAGAAAGGACTTGTCTAGCATTGGTTTGGGCTACCCAGCGCTTACGACATTACTTATTGTCCTATCCTGTGATTTTGGTATCAAGAATGGATCCACTCAAGTACTTATTGGAGAAGCCTGCTACTTCAGGAAGAACAGCCAGATGGCTCATGATGTTATCAGAATTTGACATCACATACATGACGCAGAAATCAATCAAGGGGCAAGCAATTGCCGATCATTTGGCATATAACCCATCGTCCGACTATGTTTCAGTGCATGACCAGTTTCCGGATGAAGCTATTCTAAGTTTAGAACCAGAAGATCCTGATTATATTGGATGGGAAATGTACTTTGATGGAGCCGCAAACCAACACGGGAATGGGGCGGGAGCAGTCTTAATCTCACCAAGAGGAGCTCATCTTCCTATCTCAGTCAAGCTAAAGTTCAGATGTTCAAATAATACTGCAGAATACGAGGCATGTATAGCTGGACTCAGAGAAGCACATTGTATTGGCATAGAAGAGATTGATGTTTATGGTGATTCATCACTGGTAATTTGTCAAGCTAATGAGTCATGGGCAATCAAGGAGGAAAAGCTGATTCCGTATCTGGCATGCCTCAATGTTTTAATCACTAAGTTCAGAAGGATCACTTTCAATCACAGGTGCAGGACGCATAACAGATTCGCCGATGCTCTTGCGACCCTAGCAGCGATGGTTAAATTTCCTAAAGGAAGTCTAATTTGGCCTATTGAGATTCAGCAACAAGACCAGCCAGCTTATTGTCTAGTTATAGAAGAGCGCCCAGATGACAAGCCATGGTACACAGATATCAAGCAATACTTGGATGACGGCACTTTTCCTCTGGAAGCCACCAAAACAGATCGTCGAGCAATCAGAAGACTCTCTATTCAGTTTGTTCTCTCAGGAGGAGTGTTATACAAGAGGTCATCCAATTTGATTTGGTTGAGATGCCTTGATAAAAAGGAAGCAGCACAAGTGGTTGAAGAAGTTCACGGGGGAGTTTGTGGTCCCCACATGAACGGGTTAATGCTGTCAAAGAAGATTCTTAGATTGGGGTACTATTGGACTACTATGGAATCCGATTGCTGTCGTCATGTGCAAAAATGTCATCAATGCCAGATTTACGCAGACCGAATCAATGCACCACCTACTACATTGCACAATCTTACTGCACCTTGGCCTTTCTCAGCTTGGGGCATAGACGTCATTGGGCCCATCACGCCGAAAGCATCAAACGGTCATCGGTTTATTCTTGTTGCGATTGATTATTTCACAAAATGGGTTGAAGCGGCCTCTTTTGCTAATGTCACAGCCTCAGTTGTTCAGCGGTTTTTCAAGAAAGATATCATTTGCAGATATGGGGTTCCGTATGAGATCGTCACAGATAATGCTCTCAATTTCTGCAACAAAGGTATGACTGAACTTTGCCAGAGATTCAAAATCCAGCATCATAATTCGACACCGTACAGACCTCAAGCCAATGGTGCAGTTGAAGCCGCAAACAAAAATATGAATTGAATCATCGAGAAAATGGCAATCAAGTATTCTGCATGGCATGAAATGCTTCCCTATGCACTCATGGCCTATCGAACATCGATTCGCACTTCGACTGGTGCGACACCATTCTCCTTAGCATACGGTATGGAAGTCGTCTTGCCTATTGAGGTAGAAATTCCGTCATTGCGAGTGCTAATGGAAGCAGAAATTGAAGAATCAGAATGGGCACAAGCCAGATATGAACAGTTGCATCTGATTGAAGAAAAGCGACTGAAAGCCATAGATCACTCTCAAGCCTATCAGAGGCGTATGGCCAGGGCATTCAATAAGAAAGTCAAACCCAGGGATATTGAGGTTGGTGACCTTGTTCTCCGGAAATTGTTGCCAAATCGTCCAGATCCGAGAGGGAAATTTACACCAAACTACGAAGGCCCATACATTGTCAGGGAAAAGTTCTCAGGAGGCGCCCTTCGACTTGGACGTATGGATGATGAGGATCTTCCTGAGCCAATCAACGTAGATAAAGTTAAGAAGTATTATGCTTAGGATTCTATCTGATAGCTGCTTGTACTCTTAGCTTCTTTGAGACATGATAGGAGGCCGTTTTTGGTGCCTGCTCTCCCTATAAATCATGTAACACCTACAATATATCAATAAAGTTCGTTAGTTAACCCTTCGAGCCTAATAACCTCTTTTTCAAAAACCTTTTATCGGGACACCTTGCACTTAGTCTGCTATGAACTACGTTATGACCTGATCCTGAAAAAGGTACGTAGGCAACCTGGAAATCAGGTGCGGTCAAATTTTCAAACCATTTGGACAAAGTAGCTCCAATTCAAAAAAAAAAAAAAAAAAAAAAAAAAAAAAGAAAGAAAGAAAAAAACAGGAATAGAGAGGTTAGATTGAAAGAGAAAGAAAAAAAATCAATCAAGAGGTGTTCAAGAAAAGACAGAATTCCGATAAGCAGAAAGGATGTCCCAAAATTTTAGTCCCCTCAGCCAACGTTTCGTCCCATCTCAAGTCCTCCTAGATCCCTTAGAGACTAAGAGTACAAGCAGTCACCAGAATAGTATCTGAGGTAGAACACTGGCATTCAAGGCAATGAAGGGAGTAAAGCCTCCATATAAAATAAATCGCGGGCATGAGTGAAAACCGGAAACGGCCTCATTGCGCAAAAATCACGCGAACCCCAGCTCTAGTCTTGTGACTAGGGGCAAAAGAGGGAAAATAATTTGATCAATTTCGCAGGCATGAGTGAAAACCGGAAACGGCCTTATCGCGCAACAATAATGCGAACCCCTGTGACTTGGTCATTCCAAGGGTAAAAAAGGGAAAAAATTGAAAGTGGTTCAAATAGCGAATTTTGTCAAAAACCATTTGTGCATCAGTTTTTCAGGCAATCAGAGCAGAATCGTACTTCAAATAAATTGTGGGCATGAGTGAAAATCGGAAACGGCCTCAATGCGCAAAAATTACGCGAACCCCAGTCCTAGTCTTGTGACTAGGGGCAAAAAAGGGAAAAAGAAAAGATCTAATCAACTTCGCAGGCATGAGCGAAAACCAGCAATGGCCTCATCGCGCAAAATTGTGTAACCCGTGACTTGGTCATTCCAAGGGCAAAAAAGGGAAAAGTTGATAGCGAAATCTGTAGAAGACCATTCGCGCTTCACCTCTCAAGCAAACGTGTTTGTCTTAACAATCCATTTGTTCACAAGACTCTTTGTATTGCCAATCTAGCATGTGGTGAGACCAAACTTAGTTTTACTTATCCTGTACAATAATGATCAATAAAGTCCCGTTTTCTCTTGGTCATACTATACTGTCCAAAAAAAACACCCAATGATTTCATGATCTCCAAATGCTACATCCAAAAGGCAATTCCCTTGCAAATTCGAAGGCAGAGTATAGTATTTCGCATGATTTCAAAAGTCATCTTTCAAAATAAAATTCAACATTTCCAGAAAAATCAGAAATTTTGTTTTGGGTTTCATGGTCTGACTACGGCGGTTTTCTTTCGCCAGCAATCATCACGACAAATGACGTCACATACGATCGTGGCTAAACAATGAAGCAGACACTACTCTAGCCAATCATATTTTTGTACATTCCACCATTTATCTTGTTAGTTGACATTCAAGGCGATGTCACCCTCTATTTTTGTTGGTTGATATTCAATGCGATGTCACCATCAACCCTTTTGGTTGACATTCAAGGCGATGTCACCATCAATCCTTTCAGTTGACATTCAAGGCGATGTCACCTTCTTTTTTGTTGGTTGACATTCAATGCGATGTCACCATCAACACTTTCGGCTGACATTCAAGGCGATGTCACCATCTTGTTGGTTGACATTCAAGGCGATGTCACCCTCCTTTTTGTTGGTTGACATTCAAGGCGATGTCACCATCAATCCTTTCGGTTGACATTCAAGGCGATGTCACCATGTATCTCATTGGTTGACATTCAAAGCGATGTCACCATCAATCCTTTCGGTCGACATTCAAGGCGATGTCACCATTTATCTTGTTGGTTGACATTCAAGGCGATGTCACCATCTATCTTGTCGGTTGACATTCAAGGTGATGTCACCATCAATCCTTTCGGTTGACATTCAAGGCGATGTCATCCCCATCTCATTGGTAGACATTCAAGGCGATGTCACCATCAAGCTCGTTGGTTGACATTCAAGGCGATGTCACCCTCTATTTTTGTTGGTTAACATTCAATGCGATGTCACCACCAACCCTTTTGGTTGACATTCAAGGCGATGTCACCATCAATCCTTTCGGTTGACATTGAAGGCGATGTCACTCCCCATCTTGTCGGTTGACATTCAAGGCGATGTCATCCTCTCTTTTGACGGTTGACATTGAAGGCGATGTCACCATCAATCCCCTCGCTTCAGACACTATATCAGTCTCCATGCAGTAGGGTTCGCAAGCTCCCTTCAATCCATGTTTCGGTTACACCCATTTTCCCCAACAATCCATTAATCCATGGTCCATGTACACCCATTTTCCCCAGCAGTCCTCCGTAACGAGGCCATAAACTACCGTCCATCACCCCATCTATTTTGGCAAGTTTACCAGGACTAGTTGTTTAGTTTCCCTTTCTTCTATCTGATTTTACGTGTGTAAAAAATGATAGGGTTTCAGTCTTTGTCGATCAATTGCCAGCACTTTCCGACAAAGAGGGGCAACTGTGAACACCCCATTTTTACACCCCTAAAATCTTATTTACATTTTATTTTATTTTATTATTTATTATTATTTTATTATTTTATTTTACTTTTTATTTTAACTTTACTCATTTTATTTTCATTTTATTAGGGAGAGAGAGAGAAAGAGAAATTCCATGTACGCCCTTGGCCAAGCACCCAGTTCACATGGCCCACCAAGTTTCCAAAATAAAACCCAAATCAAAAGTTCAAGCCCACATTAAAGCTCTTTAAGCCCATTTGCCTGGCCCATTACTGTCCTCTATATAAGCAAAGAGGAAGGGGTTTAATACCCTAAAATTTTTTTTTTCTGAAGAGAAGAGCGGCTTTCTCGAGCTCCCTCTCTCCTTCTCCTGGTTCTCCTCTTCCTCTCCTGGTTCTCCTCTTCACCTGAGTGATTCTCTATTTTCATACCCAACGAGCACCATCACCGTTAGCAGCAGCATTATTGTCGGCGCCAGTATCTCCCGGTCGACAGTCCTCATCATCATCTCCGGCGATTTCACCTTTCCGGCGAATCAGGTCTGTATCCCTCTTGTTCCGAATTCTAGATCTAGATCTGGATCTGGATCTAGATCTAGACCTCTCTATTGCATTTTTTTTTTATTATTTATTTTTTATTTTATTCTCGTTTTCTGGTTTTTCTACTCTAGATTGGCTGAGATTTTTCCTCGGATCTCATCTCCAGTAGAAACTCCGGCGAGGTTCCATCTCTCCACGGGTCCCCATTTCTGGGGTTGATTCTTGTTCTCTTCAGGCGAGTCGTAGACTGGCATCTCTCGGTGATTCGATTACGCCGATCATCACCGATTCCTTATTGGCCAACCATTTCTCAGATCGTCTTCGCCGATCATCACCGGCGTCTACAGTTGGTTTTTCCTCGATGCTACTTCCTAGCCGTTTCTTACTTCATCACCATTTCGAGGCAAGTGATTCTTATCGAGCTTTCTCTATCTCAGTTTTTTTAGTTTTTCTGGATCTGAAATTTCTAGATCGATTTAGAAATTCAAATCTAGAATTCAGGTTTGTATTCTTAATTTCCCTTTTATATATGAGTTTATTTATGATTTAATTTGCATCTTAGTTATCTTCTGAATACTTTTTCCGGCGAGTTACAGAATCAACCCACCGGATTCCTTTCTCCCGAATCCTTTTCTTTTTTCTTCAGGTAATGCTCTAATTACTCTTCACTATTCCTTTATCCCTGGATCTAAATTTCTGAATCATTAAATTCATAAATTCAGATCGATCACTGTAATTTATATTTATTCTTTTTTTGATTTTCCTTCTGTGCAGTAACAAGGAGGCCGGATTTTTTCATTTTTGCTCCTTTTTTTTGTTTGTTTTTTTTAAATTTCTGTATAATTAAGAGATTTTCCGTTTTATTCTTTTCTCCATCCGGATCAGTTGCTATCATCGTCGACAATTCTCCCGTCAATCCTCGCAGGTACGTCTTCTCTCATTTCTATCTTCCGAATTAGTGTATGATTTTAGGCGGAGGCCGCTTTTAGTTTAGAAGGATTGGTTCTGGAGATCGGATTGCATTTAGTCCTCTTGATCTGGTTTTGTTCAAAATATGAACTCAGGGATAAATTTGTTCAAAATCAGAACACCGGCAGCCTCTGTGTACATATTTGGCATAAGAGTGAGGGAACCTATATCGTTTTTGTCTTAGATCTTTGCCATATCTGATCCCAGTGTTCGTTACTGGGTTAAAGCCGGATAACCAATTTCCATGATTGGTTAATCGGCCTTGATACAGTAGCCTATCACCAGCCCTTTAAGATGATTTTAAATTAATTTTCCCATTTTTTCTGTCATGTATGTATGTATTATCTCTTGTACATGTGTGCAATTTATAGAAATAGGTCGTAGCTTATTTTCCCTTTTGCCTACATGGGGCGTTTAGGTATGATTTTCCACCCTAAATAACGGCCTACCCCGTTAGTTTAGTCTTACAAAAAAAATCAAAAATAAAAATATCAAATAAATTAAAGGTACTGGTCTATCCTCCCTTGGGACCTAGAGCAGGGTCCGTATTTAAACCATAGCCTCTTTTGGTTTAAGGCCGCTCGATCCGCCATGCTCTTTGCCTTTAATCAAGTCAGTTAGGCTTTATTTTCCTTTTTTGCCTACCTTAGGCATTTAGTTTAGTTTTTGGACTAGTTAAACTTGCCAGAATTAAAGAAAAAATACAAAAAAATCAAAAAATACAAAAACAACAAAAACATTTAAAAACCCTCAAAATGGACTTACCCTAATAAATGAACGCCCCCTAGAGCTCCACCACGAGCACCTAGCCACGCGACTATCTCTCGGAATGAGATTCATAAATCTCAATTCCACATCCCCCCAACTCAAATACGAGTTGGAAGCGACCACACTCCGAAACGAGTATAAAAACAGTCACGAACCCCGAACTACTATGAGGGTCTGATTCCGACTAACCGGATAAGTAGGCAGCCCAATCATGGTTCGACCCCAACCAAAAATAAACTTTTTTACACCCCCTTTTGATTTTGATTAGCAAAATTAATAAATTTTAGGAAATGTTAAGTGATTTTCTTAATGTTTGATTTGGACCTAATGAGTAGGTTACCATCATTGGATGGAGGTCCTGGGGTGCCTAACCCCTTCCCCAGGACCTAAAGGGATCTCTTACCTAGACTACTCTGGACCGTAGACCCCCTTATTTTGGATTATCTCGGGATCCTACTTCCCCTAAGTAGGTGGCGACTCTTAGAATAAATTTAGCGTTATTCCTCTACTCTCGGACCTTATCTCGATACTTAGAGTTGAGAGGGGAGGAAAGGCGGTAAATTTTGGTGTTTACAAATATGAATCTCCAAAGAGAGGGAAGATCCATTTCTTATCCTCTATTATTTGATAAGAATAATTATGCCTATTGGACAGCTTGAATGAGAGCGTTTCTAAAATTATTAGATGAGGGAGTATGGATATCTATTGAACAAGGTTGTACCCATCTAACTAAGACCATAGATGATCAGACCATCCCTAAACCTTCTTCTGAATGGACCAATGTAGAAGTTGAAAGTTGTAGATGGAATAGTAAGGGTCTAAATACAATCTTTGCCGCTGTCACACTCGAAGAATTTCGACGTATTTGTAAATATGACACTTTGAAGGAGGCATGAGACATTCTTCAAATTATCCATAAAGGGACTACAACTGTCAAGATCTTTCAAATACTGACCTCTAAGTTTAAAAAGTCGATAATGAATGATAATGAAACTTTTGACAGTTTTTATGCTAATTTGAGTGATATTGTCAATTCTAGCTTCAATTTAGAGGAAAAAATTCTTGAGTCCAAAATTTTTATAAAAATTTTGAGATCTCTACCTGAGAGATTTCGATCGAAGGTTACCGCCATTGAAGAGAACAAAAATGTTGATACTCTCAAAATCAAAGAGTTGGTTGGTTCTCTTAATACCTATGAGTTAAATCTGAACTCATCTAAGAAACCAAAATCTATTGCATTGAAATCCGTTAAGGAATCAATAGATGGTTCAGATAATGACTCTAAGGATGAAGAAGAAGAGTCGACTTTATTTGTAAAGAAATTCAGAAAATTTCTGAAACCTAATAAGAGATTTAATCTGAAATGACAAAAATCTTTTGAGAAGCCAAAGTCCAAGTACTTTGAAAATAAGAAACATCTTAAAAGTGTGGATAAGAAATCCCAAGGTGTTCAATGCTATGAATGCCAAGGCGACGGCCATATTGCTGCTGAATGCTCTAATAAGAAAATATCTTAAGGGCAAGGCATGGGATGATAGTGAATCTAAATTTGAGGAATCAAATAGTTCTTCTTTGAGGAGACTAGGGGTTATGTGGCCTTCACTGCATCTCTATTTGGGATTAAAGAATCTTCTTCAAATGTTGTGAGTGACCAACAACATAGTGATGGTGATGAGGATGATGAGAGTCAGAATGACTGATTTTGAGGGAGACCTCGAGGTAACCTATGATGAGCTATTTCAAGAATGCCTAAAGCTGAAAAAGGTTCAGTTTTCCATGTCCAAAAATATCAAATTTATTTAAATGGAAAAAGATACCTAAGACCAAGTGGCTTCAGGGTTGAGAGCTCTTGTGTCACAACTTGAGGAAGAGAAGGCTTCCCTCCTTGCCAAGACTCAGCTTCTTGAATCTAATTTTGCTTGTTTGTCTTGATGAAAAGACAAGTCTTGAAATCAAGTTGTCGAATCTTGAGCAAAATCAGAGGTGTGGAGATGTGAAGGAAACTCCATCTACCTCGAACATTGAGTCTGGTGCTAAAATGTGCCTTCTTGCTAAAGTGAAAGACCCTTCAACTCAGAAATTCATTCCTACATGTCATAAATGTGGAGTGAAGGGTTATATTAAGCCTCGATATCCTAAACTTCGAAGAATGCCCAATCATGGTTTTGAGAACCAAAATAAGCTTAATGAGAATCTTCAAAGGAGAGTTGAGGTTCTAGTGGAGAAGTCTAGGAGTTTGTATGAAGATGTGATGAAAATCGCTCATAACTCTAGACAGTGGCATGGTCATGACACTCCTTATTCTAGATATGAAGGTAGTAACGGGGAGAACCATAATGCCCGCCCTAATTCTAGGACTCAATCCTGGAAAAGGAGGAACAGGAGGAAGAGGCAAAAGGTCATACCTACCTCAACTGAAACGGTTAGAGACCAAAGGGTCAATCAAACTGCTAAAATCGTTTGAGTGAGAAAGGAAGACCTGAAGGGATTCACTTAGCCTGTGGCTGTCATAGCCTAGGGTGTGTTGGTATTGCTGCATCTTGTCCTAGTGCTATGCTGCTTGTGTATGCTAGTAGTTTTTTTTTATTAGTTGAAATCTGTTTTGGTTTGTTTTTCTGTTTTCATTATTTTGAAAAATCCAAAAACATTGAAAAACTATGAAATCCAAAAAGATTTTTGTCATGTTGCCCTTGTTTGATTTGCATGATCTGAATTCCTTGTGTGATCTTTATTTTTATATTTGTCCAGGTTGAACATGAGTTTGTTGTTGATTGATGATATATCACCTTCATAATTTCTTTGTTAGACTGAAAATTAGACCGATTTTATCTTGAACAGTTAGAGACTTATTCATGTGTGTATGCTTTACAAATTTCACATGCACTCTAACTGATTCTGTTGAGAGGTCTATTTTCCAATCTGTAGGTATTTGACTTATCCCAATAGTGTGACCCTAGATGACCAATCTAGAATGACCATTTTGTTAGTCATCCCTATTTTGTGTATCCTCCATGAGCTAAAATTGTTGCAAAGAAAAAGGCTACCTACTAGGATAGTGTGAAAGTCACTATTGGATGCAAACAGTATGAAATGGCTACCTAGGTGGATAGGAGGTATCTATCTGGGTCACTAGAGTGAAAGTCCATGCTACTAATAGTCAGGACTACCTACCTAGATAGTGTGAAAGCCATCATTGCATGAAAAGATATGTTCAGATAAAGAAGATCAAAAGAAATTTTACCAAGTTCGGAGGTATTTGACCAATAGTAAAAGAAAAATAATGAGTCAAATAAAATGGATAAAGGTTCACCAAAATGTAAAAAATCATCATATCTGGATCTAACTAGGTTTGACTTCTAAGATGTATATCTCCGGAGTCCCCTTAGTGGTTAATGTCATATCCTTGGAAAAGGAAAGAAACCTTGATCTAGTATCTTGTTAGACCACCACTACACACATATTGCTTCACTTTTAAACTAGTCACTAAATGTGACTAAGTGAATTGGCTATGCTTTAGCATTCCGTGAAATTTAGTTAGATGTATATTCTCAGTCGGACTAACTAATCATGTTCTTCATTGGATTTGTAATTTTAAATTACTACTGCTTGGAATGCTTTTGATGCATATATGTGTGGCACATGATATTTTTTTAAAATTAGTATTATGTATTTCATTGTTGTTTGGCATGAGCCTTTCTAGCATAGGTGCCCTGTTTTTGGTGGTGTCCTTGATCTTAGGGGAAGAAGATCAAGTTGAGCTGTTGAGGGGGAGTTTGTGCTTGAGCTGTTGAGGGGGAGTTTGTGCTTGAGTTGTTGAGGGAGAGTTTGTGCTTTATATTTCTATTTTGTTCCTCGCTCTTTAGTCCTCGCATTGTCTGCATTTGATTGGTTGTTCTGTGATTGCCTTGATATTTCACATGTGTTAAATTGATATATTCTTTGTGATATTGTCTTCATGACTATCTTTGGCAATTGTGCTAAAAAGTGGGAGAATGTTGGGTATTATTTATCAAGTTTAGTACATTCCTTGCTTTACCTGTGGTTATTTATTTTCATATTCCACACATGCTTCATTGGGTGTTTTGTGATGTGCATAGAATAATGTTAATTACTACCCCTTTATTTGCATATGTTAGTTATTTATCTTGTCTTAATTTTTCTAATTATAGTTTTTCTCTTATTATGTAGGAATTTGAGAGAGTTGTATAGGATGAGGCTAAATCAAGGAATTAGAGAAGAAAGACCCAAGTCCAAAAGTTCAAGTCTAAGTAAAGAAGATAAAGCCCAAGTCCAAGACTCAAGTCAAAGCACAAATTGAAGAAATTCAAAGCTAAAAGCCCATTAGAGAGAAAAGTCATACATGCCCCACTCATCTAATTGGATTAAATCAAGGAGAAGATAGGGTTGCTGATATTTGGCAACCAAATCTACAAGAAAAGCAAGTAAATTTCGTGGGTGGCAATATTGAGCAACAAATCCCCCCAAAAAGGAAGATTTTCAGATTCCTGCCTAAACTGACCATGACTCACTAATTTGGTCATAACGTTTGATTGAGAGATCGGATTAAGGCAAGATTTGAGGAATTGGAAAGAAGACTCAAAGGGGAACAATATTGCATTTCACAAGGATCTGCTAATTGGGACGTTAAAGGGGTCAAAATATTCAGTCAAGTAGAGGCTTATGCATAGAGCACAGAAAAATCAGGGTTAAAAAGTTTTTTTTCTCTTCCTCTTTTGGGGGCTCTCTCTCTTTTTCTCCCATTCTCTTTAGCCTAAATCTTATTCTCTTTTCTCTCTACCATTCTCTTTCTTTTCTTTGATTTTCTATTTTGTAAGAGTAGAAGAGGGAGTGGTGTAAAAAGTCGATCAAACATCAATGAAGAGCGTGATTTATTTCATCGGTTTTATCTTGAATGCTACAATATTCGGCTAACTCGTAATGAGGGGAAAAGGAGGAAACCAAGAATCCGGTAAGATTAATCCTTATTTTAGTTTTTAAATACTCCAAGATTGTATTGTTACGAAAATATTAAATCTGAATTTTAATTAAAGTTTTCATAAGATCTATCTTCCGATCCAAAGCATTTGCTTGCTTATTGGATCGTGTTTCATTGGAGAATTTATAAATTAATTTTAGGATTAATTTTATTATATTTTTGGTGAAATCCGGATCTCCTATTCTCTTTAACTTTAACAAAAAAAAAGGGTTTCTTTTCTTTTTCTTTTTATTCCATTAGTTTTCTTTTATTTTTAATTATAATCTTAGCATAACAAATTTTAAATTGGTTTTTATTTAACATATAAAATAATTCTAAATTAATAATAGTACCTATTTAACAAGTCTCTGTGGATCGACCCCGTTTTGCCACTATCTTACAATAGCAAGTGTGCGTTCAGGTTAATTATATTTGAGCACACCAAATTTTGGCGCCGTTGCCGGGGACTAGTTCTTAAAAAGGTTCTAAAAAAAATCTGGAATTTATTTTTGGATTTGATTTTTTTTTCTTTAGGATAGGTTTATTTCTATATATTTTATTATTATTTTAAAAAAAAAATCTAGGAATCTTTATTTATGTGATTTTCGGGTTAGGTTTAGATTAATTTTTTTTTAGAGTTTTATTTTTATTTATTTTTTCTTTTTATTCTGCTTTTATATATTATTTTGAGTTTTCATTCTTAATGTAAGAAATTGGAGAAGGAGATGTAAAAAGACAAGGAGCCGAAGGAGGATTTGGAAAAAAAAAAAAATTAGTTTTTTTTATTTTATGTGATTTTTTTTTAGACCATTGTAGTAGGATTTTTTAAATCATTTGGGAAGGCCCAAATTGTAATAAATAGAGCAGGGAAGGAGGAGAGTTGGACTATACTCTCTCTGCACCTCGGGTTCTTACACCAAGTTTGGTGTTGGTGGCCCGGGTCGACTCAATTGGATCTTCCCTCACCTTGAGTGGGAGGTACGTACTTTAAACCATACCGTGAATCTTTTACTTGTTAGCGGGGATTGTTTGATGTCTTTAAATTAACGAGTGCTTGCATGCTTGACACAAATTTAATTGGAGCACCGTTTTTAGTAAGGGCACCTCAAAACCCACGACAAGATAAGAACCGGATTTAATCACCGGATTCTTGCCCATAGGTTTAAGAACAACCCACTTTAGCACCCAACCAATCGATCTTAAATAAAATTAATTAGACATTGGCCCTAGGACCTTCGAGCTCATTAGGATGAAGACCCAGTTGGGCCAATTGCGTTCTTTGACCAAACTCAATGACAAGGAAAGCTCTGTCCCTTTAAAGGGTGACAATCTTTGTTCTAGGAGAGCTGGTTTTTAAGCGGGACCCTTGCGTAGTGCATTGTGAACCCACCACTCAACCTGGGAGCTTACTTGGTCGACTTGGTTTCATAAGATCGAGTTGGAGGCTTAGGTGCACTCTTCAAGCCAGTTAGGAGGGAAAAAAAATTAGGTTGTTGGCATGTTTCAATTGGACCGTGCTTGCTTGTGTGCGCATCATCAGGATTAGATTAGACTAGGATTTTTCTTAGAAGTCAATACTCCGGTTTATGTGCGCTTGGGTATGTGTGAAAGGTCGTTTAATCAAAGTAGAACTCACAAGTAATCCCATCACATATATCAAGGATTTTTCCATTTTCTCTGAAATTACAAATCCTCCAGAAAGGACCCTGAATGAGCTTTTTGCTCCCGCCTATGCTACACCACCGACATGCATAGTCTTGCCAGAAGTGGTAGCGAATCAATTTGAAATTAGGCCTGCAACTATCAACATGTTACCCAAATTCCATGGTTTTGAGAGTGAACAACCTTATATTCACTTAAACAAGTTCCTGACAATTTGTCAGACATTTAGGAACCAAAACCTGGACAGCGAGAGTGTCAAGTTGAGGTTATTCCCTCTATCCCTAGAAGATCACACCGCTGCGTGGTAGAATTTTCTTCCGCAAAATTCCATCACGACATGGGATGAGATGTCCAAAAAGTTCATGGCCAAATTCTACCCAATCGCCAAAATTGAGAAAATTAAAGATGCGATTAGAAATTTTAGGGGTAAAGTAGAGGAGGAATTTCCTCAAACATGGGAAAGATTCCATGATCTTCTTGTCAAATGCCCGCACCACGAGATTGACAAAGCTCAATTAGTCCACTGTTTCTATAGAGGACTAACAACTGCTCAACGTACCTTGATAGAGTCCATGCACCAAGGGAAATTCATGAGACAAACTCCAACTCAAGGTACGATTTCCTGGTAGACTTAGCGGAGAATTCCCAAAATTGGAGCAGTAACAAGGATGAATATGAGAGGGAGGAACTAGGATCCAAAAGTCAAGGATTATATGATCCAAAGACAAACTCTAATCTAAAGAAGGTCATGTCTAATCTGGTCACTGGGGTAAATAATTTGACCAAAAAGTTTGATGCCTTTACAGTTTCGGTAAACAAGAATCCCCAATATGACCACAACTCTTTGAGTAGTCCAACTGTCATGTGCCTACTATGTTATAGCTTTGAGCACACAGTGGAAAATTGCCCAAGCTTGCCAGCTATCAAAGCAGAGCAAGCCAATACCATAAACGGGTATAACACTTTCAGGAAACCCACACCGAATTCATTCAGTCAGACATATCACCCTGACAATAGGTTCCATCCAAATTTCTCATACAGACAGAATGAACCTATCCAATCTCAGGGTGGTCCGCCCGGTTTCCAAAGGAATTACCAAAGGCAAGGTATTCCCCAGTCTCCTCAGAACAATCATTCCATAGTATCCCAACCAGTTTACTCAGCACCTCAACAGTCTAACAACTGTAGAAGTCTAGTGTCGGATCCCATGACCAACTACTCTCCTCCAGTACCTCAGCAGACATCCAACCTGGAGAATATGATGACTAACATGATGGAGCTACAACAGCAATTCATGCAACAACAGTTTCAGACAAATTCAACCCAGGAAAGGACAAATCAAACAACTGCCCAAGCCATTGCAAAGATAGAAGTCCAAATCAGTCAGTTGGCCCAATCAGTAGGAGGTAGAGAGAATGGACAATTTCCTAGTCAAACAGTTCCTAACCCTAGGACCCATCCTATTCTTCCCAATCCTCCTAGAGGTTAATATGAGATAGGAAACAACTCAGCACCAACCCATGATGAGGTTCAGGCTATCCATACCCTGCGGTCTGGCAAACAGGTAGACAATAAGGTTGAAATGTCTGAACAACCTGAAGAGAAAGAAGGTCCAAAAGAGAATGAGACAGCCCCAATGTCCAAAGAGAAAGGGAAAGAAAAAAAGAACAAAGATCAATCCATCAACTTGTACATCCCAAAAGCCCCATATCCGCAGCGTCTGCAGGATAATCGAAAGAATTCACACTTTGAAGGAATCCTAGAAGTATTTAAGAATGTTCAAATCAATATTCCCCTTCTAGATGCCATCAAACAGATTCCTTCCTATTCTAAGTTCTTAAAAGACCTAACCACTGTCAAAAGGAAGACATCAATTCCTAGAGAAGTTGTTCTTGCAGCTCAATCTTCAGGGCTTATCCAGCACACCTTAGTGCCCAAATACAAGGACCCTGGATGCCCAACAATCTCCATCAGGATTGGAGATACTGTGATTAACAAGTGTCTTTTAGACTTAGGGGCTAGTGTGAACCTTCTACCTTATTCTGTATACAAACAGCTAGGTTTGGGGGAGCTCAAACCTACAGACATCACCTTGAGTCTTGCAGATAGGTCAGTAAAGGTTCCAAAGGGAATAGTTGAGGATGTGATCATCAAAGTCAATGAGTTCTATTTTCCTGCAGACTTCGTAGTCTTGGACATCGAACCAGTCATGAACCCTAGTTGTCACATTCCTGTGATACTTGGTCACCCATTCCTCGCTACATCCGATGCAGTTATCAAATGTAGGAATGGAGTCATGACTTTAGCTTTCGGTAATATGAAGCTGACATTGAACGTATTCCACAATGGCTTCCAGAGCAACGAAATGGATGATGAGGAAGAGGTGAACATGATAGATGTTCTCGTAAGCCAAACCATTCAACAATCTTATTATCAGGATCCTTTAGAGCAATGTCTAGCTCAGTTCAACATTGACATTGATGACTCTATCCGGGAAGTCAATGTCATGTTGGACTCAGCTCCACAAATGGACATCAGCCGGTGGAGAGAAAAGATAGAACAATTACCAGTGACCACCTCAGTGTTGTGCCCTTTATCATCAAACCTCCCAAGTTAGAACTCAAGCCATTGCCTGAATCTTTGAAATATGTCTTCCTAGGTAGTGCAGAAAGCTTCCCCGTTATCATTGCTTCAGATCTAGAGAAAGATCAAGAGCAAAAGGTTCTTGAAGTTCTTCATTCCCACCCGAAAGCTATTGAATGGTCAATCGCAGACATAAAAGGAATTAGCTCATCTGTGGTCATGCATCAAATTCATTTAGAAGAAGATGTTAAACCATCTAGAGAACCTCAGAGACAGCTGAATCCTATCCTCAAGGAAGTAGTAAGAGGAGAAGTGCTTAAACTCCTAGACGCAGGTATTATATACCCTATATCTGACAGTAAATGGGTAAGTCCAATCCAAGTTGTGCCAAAAAAATCTGGAGTCACTGTTGCGACCAACAAAGACAATGAACTAGTCCCAACTTGCCTCCAAATTGGCTGGCGAGTTTGCATTGACTATCGAAGGTTAAAAGCAATGACTAGGAAGGACCATTTTCCCCTACCATTTATTGATCAAATGTTAGAGCGTCTAGCGGGTCACGCTTACTACTACTTCCTCGTTGGTTATTTAGGATATAACCAAATTTCAATAGCTCCTGAGGACCAAGAGAAAACAACATTCACCTATCCCTTTGGCACATTTGCCTATAGGCGTATGCCTTTTGGTTTGTGTAATGCACCCGCCACCTTCCAACGATGTATGTTGAGTATCTTCTCAGACATGGTGGAGAGATTCTTGGAGGTTTTCATGAACGATTTCTCTGTCTTTGGATCATCATTTGATGAATGTCTTTACCATCTGGCACTTGTTTTGTAAAGATGTGAAGAAAAGACCCTAGTTCTTAACTGGGAAAAGTGTCATTTTATGGTTAAGTCAGGGATTGTGTTAGGTCATGTAGTGTCAAAAGATGGCATAGCAGTGGACATGGCCAAGGTAGATGTCATTTCCAACCTGCCACCTCCTAAATCTATTAGAGAGGTGAGATCATTCTTAGGCCATGCCGGCTTCTACTTTCGGTTCATTAAGGATGTTAGTAAGATCACAAGACCTCTGTGTGATTTACTGACAAAAGATGCTCCATTCAATTTCACCCATTCATGTCTAGATGCATTCGAGAGACTAAAAAAGGAGTTAACCTCGGCACCAATTATTCAACCTCCAAACTGGAGTGTTCCATTTGAGGTTATGTGCGATGCCTCTAATGATGCCATAGGAGTTGTCTTAGGGCAAAGAGTTAACAAGATGCCACATGTCATCTACTATGCGAGTAAGACTCTAAACGACGCTCAACTCAACTATTCTACCACAGAAAATGAGTTGTTAGCTATCGTTTATGCCTTAGACAAATTTAGATCCTATCTTATTGGCTCAAAAGTTGTCGTATACACTGATCACGCAGCTCTTAAGTACCTTCTCACCAAGAAAGATACTCAGGCCAGGCTAATTAGGTGGATTCTTCTGTTACAAGAGTTTGACCTAGAAATCAAGGATAAGAAGGGTGCGGAAAATGTAGTAGCAGATCATGTCTGTAGACTCATTGTTGAACCCTCTTGTGATGCCTCACCTGTTTTAGAGACATTCCCCGATGAACAACTTATAGTTGTCTCTATTATCAAAACTCCATGGTATGTAGACATTGTCAATTACCTAGTCACTGGCCAAACACCAAGTTTCTGGTCTAAGCAAGAGAGATTCCGTTTTCTAGCTAGGGCTAAATGGTCTTTTTGGGATGAGCCTTACTTATTCAAATACTGCCCAGACCAGATCATTAGGCGATGTATCCCTGAGTGCGATCAACGAAAAATTCTCGAGTTCTGTCACAATCATGCTTGTGGAGGACACTTTGGGGGAAAGAAGACTGCTGCAAAAATCTTGCAGTGTGGCTTCTACTGGCCTGCTTTATTTCGTGATACTCATGAATATTGTAAGGCATGTGATCATTGCCAACGATTAGGGCGAATCACAAAGAGGAATGAAATGCCCCAAAATCCCATCCTGATCATCGAGATATTTGATGTATGGGGCATTAACTTTATGGGCCCATTCCCTATGTTTCATGGTTATCTCTACATCCTAGTCTCGGTAGACTATATCTCCAAATGGGTTGAAGCTCAAGCATGTCGGACAAATGACCATAAGGTGGTTGTTTAGTTCCTCAAAGATACTATCTTTGCTCGTTTTGGTACTCCTGAAACCATCATTAGTGATGGGGGTAAGCATTTCTGTAATTGGGTTTTCGAGGTCTTAATGAAGAAATATATCATTCGTCATAAGGTTGCTACCCCTTATCACCCACAAACTAGTGGGCAGGTCGAAGTTTCCAATAGGGAGATCAAAATCATTCTAGAGAAGACAGTTAACCCCACTAGGAAGGATTGGTTGTTGCGACTGAGTGACACATTATGGGCTTATAGAACGGCCTACAAGACTCCAATTGGGATGTTCCCATACAGATTAATCTTTGGGAAAGCTTGTCACCTACCAGTCGAGCTAGAACATAAAGCGTATTGGGCTATCAAACGCTTGAATTTTGATCTTGACAAGGCAGGAGAAGTTAGGAAACTCCAACTTGATGAGTTGGAGGAGCTTAGGCATGACGCCTATGATTGCACTAAAAAGTATAAGGACCGAATGAAAGTCATGCATGATAAACATATCCTTAGGAAAGAATTTTTCCCAGGTCAGAAAGTCTTCTTATACAATTCTAGGCTCCACCTATTCCCAGGCAAGCTAAAATCACGGTGGACTGGTCCATACATAGTCCAAATAGTTCATCCTCATGGTGCCGTGGAGCTTCAAAATTCAAAGGATGGCCATACTTTTCAAGTCAATGGGCAGCGTCTCAAACCTTATCTTGAGTACTTTACTCCAGAGGTAGAAGAAATTTTGTTGGATGATCCTGTGTATCAAGACTAAGACATTGCATTGGTTTGGCTGAATACGTTAAACTTAGCGCTACGGGGAGGCAACCCTGTCTTCTTGTACATATTTTGCAGGATGGTCACAGTGCATATGTCAGTTTGTATACCTTATTTGGTAAGAAGTTCCTACTCACATTGTTCATTTCATTCACTGCATAACATTGGGGACAATGTTAGATTTAGGTTTGGGGGTGTGGACTTACCATTTAAAAAAAAAATTAAAAAATGAAATTAAAAAAAAAAAAGGAAAAAAAAAAAGGGAGTTTGCTTATATTTCTCAAGATCTTGGCTCATACTCACAGGCATTTAGTGAAACATCATAAATCAGTCAGAATTTCAAAGTATTTAGGATAGGAGTCCTTGTATACATCTCTTGCTTAGCAGATCTTAGAAACAAAGAAACCCCTGAAAATTAACTACACATTTGACTTGTCACCTAGAGTCCAGGTCAAAGAGAGTAGGTGTGACCCTTCTAATTACCTAGAATGTTAGGAAAGACCAGATCTGATGAACTATGACTTCCTTGTCATTTGATTGGCTGGGAAAGAAGAAAAATAGAACTGGGTTATATATACATTTTGAAAAGCAACGAATGAATTAGACAGGGCACACCGGAAAGGGCTACATATTCTCAAATTCGTGTTTCAAAAAAAAAGAAAAAAAAGAAAAAAATTTTGGGGTGTTGAAAAGAAAAGACAAAATCCAAGATGTCAAGTGTAGAATTTGAGCAAAGAAAGCAAATGGGTTGTGCTGACGTATCCTCGATATGCTCCCTGGTGGCTCATGTGTTGTTACGCTCTTGCGCTAACCTAGCTCTTGGAAATAGTGTGAAAGCCGCTGATGTGAAAATACGAGTAAGCTGGAACATCACAGATAAAGCCCCTTAGAGGTATTAAGGTGAACATCCACAATTCTCGTTAACTCAGACAAGATGCTTAGTTTGGAGTTAGGTTCTTGGTCAATCTCATCATTCATGGCAGTTAGGAGTTAAACCATGCTTTAGAAGACCGAACCTCGAAGTCACAAATCAGATATTCACATGCACTCAGGGTTGTATCTTATTCTAGAATTCTTCTTAGAGAGAGTTAGTATATGGGACTCATTTCTAAATTTCTAAGGAACCAATAACTGATAAATTTCAAATAGCCAATGCCAAGAAAAAGAAAATGTTGAAGTAAGATCTTGTTAGATATATAGCAAACTTTTGAATTTTGTGGGTAAATTCTCTGCAAACCCTTACGAGACAACACTCGTCCACTAGGGGTAACTTAGGGGTTCAATGGCTTGTTGCACATGCTAAGTGCAACCGTGATACCTACGAAAGTGAGTTAGTTTTGCTCGAGGACTAGCAAAATGTAGGTTTGGGGGTATTTGATGTGCATAGAATAATGTTAATTACTACCCCTTTATTTGCATATGTTGGTTATTTATCTTGTTTTAATTTTTCTAATTATAGTTTTTATCTTATTATATAGGAATTTGAGAGAGTTGTATAAGAATGAGGCTAAATCAAGGAATTAGAGAAGAAAGACCCAAGTCCAAAAGTTCAAGTCTAAGTAAAGAAGATAAAGCCCAAGTCCAAGACTCAAGTCAAAGCACAAATTGAAGAAATTCAAAGCTAAAAGCCCATTAGAGAGAAAAGTCATACAGGGCCTACTCACCTAATTGGATTAAATCAAGGAGAAGATAGGGTTGCTGATGTTTGGCAACCAAATCTACCAGAAAAGCAAGTAAATTTCGCGGGTGGCAATATTGAGCAACAAATCCCCTCCAAAAAGGAAGATTTTCAGATTCCCGCCTAAACTGACCATGACTCACTAATGTGGTCATAAAGTTTGATTGAGAGATCGGATTAAGGCAAGATTTGAGGCATTGGAAAGAAGAATCAAAGGGGAACAATATTGCATTTCACGAGGATCTACTAATTAGGACGTTAAAGGGGTCAAAATATTCGGTCAAGTAGAGGCTTATGCATAGAGCACAGAAAAATCAGGGTTAAAAAGTTTTTTTTCTCTTCCTCTTTTGGGGGCTCTCTCTCTTTTTCTCCCATTCTCTCTAGCCTAAATCTTATTCTCTTTTCTCTATACACTTCTCTTTCTTTTCTTTGATTTTCTATTTTGTAAGAGTAGAAGAGAGAGTGATGTAAAAAGTCGATCAAACATCAATGAAGAGCGTGATTTATTTCATCGGTTTTATCTTGAATGCTACAATGTTCGGCTAACTCGTAATAAGGGGAAAAGGAGAAAACCAAGAATCCGGTAAGATTAATCCTTATTTTAGTTTTTAAATACTCCAACATTGTATTGTTACAAAAATATTAAATCTGAATTTTAATTAAAGTTTTCATAAGATCTGTCTTCCGATCCAAAGCATTGGCTTGCTTATTGGATCGTGTTTCATTGGAGAATTTATAAATTAATTTTAAGATTAATTTTATTATATTTTTGGTGAAATCCGGATCTCCTATTCTCTTCAACGTTAACAAAAAAAAAAGGGTTTCTTTTCTTCTTCTTTTTATTCTATTAGTTTTCTTTTATTTTTAATTATAATCTTAGCACAACAAATTTTAAATCGGTTTTTATTTAACCCATAAAATAATTCTAAATTAATAATAGTACATATTTAACAAGTCTCTGTGGATGGACCCCGTTTTGCCACTATCTTAAAATAGAAAGTGTGCATTCGGGTTAATTATATTTGAGCACACCATTTTGTTTATGAGCATGTGCGGGTGTAAGGTTGCTGCATAAAGATTTTACTTGACAAGAGCTTTAGTGTCTTCATTTAAGATGATTTTTCAATTGGTGTCATGTAATGTCCTAATTCACCATTTTGATGTGTTTGAGTGAGTTTGTGTCAAGTCATGTACTTTAGTTTGGTTTTGCCACGGAATTGCCAAATGGGGAGATTGTAAAGTCTATGTTTTATGTGTTGGCGTATTCCGGTGTCAAAACAAGTGAGTCTAGGTAATTAGGTGTGTATCTTGTGTCATTGTCATCAAGCATCCATGACAAGTGAAGTTGAAGAGCGTTGAAGACTCGGTTGATCGACTCGGTTGATCATTTCCTTCGTTTCACTCATAGGATGGTAAGTAACCTAGATACCATGTTACCTTAGGTGAGAATTGATTTAGAATAAACCTAATAAGATACCTTAGGTGGGCATTGTCTTAGACTAATCATATGGACCCTAGGTGATGAGATATGTAATACAAATCAAGTTAAAAATTCTGAAAAATTTCAAAAAACCAAGATTTCTTGTAGGTAGCATATCTCGCAAACCGTAGCTCGGATTTTGCTCCATAATATTTCAAATCGACCATGTCATAAAGATCTACAACTTTCATGAAGGGTGCAAGAGTTAAAAATGATGTATTAAAATAGGGTTTGCACCTTAGGGTCGACCCGGGGTATAAGAAATTATGTATGGTGAAAATGGGCAGAAGCTGGAAAATCTCAAGGTCGACCCTGGAGGATACTTGAGTCGACCCAACTTCACCTTTGGTTCGACCCAAGTAACCCCCAGGGTTGACCCTGATATGGGAAAAATTCCGAATCAATTTTTTTGCCTATTTTGGGGTTTTAAACAACTTTAGCAACTTCTAAAACTTGGTTTTTGATTCCATATAAAGTGTGAACTCCTCTAGTTCATGGAGAACAACTTTGGGAGAGTATAGAGAGGGTTTTTAACTATCTCTGGAGTTCTTAAAAACTCTGAAATCTAATTGTTCTCCTCCCCTTTGTTAGTTGCCCTTATCCTAGAGTTTTGAAGCCTAGAGCTCCATTCTTGCTTGATTGGACTTGTCCATTAAAGGAGTCTATCTAGGAGTTGATTTTAATCAAACCATCAACCTGTTCTGGATAGAACAACTTGGCCCAAGTGTTCTAGAGCCTTTGCGAATGAGATTGATCCGAGAAGGATCGTGGTAGTGTGATTTGGTCAGTGGAATCCGAAGCCTTCATTGACGGAGATCGATCGGAAGATCGTGTACTGTTTTCGAGACACAAAGAGAAGAACGAGCAGCTGCGGTTGATCACGAGGCTTGTGAGTACGTGATGAATTTTCGAGGCATGGAGGACTAAGAACTGAAGGATCGTAGTGTCGAGTTCGAAGGAGTCAAGTTCGAGTCTTGTAAGTTCTTGTTAACTTTGTTTTAGTGGATTCTCATGGCTGGACTAGGTCCCGTGATTTTTTCCGGAAGGGTGTCCACGTAAAAATTCATGTGTTATGGTTTGGATGTTTCTCTCTATTTCCGCACTTTAAATTCATTATACCTTTAATTAATAACTTAAGTGTTAAATCATTAAAAATGGTAGACAGGCTTATAGGGAGACCTAACCATCCCCTTGATCTTGGGAGTTCTCAACTCAAACATCAGATTTGAGGTTCACCGGATTTTTTCAAGATTTAAATTTTTTAAGGCTTAGGCTTAAAATTTGTTATAAGTCTAGGTTAGGATTGTTCTCAAGTTGGACTTATGGTTTGTTATTTGCTCTCAAGACTTTCGTTATGAGGTACAATAACCAAGGTTGCTATTATCTAATATTTTTTTTAAAGCCAAGGGAGTGGGGGGTTTGGCAGACCCCCAATTGTTTACTGATAAAAAGAAATATGGGGGGGGGGGGGGACATAAAACCTTACCCATACAAGGAAAAGGGGAGACATAAAACCAAAACCCTTGAGAAGACACAAAGGGACATGGGGAATTAAAAACCCCAACCCAATACAAAACATCAAGCACAACAAAGAAAAAATTAAGCTCTTTGGATCAATCTAATGTTTCTCAGACCTACTTTATCAAGGAAAAGAAGAGATCTGAGGCGAGAAGGACTATCCTGACTCGAAAAGATCAAACCTGATTGTTGAAGATCACATATGTAATTTGCTAAAAAATCAGCAACCGGATTAGCTTCCCTGTAAGTATGAGTTATAGAAGAGCATATATTCTTAACTTTAGTAATGTTATGGATCCAATACCACACATTCCAGGGATGAGAATACTTTCTATTCCAGGCTTCCACAAGAGATTTAGAGTTAGATTCCACCTCAATCTGCATGTATCCAATAGATTGGCAAAAAGTAATACCATCAAGGAGAGCTCTACTCTTAGTTACATAACTAGTGCAATGACCATAAAACGCATAAAAGCTAGCAATCATCTCCCAAAGGTGATTTCGAATAGTACCCCCGCCGCCTGCTAAGCTTGGGTTACCTCTTGATGCACCATCTACATTCAATTTTATTCGAACTTGAAGGGGGCGATTCCATTTCACAAGAGATATAATATTTCTTTGCTGAGGAGAAGGAGCCACAATGTTAAAATAGAAAGGTCCAATCTCTTTCTCTTAGTTGAACGTCCCAATTCCGCCATGCAACCTTTGATACGATCAATAATAAGGCTAGTTGGTTTCCGCAATCCCTCAAATTTACACGAACATCTTTCTTTCCAGATTTCTCAAATGATGAGGAGATGAAGCAGAATACAGAGCTCATTGTGATGTCTATCAAAGGCTCTGTACCATCGCATTAGCAAACATTGAATGTTATCACTGGACTGGAACACAATAGAACAATGACAAGCAAAATACCTCCAAATAAAATCTGCAATATCACTTTGAAAAAGAAGGCGAGTCAAAGATTCAATATTACCAAAACTACAACAGGAGCAGCAACTAACTAAATGAATACCAATAGATTGAACCATGGTATCTATAGACATAGCTCCATACATTACCTTCCACCTGAAGATTTGAATTTTTTTGGGGGTTATAGGATTCCAAATATAATGACTCCAATCTTTACGAGCATTGGAATGTCTGATAGACTCCCAAGCAGTTTCAATAGAAAACTTACCATTCGGGCTGAGATTCCAAATAAAAACATCATCAGACTCTGAAGTGAAAAAACCTGCAGATCTTATAGCTATCTTCAAATGGTCACGTAGATAATCAGTTACACTATTGAAATCCTAATTACCATTATTATCAAGCATGTTTGTTATAAAGGGAAAAGAGTGAGGAGTATTTATAGCATGTTCAATAAGAGGGGCCTCCCTAAACCAACAATCTGACCAAAAGTTTATTTTAGTACCATCACCAATAAAGAAGTCGAATTATAGACCACATCCTTGCAAAGTTGATTAATTTTGATCCAAGTTTTGGAAGATCCAGGATGAGAAGAAGCATACCAAATGTGATTAATTTGAAACTTAGCTGTAATAAAAGTAGACCAAAGATTAGTTGATTGATAAAGTTTCTAAGCTTGTTTCATTCTAAGACCAGTAGAAAAATCATACATTTTCCTAATTCCCAGACCACCTTCCAGGTGGGGAAGGGAACAGGTATTCTAGTTAGTCCAATGATGTTTTTTTAACTTCATTCGTGTTATTACAAAAAAAAATTGTCATGGAACTATCAATAAGAGTGGTTATAACTTTAGGAACATGAATACCAACTAAAAGATAAGTAGGGATCGAAGATAATACATGTTTGATAAGAATTAATCTCCTACCAATCGATAAAAACTTAGCTTTCCAACCTTCCACCTTAGATGATTTTGTTTGTAAGAGAATTGAAGAAACACTTTTTAAGACGCCCTTTGTGAAGAGGAACCCCTAGATAAATAAAAGGAAAATATTTTCTAGGAATGCCCACCCAGTTAAAAATAGACTCACTTCTCATCCTAGACATCTTAAAAGAGCAATAAAAAAACACTTTTAGATCGATTAAACAATTGACTTGAAGATTTCTTATAAGAGGGAATAAAATAAAAAAATTTCCTAATAGTTTGGTTCCTATCATTGCAAAATATAAGAATATCATCAGCAAATAGAAGTTGGGAAATCGGAATCCCGAACCTACCTAGTTTATAGGTGGAAGTAAAACTCTCAGAGATGGTTTTAAGGCCCTTACTGAGGACTTCTTCTGCTAAAATGAAAAGGGAAGGAGATAGGGGATCAACTTGACGAAGGCCACGCGAACTCTAAAAAAAACCTTGCAACCCATTAATTATAATAGAAAAAGATTGATTAGAAAGGCATCCTCGAATTAGTCTAATAACTTTATCCTTGAATCCAATCCTTTCAAGGACAGAGAAGATGAAATTCCATTCTATTCTATCATAGGCCTTAGATATGTTAAGTTTAAATATGACATTGCCTCCAGGGATTTTTCTATCAATGTCCTGCACCATCTCTTGAGCTAAGCTAACATTATCTATAATATGTCTACCTTTCACAAATGCACTTTGCTCATCAAAAATAATGTTAGAAAGTAATAAACCAATTTGGTCAGACAATAAACGCAAAATTATCTTATAAATAAAATTACAAAGGTTAATGGGTCTGAAATCCAAAAAAGACACAGGGGAGCTGCATTTTGGAATAAGAGCAATAATAGTTGCATTAATAGCTCTAGGCTTTTCAATAGACATGAATATGAAAATAACTGCATGTAAGAGGTCTTCCTTAATAATGTTCCAGCAAGATTGATAAAAATGACCAGAAAACCCATCTAGACCAGGGACTGTATCAGCCGACATGCTAAAGACAACCTTTTTAATTTCTTCTAAAGAGGGAAGTTTAGATATAGAAATATTATCATTATCCGAAATTAAACAAGGAATATAATTCAAGATATTATTATTAATCATGACATTATCAGAAGAAAGCAAATTTTAAAAAAAGGATACCACTTTATTACCTATATCCTCCAGAGAATTCAACCCCTTGAACATCTTGAATTCTAGATATACCATTTCAGCCCCTTTTAGAATTAGTGACCATATGAAAGAACTTTGTATTGTTTTCACCTTCTTGGAGCCATTGAACTCTAGACTTTTGTCTCCAATAAATTTCTTCCCAAAGAACAATTTGCATTTCAATCTTAAGGTTTGATAAGGGAGCATTTTTCCCATCATCCCAAGATCTTTGAATCTCTTCTTCTAGACTACTGATTTGATTCTCAAGGTCTGTAATTTTCTGGAATATATTCCTAAAAAATACCTGTTCCAAATTTTTAAAGAAGCTTTAAGTTTTTTAAGCTTAAGGAAAAAGGATAAGAGAGGGTTGCTGAGATAGGGGAAGCCCACGAATCAGACACTATTCTAAAAAAATCCGAATAGTTAATCCACATTTGTTGGAATTTGAAAGATGAAGGCCTTCTAATTTGATCTTTACCAAACACAAACAAAAGGGAGGAATGATCCGAAGCAACCCCAGGGAGATGAGTAACCGACGAGCTAGTGAAATTTAGGGTCCACTCAGGGTTAAACAAAATGTGATTCAGTCGGGCATAGATACGATGCACTCCATCCTGATTGTTGCACCAGATAAATTTGTTTCCAGTGAACCCAGCATCCATCAGTCTCAAATCATTTATCAGATTGATGAAATCCTCCATAGAGTCAAAGTTGACATCTCTACCTCCCATCTTTTCATCAGAAGTAGAAATAGTATTGAAATCACCACCAATGAAGAAAGGACTTGAAATTGAAGAGAAAACATCACAAAGATCTATCCATAGGGACAAACGATCCCGTCTGGTACATTTAGCATATATCAAAGCACATCTTATCGGAATCATAGCATTGTTCGTAACATCAACAATAATCATTTGTTCCGTAGCAGAAACAAAAGATAATTGAATGTTATTTTTCCATAAAAACCAAATCTTTGCATGATTATGATTGGAATCAAAATGATTATCCATACCAACAAGAGCACATATCTCATGGATAGAATCAATTTTTTTTTGGGTTCTATAATAGCAGAGATAGAAACAGTATGAGAAGAAATAAGTTTCTTTAATCTTGACTTAGAAGCTAGATTACCAACTCCTCTTATATTCTAAATAAAAAAATTATTCATTAATAACAGATATGGGGTTAGAAACCTAAGATAGAAACCTTAAGTAATTAGTATTATGGTGTTTGGTCATAATGGCTAACCTTGGTTGGTTGGGGCTAAACCAATGATTTAATTTAAGTGAGTTTAATTGGTTTAACATTTGTTATAACTGTAACTCCATACTTTAGATCTTGGCATATTCCGGTGTCAAAACAAAGTGTCTAGTAGTGTCTTGTGTCATTGCCTACAAACATCCAAGTCCGTGATGATGAAGACCGAAGAAGTTCGATTGAAGATATTTAAAGCGTCGCCTTTGTCATACTTATATGATGGTAAGTGACCTAGATACCTTATACCTTAGGTATAAATTGACTTAGAATCATTCTATGTACCTTAGGTGACTAGATACAAGCTTACATAGGCATACGGGGTGTTAGAAATGCAAACAACCCTTGTTCGGTGTACGAGAAATAAGTAATTGACCGTTGCTCTATTTTGGGTCCATAATATATGAAAATTGAAGCCATCGAAAAGATGTACAACTTTCATTAAGGAAGTTTTGGAAAATTCTAGACTGGTCGACCGATACTATCCTTCGGTAGACCGAGGTGCAAGATTTTTATATGGGTTATTTTTCCAGTGAGTTATTTTAAGTTTGGTCAACCAGCCATACCTTTGGTTGACCAATAGGCTTTCGGTCGACCAATATAAAGCCCCATCGACCCCTCCACATATTTTTGGTCTCCTACCTTGATTCTAACACTCCTAATTGCATTCTAACACTTGTAGTAACCCTATATATGTTGGGTTGGATCCCTATTCGACCTAAGAGAGTTGTGAGAGTTTAGAGAGAGTTTTTTAAGAGAAAATTAGGGTTTCCCAAACCTATTTTCCTTTCCTTTTCCACCTTAAAGTATGCAAGACTTTGTTTGATCATTCTTGCTTGTTATTCCAGTGTTGGGATTCAAACTAAGGTTTGTCTAAATCAACCATCAACCCATTCTTGTTAAGAACAACTTGGTCGGAGTAATCTAAAACCTTTACAAAGGAGATCGATCCGAGGAGGATCGTTATAATTTGGTCGGAGGAATCCAGAGCCGTCATTGACGGAGATTGATCAAAAGATCGAGGTTGTGGAAATCTAGAAGCAGAATAGGCTACTACGGTAGATTACGAGTTTTGCGAGATTGTGATTGCTTTTCGAGGTGTGGAGGACTGAGTACTAAGGATCGTAGTGTCGAGTCCGGTTGAATATAGTTCGAGTCTTGTAAGTATTTGTTTCATTGTTTTAGTGATATCTCTTGCTGGACTAGGTCCTGTGGTTTTTCTTAGAAGAGTTTTGTAAGCATCCAATTTTTACACCCATTCCTTAACTATGGTTAAAAAATTTAACCATGGTCATCCTGGTCTTACCCTAATCTAACCCTAGGTGAAACCCAAGATTAACCCTAGTCAAACCCTAGGTCAAATCCTAATTAAACCCTAGGTTAACCCTAGGTCAACCATAGGTCAAATCCTAATCAAACCCTAGGTCAACCCTAATACAAACCCTAGGTCCAACTAGCCATAGCCTAAGCCTAGACCTAAGTCATTGGCCTAAAGCCCATGCAACACCTAGCCAAGGCCCCCAGGGCCTAAACCCATAGACAAATAGCCCCTAGGCCCAAACATAGGCCCATGACCTGGGCTAAGCCCTAGGAGGGGGACCCGACCCTGAAATTCAAATTTTCTGAGAATGTCGGTAATCTAATTACCGACATTCCTTTTGTAGAAAAATCTATACCGCATGCATGAGCATTTAAGAGTGGGCCAGTCTTATTTCTGGAAAATCTCAGGAATGGCGGTAGAGTTTCTACCGCCATTCCTAGTTTATGCAAGATCAGAGCTCGCTGCCCACTGTGCACTCGAGGCACGCCCTTGAGCAGCCTCCCATGCCTCTGAGACCCTCCACCAGCCTTCGTCCTATTTCCCTTCATATCCTAGATCTCCCTTGGCTATAAATAGAGCTCCCCCAACTCCATCTTCTCCATTCTTCAAAAAAACCAAAAATCCCCAGAAAGAGACCTTGCTGAACATGGTAGAATTCAAAGGGAAGCCTCACAGAAGCTCGTCTCCACCAAGGGTAGGAACAGAAGATCCTAGGGACCATCCTAAGTCCGTCTCATTCGTACACCACAACTGCAACCACCACTGTCGCTGTCTAAAGCTTTTTAGCAGGGTAGGGTCCTCCCCTACCCTTTTTTTCTCCTGTATAACACCGTATGAGCCCTTGGTCCTATTTCAGGGGACTTTTTATTTCGCTAAATCCAAGGGCAGGGGTCCACTTGCCTTTCATGTAGGCATGAAGACCCTCCCAATAGGATAAAAATCATTTTCTCTCTTGATTAAGCTTGAGCACATTAAAGCCAGTCCTCAGACCCCCCCCCCAAAGCTCCTAGGGTATCCCTGCAACAATAAGGAAGACCCAGGGAAAGTTTGGTTCGAAGACCATGAGGAAAATTCAATTTCTGAAAAAGCTCCAGAATGGTGGTAAACATAGTACCGCCATTCTGGGCGCTCTCTTTTGTAGTAGCTCTATGCCCCTTTTGGATGGGCTCTGGTCCATTCCAGGGCTTGGTTTAGGTCCTTGAGACCTTCCTTGTCCATCCCTGATCCTTCCAAGCTTCTTAGGTTAGCTTAACCATGGTTAAAATACATTAAAAGGAAAATTATCCAGAATGTCTGTAAACAGTCTACTGACACTCTGGGACTTTTAGTATAGTGATAAAATGGCTACTGTGGGCCTAGTCCAGACTAGGCCCGGGACCCAGACCTGGCCTAGGACTCATGCTCGAGTCTCCTGAATCTTCCCAAAGTCCCTTGACTCTCTTGGGCAAATCCCTAACCTTCTCATTGGCCTGGAAATGCATTGCCAGAAATACTAGAAATGACGGTACAACATTTACCGTCATTTCAATCCCGTACAGGATTGGAATTAGCAGTAATGCTAGTACTGCCAATTCCAGTTTACGTTAAAAAGGCCTTGCACAGGACCCAGACCGGGTAGGAGGTCATTCTAAGCCCTATCATACTCTCTGAGCCCACCTCAGACTTGCCCAGAACCCTAACCGGGGCAGTTAACTTTTAACCATGGTTAAACCAATTTTAACCTTGGAAAAAAATCCATGAAAATCCTAAAAAATCTAAAAATATAGAAAATGATCAAAATTAGACTTCGGAACATTTCTAATTGGGGTCAATTAGCTTAACCATGGTTAGTCCATTTCCTAACTATGGTTAAGACCATTTTAACCTTGTAAAATCCAAGAAAATCTAAAAAATATAAGAGACCCAAAAAAAATATGTTTTGGACTTCCCAACCATGGTTAGTATCCCTAACCATGGTTAACTCATCATCTAACTCCGGTTAGGTAACCATAGGTCTCTCAGCCCATGCCTTAGCCTCCAGGTTTAACCCTACGCCACAGAGCCCAACTCAAGGCTTCTGGCCCCAAAACCTTAGCCCCCGGGCTCACCTCTTGGCTTTCGGGCCCATGCCTTAGCCTCTAGGCTTAACCAAAGGCCTCCAGGCCAAAACCCTTAGTCACCGGGCTCACCTCTTGTCCTCCAAGCTTAACCTTGGCCTCTAAGCCCGAATCCCTAGCCTTCGGGCTTAATCTTGGCCTCTGGGCCCAATTCCTAGCCTCCGGGCCCTATCTTTGGTTTCCAGGTCTAGACCTTAGCCTCCGGGTTCAACCTTTGACCTTCGGACCCAAAACCCAAAACCATGCACTTGACCACCCTAGTCAATCAAACCTGAGTTTCCAGACAAAACCCTAGCCACCCGGTATACACACATACTCCCCTAGCCTCGGCACGGGCTCATGTGCCTGAATTACGCTTGGTTTGATCTCATCCCATGTGAGTACGTAGGCAACCCTATCCGGGTTGGACCCTAATTAGAATTTTCTCCTTTATTGGATTAGTATACTCTAAAAAACTTAGGCATTTGAATCAACTTCGACATTAATTTGGCTTATACCTAAGGAATAGGTAACTATTATAAAATGAGGGTTCTAGGGTGCTTAATACCTTCCTTGGGACTTAATCGAACCTCTTACTTAGATTCTCATTGAAACCATTAGACATTGTCCATATCCAGGACCTATCCCTCTAAATTAATAGATGGCGACTCCTAATTGAAAACTTGTGAGTAAAAATTCGTGCTCATAGCTCTGACGATTCCGATGGGATACTAATTTAAGGTTCAACCTAGAACCTAGGTTTAAGCCAAATAAACCTCAAAGTTAATCAAAATGCTTAAGTATTTAGCCTAATATTGGTTCTATCATCTCCTTGGGTGTATTTTATACTGTGCATTTCATGCATATCATAGTAGTATAATAACCCTTAAAAACCCATAAATAGACTTAATACGCTTATGACTGTTGGATGATTATCCTCAATGTCAGAAGTCTAACAATTTTGGAGGTCCGCCAAATTATGTTTGTTAGATGATTATCCTCAAGGAAAGATTCTGAACGTTTCTACTTACACTAATCGTTTATTTTTAGGTATGTTCTATACTGGGGAGTTGCATATATGATGTTAAGTGACCCTAATCCTTCTAGGAACACCTGCATTACCCCAACATCCAACATATAGAATAAGCTAAAGTATAGTTTACAAGCAACCCACCTAAAGGGATATTCTAAACCCTAACCTGCTTGCACCCTATACCTGCCCTTAATCATGGTTGAGTATTAGAGAGCTCTACCTAGTTAAGCACCCATCCAGGGGTATGTAATGAGCCATACTTGTGTTTGTAATAAAACATATCCGACCCTGTGTCCCAACATCACATATAGGGTTCAAATCCCAGACAGACATGTCTTCACAAGATCTATCTCCAGTCTTGATCTAATAGGTCCCCAGTTCCCAAATTCAAAAAAATTATTATTTTAACCTGTTGAAGGGATAGCAACAACACATGTTGCTCCCACGGTAAGAGTTTGAAAATTTTCTGGATCTGGGCTAGCACTCTTCTTTTAAAAATGTGGTGTCATCATCAAATGTGAGGATGCGCCTAGCACTACCCTTTTTAAATAGTTGTTGTACCAATATTATTTTGAGTACTAATAAGTTAATATAAACTCACATAAATGAAGTGGTCAATGTAGGGCTCGGGGCAGGGGGGCATGTGCCCCCTTAAGCTTTTTAAAAAAGTTTATAGGGCATAGTCATGGGACATGAGGTCATCTGCCTCCCTAAACTTTAAAAAAAAGTAGTTTAATAAGCTATAGCCATGGGGCATGGGACAACTACCCTCTTGAAGTTTTTTCAAAAAATATATTTTTATACTATGTTCTTTAATTGTTTAATAGGGCATAGTCATGGGCAAGGAGGCAACTGCCCTATAAATGTTTGAAAAAAATAGTATACTATATTATATATTATTTAATAGGGCACAACCATAGGATAAGGGGAAAAAATTTCTCTGACGTTTGAAAACAAAATATATCTTTTACACTATATGTTATTTAATTATTTAATAAGGCATAACTATGAGACAGTTGCCCCACAACCAATAGAAACAATACCCTTAAGATATGTATAAAATGTATGAACAAAATAACTCACAAACTTGGTGGTAAAAAAAACTTAGAGGCTACACCCATAACACCCTAGACTTAGTACTCAAATCATTCTCCACAAAGCCACAACTCCTCCATTAGTCAGGGCCTTCTGTAGTGAGTGTGTGAGTTTACTCTTATGGCACCTTGGCGGTTACCTTAGGTCTGATCGTGTGTGTGTTTAGTGTTCCTTTACCTATACTTAAAAAAATGGAGGATACAATTGGTATTCAAAACAAATTGAGAGACAAAAAAAAAACGACACAAATGATGTTATAAAGGGATGAATAGTGTTTTAGAGACATTCTCTATTTTCTCTTCTACTCTTCTAAATTTAGAGGATCACTGTAGTATTATAGAGTACCAACTTTAAATATAGAGTACGGTTGGAGTACTATCTGCCAGCCAATACTCTATATTTAGAGTTATAGAGGACGGTTGGAGATGCTCTTAGACGCTTGACGTCCTCAATGTTGCAATAGGAATACTGTGTTTTGGGTTGAGATGCTTTATCATTGAATTAGAATGGACTTTATTTTAGTCCCACATCGGAGGATAGTTAGGATGGATTTAAGCAGAGAAATTTATAAAAAGGGAAATGAGTAACGTTTCAAAGCACACCTTTCTCGGCCTTTTGGCTAAGATCAAGTGTAGTATATGTTCTTATCAGTTTAATTTCTAATCCGTAGGCCATCGGTCTGCATGATATTAAATTAATTTTTCTCTGGGGTAGGTCCCACCACAATAGCTTGCTATTGGGGTCATTACGCGTTGCCCATGCGTTGCACTACTGCACGGGCCTGGCGCACCCCACCCAAATCATTTTGAAAAATTTCCAATCAGTAGCCTTAGCAAGAGTTTGTGAGGACTTGGGCCTCTAGCCTCTATTTTAGGCTTCATAGCTGAGACCACCCCCCCCCCCCCCCCCCCAAATTGGTAAACGTTTGGCCGAATCCATTTAACCTGGTTAAAAAAAAATTAACCTTAATTTTATTTAACCTTAACCACTGCTCAAAGGGGTGTTAAAAGGGACACGTGGATGCATTTGGCACAGTCTGCTAATTGGGAATGGATTTAGTCTGGTCTTGCATCCGGCTCACAGGGCATCACGTGTCCCTCTTGACACTAACTAATTGTTGTGGACTTACCGTGGTTAAGATTCACTAATCTGAATTCTTCAGGTTCAACCATGTAACTTTGGTTTTAAAAAAAGAAAAAAAGAATTATATATATATAAAAAGAAGGTTGTCTGTATAGAAACTCTAGGACACTTTCAACCTCAAGTTTTTGAAAAGTCCTCCTTGAGCTCAAGTTTAGCAAATCCTCCTCATTCTTCTCAACAACCAAAAGAAAAAAAACAAAAAGAAAAGAAACCTCAAACCGCATGTAAAGTTGCAAACCATATATCTTCTCCTAACATTAGTTTTATCACCCTAAAAGTAAGCACTGATTCGCCTATAAATACTCCTGTTTGTATCTCCTCTATCCAACAAGTAAGAAAAACCAAAAGAAAGAAGTGGCAAAAAAGTTTGCAGCAATGTTTGTAATGTGAATTGTTCTTCTTGCAACACTACATATATGTACATGAGGCAGAGGCCAAGGAGGAATTTAAATCATGATTCAACACTTGCCATAAGGAATGCGGCTCTGATGGGAATGGCGCCACCTTCTGTGAGACCAAGTGCGTTATATTGTACAGATAAGGAGACCTATAGTAAGATTATATATACAATTATATATACAATCGTCGGCGATCCGTTGGTCATCCCTAATTCTATCGTGCATATGAATCCTGTGCCAAATATCAACCCTTGTAATTGGATGATCATCACTTTAAGATCTATACCATTCAATAGTTTAAATATGTGACGGATCTCTGCATTTGAGCGGAGTTCCCTTTTAATGTAATTCTAAGATTGTCACTATCTATACATTAAAAAGGAGAGCCCCACTCAAACGCCTTAAAGCAGAGCTCCACCTAATATTATAAACTAATGAAAGAATGTGATGTACAAGGAAATTCAAAGATCATATGTAATGATCATTCATGGGCTTCTTGTTTCACACCCATCTAGGGGTTGCAAATTCCTGATCCAATCCGACAACCCGAGTTTTCATGTATTGGGCTCCTGAGCCCAAAATGCCATAGTACCTACTTAATTTCTTAATCATATACTTTAATATACATATTACAATAACTTATAAATACAAACAATTTTGTTTGTTTAATTTCTATTAAAATATTTAGATGGGTTAGGCAGGCGGGCAGGGCCGGCCCGTCCATTAAGCCATCAAAGCCCGCGCTTTAGGCCCCATAAAAACGAAGGCCCCAAAGTGTGGGCTTTGATGGCTTTATGAACCTGATTTAGTCAAAAGATACCCTAAAAAAAAAAACCCCAATTTTAAACAAAGGCCCCATTTTATAGCAAGTCCAATTAAAAAAAAGCTTCGTTCGGAATTCCCGCTTAGGCCTCCAAATGACTTGGGCCAGCCTTGCCCCTCTTTCCGGTCTTTCTCCCTCTTCCCTCTCTCACGTGCATCGCACGTGCAGCTTACTAGTTTTATATAGATCCAAAAATGCAAAACATGGCCATGTGGAACTGAGATCAAGTCACATGGCCATGGTTTTTGGGACTTACGCCTCACGAATTAGAACGTCCTTGGTTCAACTTCTCACTCCTTTGGGCCAGCCTCACATGAGATTTTTCCAGACTTTCACTCCTTTGGGCTAGCCCTGCATGAGATTTTTCCAGACTTTTTCTCCTTTTGGCCAAGCCTGCACGGGATTTTTCCAGACTTTCACTCTTTTGGCCAGCCCTGCACGAGATTTTTTCAGACTTTCCTGGTGTAGCGGGTTGCAAGCTCTTGTTAGGCTCTCGTTGCAAGGATTATTAGTCTTGACACAGGGTTGGGGATACCCGAGTTTCCAAGAAAAAAAAAAGGTCTACCTGTTAGTTACTATCCCTAACTACCTATAGTAGATAAAATGATGCCATATAGATCTCCCGTAGAAAAAAATTGTCAATCTTTGCTTATTTAAGCTTAACACAAGTCTCTTACCAAAAAAAAAGAAGGTTAACACAAGTCAAATGAGAATTACAGAATATATTAAAATATTTTATTTTATTTTATTTATTAAACATAATATACAACACACTCACACATAGCCAACAACACATACATGGACCGCATAACCCAACACATCTCACCAGACCTGACTTGGTGAAACAAAGTAAACAAAAAAATTTAAAAATGACCCAAGCTCCACTTAAAAGTCAAAACAGATAAATAACCGAGCTCACATTCTTAGGGTAAATTAATCATTGGAGAAACTTTATAAAAATGTCAATTCTCCAAACAATTATAGAAATTTATGGGATGGCACCCTAAAGAAGAAAGAGAGCAATAAATACAATTAATGTTGAAGAAGAACTTATGTATTTCCTTCCTTTTTTGATCATGTAAAAATGGTTTAATAACATAACATTTTACTTTGTATAGTGATCCCTTTAATTTGCATGGTTTTCCTTTTATTCTTTTATGTTTTTTTATGAGTTTAACTACAAGCATGAGCTCTGGTTCAAGAGTTACTCTCAAAAATGTGCCTTGTCATATGGGAAGGGTAATGCTAGCTCTACTTTCTTTTAAGAGTCAATTTCTTCAAGAGATAGATATCTGTTAGTTCGAAACACATGCATTTCTCTCAATAGAAGCAACTAACAGGTCTTTTCATTGAAGAAAATGACTCTAAAAGAAAATAGAGCTAGTATTACTCTTTAGGGAGTTTTGTAAAAATATTTATATAACGAAAATACCTTCGGTTTATATTTATTATACTCAAATTACCCCTATAATAAGGCATATTTTGTGGAGCTCCAGTTATCTCTTGAGCCGGAGTTCTTGTTTGTAGTTGAACTCTACTACCATTTCGGGTAAGCTGCAGCCTATTATTCATATTTCTAGTTTTTGGTAGGATATTATTCATATTCCAGAGAGCTAAAGAGAGAGACCCTCATGTTACATATTCTCTAACAAGGAGTAGGGGGAATCATGTTATTTTTTCCCCTCTCTTGGGTAACCATGTTGATTTTTGTACATGAGTTGTTAGCGTTAGCGGGTAGGCCATTCTACCACGTAATGTCTTTACCAAAAGGGAACTTCTACCTAATCTATTGAGAGTTGGGTTCCTTGGATTGATCCTCTACCTAATCTATTGAGAGTTGCAAGTGTGGTTGTGTGTGTGAGTGCATGGGGTGTGTGTGTTTCCTTTGTCTTGCCTTCACCTATCGCCTTGTGGTGTAGTTGAGTTAACCAAGAAAACTTACCTTCGGGTATTTAGTCCCACGTCGGCTGTGTAGCCGAGCTTGCCTCCCTCATAAGTGCCATCACGCCTCAAACGGTTGGTACCCCTTTTGAGGAGTGTTTGGATGATGCTTATGTTGGGTTGCAAGTGTGGTTGTGTATGTGGTGTGTGTGTTTCCTTTTGTCTTGTCTTCAGCTATCACCTTGTGGTGTAATTGAGTTAACCTAAAATAGATTGATCCTCTACCTCTATGAGTGGTACACCGCCATCCTCTAGCTAAGGGAGGTGTGGGAGGAATCTTGTTCTATAGTTTTTTAATGAGGGTTTTGATAATATTAAGGGTGTGGTGTTTCTCACAGAAACGTTTTCGCAGACCTTAAACATTCATTTAGTTTCTATTTCTAAGAAATGTTTCTTGGAAAAAAATGTTTGGATCATACACAAATTTTTATACTAGAATAAGTTGTTTTTATGAGGAAAAACATGTTCGATTGTGTAAACAAAAAATAGCACTTTAATATATGGGTTGTGCTCTTGGCGCCCCCAATATTTGATGACATCTTATTTATAATTTTTGTTTTCAGATTTTTTTTTCTTTAATAGTCACACCTGTTGTTTTTTGACTTGAATTAGAAGAAAACCAAGACCACCGATCGATCGGCCAAGGTGGTGCCGATCAATCGGTGAGGCGTAGTGAAATAGGCTTGGAGCGCCGATCGATTGGCCAAAGCAGGATTTTGAGTTTTATTTGCTTCAGAAACCCCTATTGCGAGAGGAGACTTTCTAATTGTCTAGGTCTTTTATTTAGGCATATAAATACGTAGTTATGGGTCTAGGGTTTGATATGGGAATGCTTATGCCTTGAGAGAGTGAGACAATAGAAAGAGTTAAAGGTATACTATTGCTCGAGAAAGGTTAAAGGGAGGATAGGTAGAGATTGTCCTTTGAGTTTTCATAGAAAATGAGTAATCGGATCTTGACCCTTGGACGTAGGCAATTGTTGCCGAACCACGTATATATCTTGTGTTCCCTTTTGGTGTGTGCTTTTGGTTTATTCTTTTCCGTCGGTTATTATTCTATTGTTAATTTCCCCAACACCTAACCTAATCTTTTCTTAGTTTTCGCAAAAAAATTTCTTCTTTGTTCTCCTTACACTAGAAAGAGAGATAGAGGTGGAGGGGGTTAGAGAGATGATGATCATCCATTTAAAAAGGTCAAGAACGTGCAATGTGGATGTGTTAATATAGGCCTTGGATTGTCTCTGGCGAAGCCAGAAAGGGCTTGTCTCGAGGTTCTATAGAATAGGTGACAAGTGGTGGAGAAGTCAAAATCATGGGGCCCATGATTTGATTTTGACTTCTCCACACATATTAAGACATGTGGTGATAAGTGTATGAGAATAAGGGGGAGAGATATCAAATGGGGAGAAGTCAAAATCATGGGGAGAAAATGGAATGACTTCTCCCCTTTTTTTTGCCAACTGTCACACAATGTATGGAACCCCGAGAGGAGTTTCTGGCTTCGCCAGAGACAATCGAAAGCCGTTAATATAAAGGTGGTGAGAGTTAAAGAGATGATGATGATCCATTTGAAACGGCCAGATTTGTAAGCAATCTATCACTCTATACCCATTACTTGATAGTACGCTTATAAAAAGAAAGAAGAAAGGTGTTCAGCCTCTCATTTAATATATTGTATCTATTATAATTGATGTGTAGCTACAAAATTTATACATATTTTTTTTGGTTGTATACATGTAATTTCATTAATTTAATGATGTGCAACCAATAATTTCTAATAATGAGGTCCAGTTATCAAATGTTGAGGTGTGTAGGACTGCACCTTAATACATTATAAATTTTTTTGTACGAGAATGCCTTTCTTTGAACCGAACCAAAGCTCACGGCATCTCTGCGTCTCGCACCTCTTCTTCCACACTAGATCAACCTTCCAATGCCATGCCGAAAGTCTGGTTGTGTACACCAACAAAGTGTGGACCCATTTTGGCTCTAGTAGTGCTGGAACCATTAGAAGCAATATCAGTTTTTTTCTCTTTCCCTCTATGCGTCTGGGGCTAAAACTCCTCATATATGATGAGCACCATAAGGATAGGTGGTGCCTTTTCCCTATACACCATGGACATGTCCCACATAGGCATTAATATGAGGCATCCATATGGAGAACCTATGATATTGATACAATCTAAACTGGTGTAATGGTAAAAGTTGGATGACTGAGACCACTATAAAAGAAGAGGTAAAAGGTCCATCAGTTTCAATCTATGATCTTGTTTCTCTTATGTAAGTGTAAATCACTACAGTTTCCTCTCTTTCATGTCTCTATGTCCCAAACACAGAAAAATAGTAGTTACTGCCTACTGGTTTGAAGCAAGAAGCAAGAAGCAATACTGATTTGAAGGCATGAAAGGTATCCAAAATGAAGCTAAAGTTGTCTAACTAAAATATTAGTTTAGTCCCACATCGGATGGAAACAAAAGAAAAGGGAAGATGAATGTATAAAAAGAGGTTGAGGTGGAAAGGGAAGACATACTTACCTGGATGGGGTCAATGGGTGATCAAGAAGGCCCATGGCCTAGGTTGGTGGCCTCCATTGCACTCAGGAGGGGCGCCTGCTTAACATCTCCCCAAGTGGGAGAGCGTACGTCATAATTTGTGATAGTGGGGGCCTGCGTCCGCGCGGCCCCCTCCCTATTCTTCATTTAAAAATTACTGAGTTGATTCCACACTCGGTTGCCCAGGATTATCCACTGGATTATGTTGATTTTGACTGGCTCAAGAATTATGGCAAATTAGATCAAAATTTGGTCAAGTGGGTTCAAAACTCAGTTATCAAGAGTCGAATCAATTAAACGGTTCAAAACTCAGTTAACAAGAGTCAAATCAATTAAACGATTCAAGACTCGGTTCAGATTTGACTCGGTTCAGATTTTTTTTTTTTTTCTGTTTAGGTAAGGAAATTAACTTTAAACGATTCAAATCAATGTTAGAGTCGAATGAATTGAACGATCTGGGACATGACTGAAATTTTGTGGATCCTTAAAAGGATGTGATTGAGGCTACCTTAGGTCTGGCTGTGTGTGCGTTTAGGATGTATGTGTGGGTGTTACATGATAACCTTTCTACCCAAAAAAAAGGGATGTGATTGGAATTTTGTGAAATAAATTTTGTGGACTCTTGAAGGATTGTGATTGGAATTTTGTGAAATCGAAAGGATTCTCTAGAATCACGTTTCAAAGAAGAAACTGTAATTTTGTGAAATTGAATAGATTTTTTTGCAATCACGTTTCAAAGAAGAAAAAAATGAAGAGGAGAGGAGGATGTCGTCCACACCTTGATTTCACTTTTTTTTTAAAAAGTGAGTATTGAATGGGGCAGGTGCCCTAAATTTTGGGTAAAAAATGTATTTTTTTTTAGTTGGGATCCTATTCCATTGAACTCGGCCACACGTCCATTTTAACCCCCCATTAAAACTATGGTTAAGATTTACTAACCTTAGATTTCAACAATTTAACCTTTATTTTATTTTTAGAAAAATAAATAACCCTAAAGGTTAAAAGTTCCTACCCAAAGTTAAAGGGGGCTATGTAAGTCTGATTGAATTTTCTGAATTCAATCGCAATTGGATAGGATCCGAACTCGTTTTATACTAAGTTGTTTAAGGACAAGAGGCCATTGTCCTCATCTATAAAAATTATACTACAAGTAGTATATTATTTAATATGGCATAGTTGTGGGCAAGAGACAACTATCTCCTGAACTTTTGAAAACAAAATATATCTTTTATACCATTTAATTTAATTATTTATCTGGTCATAGCTATGAGGCAAAGGGATAACCGCTCCGTAAACAAGGAGAAACAATACTCATATGATATGCACAAAATATATGGATAAAACGGCCCGAGAACTTAGTTATCAATATTTTTTCAACTCAGAATATTTCGTAGCCACCTAATCTTTTTCCACAAAATTCATCAACAATTACTACAATTTTCAATCAATCATGGATACCTCTCTAGTAGAAAATCTTGGCTCCACCCCTACATCCAGGAGATAGGACGTAAAGAAAGGTATATCGTGTATAAATAAATGAGTGAGCTAGGGTCGGTTATGAAACAAAGGTGCTCGCGAACGGCTCGAGCTTGGCTCGTTAAAAGCTCTAGCTTGTTTGTTTATTTAGTAAACAAGTCAAGCTCAAGCTTGATTTTCAAGCTCGTTTAGCTAACGAGCCAAGCTTGAACACATCCCTACTCGACTCGTTAAAAGCTCGGCTCGATTATATATATAATTAACCTACTAAAATATCTAAATATACTTGGTTAATTAAATTCTAAAATTAAGTTATATACTAGTAAAGGTTAATAATATATAATGCATTATATCCTTTATACAATTATGAACTTTTTCTAAAATTTTAGGTAAATTTAAAACTAATAAAAAGTTATATCTAATGAATCAAGCTGCTCGCGAACAGCTCGAGCTCGGCTTGAGCTTGTGTATTAAAGCTCGAGCTCGTTTATTTTAATAAATAAGCCAAGCTCAAGCTTAATTTTCGAGCTCGTTTACCTAATAAACAAGCTTGAACATCCCACTACTCGACTCGATAACACTCCTAATTAGAGCGACCCACACACACACTCTCTCTCTATCTCTCTTTCTCTCTCTCTCAAAAGAGGTGTAACTTGTATAGATAAATGAGAGAGCCACGTGACCCACTTCTCCCTCTCTCTTTCTGTTTTTATGATATTATTTATAAGAGGAATGCTAAGCATACTCTCACAAATTTTACTATCACATGTTTAGATAACAAGATTGTGAGAGTATATTAATATGTTAACAAGATTATTTTGGACTCTCAGAGTGCCTTTCTTCCCGGAAGACTCATTTCTGATAACGTGGCCATTGCATATGAATTAATGCATACTATGAAACAAAAGAGGAAAGGCAAAACGGGATGGATGGCAATGAAGCTTGATATAAGTAAGGCATTTGATAGAGTGGAATGAAGATTTTTGAAGGAGGCTATGAGTAAAATGGGCTTCGATAATAAATGGGTTGAGCTTATTATGAGCTATGTCACTACTCCAACATACTCAGTCCTTCTTAATGGATCCCCACAGGGATACATTAAACCAACCAGAGAGCTGCGACATGGTGATCCACTTTCTCCATATTTATTTCTTATTTGTGCAGAAGGATTATCAGCACTTTTGACAGAGGTGGAAAGAAAAGAATTACATCATGGTTTTTCGGCAAGTAGGTATGGCCCGAAAATCTCTAATCTTTTGTTTGTTGATCATAGTCTCCTTGTGTCCCAAGTCGATGTGAATGAATGCCATAATATTCTCAAAGTTCTGGAGGAATACGAACAAGCTTTGGGCCAAAAAATTAATGGGGAGAAGACATCAATTTTCTTTGCCCAAGCACTTCTACTATAGTACAACAGGCGATAAAAGATATGATGGAGACTACCAATTCAAACCTTAGCGAACAATATTTGGGTCTTCCGGTTATGGTTGGAAAGTCAAAAACTCATACTTTTGGTAGTTTAAAGGAGTGAGTATTAAAAAAGATTAGTGGTTGGAAGGAAAAAACGTTATCAAGAGTGGGACGGGAAATACTAATTAAGGTGGTGGCCCAGGCCATCCCCGCGTACACTATGTCATGTTTCAAGCTTCCTAAAACATGGTGCACGGATTTACAATCGGCCATTTCGAAATTTTGGTGGGGGCAAAAGGGATCGGAACATAAGATTCATTGGGTGAGCTGGTCCAAGATGTGCAAGAAGAAGGATAATGGTGGGTTGGGATTTCGGGATCTTCAAGCTTTCAATTTGGCCCTTTTAGCTAAGCAAGGTTGGAGACTTCTTCAGAATTCATAGTCTAGATTTTTCCGAGTTTTTAAAGCTAAGTATTTCCCTCATGGATCTTTCCTCAATGCTCAAATGGGTTCTAATCCGAACTTTATATGAAAAAGCTTTATGTCAGCTCAAAGCCTACTACAGCGGGGCATGATGTGGAGGGTGGGAGACGGGAATAGTATAAATATTTGGCACGATAAAATGACTCCATGCCCCTTATCCAGCAGCCCAGGTGCTGACTACCCATTAAGGGTTGGAGAGCTAGTCGACCAAGGGAGGAAATGGTGGGATGCACCCCTTATTGACAAAATTTTTAATACTCAAGATGCAACTATGATTAAGATGATTCTGCTAAGCGATTTAAAGGATCCAAATAAGATCATATGGCATCCCGGCAAATTCGGTGGGTTTTCAGTTTGGTCGACCTATCACTTTGTCACTTGAGGAGAAGACTCAAAAAATCAAGAAATGGTAGTGGAGGGCTCTAATGCGGCTGTTATGAGAAGGTTGTGGAAGCGAATTTGGGGTCTTGGAATACTGAGTAAGTGCAAACATTTTATGTGGAGAGCGTGCACCAATTCATTACCAACAATGGTAAATCTGTTCAAGTGAGGAGTTCCGTTGGAAAAATCCTGTCGTATTTTCTTTTTTCATTCGGAAACCGTAACCCATGCATTGTGGGCTTGCCCATTGGCTCGAAATGCATGGGCACTCATGAAAGGAAGAGAAGATGTCTACTACCGAAGATCTAGACTTCCTCAAAATTGTGCTAGATTTTGAAGCTTAAGCCTCAAAAAAGGAACTTGAAATGGGGACTATGCTGGCTTGGGCCATTTGGGATTCTCGTAATAGGACAATTTTTGATAATTTTCAAATCCATCCAAGTCAGATTGTTCAAAAAGCAAAAGATCTTCTCCAAGACTTTCAAAGCTTTGCAAAGGTTTCAAAACCTCTACTCAAGCGATCTTAAAACAGCCCCTTCGGAGACGGAGGCTGTTGGTATTGTTTTGAGGTAATTTGGTTTTTTGGATTTGGCAGGGTCCAATCTCAGACTAATATAGTATCTTTGTATTCTTATGTTTACTTTTCAGCAATTAAAATTTCTACCTTTTATCAAAAAATAAAATAAAATTAATATGTTAATCATTCTTCTATATACAATATCAAATTAAGTTTAGTTAATAAGTATACTTTTAAATTTATATTATTAACATTTATAATAAATATAAAAAATATGTTATATTTTTTGAGTTTTAATTTCGGCTTCAATCAAGTTGTGGCTGAGTTTTCCCTTAAGAACTTCTCATGCCTAATTGCTAACCCATATGCCGAAGGACTCCTTACTGCACAAAATTCCTAACTAAACAACCAATTTTTATTAGGGGTGGTGCTAGACACACCCATTTGATAACCACAGTTTTTCACCAATTGCTTACCTAACCTTTCATCTTTGGGAAGCCCTAGGGTGAAGCCCAATGGTCGAAGTACGAATCGTAAACCGGAGGTCTCGAGGTTGATTCTGGGCTCCCCCCAATATCAGATTCATCTTTGGGAATCCCTAGGGTGTAGCCCAGTGGTCAAAGGACAAATCGTAACCCGGAGGTCTAGAGGTTGATTCTGGGCTCCCACCAATATTGGATGTATGGGTTGTGGGTTTACCTATACATCACGTGGGATTAGTTTGAGTCGGGGCTCAGGATCAATACCCATGTTTATATAAAAAATAAAAAAAATCTTTCACCTTTGGGCTTTGGACCCCTGATCTGATTGCTAACCTTTCACCATTAGGCTTGGGGACCACCAATGCAATAGAGAGCACGAGATTCGTAGAACAAGGTTGTTTGTTTGACAAGGCCAATCTTTCACCATCCTAATTCGAAACATCCTAATTTATCAAAAGTTATCTTTGTTTAAACTTTGCGATAGATTACAATAAGGGGGGGGGGGGGGGGGGGGGGGGGGGAGAGAAGGATTTTCTTGTAGAGGGCAAGCGATGTTCGTTTGAAAATGTTAGTAATTATTGATGGATTTATAGAGAATAATTAGGAGGATACAAAATATTTAGGGGTCTAGGGGGTGGGGAGTTCCAAATTTTTTTTAAGGGCCAAGTTCCTCGGTCATCTTGTCCGTACATTTCATGCATATCTTACAAGTATTGTTTCTCCTTCATTTATGTGTGTGTGTATTTTCAAAAGTTCAAAGGGGCAAGTGTCCCTCTTGCCTCATGGCTATGCCCTATTAAATAACATAGTAATTATTTTTTCCAAAAGTTCAGGGGTAACTGCCCCCTTGCCCTTGACTCTGCCCCTTATCACAATTCATGTCAAATATTGAAGCCATATGCAACATTAAAAAAAAATACAGAATTGTCCATTAGGTTACGGACAAAAAAATAAAGGTTTAAGAATTAATTAATGTTGGAATAGCAACTGCAATTGGAAATGGAGACATGATGGTAAGCTGATTTGCTTATCTGGATAACAAGTTTGGGTTGTTTTCCAGACATGTACACCTAAATAGTTCATTGTCTTCCCAAATGAATCCTTTGGATTGAATGCTGCTGATGAATTTGAGAAAGAGAAAATGAGAGAACATGTTGGAGAGATATGAGAGAACTTTTGCCTTTGGAGGAGATAGAGAGAGATATGAGAGACTTGTGTTGTTGGAGGAAGTAAGAGAGAGACATGAGTATGACCGTGAATGTTTGAGAGATAGACAGAGATGCGTGAGAGAAAATTTAGGAAACAGTCAGAGGTTGTTTTGTTTGAGACGGTTGTCATAAAAAATTTGTTTGAGAACTCATAGAATGACCAGAATCAAATGGTGAAGAATAAAAAGAGAGAAGCGACGTGGTGTCTCTAAAATAGAACTTAAAAGATCATTGAAAATAAACATTGGGGCTCAAAAAGGGATGCCCCATAATGTTTTATTTCTTTATATTATAGTACTAGCAATAACCCCGTGTGATGCATGGGCAATTATTTAGACAAATTGAGGTTAAGGTAAAGATAAAGAATAATAATTAGTTTTTCTTTGCAGGTATTGAGGTTTCCTTTCTAAGACCCAGGTACTAACAGATAATCGTCCATAAGAACAGCTGAAGAGGCAATTTCATATTTTCATATTATAATTATTGAAAAGATATTTCCTAACTCAAGGGAAATAACAGACAATACATTGAGATTTCACACACATTTGTCCTTATTGATAGGGAAAGTACATTGAGGGGAGTGGGGCTAGCCTCCCCTCCAACCTGATTCATTACAAATAGTTTGGAAATGGCAAACCCAACCCGATGACAACTGTACTGTATGCTTAAATTATTCATTTTCGAGATCGAATCATAGGACGACCTATAATTTGGTTTTAGCATTTTAGGTAGTAAAAGAAGTTTTGGAGACATCGACGATGAAGATGATTTATTTATCTCTAAGAACATATTACTTTTTTTTCATATTAATAAACATAATATTCTTTGTTATTTATATTCTAATAAATACATATTTTTATTATCTAAATGTTATTATTAATATATATGACTTATTATTTATTTGGTAGTTTTGTTATTTATTCATTCTAGAGGGCTAGGTGTATTTTTAATATTTCATTTTAACATTTCTTCTTCCCATGTGACTACTTTCTAAGAGCATGGAGATGCTTCATGAGCAATCTCTCAACCATCATAGAGGATCCTGCAGAAAAAGAAAAAGAAAACTGCAGCCATCCATTAAATTGACTTTCCTATGAAAAATGTGTTGTATACACGATTACCATATGCATGATTATATAGCATGTGGGTACATGTATAAACCATTTTGCTTGGCCGTTTTATTCATATTTGGGGCACAAGGCATGCAAAGGTTGATTGAACCTCACCCATCAAAGTCCAGTCCATTTAAAGATATGAGTTCACAGTTGTAGGGAAGAGAAACAATTCCCTAGATTTTTTCGTGAACATATTTCAATCGTTCAAAGCAAAACAATAGATGCACTAATTTGTGCCTTTATGGGTGGAAGTACAAAAAGTTGTAATTCAGTGAAAAATGAGATCTACCTTAAATTGCCAATTGCAAAGGCTTTTAAAACCGATTGCTATATTACAAATTAATTAATATTTATCTTTCTAAACGTTGCAGCCATAATGAATCTTTTGAAAACAGAAAATTGATTACCATAATTGAAAGTTCATCATAACCACTAAAACTGCCTCCCTATCTTCTCTCTGGCTCGTGGTCCAAGTGTCTCCCAATGAAAAATGAATAGTTTTGTAACTAAGAATTTCAAATCTCATAAAAATTACACACTATTATGAAGGCCACAGTCAAAGCTACTGATAATAGGGGTAAACTGGATAAGGGGAAACAGGAAAGGAGTTTGATTCTCCAACAAATGCGATGATTCCACAATAGCTGGATAAGATATTGGAAAAAGAAACCAACATTACAAATAAATTGAAAATCTTTAGAAAAACTAAAGAACATCAAACCTTGTTGATTCGTCATCATTTGATTCCTCTCATCCGTTAGCAAATTTTTACACTCGCCCGTATATCCTCCCTATCCCTCAATACTTGATTCCATTTTTTCCAAGAGGTACCCTTCCATTGTTGAATTTTTATTTCTATATGGGTTGATCACTTGTTTGGAAGGGAGGTGAGGAGAAGAGATTTAAGGGGAGGTAGATTTAAGGAGAGGTAAGGAATGCCAAAGATTGTGACCAAAAAAAACTACCAAGGGATGAAACAAAGAGTTGTGTCCTATTAAGATTCATAACTGCTTGGTAAAATTCTTCAAAAGCTTTGTAATTGTCAAACCATGAATCCAAAAATATGTCCCTATTAAAATTTTGAGGAGAGAGAGACGGTTTAATGGGTCTCACTCTCTTAAATTTTGGTAACTTCAATGAGAGGAGATGAATGTGAAAACGTGAATTAGGAGGAAAAAAAAATAAATGAGTGGGTCCCACTCTCTAGAATTTGAAAACGTGTGAGTGGAGAGATGAATGAGATGCATTATAGAATGACAAATAGGTGTGTCCCATTATTTTGTTAGGTGGCTTCACAAATGAAGAGTATGCTTAGGTGGCTTCACATATGAAGAGTAGGCTTAGGTGACATAAGGAGGAGGGTTTTCACTTTAGCATATGGTAGTAGTATAGATAGATGTATATAAGAGTTCAAATGAGGTGGAGCTCCACTTCAAGACATTTTGCCACAACTCCTTGTTTAAGTGTATATAGACTTGGTAGCAGCTTTGTATTTATATAGAAAATCTTATTTCATACACAAAAGATTAGGATTTTGCTGTCAAGAACTTATACAAAATCCTTATCTTTTTGCATGAAAAAAGGGGAGAATGTGCGATAGAAAGAGAGTGGGGTAGCATTCCCCTAAACTCTATATATAGTCGAGAACTCCCTCAAAATGTTTTGTAGCATAGTTCCACCTCATGGCCTACTAGGTGTAAAGTTCATTTAATTTGGGGCATAATGGGCTACTAGGTGTTAGTAACGACACTCAGCCTGTGTGTGAATGGTAGTCTACTTAGTCTGTCTAGTCTATGGTAACAACACTCAGCCTGGTTCCTAACATTTACCGTATGTTTGGTTGCTGAGAAAATAAGTAAAAATATGGAAAAGAAAAGAAAATTGGACAAAATACAATTGTCAATTGTACTAGAAATCTTAAAATTTATTTTCTTTTCTATGTTTTCACCTATTTGCTTGGCAACCAAACATGAACCTGTTGAAAGAAAATCTCTAAATTAGATCGCTAGGATCACCCGAATGGCAGGAGTTATGTTCTTCCAAACATTTAATCTAGGTTACAGATTTTGAGCCATCTTAGCCCAGCTAGTCAGTCTGAACTAAGCAATCACAATCGTAGACGCTTGGCATCCTCGTAGGGTTGTAATGGGAACACTGTTTTGGGGGAAACTTTGTCTTGTCGCTGAATACAAGTAGACTTTTATTTTAGTCCCACATCGGATAGTTAGAGTGGAAATAACCAGAGGAGTATTATAAAAAGGAAAATTAATAGATTTCAAAAGCATACCTTTCTCGGCCTTTTGGCTAAGATCAAGTGTAGTATCTGTTTTTATCAGTTTAATATCTGATACTTGGGCCATTGTCTCAATGCACTTATGTGCCTCATCCCATAGATCTGCACGGATAAGAAGATGGACCATGCAAGGTTACCCCCTAGTGCTCAATCCTTGGCATGTCGAGCTTGATTCATGCACCTTAAATAGTGGGGACCCTTGTCAAGGCACCCATTTTGGTTGCAGGCACACATAGCATGTGCTCATCCGCTACCTCCCACCACATGTGTGGGAAAAGAGGATGGTTGGGTGCTTGGTCTCTCTGCCTATGTCTTTTACTTAGAGATTGCCTAGTCGTCACCTACTTACAAAGAAGAAGAAGAGTTGCTATCCTTGCTAACATTGTCATGACCTCTTATCACTTCTCTACTATTTTTCATACGTTCAACCAAGATGCACCCCTACCAAAAAAAAAAAAAGAAAAAAAAAGGAAAGAAAAGTTGATTGAACCTACTCACCAGGGCATGGAGACCCTTTTTAGCCTAATTTGAGGCCTAGGCCCATTAGAGGCACTTAGTATTTCCAATAAAGGCTGCTATCTTTGTCCTAAGAGGCTATTTTCTTTGGTTCATAGAGACCAATTGTTTTCTTAGGCCCATGGAGGCCCAGTTCAAGCCTATCAGGCTGATTTTCTTGGCCATTGAGCCATGTCAGGCCCATTAGTGGCACTGCTTTCCAAGCCCAATTGAGGCATTTTTTAGATCCATGGAGATCCTTTTTGGTCAATAGAGACCCTTTCTTTTGGCCCATTAGAGACCCATTTGGTTCATCTACATCTATCAACAGGCAAGTAACTCGCGGACTCAACCAAACAAGCAACGAATATTGAAGGCATCGAGCGGAGATCAAAACTTGTCAAGTGGACTTCTATTACAGGCAAATACATGTTCGAAGGCATCAAGCAGAGATAAAAAGTTGTCAAGTGGACTTCTATTAGAGGCAAATACACGGAGATTTTTCAATCCCCATATATTTGAGGGAGAGTATTAGAGAATATCTAAGAAGTATTGTAATAAGGTGATTGAGAATCACTATTTTATTGTATATCTCATCACAATATTAAATTAGCATTAATCAATGATAGATTAGATATGATTAGATTAGGTTGATTTACTTTCCATAAGGTCTATCAGGTGATCTCTATATAACCCTAGTTAGGGTTATTGTAAATCATTCAAGTTATTCTCAATAAAACCATTTTCTATCACACATGATATTAAATTAATTTTTTTCTAGGGTAGGGCCCACAACAGTGGCTTGCTACTGGGGTCCTTACGCCCCATGCATTGCACTACTGCACAGGCCTGGCGCACCCCTCCCAAATCTTAAAATAAAATTCGTATGGTTAGCGTTAGCTATGACCCTGACCATTACTCAAAGTCCTTATTTAAGCTCTTCGAGAGACCATTTGTATTTGGGTTATGGTTGCAGTGTTCTTTATGCTTGGCCTGGGTTTTCTTTAAAACTTGTTAATTGAGGGGCATATGTTTTTTCTTGTTAATAGAAGGACGGATTGAGGCAATGTTTACTGGTTCGGTACTTGATCCGGCCGAAACTAACCAACCTAGCACAGTCCATTGACACCCAGACCCTAGCATCAACCCCCGTCGTGATCATAGGGTTATTGATATATATGGTAGTTTTTATGATATATATGGAGGCACCCTAAACAGCGAAAATGAACCAGGAGAGGATACTCTAAACAGCTCGCATTCAATGGATGGCACCCTACCATAAAAAGAGAGCAATTAATACAATAAATGTGGAAGAAGAAATTATATATTTCATTGGACTTTGCTACTGAGACTGCAAAGGGCCGAGGCCGCATATGTGATGAGCGGATCTCAAAATTTTCATAAATCTGATTTTATTTTTTTGAGATCCGTTCATCAAATGCTCGGTCTCGGCCCTTTGCGGTCTAACTAGGATTTCCCTATTTCATTCCCTTTCCGAAGATGTAAAAATGATTTAATAAAATATAATATTTTTCTTTGGAACAGAGCTCCTATGCATGGTTTTCCTTATTTATTTTCTGTTTTTCATTACTATTACGAGTTTAACTACAAACAAGAGCTTTGATTCAAGGGATAACTCGAGCTCCCTAAAAATATGCGGAAAAAATTCCCATCTTCAATATTTATAATTCCCAAATTACTCTTTTATTAGTAAGGCATATTATTTTAGGGAGCTTTCTTTATTTTGGACCTTATCAGTAGCTTAGGTTTCACGAAAAGGCGAGTAGTGAAGAGGTGAAGGCATGAGGGATGAAGGCTCTGTAAACTCCAAGTGAATTATTCAGATAGTGATTTGCCTCATATATTGTTATTATGTTGTTTTTAACGAAGAGGGGGCATCCTCTACTTAATAGCCTTTTCTCATGTTTTAGAGAGGCCTCACAATTCTGTTAGGTTCCGTTCATTTGGTGGAATATTTAAAAGTTCGGAACATTAATATTTCGGAACAAGAGGCAATAGTCTGGGATGAGAGAGAAGAGAGGGTTTCTAACCGTTTTACAGGATGGTATCTCAAACTTATGGAGTTCAAATTAATTAGAAATTCAACATCCATGAAAATTAAAAAATCCAAATTTCTTGATGAAACTTAAAAGTTCAATATTTGCAGAACTTTTTCACTCTAATAGAATAATATAGTTCAAGACATTAAGGAAAATTAGACATAAAACAATGGAAGTTCTAGACTTTAAAAGTTCTACAGAAATAACGGAGCCTTAGGGAATATCAGATCTATCAGGTCTCCAGAATCGGTTACGGTAAGAACTAATGCGAGTCTACTACCCCAGTCTGTCCAAGCCATCATGACTACATGCCTTAGTGAGCATGTGGCCTCAGGCTAGTGCTAGAGATACTACTAGTCATTAACAAATCTCTCATTAGACCCTCCAAATCACAACCACCAAATCCCCCCAAAGAGTAATGTAATGGGTAAATTTCGTAAAAACGTAAGTATGGTAACAACGAGCTCGTCCTCAGTGTGGTGTTATCGTTTGGGCTCATTTCCGTCGTCTCGTCGACGACGGGCCCGTGGTCGTATGGGCAACGAGAACGCAGTCTCGCGGACGACGATCACGTCCTCATTCTGACGACAGACCCGTGGTCTCGCGGACGACGATCACGTTCTCATTCCGACGACGATCACGTCCTCGTTCTGACAACGTATCCGTCATCTTATTGTCAACGATTGCGTATCCTAACACGTAATGAGATCTGGCGTTACTGCCCAGTCGCCTGAGACTGATCCTACCTCTATGATGGTAGTTGGGTAACATTGTCTTGGCATTAAATGACATTTAATGCTGCATTTAATGCCAGTCACCTCGAACGAGTTCCTACTCTTTGCCTGCTCTTTTTGTGTGCAGATGCGCGTGCAGTACGAATGACCGGGAGATCTATCTAAAATGATTACTGAAGTACACATCAGGGATTCGAGGTATGTATGGACATCAATGGGTGCCCATGGCCATGGCAAGGGTGGCCTATATAAACCTGTGAAAAACATTGTGAAAGGGGGAGAAAAAGATTGGAAGAGCTACGATCTTCGAACTCTCTATATATTCTTACTGTTCATCATCTTCTACACCCACTGACTTAATCATCGGAGTACAGGTCAGGGTATCACACCCTCCACTCCAACCTTCTACCGGTATACCAGAACTTGAGAGGAGTTGCTGCTGACGCGTGTCCTTTCGGTAATTTCCCCTCACAAAATTGGCGCCGTCTGTGGGAAAACTTAGCCGAAACCACCCTTTGCTCACACCACTTCTTTCAGTCAGCATGGCAGACCAAACTCCGCAGTCTATCATCGAAAACCAGCCCCCTCAAGCCATTTCATGCACCCCTTCCACCATGCAAACGTTCGCATCAGGCCCATCTTCCGGACAACCAGAAAGGCCTATGACTATACCTGATCCCATCCTGTTATTATTACAACAACAACAGGCCACTCTGGCCCAGATAGTCAGCCAGCAACAGTCACTGCAGGAGCGGCTTGATGCTTTGGAGCACGGAAACTTAGAGATCGATGACGAATCTCCTAGAGGGGGCTCTGCAGCTCGTAAACTCAATTTCCCTTCCTCTCCTCCCCCCAAAGGAACGGCCCCGATCTCGCCGTCTGCACCAGAGAATCTGGAGAGAAGATTCACTCTCACTCCTTCTACTGACGAAACTGCCCATCTTCGTTCTCTTGGTGCTCATGCTGAACATCGAGATCTCCGTGTCAGCAACGACGGGTTGAAGACGGGTTTGACCCTCAAGGACGTGGAAGCTTTGATCAATGCTCGAGTCAGAGGAATGACGGGCGGGGCCTCTCTCGATCAGTATGCTCAGAAGTACAAGGACGAGGAGGAGACGTCCCTTTTTTCCAAGGAGATCGTCAAATCGTATACCCCATCAAAGTTCACGGTACCAAACTTTGTTAAGTTCGACGGGAGGAGAGATCCTATTGACCACCTGACCGACTTCAAAAATGCCATGGCTGTCCGAAATCCGGATGATAATCTCCTCTGTAAAGCCTTTCCTAGCAGCCTGACTGGAGCGGCTGCGAGATGGTTCCGTAATCTACCTGCGGGGTCGATCAGATGTATGGCTGATCTCAGATCAGTTTTCATTGACCAATATATCATTAACAAGAAGAAGAAAGCAGGCGCAGATTCACTCTTCGCCATGAGGATGAAGTCGGCGGAACCCCTTAGAGATTTTATTCAACGGTTTACCGATGAAGTCTCTAACATCGACAAGATCGAGGACTGCACTTGCATAGCGGCCTTCAAGAATGCCATACCCAAGAGTTCTAAGCTCTACGAGTCTCTTGCCCTTGACTGCCCAATCAAGATGGACGAGCTGATAGTCCGTGCCTCTAAGTACGGAAGGATGGAGGAAGATATTGCAGCAACAACGAGGCCCAGAGCACGAGGGGTAGATGCTGTGGAATGGGGAAGCAGACCCTCCTCGAAGAGAGGGAAGAGACCAAAGTATGAATCATCTTCCAGCGACGAGGAACCACGAAGACGCCCACGACAGGAAAAAGTTGTGTATGTTGAAAGACGGGACGATCGAGCCTATCAGAGACGAGAGGAACCCGGGTATTGTAAGGAGAGGGAGAATCAAGCAACAGAAAGACGTCCTTTTGCGTCTCGTGGTGGTCAAGTCAACTTCTCAGCAAGCCCGGCGACGATCATGAAGACGATGGAAGACAAACCATACTTCGAATGGCCAGCACGGACCGTTCGTGACGTCACCACGGGACCCAGGGCGCATGAATACTGTCAGTACCACAAATGCCACGGGCATCTCACAAATCGTTGTCGCATCCTGAGAGAATCCTTGGAAAGATTAGTCCGTGAGGGCTATCTGGGAGAATACGTGGACTCTGGAAGAGAAGAGGGGCATATTACGAATCCATCCACTCGGTCTCACGAGGGAGAGCCATCTGGTCATATGAGCCGAGGCGGAGAAGCTCTGAAGGGAGTCATAAACGTCATCCATCGTGCTCGAGCACCGGAAGTAGATGTCGAGCAGCAGTACCGAGCGAAGGCAAGGAAGTTATCACACGTGGCAAAAGTTTGTCAAGTGCGATCGACGACGAAGGAAGTCGAGCAGGCCCTATCGTTCACTGATCAAGACATGACAACTGTGGTCAGGCCTCACTACGATGCTCTTGTCCTGTCTATGAGAATTGGCGATTTCGACATCAGGCGAGTGCTCATTGACCCGGGAAGTGGGGCAAATATCCTGTATCTCCATGCTTTTGCAAAGATGGAGTTGGACCTGGCGGTTCTTGTCCCTGCACAGACCCCCTTGATAGGATTCGAAGGAAGTTCGATGCAACCCCTAGGAGAAGTCGTCTTACCAGTCAAAGCTGGACCTATCACCCTATCCACCCGGTTCTCCATTCTCGACGCGCCGTCCCCATACAATGCTATCTTGGGGCGATGGTGGACTCATGAAATGAGAGCTGTTCCATCTTCCTATTACCAGGTACTGAAATTCCCCACTCCGGACGGACCAAGTGAAATAAGAGGAGACCAGCTGGCATCGCAGAAGTGTGATTATGCCTCACCCAACCCGCTCAAATAGCAATTACAGGTCGGGTCCGTGGAAGAGGAGAACACGGGTGAATCGTTGATAAACCACTCTGTTGAACCCACGAAGCTTGTCAACCTGGAGACGGAGAACAAGCCAAGAATGCTGCAGATCTGGACTTGTTTGACAACGGACGAAGAGCGGGAGTTGATAAATTTTCTGAGGAAGAATCTTGATGTTTTCGCTTGGTCACATGAGGACATGACGGGTATACGTCCTGAAATCATCTGTCACCACCTCAACGTTGATCCCGTAGTCAATCCTGTTAAACAGAAGCCTCGTAGACTTGCTCCAGCGTACCATGAGGCCGTCAATGAAGAGATCGATAAGTTGATTCGGCACGGCTTCATTCGTGAGGTCCAATATCCGGAGTGGATAGCCAATGTAGTAGCTGTTCCAAAGAAGAACGGGAAAGTCAGAGTCTGTATCGATTTCACTAATGTTAATAAAGCCTGTCCAAAAGACTTCTTCCCAGTTCCCAGAATCGATAGACTGATCACGGCAACCGCGGGTCACGAGATGTTGAGCTTCATGGACGGGTATTCGGGTTACAATCAAATCCTCTTAGCGGAGGACGATCAAGAGAAGACGGCCTTCATAACGGAGCGTGGCCTGTTCTGTTACCGGGTCATGCCCTTTGGCCTGAAGAATGCCGGGGCCACTTATCAACGGCTAATGAATCTGATGTTTGGACCCTTGCTTGGTAAATCGGTGGAGGTGTATATTGACGACATCGTCGTGAAAAGCCGAACTCGGGTCTCTCTTGTAGCCGACTTGGCGGAGCCGTTCACTATTTTACGCACTTTCAATCTGAAGTTAAATCCTAAGAAATGTACATTCGGCGTCGCCTCGGGCAAGTTCCTTGGTTATCTCGTCAGTCAACGGGGTCTCGAAGCAAATCCCACGTAAATCCGTGCTCTGATAGATATGCCGGAACCGAAGACAAGGAAAGAAGTTCAAAAACTAACAGGACGTATAGCTACTCTCAACCGGTTTATATCAAAGTCTTCTGATCGTTGTAGACCTCTGTTCGAGTTGCTGAGAAAGGATTCCGTCTTCAGATGGACAGAAGAGTGTTCCCAATCTTTCGCCGCCTTGAAGACGTATCTAGGCTCTGCTCCGATCCTCTCCGTACCTGAACCTGGTGAAGTGTTGTACCTCTATCTCTCCGTTTCAGAACGAGCCATTGGCTCCGTGCTGCTCAGAAGTCACAACGGCGTAGAGAAGCCTGTTTATTTCGTCAGCAAAACATTCCACAAGGCAGAATCCAACTACAGCAGAATGGAGAAGGTATGCCTGGCTCTTGTCTTTTCTGCTGAGAAGTTACGTCCTTATTTTCAGGCACATACCATCGTCGTCATCACCACGTACCCGTTGAAAACTGTGTTGGGGAGACCTGAAACCGCGGGACGTATGTCGAAGTGGGCAGTGGCGCTTAACGAGTTCGATATCCAATATCAGGCCCGAACCGCAGAGAAGGGGCAGGCCGTTGCAAGCTTCTTAGCCAATTTCCCCGTGGAGGAGGCCGAAACTTCAGCAGAGCCCGACCGTCACGAGCTCCCAGACGATGCGGAGGAGGATCCCGTTGTGGAAGAAGAGGCTGGAGACGGAACCAAACTGACGGCGTGGTGCGATTGGGTTTTATACATGGATGGGTCGTCTAATGTCAGCGGTTCGGGACTTGGTGCTGTTCTTGTCAGCCCTGATCATGTTAAAGTACAGAAACTGACGCGCCTTGGTTATGCTGCCTCCAATAACGAAGCTGAATATGAGGCGTTAATACTTGGGTTGCAGAGTGCCCGAGAGTTGGGAATTTCTAAACTCCGGGTGTTCTGTGATTCACAGCTCGTGGTGAACCAAGTCAACGGTACCTATGAATGTCGAGATGAGCGGATGAGACGCTACGCTGCACTTTTACAAGAACAACAAAAGGCCTTTGATGTCATCGAGATCAAACATGTCCGAAGGGACGATAACAGGCATGCTGACGCGTTGGCATACCTCGCCTCAATGATACAGACTGATGAACCCAAGACAATCCTCGTTGAGTATAAAGAGTACCCCTCTATTGAGCTACAAACGCAACGCACGGTGTTGTCCGTAAATCAAGTGCCGAGCTGGATGACGGGCATAACAACTTACTTGAAGAATGAAATTCTCCCCTCTGACACAAAGGAGGCAAGACGAATACAATATAAAGCTCCCCGTTATACCCTTGTGGACAGGGAACTGTACCGTAAATCCTTTGGAGGACCCCTTTTGGAATGCGTGCATCCTGAGGATGTAGAGACGATCTTAGCCGAGCTCCACGAAGGGATTTGTGGCATCCATTCGGGAGGACGGACTATTGCTTATCGTGCTCTGGGGCAAGGATATTTTTGGCCATACATGCAAGCTGACGCACAGAAGTACGTACAAAAATGCAGTCAGTGTCAGTGTCATGCGAAGCTGATTCATGCCCCTGCTCAGGAACTCAACATCGTATCTCAACCTTGGCCTTTCGCTCGTTGGGGACTTGACATCGTGGGACCATTTCCTAAAGCTCCCGGTAATTTAATTTTTCTGCTGGTGGCCACGGATTACTTCTCCCGGTGGATCGAGGCTGTTCCACTATCGCGTATTAGAGAACAAGAAGTGAAGAAGTTTTTGTGGGAGCATATCATCTGTAGATTCGGCATTCCACAGTCCATCATTTCTGACAATGGGAAGCAATTCACAGGAAAGCTCATCGCCGACTTTTGCCGAGAGTTGAAAATCAAGCACATCTTCTCTTCTCCTTATTACCCTCAAGGGAATGGCCTTGCCGAAGCAGTCAACAAGAACATTTTGAATGCCCTCAAAAGGAGACTGGAAGATTCCAAGGGAAAGTGGACCAGCGAATTACATAATGCGTTGTGGGGATACAGGACAACACCGCGGAGCCCTACGAATGAGACCCCGTTCTCTTTGGCATACGGGGCAGAGGCTATTATTCCCACTGAAGTCTGCCTGCCAACAACACGTTCCCGGAAGAAACACGGAGAGGAAAACAAAAATATCGAATTAATGGCTATTCATTTAGACTTGCTGGAAGAAAAGCGGGAAGATGCCAGCATTCAGATGAAACGCTATCAACAACAATTACGAAAGACATACAACAAGAAAGTACGGAAAATGATTCTTCAAGTCGGAGATCTCGTTCTTCGAAAAGTTTTCCAAAACACACGAGAAGTCAATAGCGGGAAACTGGGTCCCAACTGGGAAGGGCCATACATCGTGGATCGTGTCGGGAGTCCCGGGGTGTACTACCTTAAAGACTTACAAGGTAATGTAATTCAAAAATCGTGGAACATTATGAATTTAAAACAATTTTTCTAATAAAGTTGTGCGTTATGAACATTTGCTATAAGCATGAGATCAGTCGTTTTATTTACATATTCAGTACTTGGTAAAATATTCTAGACGAGTTACCACGACGGGTACGTTTCACTCGCACAGGGTACTCACCACGGGACACAGGTGGCTCATACAAAGGAATTGCCATCTGAGCATCTTAGCGGCTTATACTAATGGAATGTCCTCTGAGCATGGTGTCCCACCACGAGTTACCACGGTGAGTGCATTTCACCCGAACAGGGTACTCACCACGGGACACAGGTGGCTCATACAAAGGAATTGCCATCTGAGCATACCGGTGGCTTATACTAATGGAATGTCCTCTGAGCATGGTGTCCCACCACGAGTTACCATAAGTTCGTCTTTATGAAATGGACTTGTTGTCGAATTACATCTGTAGTGTTAATCCGTGTCTTTGACAACCCGTTATTAGAAGTGATGGTGAATTATATTCGTTATGAGATTTATACTCAATCACGAGTTAATTATATGCTATTTGTCTTATTTGAACGAGATGATTATTCCGGACCAATCGTTTGCAACACAGTAATCATAAAAGGAGGTACATATAAAACAGAAATTTTTTATTGACATAAGATGGACAAGAGTACAACCGATAAAAAATTGAAAAGAAAGGGATAGGAAGGAGGAAGGATCAGTCTTCGCCAACGTCAACGATCACGACAGCGTCATCAGGAACGGTCGGAACGTCGTCAGCAGCAGCAGGATCGGCAGAGGCGACTTCAGCAGGAGCCTCGGGCAGGACGGGAGATGGTCCAAGGGATGACGGGGGTTGCCCCCCTCCTTGTACCTCGGGTTCTTCGCCAGGCGAGATCTCCATGCCCATAGCCTCAGAACGAGTGGCCTCGTCCTTCGACTGTTGGGGAGACTCTACCAGTCGTCCCGATTCTCGGAGCTCGTTCATTAGTTCTCTCTCCGTCTCGACCCGGTCTTCAGCTATCAGCCGTTCCATCTCCGTCTGGAAGTGGGCTCGAAGAGACTCCGTTAAAGCCTCCTTGGCGGCTTCAACCTCCTTGTCCCTCGCGGCCGCGGCCTCCTCAAGCTGTTCGGCCAATGCTGCCTTCTCGGCTTCCGTCGCCTCTAGCCGCTGACGGAGAGTGTTCACGATCTCGTCCATCTCGCTGATCCTGAGGAATGACCTCTCGGCCTGTTCCACTGCCGCCTTCTCTCCTTCCATTGCCTTACGGGCTTCGTCCCGAGCTTTGTCCCGCTGTTTCACGGCCGTGGCAATCGTACCTTTGGCGGACCGCAGGTCAGCTTTGACAGACATTAGCTCGTGATTCAGCCGTTTCACGTCCTCGGCTCCCCTCCTCTCCAGGTCAAGGACCTTGTCCCTCAGCCCATTGGAGGTACGCTTGTTTTCGGCTGTGACCTCGTACATCCCGGCGAGCATGTTGCCCAGCTACAAGAAGAAGAGAAAGAAAGATGGTAAAAAAAAAAAAAAACGCGTACCGTGGCAACAGCTCGACTCGCGGCACTGAACATCCCCATCCAGTGCAGGTCCCTCGTTGCGGCCATATCCGCTGGGAGCCTCATCGCCAACATCATCGATGTGGCAATGGAATCGTGCTCCATCGCAGAATGGGCAACGGTAGGACGAGTGTACCCTCTGGGAAAGACGGGATTCCACAGCTCGGCGGGGCCCCCCATGGTGATCCTCTCTCGAGGAGGGGCAGAAGATGAAGCCACGTTTGCGGCTGGTGAGGGAGTAGAGGCCGGGACGATCGTAGGGGCAGCCGTTTCTGCCACAATAGACGGAGTGGCTACAACATCCGCGGGAGAGCCGCTGATGACGATTGGAGGTTCCTCCACGGGGACACCACTCCCCTCGCCAATTGTTGAAGCCTGAGTAGATGGCACCCCGGCAGATTCGCGTTCTCGGACCCGTTGATCGTGCTCCGCTTCTCGCCGAGCCTTCTTCGCCGTCAGAGCCTTGAGAGCTTCTACTCTCTCTCTTTTCTCCGCCCTCTTATCCGCCGAGGATAGACGGGAAGGACGGGAAGGGCGGGGAGGACGAGTCAAGGCCGGAGCCTGTGAAGATTTCGGAGAAGGTTGGTCAGCCATGTCTTCTTCCTCGCGAAGAACAGCTGCCTGTCCGAGCGGTCTCTGTGACGATGGACGAGCTTGTCGACGAGACTTTTTAGGTATGGTCCCTGCTTCTACAGTGGACCCTGTCTCTCGAGTCGAGGACGGCTTCCAGGTGACGTAGGCGTCCCCTTTATCGCTGCGAACCCTCCGGAGCGCGTATTCTTCTTCCGCGGACAGGTCAGAGAAATGTATCTTAGAAGCCTCTGCAGAAAAAGCAAAACATTATTAGCCGTGCGACAGGAGTACGTTTTCAAAAACCGACAACGAAGAACGACTGAAAAGTAACAGACCTGAGGTAAATTCGTGGGGAACAGGACGGGCAGTCTCTGTCCTCCAAGCACCGGAGACCACGAAGGGCATCTCCTTCCAGTCCCGTTCCACGTCGGGGAGGTGTGAGATGATGTCGGGGATTTTGGATTTTTGCCTCCAGGTGAAGTACGTCTTCTTTCCCTCCTCAACAACCCCGGGACACTTCACGACGTAGCGGAAGTGGAAGACGTGCCTGGCGTCTACATTGTACCCGTCTCTGTTGAACTTGTCCATCAGAGATATGTATTTGTAGAACTTCGGGTGCATTTGCCCCGGGGCAATTTGAAGGGCGGACAGGACGGAGTCCGTGACGGGGGAGAGGGGAAAACGAAGTCCAGCCTCGAACTGGGCGAGGTAGACGATTGTACAAGAAGAACGATGGTCAGGAAGAACGTCTTCTTCCCCGAAATGAATGTGGACGTGAGGAGTAATTTGGAAAAGGGCTCTGTAGTGGTCAAGTGCGTATCTGACCACTGGTCTGGTTTTGGATTTGGAAACACCGGTGATAACACCGTGAGGGGCACTGCCTGAGCAACTGGCCTCATCGGCACTGTCTATCCTAACTATTTCGGCAGACATGGTCGCAAACAAGGAGAAAAAGAAGAAATGTAGGGAAGACGACCACAGAACAAAAAGAAAAGAGAAGGTTCTTACCGAAACTGTATCTAGGAAACGAGAGGGGCACAGCCGGAGAAGAAAGAAGACCAGAATAGCAGATCGTCTGTGAGGAGAAATTCCGACAGAGTAACAGGATGCAAGAATTCAAATGAAGAAGATGAAGTACCAGGCCTTCGGTACTTATAGACCAGTCCATAACTCTAAGGACGATAATAACCTCGATCTATACCGTACGCGTGTCCATACATGCAGACAACGCGAATGACAGGATGGTCTTCTGACCAAGTTAAGTAACCGTCGGGAAGAACGAAGCGTCCGGAAGATAATGATGACAGCCTGCCAAGCATTTATGAGGTATGACGTTTCGGCACGCGCAATACAGCTGGCACGACGCTACGCCTTCGCGTACAGAGTATGTGACCTATCATCATTCTGAGGTTAGCCGTATCTTCTCCTCCGACGTTTCGCTATATTTATGACACTCTGAACCACGTTCAAAGTATCATAAAAGGGCAATTTGTAATGGGTAAATTTCGTAAAAACGTAAGTATGGTAAGAACGAGCTCGTCCTCAGTGTGGTGTTATCGTTTGGGCTCATTTCCGTCGTCTCGTCGACGACGGGCCCGTGGTCGTATGGGCAACGAGAACGCAGTCTCGCGGACGACGATCACGTCCTCATTCTGACGACAGACCCATGGTCTCGCGGACAACGATCACGTCCTCATTCTGACGACGGACCCGTGGTCTCATGGACGACGATCACGTCCTCATTCTGACGACGGACCCGTGGTCTCATGGACGACGATCACGTCCTCGTTCTGACAACGTATCCGTCATCTTATTGTCAACGATTGCGTATCCTAACACGTAATGAGATCTGGCGTTACTGCCCAGTCGCCTGGGACTAATCCTACCTCTATGATGGTAGGTGGGTAACATTGTCTTGGCATTAATGCCAGTCACCTCGGACGAGTTCCTACTCTTTGCCTGCTCTTTTTGTGTGCAGATGCGCGTGCAGTACGAATGACCGGGAGATCTATCTAAAATGATTACTGAAGTACACATCAGGGATTCGAGGTATGTATGGACATCAATGGGTGCCCATGGCCATGGCAAGGGTGGCCTATATAAACCTGTGAAAAACATTGTGAAAGGGGGAGAAAAAGATTGGAAGAGCTAAGATCTTCGAACTCTCTATATATTCTTACTGTTCATCATCTTCTACACCCACTGACTTAATCATCGGAGTACAGGTCAGGGTATCACACCCTCCACTCCAACCTTCTACCGGTATACCAGAACTTGAGAGGAGCTGCTGCTGACGCGTGTCCTTTCGGTAATTTCCCCTCACAAGTAACATGCATGGGACTTGACTAAGCCTGTCTGCTTAGGTTAGGTTACTTTAGGTAACACAATACGAAGACTTTAAGAAATACAATCTGATGGTTTTGGGGGCCCAAAGACATGAAGGATGAAGATGAAAACATATGAGGTTTGATGCCACGATGCAAGGCACAATTAGCTAGACGTGAGCACATCTGGCGAGCTTCTCTCATTTGGACAAGTTGAATGACAACACGTGGCAACATCATTTTTTTGCATCAACAAATTCCATTATTATTTTGAGCACAGTACAGTCTATTATTCATATTTCTATTTTTGGGTAGGATTTATTCATATTCCAGAGAGCATACTAAGGATGAAGAGAGAGAGAGAGAGAGAGAAAAAAAAAAGAAAAAAAAAGAGAGAGAGACTCATTTTAGGAAAGCTACATATTCTCTAACTAGGAGAAGGGGAATTTTGTTTTTCTTTTTGCCCTCTTGTTATGCTTTATGCTTGTACATCACTTGTTAGCATTAGTGGGGTGACTAGGCCCTTATACCGCGTACTATATTTAAAAAGAGACTTGAGATTTCTGGCAAGACTAGTCCCTTCGGTTGTCCACAACGAGTTCTGCTCCCTTTGAATTTTCCTTTACCTCCTCCTGGTGAGTGGCACAACATCATCATCCTAAGCTATGGCTGTGGAACTGTGAGAGGAATAATGTTCTAGAGCTCTTTTTTGTTGCGTTTCTCACATAAACGTTTTTGTAGACCTTAAAACAATTTTTTAGTTAACATTTTAGACAAATATGTCTGTTAAAAAAACAATGTTTGGATGGTACACAAAATTTTAAACTAGAAGTAGTTTTTATGAGAAGAAACATGTTTGCTTGTTTTAAAAAGAGAGCATTTGAACCGAACCAAAGCTAAGGGCAGCTCCTTTGTCTTCAGCCTCCCGTACCCAATCCCTGGACCCATTGTGGCTCTAGTAGTAGTGGAACCATTAAAAGCAATAGCAGTTCACTTTCCTCAATGCGTATGGGGCGTATCCGGAATGAAGCTAAAGTTGTCTAACTACAATATTAGTTTTAGTCCCACATCGGATGGAAACAAAAGAAAAGGGGAAGGTGGGTGTATAAAAAGAGGTTGAAGAGGAAGGAGAAAACATACTTACCTGGACGGGGTCAATGGGTGATCAAGAAGGCCCATGGCCTAGGTTGACGGCTTCCATTGCACTTAGGAGGGGTGTCCGCCTAACATCTCCCCAAGTGGGAGAGTGTACGTCATAATTTGTGATAGTGGGGGCCTGCGTCCGCGCGGCCCCCTCCCTATTCTTTTTCAAGTATTTTTGGATCCTCTTTTCTAAGTATTTTTTTTTAACATTGTACCAATTTGGATCCTCTGGCCCAATACCCCAGAGGATATAGATTGTTTGTGTTTTCAGGCTACCCTGTTGCCATAGGGCACGCTTGTTAAAATTACTTTGTTTTAACTCCATGGTCTGTGAAGATGGGAGATAATTGTCAGGACACTAATATAAGAGATAACCTTCACATTCTAGGTTCCTGATTGTCTACCCTGTTTTAAGAACTTGCAGCAGCAGTGCCTAATTGCTACCAAACTTTAGATTGCCTTAATGTGAACAATCTAGGCTTACTTGCATATGCTCTCACATACGTTTATTGGTATTAGAAGGGGCAAGTCTTCAACAGGAGGTTTGAGAGCCATCCTAAGGTGTCAATGCACCTCCCTGAATACCTAGGGGGGGTGTTTGGCATCGTTCTGAGTGAATCACTGATTCTGAAATCGGAACATATTAGATTTTTTAGAACGGTTCTCCACCGAGAACTTGTTTGGTAACACTCGGTCAGAAACACTCCTAACATAAACTATGGAATCATGTATGGATGAAAAAAATGGGGATCAACTTATGAAAATGAAAATACTCTACTGTACTGTTCAACTTTCTTCCCTAAATTCCTCTCTTACTCTACTGTTCTGCAACATCCTTGGAGATTAAAAGTTAAAATCTTCTGAAAAAATCCAAAAACCCAAATTGGAAAACAATGTTTTTTTCATATTTTGTTTTGACCGTCTCCTTTTACCCCACCAAAATGCTCTCATGCCTGAAAGGGGATTCTTTCCTTTTTACCATGCTTTGGGACAGTAGACAAAGGACACTTTAAGAGCACAAATCATTGTTAAGGTTTTGTCTGACGCCCTAACCCGTGCCTAAGAAATCATGTTCCGAGACACATGCCCATTCTTTCTAAACACGCATGCGGAAGATTTTACCTGTGAAAATGCAAGAATTTTCAACTTTTCTTATGAGCTTACATAATTAATAACAACTGATTATCACAATAACTCATCATAAGCATATGCATTACCTCATTGGCTACTGTAATCTTTACTTTTGGTGCCACAAATGCACTAATACAATTTTCAGAATCTATCAAGCGTAACTCTTTTCCAATCGGCAACCGCTTCAAAATCTGAAGGCATAAAATGAGGGGTGAGCTATAGAGCCCAACAAAATTCACAATCCATCTAAATTATTTTTCACTTAGCAACATCCATCAATAATGATATAGTAGTAATTCTCATATTATAATAATATGTGGAATAATAATAATATCGAAATTCGTGACCCGAGGTCACTCAGGGCTATTTCACCCTATCCGAGGTTCCCAACCTCCAAGTGTTTTCCATTGTCAAGTTCATCCAATCATTGTCCTCAACACCAGATTACCGTTTTAGATAACTGCTCACGTTCTATCCTTGAGTCCATAGACTCAATCGAATTGGCCTTCGTCCGTGTTCAACCCCTATCCCTGAGTCCACGGACTCAAACATAAACCAATTGATACTTCACCCGATGACGACCAATCCTTGGGTATGTCAACCTAATTAATATCAAATTTGTATATTCCATACATAACCCGGGCCTTCACCTGATGACTGCCAGAAACAACTCCTTTTACATATCATACTCTGCCAGGAACAACACCTCTAACATATTACTTTATATTTTTTCCTCTGTGGGAACACCGATATATACAACCACATTTGTCAAGAAACACATCTGATCACCAGGATACACATCTGATTACCAGGATACACATCTGAATGCCAAGATACCCATCTGATAGCCAGGAAACCATTCAACCTACCAGGAAAATAAAAATCATCTAACAAGGCAGGGACGCACATCTGAATAACAGGAAACACCTGTCTATCAGGAACACATCTGACATATCACTCTGTCAGGCATAATACCTCTGACATGACACCCTTGTCAGGCAACATATATGATAATCAAGATACACATATGATAATACAACCCTATCAGGCAAAACACCTCTGACATCAATTCTTGTTAGACACAATACCTCTGACATCAAATCATGTCATCAAATCTTGTCAGACATAACACTTCTGACATCAAATCGTGTCAGCAAATCTTGTCAGACAAAATACCTCTGACATCAAATCCTGTCAGGCACCACACCACTAATATCAAATCCTGTCAGGTACAACACCTATGACAGTACAACACTTAATCCAACCTCTGTTGGAATATATTTGCCCCTGCAGAACATCATCCCTCAAGGCAACCACCCTATAATATTACAGCCTCTATTAGGTGCATACTTGCCAACACAGGTCAATGTTCCCCCAAGGTAACATCATTGAGTTCGTAAACTCAACACATCATTGGGTTCGTAGACCCCAATCCAAACTTGGGTCCATAAACTCAATGCCATCCTAAGTCTTCCGACTATTAGTCATAGAGGAACCCTGACTCTTAATAGATACCACCTTTCTTGACCTAGTCAAAGAGGGACCACAAATAACATTTCACACAGGTTAGGTTTTCTAACCGTAGAAAATCCCCAATTAATCCAAGTCTTGCTTGATTAATTAAATACGTTGGGCCTCGTGCCCGTGGACCACGTCTAAGGGTATATAATTCCGTTGTGGAACATTACCCGGCCGATGAACCATTTCATCTCCTTACCCTTTTCAAACAACATCACATTACATCACACAGTTGTTTCGATAGGGAACATATCCGGGCCAATTAGTCCGTCCATCTTCCTACAATATTCAAACAACATCTCATCACGCAAGGATTGTTTCGAGGTGGAACTTTACCAAGCCAATGGACCTACCATTGCCTTACAAGTGTTTAAAGATCATCACATCATGCAAAGTTGTTCTGATAGGGAACTTAACCAGGCTAATGGACCTACCATTGCCTTAAAACAAATATCACATAACATTCTTCATGCAAGGATGACTTTTTGACACATTAAGGATCCGACACAAGCCTCCTGCAAAATCTGCATTAACTGCGATCGATCACACTTTGCCTGCGATCGATTGCCCAGGGTCTGACAGAACCCCAAGTGATTTGTCTATTTATGATAGATCGTCTTGATCGCTCGCACCATCGATCGCATGCCTACAATCGATTGCCACATCACTGTGATCGATAGTAGATCACTCTGAGCCTAAATTCCGAGCTGTAAATGAAATCGAGGGCTTCACCCCTCAGCTCTATTTTCATTCTTTCCCATCCCTTCCATACATAATCCATCGGGTCTCTGACCCTTTTCATCTACGTCATACATTATCCATGTCATTCCACATACAAAATAGATTAAATAAAGGGAAAAGAGAAGAGAAGAGAGGGAGAGGGATTTTACCTACTACGCGACTTTTGAGGCTCCGGATGTTGAAAAGGACGTCGCGGTTGCATCCGGAACGCCGAAGAACCTTAAGGTGAACCTCTTCTTTTTTTATCTTCCACTTTCTTTCTCTAGACTTGTCTCTTTCTCTCTCTACATGCCGATCCAGGCATTGAGGAGGAAAACTAATGTTGCCAACGCATCGGGAATGCCGAAAAACCCAAGGTGCACTTTCCTTTCCTTTCTCTCTCTTCTTTTCTCTTTCCTCTTTCTCTCTCTACTTTCCCTCTCTAGAAACGACATGGGCAGAGCTTCCGCATTAGGGAGTTCGTCAGAAATGAGGGGGGGATCCCCTCCTTATATAGGCATTTGGGAGTGGTGATGTCATGGTTGACATCACGCGATGAGGTCATTGTGGTGATGTCACCACCCTTGGACCGTTTGACTGGTTTTCCCACTTTCTCACTCATATGGCCTCCATAACACTATGAAACGACATGCGATAGTGATGAAATGATAGGTCTCGTAAAGGGGGTAGTCTGACACCCTCTACACGAATTTCGAGGAAAAATATTGAGTTTTGACAATAAAAAAGTAAGTTTGGAAGAAAATTGCAAAACCTACTAATTTCCTGATCTTGGACACAAAACACGATGCAGTTTCTTCGTTTAAGATGATGAACAGCCAAAACGATGGACAATCATGCCCACGGTCGACCGACACATAGTGGTATAAGCTTCGCAGATTTCTATTGGAGCACTCGGTAAATATCAAGTCTCGACTAAACTTCGACAATATGTGAAATTCCTGGTTTTCTTAAATTTCTTACGTACAGGGCCCCCACGGTCTCATGAATCGATGCACGGTGGAACCAGTGTGATAATAGGTGATCATCTCGATAGCTAACTGGTACGCTGTGTGTGAATCTCAGAGAAAAACGCTGGATTTTTATTGGTACAACCTAGTCCCGAAAAAAAACCCATTTTCCATAAAAATTATCAAACATTGAACTACTTAACCTCGGTTAAGGACCTATAAACCCATAATTTTATGATATTAAAATTTTGGGTCGCTACATTTTGTCTCTAGATCAGTTTAGAGAGAACACAAATAAGTTTTAGGGTTTGGTCTTTAGACCGGTTTAGAGAGATATTGATCGTCAATTAAATAAACCTCGTATTAGCTACAATTTCGTAGAATAGTGACTAGTATGGGGTGTCGAACCACAGAGGACTGCGCTGATTTGATTGCTTTTATCTCTAGATTAATTGTAAGTCAAGGGGTAACAAGTTGATTTATTTGGATTGATTTTTAACCTAAGAAGGGAAATTAAACTATCAAATTCTATTTTAACTAATTAAACTAAGAGTTTTTGATGAAATAACAGTGAGAGAAGATTTAGGGCATTCGAATCCACCACTAGTTGCATAACCAGTCTCTAATGCATTTATTCAAGTCCATCACAATGTAAACAATAAGGATAAGAGTGACTATAAGACTCCACTCATCCATCTAGAATGATTCCAAGGGATTAGACCCTAGGCATATCCTATCTTCGGTTAGCACGAGTGATACACACTAAACTAGGATTGTGAAATCACTCGTCTTCCCTTAGCATAAAATATCTTATGATTTAATTCCTCGACAGTAAAAACCATTGTATAAAATCCACATAAATAATCATAGAAAATTAAGATGGATGATTTCAATTTCAATATAATAAAAACTAAGACAAGGATAGAATCACACTGAAATCGAATATAATCAATAAACTTTGGTTATTAATAACCCTCTTATTATGCAATCATTATTTACAAGTGAATGAACTAAAATAACATACAAAGAGACAGTTACTTGGCTAGGGTTTCATTTAAACCCTAGAAAAAGGAATTAGTTCATAGCGAGAGTAAGGAACACCGCTTTCAATGAAGAACACGAAGAACGCGAGCAATCCATCCTCCAACCTTCATAGATCTCCAGAGCTTTCTCCTTTTCAAATCTCAAAATTCAGAATCTCTTGCATGGAATGAGGCTCTCCTTTTTATAGAGAGAGAGTCTTAATCAATTGTAGCTTTAGAAACATCCAAAACAAGCTCAAAAATCCAATTTTTGCACTTTTTAACATCACCAAAACGGCGTCCGCCGATTGATCGGCCAAGAGGCGCCGATCGATCGGTGGTTACAGAGCTCCCAAAACGGCGTCCACCGATCGATCGGTGGTTACAGAATTTGTCTAAACTTCCTTAACAGAAGTTGTAGAGCTTTTCAAGCCGGTCATTTTGATATATTATGGGCCTAAATTAGAGCTCCGGTTTAGGAGTTATGCCCTGAACACCGAACAAGGGTCGTTTTGTATTTCCAACTTCTCTTTAGATCAACTATTTGTTCGGTAGCGATTCCCAAAAGACTTCAAAGCTTGTAAATGATCAATTTTGTCTTATTTTCCTCGCATGAACCTGAAAATAATAAATACACCCAAGTGAAATATTGTAATGGATAAATGAGCTCAAAATGATTAACAAGTGCAGTCTAAGGTGCGTAAATGTGTAGCAATTAGCACCGATCACAACCCCATACTTACATATTGCTAGTCCTCCAGCAATAAACATAAAACTAAGCTAAGCTAAACTACATCCCCTTTTGTGGGATCTCTGGTTGCATTTGACATATGCAACAAGCCTTTTAAACCCCTAGGTGGCCCTATGACGAGTGAAGTCTCGTGAGGGTTTACCAGTGACGATACCCACAAACATCAGTATTCCCCTGCAACTCTGCACCTATGCTAAAGTATGACATGCACTAGTAAAAATATCATGATACAAACATCATAATTCTCTCATTATTAACCGACTTTATCCTTGACTCTCCACATTCTCAATTTTACACAATCTTACACAATTCTGAACATTTATGCTTATTTAAAGATTGGTCATTTGTCTCATTTGATGTGTTGTGTGACTATCAATTGAATATGTGATCTCAACATTTTCTTTTAACGGATGTTTTATCACCCCTTCTGTTATCAAATTTCCCATCAATTTAATTACCGACCCAAGGCTTTTTCTTGACACTTTTCTTTGTTTTTATTGAATGAGTGGACTATGCAGAGTCTAAGTTCATTAAGCTTTCTAGACAACCCGTGTAGCAAGTGTTAGGCTAATGACTCCCAAATCAGACGGTCTTAGGGCACCAGGAGTTAAGACACCCCTAGAGCTTATTAACTTGAGTCAAATAGGCTCCGAACTTAGACTAGTCAATCTTGATAAATGTTTGTTCCAAACCTCCACTGTTTGACGCGAACACTCTTTGAATAGTGAGACAGGAGGCCCGGTTACTAGGTAGGAGTTTAGTTCAAAGATTGAATAATATTAGTGGAGGTAACACTTTTCTAGTGATTCTTTATCATTTACAGAGTTCACACGGTTTGACGCGAACACTCTCTGCTTAGTGAGACAGGAGGCCCGGTTACTAAGTGTAAACCTAGTCAAGTAATCATTTGTGTCATTTAAGATTTTTCAATTTGGCCAAGGGTGGTTTTCAATTTATAGGTCACCTAACTTCGTCAGAGGTTTCAAAAACATCAATTGATTGATTCAGTTTCAAACCCCACAAGACAATATGGTAGAGTGCTCGTGTAATTTCTCAAGGTGACTCATGACTTCATAAATTTTCAGCATGAAAAGTTCAGTCAATAGTAAGAATTGTATCTATTTGGGATCATGTGTTCTCAAATAAAGCCAATCAATAATGAGTGGATTATAACATATGTATCACAATTTAGATTTATAAATAGATCAATTTTGCAATTTCATTTGTTTGCACGTCCTACCCTTTTGCATGGATGTCTAGTCAGCAAATAATGACAGTTATTTCTCATCCCCAAACTTAAAGATTACATTGTCCTCAATGTAAAAAGAATTAAAGCACAAGTAAGGGGGAACAATAATACCTGATAGGTGAGGGCAATCAATGCATCAAAGATGACGAAGGAGGAAGAAGATAAAAGAGTTATCAAGCAGAGATCACCCCAAACTTCATGAAAATTGTATCTTGTAGGGTTAGTGAGAAAGAAAGCGCACACAGGGAGAAACCAAAGATGTCAATATATAAATCAATGTAGAAAAAGACATCCAAAGTGCAGCAATGAGCAATTTTTTTTTTTTTGTTTTTTTGTTTTGTTTTGTTTTGTTTTTTTTTTAGATCAATAAAAAACTGAGAGGATGGAGAACCACCCCAAACTTAGACTCAAGTAAGTCTACAAAAATATTAGGTTGCCTCCCAACAAGCGCTAAGTTTATTGTCTTCAGCCAGACGCAGTACAACTCTCAACCATCTACCTAGACGGGGTCCAACCAGTCAATGAATTCCAACATCATCCCATTCTTAAAGCCTTCAACATAGGGCTAGTGAAGTTGGGCTTTGGCTTTGAGTACACACCTATCCATGTCAAAAAATTTGGAGACCATAGACCTTTGAAAGGTTGCAGGTGTATAAGATAACTTGCATAACCTGCGCTTAGAGGAAAAATGGTTGAACAAGCATGGGCATGCAATTCTCACTTTATGCTTCTCAAACTGAAAGCCCTTGAGATGGATGAAAGGTAACAAATAATTGCTATCCTCTTTGGGCTTTTCTTCATTAGGGTCCGGGGGCTTGAGATGAGTGAGTGATGCCTCTAAGGCATTCTCAATTAAGGCATAAAGAGGGGTCTCCTCAATTATTTCATCACTCACATTCACTATAAAACACTCCTCTCCATTTTGTTGTTGTTCGGGTGTGGTGAAAATGTTCAACCGAACTTTCATGTTACCAAATGACACATCCATTACCCCGGTCTTACAATTTATACAAGCATTGGCCGTGGCCAAGAAAGGACGACTAAGGATGACTGGAATTTGGCTTTTTGAATTATGCACGGGTTCCATGTCAAGGACAAGAAAGTCCACTGGAAAGTAAAATTTGTCAACTTTGATAAGAATATCTTCAATCACCCCGCGAGGCTTTTTCATAGATCTATCCGCCAATTGCAACATGATGGATGTAGGTTGAAGCTCTCCTAAGCCTAGTTGCTTATACACTGAGAAGGGTAACAGATGAACACTTGCTCCTAAATCCAGGAGTGCTCAATTAATGGAGTGATCTCCAATAATACATGAAATGGTAGGAGCACCAGGATCCTTGAATTTTGGAGGAGTGTTGTATTGGATAATGGAGCTCACTTGCTCGGTGAGAAGGACCTTCTTGGACACATGAGTCCGAGATTTACGTTTTTGAGTGCATAGGTCTTTAAGGAACTTGGCATAAGCTGGAATTCGTTGGATAGCCTCTATGAGTGGGAGGTTGATTTTGACTTGTTTAAAAACTTTCATCATATCATCAACTTTGGCTCCCTTTTTTCCAAAAGGGGAGGAATCTTTTAAGCATTGAGGGTAAGGAGCTTTAGGCATATAAGATGTCGGGGGAATAGGAATAGATAAAGATGGGGAAAGACCTTGGTCCTTCTCAAAGACACTCACCCCCTCTCCTTTGGATTTTGGTGGCTCCACCATGACCTCTTCTTCTGCACCCTTCTTCTCCCTAACCTGGTTATCAACTACCTTCCCACTCCTTAGGGTGGTAATGAAAAGAACATGCTCATGATGAGTTTCATTGTGTTGAGCATCATCAACCATGTTTACACCCCTAGGGTTGCTCACTGGTTGGCTTGAAAGCTTCCCTTCCTCTCTCTTGTATATGACATTAGCTAATTGTCCCACTTGGGACTCAAGCCTCTGGATAGATTGGGAATGAGAGTGCAGTAATTGAGTGTTGGCCTCCAACCCTTTTAGAGCATTCGACACTTTCTCCTCGAAAGATGAGTTCCTTTGAGGGGGAGGAGTAGAGTGTTGAAATTGTTGTTGTTGGGGAGGATGGTAGTTGGGCTGATTTTGAAAGGGTCGAACATTCGGCCCTTGAGGTTAGGAGAAGGAATTTTCTTGAGTCTGGGACTGCCATGAGAAATTGGGATGATTTCTCCACCCTGGGTTGTATGTATTAGAGTAGGGATCATTGCCCGGGCGATTGGAGGAAGCATTAACATGCTCTTGTACAAATTCTAGAAATTGCTTTGCAGTAGGACACTAATGCACATAATGTGCAGGGCTAGAACAAATAGGGCACACCTCACTCTGATTGGGAGTTGGTTGAGAGGGTGTGTAGAAAGATTGCCCTACAACCATTAATTGGTCTAATTTTCGAGACAACTCATCCACTTTAGAAGAGACATCATTAGAAGTGCCCACTTCATAGATGCCTCGCTTTGGATTTGGAGTGGAATGTTGTCTCTTAGAACGATTGGAGGAAGCATGGTGTAAGGTGTTTTCACTCAAATTATCGAATAATTCCCACCATAGAATGACTGGACAAGTTGCCATTTAGGAATCTGATGGTGGGGACATTTTCTGAGGAGTCCTTGAATCTCTCCCATGACTCATGAAAAAGTTCACCATCAGTTTGAAAAAAACTCATGATGGTTCGCCTTATTTGATTGGTTTTGCCAATGGGAAAAAATTTCTTTAAGAACTCCTGATGGAGTTGCATCCATGTGTGGATAGTGTCGGCCTCAAGAGAGTTAAGCCAATATTTGGCTTTGTCCTTCAGGGAGAATGAGAAGAGGCGCAATCTGAGAGCATCATCTGTAAAATTCTGCAGCTTAAAAGTAGTGCAGATTTCATTAAAATCATCAAGATGCTTATAAGGGTCTTCATTACTAAGTCTGTGATAGGATGGGAGCATCTGAATTGTGCTGGACTTAATCTCATAGTGGGCTGCTGTAGAGACCCCGAATCTTTTTCATGTTTTTACTTCATTGTATTAGGGGTATTATAGTCCTTGTGATGTTTTGATGTTTATTGTATTATATATTTATTTGGTGTGGTGTAAACTAGGCTTAATCAAACTTGTAACGGAGGGATGTCATATCACACCATAAACTTTAGGAAGCTCTAGTTTTGGTACCGTTTACTGGAATTGAGTGATTCTTGAACCATTAGAAAGGTGTTGGAACCCTCTTTAAAGTTCATGTTTAATGTTTTTCCTTATTTTGAGTTTAAGCCAAGTCAATGGTGGGTTTTATCTAATGAAATTGCAGATCAGTCAACTTTGGGGACAATTTAGTCTATTAATTATGTGGAATTTAGAAATTCTAAAATGCCATAAATGTTCGTTTTCGAGAGACGAATCTAACCCAAGTTGAATCGTCAAAATCCGTCAAGTGAGTCAAAAGTTATGGCCAAAACAGTAGAGTAGGTCAAAAAAAAATCTGTAGGCAACAGATCGCTCGGTCAGAAGTAGCGATCGATCAGTCCAAAACCGATCGATCGGTATTGTAGAGCCCCAGACTTTTTCATGCTTAAAACATGACACTTTCGTTGTCATTTTGCCTTTTTAGAGGTATAATTAATAAATAAGGAAGAAATTGGAAATTTCGAAACGTCAGAAATGTTCCTTTTCGAAGTACGACCACAACGCAAGTTGAATCGTCAAAATCGGATGAACGAGTCAAAAGATATGGCCAAAACAGTCTGAACCTGTAGGCAAACGTAGCTCAGAAGGTACTAAGGACGTGCTCTGATGTCGTACTTTGATAACGTATACTGTGTGCATCCGTTGTACAGCTCACAACGGGCACATTGTAAAACTCACCACGGGCACGCTGTACAACACAACAGACAACGGGTTCGGCACCCTTCACAGCACCACGAGTTGGCACTGTTCACAGCTCAACGAGCTCAGCACTATGCACAACACAATGACAACGGGTTCAGCACCCTTCACAGCACCACGAGTTGGTACTGTTCACAGCTCAACGAGCTCAGCACTATGCACAACACAACGACAACGGGTTCGGCACCCTTCACAGCACCACGAGTTGGCACTGTTCACAGCACCATGAGTTGGCACTGTTCACAGCACAACGAGTTGACACTACTGTTCACAGCTCAACGAGCTCAGCACTATGCACAACACAACGACAACGGGTTCGGCACCCTTCACAGCACCACGAGTTGGCACTGTTCACAGCACCATGAGTTGGCACTGTTCACAGCACAACGAGTTGACACTACTGTTCACAGCTCAACGAGCTCAGCACTATGCACAACACAACGACAACGGGTTCGGTACCCTTCACAGCACCACGAGTTGGCACTGTTCACAGCACAACGAGTTGACACTGTTCACAGCACCACGAGTTGGCACTGTTCACAGCACCACGAGTTGGCACTGTTCACAGCACAACGAGTTGACACTGTTCACAGCACAACGAGTTGGCACTGTTCACAGTACCACGAGTTGGCACTGTTCACAGCACAACGAGTTGACACTGTTCACAGCACAACGAGTTGGCACTGTTCACAGCACCACGAGTTGGCACTGTTCACAGCACCACGAGTTGACACTACTGTTCACAGCTCAACGAGCTCAGCACTATGCACAACACAACGACAACGGGTTCGGCACCCTTCACAGCACCACGAGTTGGCACTGTTCACAGCACAACGAGTTGACACTGTTCACAGCACAACGAGTTGGCACTGTTCACAGCACCACGAGTTGGCACTGTTCACAGCACAACGAGTTGACACTGTTCACAGCACAACGAGTTGGCACTGTTCACAGTACCACGAGTTGGCACTGTTCACAGCACCACGAGTTCGACACTCGTGTTTTTACGGAAAATTAGTAAGGGTGTTATGGTCTTTTGTCAGTTCACTCTTACCTTAAGAGTTTAACCCGAGCCTTTAGGGCTCATTCTCAACACTTAGAGAGTTTGAGAGAATAGGAGAAGGGGAGAAGGCGATTCCAACCTAGGGTTTCCATTCTGGAGAGAAATCAAAGGGTTTGAAACCCTAGATCAACCTCAAGCCCATTTTCTTCAAGATTTCGGTTCAGGTATTGTGGAGCTCGCGATCCAAGCTAGGGCAGCAACTCACAGTCATTTGGAAAGAGGGTTTCTTCCCCATTTCTTCAAGGTCGGTACTTCTTACTACCCTCCTAGTTATAGTTCCTCTTTTCCCTTCTTTTCTCTTTATTTTCTTTCATTTTCACATGTGCTATGAGATGGATGAATGGTAAAAGGGTGAATGGTGAATGGAGATGGAATGGGCGATTGGATGCCAATGGTTGTGTGATGAACAAATGGGGAAGGGCATTGTTCCAATAATGAATATACATGTATGATTTGAGTAAAATCCATCTAGAAAAGCATGTTGTAGGGTAAATCCATAATGAACACACCATGTTTGATGAAATGCCAAGGTGAATAAAGTGAGCTGTAAATTAGTAAGTGCATGCCTAATAAATTCTGAACATTGCTAGGGCCCATGATAGTGTGTTGCCTGCTTTCCCAAAAATGCTACGAATATTACATTGCTCAATCTTTGATGCTATATGTGTTGTGAAATTTTCCAAATGTCATCTTTAAATTTGAATGCAAGTATGTACACGGTTCCCACGAGCATGGCATGCATGACATGATTTATCGAGGTTTTCAAGAACATGGTTAGAGGTGGGACATATCCTATGATATGTTTTACCTCGCTTTTCACAAGAAGACAAGAACCAACATTACATGAGGGGTCTCCCCTCACTCACAAGTGCATAACATGAAGAAGGGCCTCCCTTCCCTCGCAAGTACATACATATCATGAAGAAGGGTCTCCCTTCCCTCTCAAGTGCATTGCATAAAGAAGGGTCTCCCTTCCCTCTCAAGGCATCTCACAAGTACATCTCACAAGTGCATCACACAAGTTACATGATCACAAGCAAGCATGCATGACATGACACGCCATACAAGAATCAAGCAAGATAGGCAAGACAAGCTTTCAAGTACGAAAAGATATTTCAAGTCAAGTCAAGTGCACGATGTTTTCAAGAGGATTTATCGGCTTTCTACGAATTACAAGCATGATTATAAACTGCTTTACTTCCTTGTATGATATGAATTGTTTCCGTTTGACATATATGAATTGCTCCTGATCATGTATTGCCATTTCTATGCTATAATTGTTGGTTAGTATTTAGTACCCGCTGAGTATTCCATGCTCAGCCGTACTTCTTATGTCGGCAGGTTCTGAGGGAGCTGCTGCTCCATTTGATGTTTGTGCTCCTGGTCCATGGGTGGAAGAGGGTTATCAATAGGTGGTGATTAGATTCTGAGTGGATTAGCTGTGGGTGAGATGAGAGTCAGATTTATGTATTCTGGCGGGCATGTCCGCACTTTCTTTTGGATTCTTTTTGTATAAACTTGGATTGCTTATGTATATACATAGAGGTTTGGTAGACTTCCGCTATACCATGTTAGAGTATGTTTCCGCTGTTTTGTCCTCTAGTGTATATGCTCTGTGGGTTTTGCAGGTTGGTTTGTCAAGCAAGTCATGATTAGTTGTCCAAAGTTCACTCTAACTCCTTGGGTGGGTTTTGGGTCGCGACAGGTATCTATCGACTGGTCCAAAATTTTGTATGGGGAAAATTTTCAGAGAGTGCTTTTTTGACCGATCGCCCGGTCAAGAGCACCAATCGCTCGGTTGAGAACTGATCGATCGGTCATAACCACCGATCGCTCGGTCTTTCGTGATTTTTACAGAATTTTAGTATGGGCGTTTTGGTCTTTTTGTTCTCTGACATTGGGGCTATAAATAGGGGGTCCTACTCGAAATATTAAAATACTCTACCTATTTCTAAACTAATTTGGCAAAAAGGGGGAGAAAACCTAGGGGTTTGAGGGAGAGGGTTGCTTGGAGAAGAAGGAGGTTGCTAGAAGATTGAGAGGAAAGCTTGGAGATCGACCTCAAAGCTTCTCCAAATCTCTTCAAGAGCGTTTTGAATCCAAGGGAAGGATTCCTAAGGTCGATATACTATCCTAATCAACTTTATTTTAAGGTTTTGTGAATGTTAAGATAATAGAAATGATAGAAATAGAGCTTAATTATGTTTTCCCTAATTTTTTATGAAGTAAGCTAATTTTGGATGGAAATGTGGATTAGAATGTGGATGGAATGTATGGAGGATGAGATTAATTTGTAGATGTGGATGAATATATGGATTGTATGGATGGAATTATGATTTGATGAATGCATGAAAAGGTAGAGAAACAATGGATTTATATTATGTGTACTCAAGGTGTTTGTGAAAATGCTTGAGAGGATAAATGCTATTATACTCTTATGAAATAGTGGTAAATAGATTATGAATTGTGTTAAGAATTATGATAAGATATATATATATGATTGTTTGGTAAGTATATCTAATCACTTGCATGGTAATTGGTAGTCGGGAAGGTAAGAACTTAGAGGAACATCTCTCAAATTGGGAATTCTCTAACTATTTGGTATGGGACATATAGTGGAGTTTCCATGGTGGGAGATCGGAATCTAAGCAATTACTGACTCAAATGTTAATTTCGACACTTAAGTACACAAGCACGTGTATGTTAAGATAAGAGTCTCACAAGTCACACATGTGGACCACAAGCATGAGCATGACATATGTATGACATTCTGAATAAGCATAAGCATGACATGGTCCGTATCCGCCAAGAACGGCATGTCAACCTGATTCTTAGACATGGTCCGTATCCGCCAAGAACGGCATGTTAACCATATGATTTCTAAGGCATGGTCCGTATCCGCCAAGAACGGCATGTCTCATTACTGTGTGATCTGAATAAGTGCATAAGCATAACCATCTCCCAAGCACGTGGTCTTATAAGCATAAGCAACTCATAAGTGTATTGTCTTCCAAGTTTAAGATTCTCACAAGTACACGAGTCAAGGTGATGATATGATGTATATGCGCACACGTTCTTCCGCACTCTGATTATGTTATTATGTTATTGGATATGTTTCTAACTAAGGGCAGGTATATTATTATTGTTGGTTGGATTTTATATACACTGAGTACCTTTGTACTCAGCCGGACTTTGTCTTGGCAGGTTTAGAGCAGGAGTACATGGCGGAGCCGTGGGTTGAGGAAACATACGCAGAGGAAGGAGGTGAAGGTGAGCCTTCTGAGGAGGGAGCCAGAGACTTGGGTGGCTACACCTCTTAGTTTTTATTTCATTTGATTGAGAGAGTTGTATTAGACTTGAGTAGATGTTGCTTAGTAGATTTGTTTTAGTTATGTATCAGACTCTTTGGTTTTAGTGGGTTGTATTTGTTGACTATAGACTCGTGCTATTTAGTTGGTTACAGTTGATATATCGAAAATTTTATCATCCTCATTTTTGGAGACTCGTGTTAGTGTGCCTTGCATGTCATGGATTTTAAGCAGGTTTAAGTAATGTGGCGATCCCAAAGTCCTATTTTAGCCTTGTAGGATTTTGGGGTCGTTACAGCTGCCGTAGTGTCCGGCAACCGGATGCATGAAGGAGAGAGTACGATGACGGAACAAAGTTTTCCTTCAAAGACTTGGTTGGGTCTTGATTTTCAGCCATTTTAGAGAAAAGAGTAGTCTCTAGGTGTGAGTAGAATCGGGCCGAAGCCTTGAGAAGCCTAGCGGTACGCTCTAACTCTGAATTGATAGGGATTAACTCTGGTTTACAAGACCGTCTACCGTGCATACACCCTAGAGGCAAACTCTATGTTCGGCAAACACCAATTTGCAAAATAATTCACTCCAGATGAGAGAATACTTACAGTGCTTTCGGCAATTGAACAGTTGGGTAGCTTTTGGTTTTGCAGAACAGCAACTTTCCTGTTAAAATTTTAACTAAGCACTATTTTCAATCCAAACAATTGGTACCTGCAACACAAAATTTTAGAGATCAGTAAAAGAAATATATTTTTTTATTTGAATAAAATGACTCAGTTTTAATCTTTTGATTTAAGCAACTAAACCGTTCTAGCAATCCCCGGCAACGGCGCTAAAAATTGATCGTCAATTAAATAAACCTCGTATTAGCTACAATTCCGTACAATAGTGACTAGTATGGGGTGTCGAACCACAGAGGACTGCGCTGGTATGATTGCTTTTATCTCTAGATTAATTGTGAGTCAAGGGGTAACAAGTTGATTTGGTTGGATTGATTTTTAACCTAAGAATGAGAATTAAACTATCAAATTCTATTTTACCTAATTAAACTAAGAGTTTTTGAAGAAATAACAGTGAGAGAAGATCTAGGGCATTCGAATCCACCACTAGTTGCATAACCGGTCTCTAATGCATTTATTCAAGTCCATCACAATGTAAACAATAAGGATGAGAGTGACTACAAAACTCCACTCATCCATCTAGAATGATTCAAGGGATTAGACCCTAGGCATATCCTATCTTCGGTTAGCACGAGTGATACACACTAAACTAGGGTTGTGAAATTACTCGTCTTCCCTTAGCATAAAATATCTTATGATTTAATTCCTCGACAGTAAAAACCATTGCATAAAATCCACATCAATAATCACAGAAAATTAAGATTGATAATTTCAATTTCAATATAATAAAACCTAAGACAAGGATAGAATCACACTGAAATCGAATATAATCAATAAACTTTGGTTATTAATAACCCTCTTATTATGCAATCATTGTTTACAAGTGAATGAACTAAAATAACATACAGAGAGACACAGTTACTTGGCTAGGGTTTCATCTAAACCCTAAAAAAAGGAATTAGTTCATAACGAGAGTAAGGAACACCGCTTTCGATGAAGAACACAAAAAACGCGAGCAATCCATCCTCCAACCTTCATAGATCTCCAGAGCTTTCCCCTTTCAAATCTCAAAATTCAGAACCTCTTGCATGGAATGAGGCTCTCCTTTTTATAGAGAGAGAGTCTCAATCAATTGTAGCTTTAGAAACATCCAAAACAAGCTCAAAAATCCAATTTTCGCACTTTTTAACATCACCAAAATGGCGTCCGCCGATCGATCGGCCAAGAGGTGCCTATCGATCGGTGGTTACAGAGCTCCAAAACGGCGTCCGCCGATTGATCAGCCAAATGGCCGCCAATCGATCGGTGGTTACAGAATTTGTCCAAAATTCCTTGACGGAAGTTGTAAAACTTTTTGAGCCGGTCGTTTTGATATATTATGGACCTAAATAGGAGCTACGGTTAAGGAGTTATGCCCCGAACACCGAAACAAGGGTCGTTTTGCATTTCCAACTTCTCTTTAGATCAGCTATTTGTTCGGTAGCGATTCCCAAAAGGCTTCAAAGCTTGTAAATGATCAATTTTGTCTTATTTTCCTCGCATGAACCTGAAAACAATAAATACACCCAAGTGAAGTATCGTAATGGATAAATGAGCTCAAAGGAATTAACAAGTGCAGTTTAAGGTGCGTAAATGTGTAACAATTAGCACCGATCAGATATCACTCATGAATATGGCTGAATCGGTGAGGAGAGAGAGAAGATTAAGCCAAAATATCTCCCATGGAGAGATGGAGTAGCTGGGTACGTTGTTGGAAAGATGGGAGAGCACCTGTTGTCGCCGTTGAGAAGATCAAAGCACTTGCAACATTGAGACATTGGGAGGAAAAGAGATGAGGAAGAAAGAGAGTATGTATTTCTCGACTGCGAGATGGCCTGCTATCGCCGGTGAGATGGCCTTTATCTACAGCGAGATGGCCTACAATCGTTGCCGAGATTGCTTGTTGTCCCCGTTGGAATGTTGGGAGGAGGAGAGAAGATGACTCTTACTATTGGAGGAAGAGATGAGAAGAGGTTTTATCTGAATAGCGTGGACCCCTCGAAGAGACATGCTGTTTTCCGAGAATGCTCTTTAGGAGCTTCTTTTCATCGCTATGAAAAAGTGTAGCTGAGATCGGTTAGATATTTTTAAACGTTCCGATTCCCGATGCTGACAAACACACTTGTGGTGTTTCTATTCCCATAGAACAGAAAAGCGTTCCTCTGGAATGATGCCAAACACCCCCTAGGATCATTATATTTGTTTTTTCTCATGCTTGGTTTGTATATTTGATTAATACATGTCTTATTGATAAATAAATAAAATCTAAGCTTACTCGATCTGTAGTTAATAAGTTCAAAATTTGGTGTCAAGTTACAAAATGTATAGATACCCTTTTAGTGGGTGCCTAAAATTTTATATATTTAATAATGTAGTTAATAATTAATAATTTTTAAAAGAGAAATAGTAGCCCAAATGTTTAGAACTCTTATGTTTGGGCAACATGATTATCAGAACAAGGGTAACTCTTTAGTAGTCCATGTCTTATACATTCATATATGTTTGTACCTCATAATTACCTCATATTCAGCTAATTGATGGCCATTATCATGCCCTATATGAAAAGTACAAGGCTCAGAATGTAACATCATCTGAATCTTATACACATATCCTTTGGAGATCTCTAAGTCAACAATGAACCAGATCTGGAGATCAGAGTAATTTATGTTGTTCCAATAGGGGTAAATTACCTGTAATCACTATCCAAAAAATACAGTCTCTAAAGAATTCGAACAATATATAAACCTTTATTCCAGAAATTCCTGCACTTGAAAAACTATTAGAAAATTGGTAGCTCGTGTGAAGTGAGGCGCAGATCACGTCGCTCTTTTAAGACATTTCGTACCCCCCACATATGCACTGGGTTGCTAGACATGATGCCTCCAGGATACAACAGCTTCACACAAATTTATCTCTGACTATAAGTGTGCATAACTTATAGTCATACACCTTACTCTGTTTCTTACCCAGCAATTTCTCAAAAGAAAAATTCTCAAACATAAGAAAACATAATAGTAGAGAAAACCTTTTCAATCTTCTATCTCACTATAGGAGGGAATATACATAATATATATAGAAAACTAATTAGGTTTTTTGGAATTCTAAAATTGTCACATTAGCGATTAATAATCGTGATAATAAACCTTTGAAACGTTTCCCACCATTAAAGCCTTAAATGACTACAATAAAATTAAATAAATTAATATTTAATTTCTTTTATTTAATTAATTTTGAATCACAATCACTCAAAGGTACAACAATTCCTCACTTGATTCAAAAATAATAAAACAGCGAAGAAAAAATAAAATTGCTGAGTAAAATTAGATTTAATGCATAAACAAAGGTGTCAAATAGATTTGAACATTTGCATAGTTTTAAGTAAAATTCTCACCAGATACTCAGTTATCATAGATCATAGATCTTGGTATTCAAAACTGAGCTCTTTTAGTGATGAGTCTTTATACCTTAAACACACTAACTCTTACAAAGTTTACAGATGTCTAAGCCAACACTTTTCGGCCATGTGCTTTTATCCCAGTTTAATATGTGCTTTAGAGAAATAGCCAATTTCTCATAGGAAGTGGCCCCACTTTCACACTTATATAGGTGAGTCTATTAAGGATGCCTATGTGACTCTACATCCCACTCAATAGAGCTATAGATCTCATTAAGAGGAAACTATCAACCTCTAAACGTCACATACTTTATGCACTATTCACATCATAGGAAGGGACTTGGAGAATAATGAGAATAATAACATTATTCTCCTATTATAGTACATCACCTCAAACCACTTAGTAACTTGTTCTTCCCATTAAACCTATTCTTGAGATTTCCAGTCTTCAGGATGGGTTACCATTACCGGTGATTTATTTATCAATTGATGTCAAGCTTCCCGAGGTTAGTAGATCTAAGAATAACCTAGCTAAAAATTAACCTCTGATGAAATTCACCATTAATGGCGTCAAGTAATCGAGCTCTCTCTCTCTTTGCATTTCCCAGATTTCTATTAGCCAGTTACATCGTTAGGTTTTTGGATTTTTGGAATCCAGATTTTCTAGTCTCTCTCTCTCTCTCTGCGTTTCCTAGACTCCTATAGTCATCCACACAAAAGCAAAAACAAAAAAACCCAGATTTCTAATATCCAGTTAACTCGTTAAATTTCTGGATTTTTGGAATCCAGATTTTCTAGTATCTTTGGGATGTGTTAAAGAGGCTAATGATATTCAATCCAGATGTGTAGCAAATAAGAAAGAATCGTTGCATCCGATTGTTTCTAAACCGGCACTATTGATGGAGAAAGTCACATGAGTGAACTACCATAATCGGATAAAGAAATATTGCATTGAACCATTGATTGAGTCCTAATATAACACTTACTATTTTTGCTACATTCTTTGAGATATTCTCTGAGTATTACGAGAGTCACATAAGAAAGGATTGCTAAGGATTGCTGTTTGAATGTCTTTGCCTCTTTGGGTATGTGTCTATATATATAAGATGATATGGATGCAATAATGGCATGAATCATGGAATTCTCATATTCAAGGATATGCTAAACTGTATACAGGGCATGAATCAAGGCATTCCCATATCCAAGGATATGCTACAGATGTACAAGTATAGAAAGTGATTGGAGATACTATATTTGTTCTATTACTCCCCTTCAAACTGATGGTGGCGGAGTGACCATTAGTTTGGAGTGCAATGAGAGAAACATAGAACTAGGTAGGCCTTTGGTGAAGATATCAGCAAGTTGATCAATAGAGCGAACGAACCGAATTTGAAGCACATTTTTAGCAACCAGATCTCGTACAAAATGGTAGTCGACTTCAATATGCTTTGTTCTTGCATGAAAAAATAGGGTTGACTGCTATATGAGTTGCACTGATATTATCGCAAAAGAGAATGAACGGAGGCATGGAAGGGAGGCCTAGATCTCGAAGTAGGTAGGATAGCCAAAGTAGTTCCGACACTGTAACAGCCATGGCTTTGTATTTAGCCTCCGCACTAGACCGTGAGACAGTTGGCTGTTTCTTAGAGGCCCATGACACAGGGGAGGATCCATGAAACACACAAAACCCTGTAGTTGAGTGGCAACTATCTGGGTAACCAGCCCAATCAGCATCAGAAAAAGCAACAAAAAGAGACAAAGGTCCAGTAGATATACGTAAACCATACCCCATGGTGCCTTTAAGGTACCTTAGGATGCGTTTGACCGCTTGGAGATGTATAATTGTCAGAGCATGCATAAACTAACAGACTTGATTGACAGCATAACAAATATCTGGTCTAGTAAGAGTTAGATATTGTAGTGCTCCAGCAATACTGTGATAATCTGTGGCATCAGGGAGACGGTCACCAGATGTTGCAGATAATTTTGATCCGGTGGAGGTTGGAGTGGAACATGGTTTGGATTCAGTCATTCCAGTTCGAGCAAGGAGATCAAGAGTGTATTTGGTTTGTGTCAAGACTAATGTGGTTGTAGACCGATAAGCCTCAATGCCAAGGAAAAAGTGCAAGTCACCAAGGTCCTTCATGGAAAATTCTCAAGTAAGACAGTGAACAAAGGAAGTCATAGTGGTTGAATTATTCCCTGTAAGGATAATATTGTCGACATAAAGAAGGAGGACAATGGTGCCTTCGGTAGTGTGATTAACAAACATAGAGTGATCAGCATCACTTCACCAAAAACCATATTGAAGAAGAAAGCTGCTAAAGCTTTGAAACCATGCACGAGGCGCTTGACGAAGATCGTAGATTGCCTTATGGAGGTGACACACATGATGGGGCTGAAGCGTGTCAACAAAGCCCGGTGGTTGTTGCATGTAGACCTCTTCAGTCAAAATGTCATGGAGAAATGCATTTTTGACATCTAGTTGATGAATGGACCAACCTCTAGCAACTGCCACAGTGAGAACAGTACGTATTGTAGCTACTTTGACCACGGGACTAAATGTGTCAGAAAAATCAACCCCGGCTTGTTGATGAAACCCCTTGGCAACAAGGCAGGCTTTATAGCATTCAATAGAGCCGTTGGCCCGTTGTTTAACTTTGTAGACCCACTTGCAACCTACCACATTGAGTAAATGGTGATAGGGAACTAAGCTCTATGTCTTATTATGCAAAAGAGCCTGGTATTCATCTACCATAGCAGCAACCCACAACGGATCTTTGGAAGCTTGACAAAAAGTGATAGGTTCTAATGGAATAGATGAGTCTTGAATAGTGGAAAAGGCTTCTGAAAGAGGATGTTTAGTTGCCAAATACACTTTTGGTTTTCGAGTCCCATCCTTAGTGGGTGTCATCATAGGGTGGCATGGGAGAACATGGAGTTTGGTGACAAAAGCTGGAGCAACAGGTGGAGTAATTGGCGGAGCTTGGGAGACGAACTCTTGTAGAGTGACTCTAGAGGGAGGATATGTTGTAGAAGCAGTCCGTGAGGGAGGAAGAGGTAGATGATGAAGAGCTGGCTACGGTTCTAGTGCTGATAGTAGGGTCTGATGCGGAGTTCTTCATGGAAGATGGAAGGAATAATTGCACCGTTGATGAAGCTGAGTTGGTAGGTAGATCACTGTGAGAGGAATTATCTGCAAAAGGGAATAACAATTCATCAAAAACGTCATGTCGGGTTATATATACTCGTCCAAAGACGAGATCGAGACATTGATAGCCTTTTTGTTGGTTGCTATAGCCAATGAACACACAAGGTAGCGACTTCGGATTGAGTTTGTCAAGTTTGTAGGGACCAAGATATGGAAAACAGTGGCATGCAAACACCCGTAGGCACATGTAAACAGGTTTGTCACGAAACAAAACCTCGTAGGGAGATTTGCCATGTAACACATTGGTCCGAAGACGATTAATAATGTAGACAGCACATGTATATCCCTCAAACCATAGTTTCTTAGGGGCTGAACTCTGAAAAAGAAGTGTGGTACCCATTTCAGTTATGTGTCGGTGCTTCCGTTCAGCCCGACCATTTTGCTCTGGAGTGTGAGGGCAAGAGATGCGAAGAATGATCCCACATTCATCTAAGATATGTTTGAACCGGCCCATTGTTAATTCGCGGGCACCATCACTTTGAAAGTACTTAATAGAAGTGGAGAAAAGGTTCTCAACCATTTTCTTGAAGTATACAAAACAGTTGACACTCTCAGACTTAGTAGCCATCGGATACACCCAGCTGAATCGACTAAAATCACCAATAAATAAAATGTAATATCTGTAACTGAAGTAGAGGCAACAGGCGCAAGGCCCCAAATATCACAATATATCAAAAAAAGAGGTGATGAAGCATGACTAATGGAATTAGAAAATGGTAGTTTCTTACTCTTTCCCATTTGATAGTGAGTGCATAATTTATTCATATCCAAAAAATCAGAAAACTGCACGATCTTTTTCAAATGTAGATTGGAAAGTGTACGATGAGCCGGATGTCCGAGCCATTGATGCCATACCATAGTTGGTGCCTTGGATCCAAAATAAGCAGCTACATGATCACTCTTATGTGCCGCGATGGGATATAAATTCCCGCGAATCAGTCCTTTGAGAATCTGGGTTCCCGTTCGTGGATCCTTAATGACATATCCCCATAGAAAAAATTCAAGAGAACAATGGTTATCTTTGGTGAGTCGAGCAACCGATAATAAATTTCTTGTAATACCCGAATAACAAGAACATCATCAAGTTTAAGTTTAGTATTAGAAGTGCATAGGGAAGAATTACCAAGACGAGTAATTTTGAGGCCCTTACCATTGCCAATAACAACCTGGTCAGATCCAGGGTATTCAGCCGATTGATCAAGAAGTGAAGGATCAAAAGTCATATGGTTGGTTGCTCCCGAATCAGGCAGCCATTGGGTATCATAAGGGATCAAGGATTGACCTTGTTGTGGTGATTGGGAGAGGTGAAGTCCTGCAAAAGCCTGAGACAAGTCACTGTTTCTGGATTCTTTATATCTATAGCAGCACCTGTCTGCAGAGTGGCCAGGTTTACGACAGATCTGGCAGCGACTAGATGGTCGACCTTGAGGGTTATGTAGGTTTGCAACTTGCTGTCCTTGACAATTGTTAAATCCCCTACCCCTATGGAATCGGTTAGCATCTTGAGGACGACTCCGGGCAGTGTCGTGGAAAGTTCTATGGCTCTCAAATGAGCCATCTCTGCCTCTGTTCCTTTGGTTGCGTAGCTGAGACTGAGAGTCGTTCCTTATGGAGTATAAGGCTGTCGCAGAAGTATTGGTACTGGAACCATAGGTTGCTATTGCAGTGTTATTTTGAATAAGTCGTTGTTCATGACTTAGAAGGCGAGCACGTAACTTATTGAATGTAGGGCATTCCACCCGATGTTCCATGACAGCTACAAAGGGATAGAAGTCTAGACCAAGTCCATTGAGAGTTTGGGTTACCAGATCATTGTCAGAGACTGGCTGGTTTATGGTTGCTAAAGAATCAGTGAGGGACTTGACTTGTCGTAGATAATGAGGTATAGATAATGATCCCTTATGGAACGATTGAAGTTGCCCACGCAGGAAGGACTTACGAGCTTGGGACTCTTGCAAAAAGTATGTTTCTAAATTCTCCCAAACCTCACGAGAGGTTGAAAGCCCAAGAATTTGTGCTTCGATCCCTTCAGTGAGAGTTGCATTAATGTAGCTCTTGACAAACTGATCAGTTTGGCGCTAGGTTTGGTATGCTGGATTGGGGGCTGTTGGGTTGTCCAACGTAGCCATGATCATTGTTGGTGGTTTAATAGTTCCATCAACGTATCCAATGAGGGATGTGCTAATAAGGATGGACTGAAATTGGTCTTTCCACAAAAGGTAGTTGGATCCATCAAGTTTGATGGACACGAAGTTTGTAATGTTGTTGATTGGTAGAGAGGAGGTTGAGAAACAGAAGCCATAAAGGTGATCCATAAAGAAATATGGGTGATGAAAAAAAAAAACTGTAGGAGCTTCTTAACCAGGATGAGGGAAGTATGAGCTTACCTCTTAGGCTCTGATACCATATTATGAGAGTCACACAAGAAAGGATTGTTGTTTGAATGTCTTTGCCTCTTTGGGTATGTATCTATATATATAAGATGATATGGATGCAATAATGGCATGAATCATGGGAATCCCATATTCATGGATATGCTAGACTGTATACAGGGCATGAATCAAGGCATTCCCATATCCAAGGATATGCTACAGATGTACAAGTATAGAAAGTGATTGGAGATACTATATTTGTTCTATTTCTGAGATATTTTTAGTATACCGAATGCTATACACTCTGTAATCCTTTGTAAACAGAGAGATATGCTTGCTGTAAATTTCCGTAACACCTCTCTATAAATATTGAATGACATACTACTCATCTCTTACAGTTGAAAGAGAGATCAAATCTGTAGTCTCAGAACTTCTTTATTTGTTTCATGATTTTTTAGTCCTCTTAGAACTCAAATTTTTATTGGGTCTTATAGGCTGTTTATGCGGTAGGTTTTAAGCCTATGAAAACTTAGATTTTCATGTTAGTTCATTGAGTTTTTGGTTCCTAAAACCCTGATTATTGGATAATGTTTGTGTCGTTAGTTAGCTGTGTTTTAGGCTAGTATAGGTGATTCACTTGCTCCTCAAGCTAGGATGGTGAAGGTGATGATTGGACTTGATGATGAGTAGCTTTGGAATACCCTTTTACGGAAATAACAAGGATTCCAATCCCTGAAAGGGCATAAGGTCTGTGAATTTTTGTTTAATATGAAGTGATCTTGCCTTGTAGTTCTCATATATGAGCTGCTAATTTGTTGCACATTAATTTTATCAGTGTAGTACATAATTATGGTGTTAATCCAGTATTGTAACCAGCAGAGTATATAGATTTTTTAGATATGTCGGTAGTAATATGATTCCAATTTTCTTATCGAGGATTGTGAAAAAGAAATACATCTCGTTCCATAATTGACATGGTGTGTTCTCCATCAAAGAAATGTTTGAGATGAAGCAATCCACAAGTATTCTTAAGTACATAAATAGATTCAATCCCATTTGAGTGTGAGAACAGTATAACCTCCACTTACCATTTACCAGTAGTGTCCTAAGAATTTCACCTATATCAACAATTTTGTAAATTAAGGATTATGAAGTGTTTATGGTATATTGATTAAGTGATGCCATTTGCTACACAAGGACCTCATTAGCAGCATTAATCAATGCGACCCTCAATAGAGATTTTGAAACTTTCGTAATAAATTTATTAAAAATATGTAGTTATTCTAGGTCATCCTAAATTTTTCAAAGCTCACATTTCATCCTGAAAATAGATAATGTATCTGATAGTTTCCTGCCATACATTGACATTCCTATCCCCTTGTTATGTTTTTTTTTTTTTTTTAATTATAATTTTAAGGTGAGAACATTTGCTATGTGTTGTTCACATCTTGTAAATTAAACACACCTTTATTACCCCATCTATAGTATCAGTTTTTATAGTAATGAGATCATCTTCTTACCAACTTTTAAGCTTTCTAATCCTTTTTAGTCTATAGTAGTAAAGTTACTTCTTGGTTTTGTGTAGACTTCTAGCTCTATATTTATGTATTAGACATGTGGTCATATTTGTACTATCCACCATGAAAAGTTGTGTTAGCTACTTGCATTTGAATATTTTTGGTGAACTTTTTGTTTCTATACCAGAGTACCATTAGAAAAAAGATGGACACTTCTGAATGTAATACAAAGAAAAGAAAGTTGTTGATATGTGTTGCTGGTTTAGTAGTCATGGCTGCTGTGCACACTATATCAGAAAAAATATTGCGCCCTTGTTATGTAAGTAGAGAACCCAGGCAAAGTATAGATGAAGTAAGACACGCATTTATCCATCGGCTGATATGCTAAGATAATCGAAATACTCATAATCAATTGCGTTTGTATCAATCTACATTTTTTAAATTGGTAGAAGTATTAAAGAATAAAGGTCTTCATTCTACAAAGAATATTGATGTGGAGGAGCAAGTGGCGATGTTTTTATATATTATAGGTCACAACGTTCGGCTAAGGGTTGTTGCCTTTTATTTTAGTCACTCTGTGTCTACAGTCCATCGTCACTTTATCAGTGTATTAAGGGTTATCCAAAGACTCACCAGTGATTATATGAAACAACCCGGTCCAAATGACACACTATTGCAGCAGAGTGTCACCTAGAGATCATTCTCACATTAAATTAAGGTAGCAACACATATTACAGTTAGTTGGGTTATTAAAAAGATACATTATAAGTGCTTATTGTCTTAATTGTTGATTCATAATAGGACTGTGTTGGAGCTATAGATGGTCCCTACATCCCAGCAATGGTAAAGATTGAAGATCAACCAAGATATCGTACCAGAAAGGGAAGAATTGCACAAAATGTCATGGTAGCTGTAGGGTTTGCCATGAAGTTTACATATATCTTGGCTAGATGGGAAGGATCTGCAAGGGATCCAAAGGTATTGAAGGCGGCCCGTCAGAGATGCACCTCCTAAGCTGCTTATCCCTGCAGGTAACCCCGTAACATTTCTAGCACTTCAAATGGGTGCCTACGACAATAACCTTGCCATGTGTCACTCCTTTTTTTTATAGGTAAATATTACTTGCTAGATGCTGGATATGGGCATTACCCAGGATTCCTTGCTCCATATTGTGGTGTACGATACCATCGATCTGAACAACGTGGACATGCACCACAGAATGCACAAGAATTGTTCAATTATTGGCATTCATCATTGCGCAATGTCATTGAATGTGCATTTGGACTAATAAAGAAACGGTGAGCTGTTTTGAGGATAGAACCATATTTTGACATTAAGGTGCAAGTGTTGGTTGTCCTAGCATGTTGTACGTTTCATATTTTCATTTCAACTGAGGATCCCATTGATTTACTTGAGGATGAGCATTGCGATGATGAGGAAGACTTGGAATCTAATGATGCTATAGTAATAGAGGATATTACAGTCTTGACACAAATGATGCATGGACAACAAAAAAGGATGAATTAGCAATACAAATTTGGAATGAATACAATAGTTAATTAACATGTAGAAAGATTATGGATTTATTATGAATATTTTGTTTTGTTTTTTGAATGTTGAATGGATAAGGATGTTTATATTTTCTGAATGTTGAAGAGATATTTATGTTTGAATGATTTAAATGTGAATGAATGTTTACCTTAGAACCATAAATTGTGTAAGCCTCGATGTTTAGTGTATAATAATTTTGTATTTTTGATTTTGCATTAAGATGAGTCAAAAAGCAACACAATCGAAAGAGTCAAAAGATAAGTGTAAAAATGCAAACTGGAACTCTCTTATGGAAAGGGTATATATTGAGACTCTCACTAATGAGTACCATAAAGGTAATAAGGGAGACAATGGTTGGTGGTTGGAAGCCACATGCTTATCAAGCAGTTGTCAATGCGATATACGAGAAGCTAGGTATACTATTGAAAAAGAAGTAGGTAAGAAGCCGAATCAAGAGATGGAAGAAAGAATATTTGGCTATTTTCCACTCTCCTTGATCAAAGTGGGTTTGGTTGGGATGACACGAAGAAAATGGTTACAGCAGATGATAGCGTTTGGGATGAATACTTGAAGGTAAGATTTTATTAGTTGATTTTTCATAATTTTTAGATTAATTATGTTCTAATTAGCATGTATATATTTGTTACAGAGTCACTCTGATGCTAGACCATACAGGACCAAGTCAATTCCTGATTTTGATAGTCTCTCTTTAATCATAGCCAATGATTCTACGAATGACAGTGGAATGCTTAGCAGATTTAATGCTGAAAATACAACTAATCAGGATGCCACTTTTTTTGAGGGGAACTAATATCGAGGATATGAAGATTGGCATTGAGGACCTTCACGAATGGGATAATCCTATAAGAAATGAAATACTTGCACCATCTACACCATTAGGAGCTTCCTCATCTCGGTTAAACAATGAAGCAAGAAAAAAGAAAAAGACTAGGCGTGAGGGATCGTCGGACGAATTATCAACCATGAATGCTAACTTAAGGCTTGTAGCTGGAGCCATAAACAATACTACTGCTGAGGTTGACATAGAACCATTGATGGCCGAACTTGAAAAAATTCTTGAGTTGGATATTGATTTAGTAATTGAAGTTGCTGAATATTTGTCTTCTGATAAAAGAAGGGTGAACTTATTCTACGGAATGAAGGACAACTTGAGGAGGAGATGGCTACTGAAGCGTCTTCGCCCATAATTAACCTATTTGTCTAGACTTGTTATTTTAGACATAGATTATTTGCTTTTTGGATTGTAATATGTTATTCATACTTGTTAGATGGTGGTTAGGGATTGATTAAAAAGTTTTATATGATGCTTTTATAGTGTTTTAGATCCCTTTTATTATGCTTGTTTTGTTTATGATACCTCATATTTGTTTGATGATATTTTGCTTGTGAGATCACAGAGGTATTGATGATATTAAGTTGATTATTTGCTTTTATTCAAATTTATCATAATTTCAAATAGCTCGTAAAAATATTGTGGAATGATGATATGGATACACTGAGTCATAAAAAAAGGTAAACCACTTATATTCACCTTGTTTTTTAAGAAACATTTAACTTGAATTATATTGTATTAAAAGTACAGTTAAGAAGTTAAACAAAAATGAGCTTTTAATGTTCAATTTCCAACCCTAAAGTTCCATGTCAAAAGAACAGTGAACTTATAATCTCCTAAGAATTTGATCATAAAAATCCACGTTAAAAAGAACACAACCACAAATATTTCAAAAATGTCAAAATCAAGATCTCAAATGTTCCGAGAACTTTGAAGTTCTTAGTTGTCTACAATTCCACAAAAAGAACATAGCGAGATTTCTGTTTTTCTTCCCAGAGGAGACAAAGGCAAGGGCTTTTTGTCTTTTTCTTTTATTTGAAGTATTTAATCTAATTTTTTAAGCATTTTCTTAGAGTATGGGGTGTAGTCATCAATTAATGGGGTGCGTAAAATTGATAGGTTTTTTGTTAGGTTTTTTGTTTTATTCAAAAAGCCATCTTAGGTTACACTAATTAGGTCAATTTTAAGATGTATATCTCCTAATAAAACTTTTTAAAATACCCATATTGCCCTCTTACAATTAAAAGCCTTGGATCGTTTTTATCTTTCTTTACACACGACAAGAAGGGAAACATAAAGTTATCGGTTTGCTCTCTTACCATTGTTCGTTGGTGATGTTTATCCTCGGTCGTTGAGGCCTTGTCGTCGCTGCTATTAAGGTATATCTGTTCTTCTCCTTCCTAGGAGTTCGGGTTCGGGTGGGAAGGAGGTTGTTTTATGCTCCGTTTGTTTTGATGTAAAATAGGAGAAAACAAATGAAATTCATGGAAAATGTCAATTGTCCTATAGAAAATACACACGAAAAATGATATTTTCCGTGGAATTCTTTTGTTTTCCTCTATTTTACATCAAAACAAACGGAGCATTAATCTTCACTTATTTTCTTGGCAACCAAACATAGGTAAAAGATGTTGGTTTATAATATTTTAAATCTTTTAATTTTTTCTCCTCGAGATGTCAGTCAATTAGTAAGATAGTTGGGGATGTTTTGGTAATTTGAAATTTACTTATGCCATCGTAATAAATATCCGTTTCTCAAACTCCGGTTCCTCGGAGGGAGAAACTTCGTGAATATCACTGACGAGAACGATCGAAGCAGAGAACTGGTCCTTCGAGTGTAAGTTACTTTGATTGAATCTCAATTTTTTTTTATATATTTTGTTTCGGCTTCAATTTCTAACCTTATTTGTTCGATCTGAATATCTTACTTTTCAATCTTTTAATTATAACATTTAGAATTCGAGAATCAGATTCTCAATCCGTAAATGTTACTATTGAATTTAGGGTTTCTAGATCTACGATTTGTATGTGTTTTAGGTTTATGGATGTATTCCAGGCTTCTGTTTTTTCCCCATTAAAGAAGAACAGAGGCGGATTTCATATAGGGTTATGTGATCTAATTGGATATAGATTCAAATTGGTATTTAGATTGTTATCCCTCTTTTGTTTAGAGGAATTTTGCATAGGAATCGGAATTATTTACTGTTCTGGTGTATGTTTCTTTTTAGATTCGACATCTTGCTTTTCTTATGGAAACGGTAGAACTAGAGAAACACACAATGTCATTTGCAGTTCTAGAATTTAGATGAGGAAATAAAGAACTGAGGTTTTCAGTGAATTAAGAATGCCTCTTTCGTTTTCTCAGATAATACTCTTGTTTCCTGCCTTCACATGAATCAGCTTTTCAAAAGGTGTGAAGCTTATGCTTCTTGCCTCGCCTCGCCTTGACTCATGGCAAGGCTTAAGGAAAATGCATTGAGGTTCATCCTTAGAGGCCTAAATTCAATGAGGCTCATGCTCATGGTTGTCAAAGGTGTCGCCTAAGTAACCAGGCGCTCCGCTAGGCTCCAGCTAATAACAAAAAACCCTCCTAAAGACCTCTCTAAGGCTCCCAAATCCGTCCCCTCTAAACAAGGTATTAAACTTCAGCTTCGGTATAAACTTCGGTCGCTAAGGAAGCTGACTCAATTCCTGGAAGTTTAAGGAAGTGCGAGGAAGTTATGTAAAAATTAAAGAAGTTTAGGAAACTTTAAGGAAACATTGGAATTTTAAGATAAAACTTTAGATATACAATATTGAAGTATAAATACACATCTAGAATTCATTATATTACTGGATGCAAGCATGTAGAGTATCAAATATGAGAATCATATTAAGTGACATGCGTTGTCTGCTTGCCTGTGCTGTAATTTCTTCTTGATATTTGATATTTCTCTATGTTGTCAAAAAAAAATTAACTACATTTTAATCTCTTTATTAAGTGAAGGGAATATGCAAGGCCATTTTTTTTTTTTAATGATATATATTTACTAAAATATATCCTTCCAAAAAAACAATAATATTATATAAATTTACTGTTATTAAATCATATATTTAAGTAATATTTAGTGAGTTTTATATATTATTTGGTAGATGTTGTTATGTATATTTTTAGAATTATCAGCTACTAATAATAGTATAAAAATTCATAACTAATATTAATTTATGAATACTGTTAATATATTAAGTTATATTATGATTACTGTTAACATGTCCTGAAACAAATAAAAAATAAAAAAATCTTATGAGCATGATCATATTATATGAATACTAAGTGAGCATAATCATATTATATAATTATAATTTACAAATTTAATAAAATTGGTTTTTGTAAAAAAATACTATAAATATATTTAACTCCAGTTAAGAATTATAAACCCTTGTGGTTAACATTTTTCTAGTATTTTTTTACAAATATCAAGGTTATATTATTAAACCACAAGGGTTAATGAATCTTAACCACGGTTAATAAAGGTTAAAATGGATACATTTTGGCTTGTGGGTGTGATTGAACTCTCCTCAAGTTCAATCGCAATTGGCTGTGATCCGAATAGTGATAGAGGCTTAAGCATTAAGCCAAGGCATTACACTTTGTTGGATAGTCAATAAACAAGGAGTGGTAATAGTAATACCCATTCAGCCTTTTAAAACTTAAGTTCAATGGATATATGTTAAACCTAGATTCTCATTCACGATAAGGGAGAGGGAGAACGGGAGGAAGAACAAACTTAGGGTTTTTTGGCTTTCTGCGATTGGGACGACGATGGCGATGGCGACGGCGACAGAAAACCTGATTTCTGCTCCAACGGTACCTTAGTTAAGGCTCTTCCTATTCAGCTATTCCTCAAATTCTTCTGCCAAGCTGCTCTTTTTTTTTATTTTTTTCACTTCTCAATTCTCATATGAGATTCTTGAGATTTCTGTTCTCAATTGGATTCTTGAAATTTAAAGAGGAGCATTCATGGGTTTTTTGTAGTAGACAGGAGGTGTGCAATCTGCAGACCTTAACTTAGAACACACTTTTTAGGTTTTTGTGTTTGCATGTGTAGCCTGTTGGTCTGTAGCAACTAGCAAGGCAACTTTGTCAAGTGGAACTTTTTTTTTTGGTTAGTGGGGACTGATGTCTGTGCGAATCCCTTTTTTTTTTTTTGTTAGTGAGACTGATTTTAGTCTAGAAATCTGTCACAACTCACAACCACTTTGTAATTTTTTCCTTTGTTTACGTTTTTGTTGACTTCGGTGAATTTCCACTAAAGTTTAGTAATTTTTCTAATACAATTTTTCTGTTTTGACCGAAGTCCACCGAAACACTTCACGAATTTCTGAATTTTTAAAATACAAGTTGATTTTACTTCGGTCACCACCGAAGTCGACTCAATTCGGCCGAAGTTGACCAAATTGAGTCGATTTTTAATACCTTGCCTCTAAGTTCAATGCCCAAGGAGAAGGAGAACTCACAGGTATGTATTCTCTCTTTGTGGATTCACTTAGGTGTGCTACTGTCTCAATTCATCTTTACTCCGCTGTTTCTCTCTCTTTCTTTGCCAGCAACCTCTTTATGGCTTTATGGCTTGATTCTGTAAACTATGGCAGTGGTTCAAACGATTATGGGTTCTCAAAGAACCTAGGCCTATGCATCTGGTCCTCCATATAGTTTTTAGGCCCATTGAGTATTTAAGACAGTTAGCACAACATCTCGACATGTGGCGGACATGCAGGACTCTAGAACCCACGAATCTAATATATTTAATATATAATATATGAAATATATTTATTTATTATTTTCATAATTAGTAATCTTATTCTATATTTTTAATATGTTGGTTGATATTTTTCCAATTTATTTCTAAATTTTTTGAATTTTGCCAAATTGGTTCAAAATTTTCCCTAGACGAATAATTCCCGAATCCCGACTTGGTAACTATGATCATGATCAAATGGTTGGTAACATAGGCCTAAACAGTGACACGCATAATTCACTAGTTAAAATATCATGTTTTAGGAAAATTATCATCATCACCAGTTCACCACCCTAGCTCTCAATTTTGTATAGCTCCTCCCAAAGTTTTCCATCAAATTGGACCATGAAGTTTTTTCCAGCCTCTTGTTTTTCTCTGCACATACAAGATGGAGATGTCCCCTAATTGCATTTCCAATTTCTTAAGGGCAACTCACAACTGGGATACTCAGCCGTTAAATGTTGCTATAATTGGGTTATCCCTCTACCGTCACCTTTTGCATTTGGTTTGATATATATTTCCATCACTGGGGTCTCCTTGCTACCATCCATTATCATGGGATCATTGTGTTCTTTGTTTTGGCGACTTATTTAATAGTAGATGCATATAAAATTGTCACATGAAAGCTGTATTTTTAAAAACTATATGAGGCGCCATAAGACTTAACCTTGATGTTTAAATTCTCTAAAGCTTACTCCTCAAAGGGTGAAGGCTTATATGAGGCAAACGCCTCACGCCTCACACCTCACACCTTGAGGCTCCCTTTATACCTGAGGTGTGTGCCACATCCATTAACAAAAATAGGATAATTCTTTCTTCTTATCTACTTTTTTATGACTTCTTCACAACTATCTGTTCAAATCCAAAATCCACTACATGAATTGATGACTGAACATTATGTGTCTTCTTATATATATGTGAACAAAAAGGCAAATTTAAAGTGCACCCTATACTAGCCTCTTTTAAATTTAACTAAATCATTTATATAGGTTTTCATATATAAATATGTATGCATTAATGTTTTTTTTATTGGGTATCTATGCAATTTTTTCTCATTTCTTGGAGGTCCTAAATCCTAATGCCTTGCCTTTGGAAACGCTACATGAAAGAAGATTGTTACGAAACTACAAATTGATCTAATATGATTTTGCATGGTTTTTATGAAATGTATCATAATATTAGTAAATACAGATTTATTTTCTAGTTTTTTATAAGCTTAATTCACTCAATGAAAAGGGGGAATCCCTGGGTACAAAGTGCTATAGATTAACAAAAGGATTAATATTTAATAGACTTAAATTGTACAAAAACTAACCATTGCCACGAACAAGGGCAGCCCAATTAGAACAAAAGGATGCAAATATAAGATCTTTGAAATCCACAAGGACTGAGGACTAAAGGTATGGCAGCTTGAGTTGTGTATATTGTATAGAGTTTGAATGGTATTGTTAAAGATTTACTGATTTCTTTCTTTGAGATGCACCACAATAGTCTTCCTTGGCTCTTTGACGCTCCTTGCAAGTTATAAACTTTAGTGTTGGTGTAAACTTTAGTCACTAAGGAAATGGAAACATTTTGAGGAAGATTATGGAAATCTAAGGAAATATTGTAAAAATTAAAAAAATGTAGAAAATAGTAAGAAAACATTGGAAATCTAAGATGAAACTGTAGAGAATAAATAACGAAGGACAGATACACATCCACAACTCATTACAATATCAAACATAAGAATTGTGCGAAGTATCATGTGTTGTTTGAAACTGTAAAGCCAAATGTGCACATAAATGAGTTATTTTATATAATAATGCATTCATAAAAACAGATATACAACACTATAATACTCAAAAATTCTCAAATCATGAGTCAGAACTTATAACCACATAGATCTCTTATGTGGCTTGAAGTCATCATCTGTGTTTTGACGATGAGGTTCACGAAGCTATTGCTCTAGGTAATGACAAAATTGAGCCCAAGACATGTAATTCTGGTAGCAATAGGAATACTCCTAAATGTACTGCTCTTACTATCGAGCATTAATACCCACACAAACCCCTAATTGTGGGTAGTCTGGGTGATGAGCTACACCTGTATATGTAAAAAGACCCACGGCCTTACTCATAACCAGGACTATCAATAGTGCCATATCCATAAGACCCATAGGCATAATCATATGGGTCCATTCATTATCATGATAAATGAGTAAGAACGTTTACTTAATTATTGTCAGATTTATAACTATAATATTTTAAAATAAAATAAAATTTAAATATTATTTTTATAAAAACAATTAAATAGTTTTTTTTTATAAAAAAAACCCCACTTTACTTGTAGATTGGAGCTAGAGTTCTAACACTAAAATATAAATAAAATCTATATATTTCCTAAATTAGTGTAATATGTATAATAAAAATATATTTTTAATTATTTTTTTTTCAAAAAAAAAATCGACTAAATTATAGATTGGGTGCATTTGATTAACATAGAAACGCTTAATATGGAAACACTGAAGTTTAGGATCAATTGAGAAAAACTTGAGTTTTTCTCAATTATTCCCGAATTTCATCTATAAATCTAGTCCAAATCCCTAAAATGATGGGGAGATGCATGCATCTTCATACGATTAGATTAATTATAGCCTATTTGTATAAAAAAAAAAGTGATTGAATGCACTCAAAGCGATTTACCTTAAGTCCATGAACATTTTTGTGGTTGACAATGCTACTTAACAATGTTGAAGGAAATGATTCCATTCCTTATTTTCCAAAATAATACTTAATCTTAAGATATTTTAGTTTAATTATTTTATTTTTGAACCAAATTAACAAAGTGATTTGTTTGAAAGGGGCAAAAAGAGATGTAATATCTATCCCTAAATAAAAAGAACAGATTTTTTTTTCTTTCAAAAACTACCATCAGTATGGATTTGAAAAGTAATTCATAGATTAGTCACTATAAAAAATCTTAGTTAATTCAAGATTCTTAGTATGTTTTTGAAAATTTTATAATCAATTTGTTAATTTTAAATAAAAGAATTATTTTAGTTATAAAATACTATGTAACAGATACTAAGAGTCCATCAAATAGAATGCGTTCATTTATGTAACTACAAGGTCTACTACTTTAGTTTTTTTAATTATTTTAATTTTTATTATAAATTATGACTTAAAATAATGATTTAGTTTTTAAAAGATCACATAATTGCTACTATGAATACAACAAGATATCCTTATCAATCTATTTTTTTTTTTTATCTATGATAACTTATTTTACGTCATTTGTAAATTTGGAAACATTTGGAAACAAAAAAATTGTGATCTTTGTTATTTACGTCATTTGTAAATTTATCCTATTTTTATAAAATTGATTTTTTTTAAAAAAGATAACATATATATGTACCTATGTGTGTGTGTGTGTGTGTGTGTGTATATAATGGTTGATTGTTTCATTAATTAATTTGCCTAATAATGAACTTTTTATAACAGAAATATGTAATGGTTTACCCATTAAATATCTCTATTCTATTTTTTTTTTTAATATGTATTCGATATTTATCTTATATATATATGTAAATAGATAAAATTAAAAATTATTTATATAACAAAAGAAATTTCTAGCCCATCTATAGCTCTGCCTTTGTTGGTTCACATATAACAAATCCAAGCCTCAACAACAAGTATTAAAGTTAAAAATGAAGAAAATGGAGATTCCCAATATTTTAGTGTTTCACTTAATAGGCTAAGGAATATGAAGAATCAATGCCTTTTATTAATGCTAAAATAAATTAAAATATGACTAAAAAACTTGTGAATATAGAAATGAAAGTAAGATGTCCCTTGAAGAGCTTAAAAAATCCATGTGTTGTCAATTTTCCCAAGAATAGAAGGATGTAGTCACTTTCTTTTTTCTAGTGGAGTTGGTTCTTAGTGAAGAAACACAACAATTGCCAAATTTGCAGAAGTTTGTGTTTGTAGGGGTTTTGAGCATATGATCGATATATCACAGATCTTGGAAAAAACTTAAAATGCTAACCTAGATATAATGGTTCGACATTTGGAAGTATAAAATCTGAATTTCATGATTTTTTTTCCAGTTTTTTCTCATATTGGGTCTGCCTTTTCTATTATATATTAATGTATCCTCTACGCTGTGTGAACTTATTTATTACAAAAGTGCACGTGATGCTTAAGCCTCACACTCTAGGCCAGTGAAGTGAAATGCCTCGTCTCATGCACTAGCATTTAAAACACTGATGGAAACTTGATGCATCTTCCTGTCTCCAAGTGAAATTTTTTCCTGTTTGTCTGATCCTTGATTATACACTTTTCATAGTGTAGAAGCTTTAAATTTGCTCATTATATACATTATTAATGTGTGTTCTTGTTTGTGGGAGCTAAGTTTCTTGATCTGTGTAGGGTAATGTAACTGGTTATAAGATGTCTTCAGCTCAAGATCCATTTTACATTGTTAAAGAGGAGATTCAAGAATCCGTAAGTCTGAACTTCCATCTACTCTTGGAATGATGTAACGTTACTTGGAGTTCAATAAGCTATTGCAATTGATTCTTGTCAGACAAGGTATCTGGGTGCTTATTTAATTTTCTCGAACGTGATTCATCTGGAATATTGATAGTTAAGAGGACATTTAGGGTTATGCAGAATTAATAATCATTTTGATTTCCATTATGATCAAATTATTTTAAATATTGAATTCTTTTAAATATTGATTTTGTTGGTTGAGTTTTAGTCCAACTAGCCATGGCATCTGCAATGCAAGCAATGATAAAAGAGAGTACCTCATTCAGAACGAGGCCAATGATGTGATAGACCTGTTATTTTATATTAACTCTCTAGAGTCTAGACTCCTAGCTATTGGGCCAGGGGCCATATTGAGTTGTGACCCATTGAATGGTGGGCCTATCCCTATATATGGCACAATGTAAGAGTGTCTGGTGTATAGACCATAGTTATAGTGTGAAACCCTAGACCCTAGATCAGTTTTTCCAATAAATCTCATTTGTAGAAGATTTCTAACAAAAAAAGAAAAGAAAAAATGAAATACTTGAATGCTAATAACCATTTGATGATTACTTTGTCAGATTTATCAATTTCTATGGAGGGTAACCCATAAAAAATATATCTTCAAAATATGTTGAACAGTCTAGAAGAGATCCTGTGGTGACAACCTAACTGGCTAAATGTTTGCCCTGGGAGGCATCCTAGAATCCCATCAAATAGTTATTACATTCCTTCCATATGCCAGTTGTAAAAGGGAGAGTAGCCCCCAAGGGACGACCAACAGTCAAAAAAATAAATGAAAAAATCCATAGTTGTGAAATCACAAACCTTCTTTTTTATTCTCCATCTTCTTTTTGATTGTTTGATCTAAAGATACGAAATGCTTGTACTTCTATATTTTGTTTGCAGTAGGTGCGTACAGAGTCCACACCTATTTCTGTGGTGGGATGAATGGAGGTTGAGAGTGAAAGGACCATGGAGCACTATTTAGGGTTGTTTGAGTTTGATTGAGTTCTGACTAATTCAAAAGGGGATGAGTTATCTTTATAATTTAATTCCTTTACTTTTGAATAATTTTAAAATCATTAAGAACCTTTAGTAGTTTTCATAGGCAGATACAATTCAGGGGTTTTTGAACAATTTAACACTTCTCTTTAGATGATTCAAGGTTGATTTTTTTTCTTTCAATTGGGTCGATTTTCACGGTAGGATGTGTTGATAATGGGTTTGTGTTAGTACACTTATTTGATTGTGTTACATTTTCTTGGGCAGATTGATAAGCTGCAATCTAATTTTCACAAATGGGAACATATTCCTTCAAATACTGGAGAGCGAGGTCATCTCATGAAGGAGCTGCTTGCCGGCTGTGAAAGCATCAAATGGCAGGTATTGCATTGAAAAGCGCAATGGTTACTTACCAGCCCAGGTGGCTTGGAGCTCTTTAATCTTCTCCATTCATAGATTCTTGAAACCGCGTATGGGGTTGATGAAGTGGAGCTCTTAAGTCTTGCCTTTTCATCAAATCCCATATGTGGCTGCTGAACATCTACTTTCTTGATAGGAAGGTGGATGAATTGGACAAGACAATTGCTGTAGCAGCTAGAGATCCTGCTTGGTATGGCATTGATGAAGTGGAGCTCAACAAGCGAAGGAGATGGACCAGCACTGCTCGAACTCAGGTACCATCTGTTATTTTAAACAAAATCAGCCACAGTCAAGATATCTGATGCATTAAATTCATATCTATAAAGAAGATAAGAGCAAAAGCCTTTGGGGATCGTTAAAGAGGTGTAGTTATTTAAATCTTTGATGTAAGATTAGTTAGGAGTTCTGTTAAAAAAATATGCGGCATTTTTTTTATGGTGAGCTCTTGGAGTGATTGCTATCTTATTAGTTTTAATTTCAATTATTGGCTTGGATCTCCTAAAGGTTTTTAACATTTCATTAGGTGGGCACTGTGAGGAAAGCAGTAGAAGCTGGAAAGGAGCCAAACAGTACAGTCACTACCGGTCTGAATGGTATGCGCCAAGAACTAATGAGGCTTCCAGATGACCATCCTTATCAGACAGGCAGATCCAACCAGTACATCTCCCAAGATAATGATGATTTTGTATCTTCAGAATCAGATAGACAGCTGCTTCTCATTAAGTAATATTTTCTTCCTTTTACCTTTTTTTTCACTTCGGTTTCTTTTTTTCTTTCTTATCTTTCACTCTTCCATATTTATTAAAACAGCATCAGTGTTTATTTTCTTTCTTGCAAATTATACGGGAAGGAATTTCTAGATTATTTAATGGTCTTCTAAAGTCTACTGAGACTTCATCCTGTGTGGATGAATTAATAATATGGTGTGGAAATTTCTGAGCAATATCACAACCTCAGATTGTTTCTGATATACCTTACTCTCTTCTTTGTACTTAATGGGATTTCTTTGGGCTTAAGGGGATACGTAATATCAAATTATAGGGGATAATTACATCTACAGGGAACACATTTATTTCTTATTGATTTTGTGTGCCTGTTAATTGATGCTTGTAGGCAACAGGATGAAGAGTTGGATGAGCTTAGTGCAAGTGTGCAAAGAATGGGAGGTGTAGGGCTTACTATACATGAAGAACTCCTTGTACAGGTAATATTTTTCTGTGTATTCCTTAGTTCTTCAGATGGGCAGCTGTATACATCCTTTTACAAAATTGTCCACATTCCCTTCATTTCGAAAGTTGAGCCTAAATGTCATTATTGGAATCCTAACTGTAATAGTGTAGAAAAGGGACAGGCAAGAAAACAGCATGGTTTCCTTGAGCGCTATAGTGATTAGTGCACAGGTCATCCTCTTGCAGCTGCATGTGTAACATATAAATGAACTGTTTCAGTTAAACTTCACTTTAGGATCATTCCTTTCCCCCCTCCCCTCCCTTTCCCATGTTCTAGTTTTAACACATGTTAAATAATGATATTTTTTGGTTGCCACAGGAAAGGATTATAGATGAATTGAACATGGAGATGGACAGTACTTCAAATCGTCTCGATTTTGTTCAGGTTAGTTCTTTCTCAGTTTCAAATTGAAAGACATGGTTTCCTTTATTTTTAACAGTTGTCACTTTATATTCTCTGTCCAAATCGTTGTTTTGAAATTCAATACTTGGGCTAGTGTGTGGCTTAACCCACTGTAATATGTATGTAATTGCTAAATAAATGAGATATTGTGATCAGTAATCTAATTGGAAATGAAAATTTGAATTTCTTACAGAAAAAGGTGGCTTTGGTCATGAAGAAGGCTGGTGTGAAGGGCCAGATTATGATGATGCTGTTCTTGGTAATTCTGTTTATTGTTCTCTTTGTTTTGGTTTTCTTCACGTAGACGAGCAAGAAATTATTTTACAGTGCGGGTTATACATGGAAGAGGGCTTGAAGTGGGGAGTAAATCTAGGTGTCTGGAAAGAATATAGATGGATTGACTGTTGACCTGGGTTCTTAAATAAGTTGCCACCTGGCAATACCTTTGGATCACAAGTCTATTCTTTGTGGGATGACCCACATTTTTCCGGACTCCCTAGGATAATGGATTCAGCATTTGTTGTTGGTACAACTGAATTGTCTGAAAATACAAATTCAGAACAGGTTCATATAATTCTTTTCTTTTTATATAATCTTATCAACACGTGATGTGTTTGTTATGTTTATGCCTTGGATTAACGATAATAATATTAGAGGATCACAACTCGGTGCTCTGGAGGAGAACCTCTTTGGGGTTGTGGAGAGAATTTTGTTTGAGTACAAATTTGAAAAAATTAATTCATAAAGTGAAGTACAAGCAACTGAGATTGCCAGAGGAAAGTTTAGGGCCTAGGCATGTGGTTTTGCCTCCAAATTTAGAAGCAAAAATCTCAATAGACATGGATATTAAGGAGAAACATTCATTACCAATAATAGAGAGAAGAAACATTCAGTTGCCCAGGTACTAGTACTAGTCTATATGCCACAAATGATTGTATCTTTCATTTGACCTGTATAAGTAGATCCTATTAAGGAGACCTTTTTGGCAGAAAATCGCCTTGATCAGATGATTCTACCAAGTAGATAGATATTTTTACAGAAACAAGTGCCCTTGCATTTCTGGTCTTCCTAGGACTTTGTTTTATTTCTTACAGATTGAATGCTTTTGATTGCCTAGGATATGTTCACCTTTTTTTTTATTAGGGTATCCATAAATTGATTGGGTTCATAAATTCAGTTGAAATTTTGGATCCGTGCTCTTAAATAATTGGGGAGTGTAAATTCATGGAGATTTGTTTGATTATCACCAATCCTATTCAAATTAGATAAATGACCACAGTATTTTTTACTCCATATGTAAGTTTATTGTCCCGAAATTATTATTTACCCCAATAAAATTTCTTACTAAAATATTCTATTGATATAAATATTAAGTTTGACAAGTGAAAAATAAATTAAATGTGATTAATTTCAATTAAAAACAGAAATTTTATCACTCAGATAGTTTTAATGATTTTCATATCAGTATCTGGAATGGATTAACCATCCAATTGATGAACAAGTAAATCTGCATCTGGTAGTCTAGAGGATAGACAATTCAGATTGTTGAGCAGTGCCACTATTGTTTATAACACATGATGTATCTAATTACTTGAGAAGGAAGTATGACTGTTAAGCCTGATATGAATAGTGGCTTACGACCACTTTCGAGCGGGACTACTTGATGAACCAGTGTTGTCAGAACCGGACCGGGCATCGAACCGGTGGAGTGGCCGGTTTCACCTTTTCGACAGTGTACTTTTTCAAAAAAAAAAAAAACCATTTTTTTGTAATTTTTCCCCAAGTCTGACCGGTTCTTAAAGAATACCGGTTTTGAGGGTTTTGGGAACCAGCGAGGGGCCGGTTCCACCGGTTGACCGGCCAGTCCGGTCCGATTCTGACAACAGTGAATTCAACTCATGCGTCATGTGAACCTATTCTATAATTATTTGAGCGATCTCACACCTCCTGCAATGGGACGATCCATTGATTTTTAGGTTATTATTAATATCATTCAAGAGAAATTCAGCCATCATACTCTAATCTTTGAAGATTAACCTGCAGATCGACTGTTTATTGTCAGAGTAACCCAAGGGGTGTAGTCCAGTGCCCGAAGGACAAACCATAAACCTGGAGGTCTCGAGGTCGATTCCTGGGCTCCCCTCAATATTGTATGGGCCTATGGGGTCGGGGTATTTCTTGTGACTCGTAATCATCTCAAGTTGTAACCCGTTTTTGGCAAAAGCGGTTGCATCCCTGTGGTCATCACGTATCCCTTTTTACACTGCTTAATTATGGTTAAGATTCACATACCCCTTGGGTTCACCCACCTATCTTTGGTTTAAAACAAAAATATTTTAAGAAATTAACCCTAGGAGTTGGTAAATTTTAACCATAGTTAACAAAATTTTGTATTATTTAAAAAAAAAAACCAAGAATAGGGGGTGAACCCTAGGGGTGACTGAATCTTAACCACGGTTAAGATGTATCGAAAGGGATTTGTGGCCACCTCAAGGAGTGTAACCAGTTTTGGCAAAACTGGTTACAACGGGATAAGAATACGTCCCATTTCTTATACACCACGTGGGACTAAGCTGTCTTGGCAAAATACCCACGTTATCATATATATATATATATATATATTGTCATAGTATCTGTCGGTGAAGGCCTAGAATTGAAAGCTTGACTAAGGGTGGTGACACAACCCTCGGGATTGATCCCAGAATCTCCTTCCTAGTAGTGAGGGGAGACATTACCACTGGGCTAACCAACTAGAATAATAAATCTACCAGATTTGAACCATGGACCTCTTGGGAATTGAAAAGCATTTTCAAGCCACGAGGCCCACGACTAAGAACTTCTTGAGCAATAATCAACAAAGCAGGTGAGGATCTCTTCTAAAATCTCTGGAACTCTGAAAAGAGATGGAATCACATCCAATTGTGATTGAATTCAGAGAGAGTTCAATCGCTCCCACAGGTTAACAAGTGTCCCTTTTAACCCCTATTAACCGTGGTTAAGATTTTCTAACCTTTACTATTCAATAATCTAACCTTATTTTTTTGAAAAAAATTAGAAAAATATTTAACTCTAGTTATGAATTTTTAACTCTTAGGGTTAATATTTTTTTAATGCTTTTTTTCAAAAAACCAAGTTTAGATTATTGAACATTAAGGGTTAGGGTATCTTAACCACAGTAAATAGGGATTAAAGGGGACAAGTGTTGACCTATGATTCGATCTCCTCTGAAAATATCCATGTGTTTTGATTTATGGAGACATGCCATTGATTACTAAGACAACCCAAAATTAGCTCAATAGAGTGACCCCCCTTAGTGCGTGCGCTAATCTTTTTTTTATTATTTTAGTGAAACCAGTAGGGGTCCTACCAAGGACTTTCAAAAGGAGAGGCCATTCTGAGTGGTCATAGGCTTAAGTCATGTCCAATTTAAGGATAATATTACCATCAAATACATTCCTATTGATATATTTGCCCAGTTCTTGGGTAATAGTAACATTCTCCAAGAGGTTCTTGCCTCCAAGAGGTTCAGAGAAATGGTCTTGATCAATGTGAAAGCTAAGCTTTTTGTGAAAATCCTTTTTAAGTTGTACAAACTCATGGCCAAAAATTCAAATGAAGGAGAAGTATTCCAGAAGATAAGAGCAAGGATCATTGCCGCCAACACCACCACCACCACTATTGCCATCGCATGGGGGAGTATATGTATCAAGAAAATTATTGGGCTTGGGTGTTCGGTAGGGGTGATATCAAGCCGAGTCGAGTAATGGTGTGTTCAAGCTTGTTCGTTTATTAAACGAGCTCGGAAATCATGTTCAAGCTTTACTCGTTTATTAAATAAACGAGCTCGAGCTTTACTAGCCGAGCTCAAGTAGTTCACGAGCAGCTTGTTTTATTAGATATAGCTATTTATATTAGGTAAAAAAATTCACTTTATTATCCTAGGCAAAAAAATCACAATGTTAACTAAAATTTTAGTATAAGATTATAATAATATAAAGGATATTCTTATCATACAAAATACATTATTTACTATTAATCTTTACTAGTATATAATAGATATACTTAATTTTAATATTTAATTGAAATAAGTATATTTTAAATATTTTAGTAGGTTAATATGTATATATAATTGAACAAAGCTTTTATCGAGCTAGCAGGGGTGTGTTGAAGCTTGGCCCGTTTACTAAATGAGTTTGAAAACGGTGTTCGAGCTTGGCTCGTTTACTAAATAAACGAACGATACTCGATCTTTTAACGAGCCGAGCCCAAGTAGTTCACGAACATTTTGTTCAATAACCACCCCTAGGGTTCGGGTTACGGTCCCAAGATTTTTTTTATGAGTAGTGGGTGTGGTCATACAATCCGTTAATGTTGCATTCCAATAAAGGTCCGGTATAAAAGAAAAATAAGCTTCATCCTTTTAGAGAGTCATTTTGTAAATAAAGTTAATTATATTTTTAAATTATTTATTTATATATATTAAAAAAATTATAAAATTTGAGATGCCAAACTTTCAATAGTCAACAATTACATATTAATTTGGGGGCCACAATATACAAATATCATATATTATTTATTTCTTCAAAAAAAAAGGGGGGTGGGGAGAGGAGGATATGGCCCCTCCCCGCCCATGAATATCACTACCACCACCAAACTCCTCACGGTCTTTCCCCCTTCTTCCTTAACAATCAAACAAGGGTGCAAAAATTACTTTTATTTTCTTTTCTTATCCATTATGCTTTCTTGGCAACTAAAGAGACTGGAAAATTCCACAAGTACTTGTTTCAATACAGACATGGCACCTATTAGGGCTACATTTTGGGTCGGACCGGCCCAGCCTGAGATAATGACAAGATGGGCGAAGTATTTTGCAGGCTGGGCTAAGCTGGATTTGGATTCAGTTTTGGGCCTCAATATGAATGTGGGCTGGATTCAGGCCAGAGATGGCTGAGGCTGACTTACCGTCCGACACAAACTCATACATGCATGCTATAAATCTGTTACTCAAAAAGTATATTAATATCGAAATTGTTAACAAACAAAATCTTAATATTGAAGTATTTTAGACCATAGGATAAAATCCAGTGGCCATATGTGATTGACTCATCCATTACTCAATACTATGCCAGAGTTGATTCTCTCATTCTTTCACATTGGCTTACTTTTGCATGCTACCTGGGATTCCAAATTCTAACCCATCTTAATGTTTACTAAACCATTACGTATCATAACTTCTTCCTGTTGGGTTGTGGGATGCAACGAAAATCGCAACCATACTGTTTATAATCATTAAAGTGTGACGGGAAGTAAAAGCACTAGCCGGATAGAAGCATATTATCTAAGTTGAACCAAGTTTTGTTCATAATAAGATTTTACACAATACAAATGCTGTGTTGTCATCTACTGTGTCAAAACTCACATAGCACAAGAAAGGCATGAAATGTTTTCTCTTTCAATCACTTTCCTTTGCCACTTTGGTGTGTTTTTCCTCCTTACCTACGAAGGAGATTTATACAATCACAATAGAATCGTTAGACTCCATTTGCATTCTTTGATTTGTGCTATTAGTATCTAGATCTGCGGTTTGGATTTGACAACATTAATCTTTAGTTCCCTTAGATCGAGTAATGGCTCTAACAGTTCATTAGGGCATTTATTTCTTGGTCAAAGGGGTTTTTGAGCTATTTGACTAATCACAAGACATCCAATGGTCATTCTTCGTCAAGATACCCCATCTGACTCAGAGATGATTTGTTGCTCCTTGTCGCTCCTCGTCCCACGATACTAACATGAAACCATGCACAAATAAATGCTTGAAGTTGAATATAAATAGATACCATATAATAACATGAACATGCATGTGAAATAATGTGCATGAGTGTGATGCATGAGAAAATTCATATAATTAAGGTTAGACTTGCCCATCAATAATCATAGCTATTTGATTGAGTGCTTCCAGTCACATGATCTCAATATCCAACACTTTTGGAACCGTTCGTCTCTTATTGCCATGGTTATTGCTTTGCTTGATCTCATTCCAACGTTATAGTCCTCATTCAAATCAATCTCCAACCTACTCTCTCTCCTTCGCCCAAACCTACTCTCTCCTTCATCCAAATAGCATCCGTAAACGTCAACTTTGTTATTGAGCGGCACCAGAATATTCGCCATCACTCAGTAATATTACCAATCTTTATGAGTCGTGCTCTCTAGTACAAGTAAATAAATGGCACCCGCAAATGTCACCTCTTTTCTTCATCCAGACCAGTCTATTTGCCATCACTACAAGTTATCGCTCTCTTCATCCATACCAGGCTATTCATCATCAGCTATCATGTTTTGAGTTGCCAACACACATATCTTATATACGCTGGAATATTTCTAGTGATCACAACATATAAATATCGATAATTTATTTCCACCGCGAGATTTCTTCTCAATTATAGCCTTGGGTGATTGTCTATTGAGAGGGAAGGTACTGTAAGCCATATAAAACTGAAAACCAAGCATTGGTTAACAAAAAAATTGAATAAAATAAGCAACTATAAAACATCGATCTTTCCCGGCCCCTTTTTTGAAGAAAAAAAAAAGAAAATGAGAATTATTCAAAGATTCGATTTGAATTTGAGGAAGTCGATTCTCATAAAAAACGAAGCAAAACAAAATACTTTGACTCAAGTATCTTAATTCAAGCGAGCTGTGCACCATCTCAATCCCCATAAGAAATTGAAGAAAATGGGAAAGAGAGAGTATGTTGAGTAAGAACTTTAATAGGGAATTTATGAACTTTAAGAGGAACTTTATAAGGGAAAATCTGATCACTATGGGTTGGTGAGTGCATATATATATGGAAAGAAAGAATATAAAATGAGGATAATGGGAATCATTTTCATTGAATGATGCAGCATCTATACAGGTACATATGTCACAACTGGAGGTTCTTTCCATGGGAAAAGATTAGCTCTGGTGGATGCCCAAGCCAAGCGCTCGGGCATCCACAAATGATGGAACATGTGGCGTTTTAAAGGGGAGAGATATCAAGTGGGGAGAAGTCAAAATCATGGGGAGAAAATGAAATGACTTCTCCCCAAAATTATCGCCAGGTACCCAATCATTTGTGGATGCTTGAGCGCTTGGCTCGGGCGTCCACCAGAGCTAATCTTTTACCTCTTTCCATAAATGAGCACAACGAGAATGTTTGTTTATAAGTATTGAGTAGCTCGGCCTTGATTTAGATGGGGTAATATTCCACGGACACACATTCAGGTTATGCGTTTGCTTTCATTAACGGAGAGTTACCAGTTTTTTTATTTTTGTAAAAGACTAATAATTTATTCATCTAAATGAAGGATGTACATGGGCCTAGAGGTTAAAACCTCTACCACAGATAATCAGATTTTCCTTGGTACATATTCCAGATCTAAAAAAGTTTGATACTTCCAAGTCTGTTGCTTTAGTAAGGTTGTGAGCTGCTGAATTTTGAGTTCTTCGCACTCACGAGATAGAGGAATTAGGAAAATTTCTCCACAAGATTTTGATGTCTTCAAAAATAGATTTGATATCCCAAAGGTGGCCACTCTCCTTCGTTAATAGCTTGCATTATATATTGGGAATCACCTTGTCCATTTTGGGCGGCCTACCAGGCTCCTTGATAGAACCCAACTCCATCCAACGTTGAAATATGAAAGAGAGAGAGAATAAAAACAAAAAAGCAACGGATTTCCTTTGGCAAATGCCCGAGTATTACACTCACGCATAGCCACTTCAGTCTACGAGTGCAAAGGGGTTTCACTAAGGAGGTGATATCATGCATCTCGGACATTCTGCTGGGTGGTAAGAGCACACCTCATCAACTCGTCACATTTCTTCTTTGACACTTATTAATTGTGGTTGAAATTTGCTCATCCCTAAGATGATTTAAACTTGGTTTTTAGAAAAAATATCAAAAAAAAAAAAAAACTAACCTCGATTATGATTCAGCCCAAAGTCAGTCTGAACTCAACTTTTGGCCCAAAAGAATCCCAACTCCACCTTAGCCCATTTGATAACCTGGTCCAACTCAGCCATTAACTCATGCCTCATGCTAGGGCGGGGCGTCAAGCTAGCCTGGCTTTACCTGCAGCCGTAACCCTAAAACGACAATTAGGCCATCTTTTTTCGCTGAAAATGTTATCATGTAACTAACACATACACACTTTAAACTCACACACATAGCCAGACCTAAGGTAGCCTGTAAGGTGCCATAAGGGTAAGACCAAGCAACTACTCCAAAATAGTCTGTCTTAAATAGGGTTGATGGCCCCTTATACACCCCTGTGAAGTCAACTTCCCAACCAATGTGAGACTAAACCTAGGATAACACCCTAACGCACACGGTAACACGGTAACAGAGAACGTTGGTTTTTTTTTTTTATGAAATGTTATCATGTAACTAACACACTAAACTCACACAATTGGGCTATCTGAGTGCTTTACAAAACCCAAGATGGCCGGTCTCCCCAGCAGCATAGGCAGACTCCATAATTCCTATCCATTCTACTAATTTACTAAAGATCCATTAGCTTTAGATATAATATTTAGAGCAATAGTTTGCTCCTCGCTGTCACAAAGCCGTCCCTTCAACTGACATGATCTCCGAATAATTTTTTTTAACCCTACGAGGTTAATTTTTGTTTTTTGGTTTTTTTAAATGAAGGGTAGAACCCTAAGAGTGAGTGAATCTTAATCATAGTTAAAAGGGTTAAAAGGAGGACACGTGACAAGAAAAGGGGAGCCAAGACACCCCTTCACGTCACCGACCCAGGAGGTGATTATTTTCCATTTTTAAGAGTTTTTTCTATAAGAAACCCTATCTTTTCAGCTATTTGTAAATACCCTTGTCATTTGTGATTTTGTATCATGCGGCCCACTAACTTTTAAATCTTTGGTAAATCTACCATTCTATCCATAACTTAGTTAATGGGTGTAAATTTTTTTATAAAAGAATTATTTTAATGAAAACCTCTCTATCCTTTAACCATAATTAATTTTAGAGAGATTTATAACATGTCATAATTCATAAATGGGGTGTTTGGCTTTATGAGTAGACCTATAGTGTTAAGGGTTCCTACAAGATCTTCACCTTTTATAAAAGGGCAAGGGCAAAGTATACCGGCATAACCTCTTTGCCCAATGCATGAAAAGTGTTTAACTAAGGAGGTGATAGCATGCATGCTCACGACACAATCCATTGGACGGCTGATATCAAATCTCCTTGATAAAAAGGTCATTTCATAAAACAATTAACATCCCCTAACTGTTATCAAAAAAATATATAACTATGATTGAGAATTTTTAACCTTATGTTTAATATTTTTTCTAAAACCAAGGTTATATTGTTGAACTCCAAGGGTTGGTGAATCTTAGCCACAATTGATCATAGGCATTAAAAGGGACACGTGTTAGCTTGTGGGTGCGATTGAAATCAGGGAGAGTTTAATCGCCATCTACTATGATCCTATTAAGTGTGCTACAGCCCTATATATTTTGTTTGAGGAATAATCTGCTCCTCGGTAAAAGCCCCTTTAACTGCCCTTGAACTTTGACTAAGAAGTTTTAATTCTTGTAGTTTTTTTTTCTTTTCAAAAACCAAGGTGAGATTCTTTAATCTTAAGGGTTAGTAAATCTTAATCTTAGTTAAAGGGAGTTAAAAGGGGACACGTGGCTAGTTTTAACCGGGCAAGACGCTCTGCTCCTCGGTCATTTTCCATTTTTTTGTTTTTTATCTCTATATTTTGTGTCTTATTAAGGAGATCAGATCACAGACAATTGCAATTGAATTAAAATGAATTTGTCACGCCCCAAAACCCCACCTAGGAGGATGTGAGATCTTGACATGTGACTTACTTAATAATTCATATTGTTAGAAGCAATTAAGGCACACTAAAAATATGGACCTAAAAATTTCTTCCATTAATGACATTAACTAAATGCATAATCCATAATCAATAACCAAAATATAATAAAATCTTGATAATCCATCCCGATTATAATCATAAAACTAAACATAAACATAAATCTCTATGATGTCAATAAAAGTCTTTCTGAAGTTTTCAACTACTAATGAAATAACTTCAGTAACAGGGCCATCGATCAAGGTCCCTTTCATCCTCGGGATAGTCACCTTCGGGTTCCTCGATATACTCCTCTTCTTTCCAAGGTCCGAACACACAAATGTCAAAACCTGAACCTGGACCTGCCGACAACAAAAGTCATCGGCTGAGTAACGAGTTACTCGGCGTATATAACAGATCATAATAAACAATATAAAGAATAACATTTTACATGCATTTCATCACTTCATACATCAGTTTACATATCAAATCAGAGTGCGGAAAATAAACATATACATTATGTCAATTTCTTTCTTTTCTTATTTTCTTACTTTTCTTTCTTTTCTTACTTTTCATATTTCATACGTTATCATCTCACAAATACTCATTCACATGCATTTGTAATAACTTAAAATACCGCTTTACCGTATAAGGAAAGGGGTTACTATACTTTACTTTACCGAGATACCACCCTTCGTACATTATTCGACACGGACGGCTTAGTATATTTTCCGGTACGACGACTTACTTACTTTGGCATATATCTCACCATTTCTGATGGTATCTGGTGGTGCACAACACAACATACATTATCGCTTTTGTGTGTCTTTCTTTCTTACTTTACTTTTGGTCTCACTGATCACCTCATTAATGTCTTTAATTCTTTATTCATACTTTTGCATATTTTTCATTCGTGAGTGCACAATGATATACCTCTTGTTTAAATTGCACTTAAGACTAACCGTCAAGAGCCATACGACATCTCATCATAGCGTCCCATACCACTATGCCAACTAGACCTAGGCAAGCCTGACTTTCATCAGAGGTTTGTTTACCCAATGGTATATCACGTATTAAGAAGCATATAGACACCATACTACCTCTCATCTTTCCTATAATCCAACAATCAAACATAACAGTTGATATTAAAAGTATTCCTAAATCATGATCTAATTTAAATGTCAAAATCTTCTTTTTGTTTAATCAAGACAATATCCTAATCGTAACCCTTTTTAATTGATAATAATCCTCTTAAATTTTTAAATATAAAATGGAACTCAAACATAATTAAATATCACAATTAAATCATCCATTCAAATCCATCCATCATCTCATTCTTCTTATAAATCTGCACACTTCAATAACTTTCCTAATCCCATTGTTGAATCATAAATAATTTAAACATAGTTCTACGCATTATAATTTAATGATTCAGGGATAAATAATTAATATCATAATTAGATGCTTCACATCTTCTTTTTTTTAACGATCTAAGAATGATAAAACAATCTCATAATTAGGTTCTTCACATCCTAATTTAACCATCGAAAATAATGTAAACAACATCATAATTAGGTTCTACACATCCTATTTTAACCATCAAGAATAATTAAACAACATCATAAATAGGTTCTTTACATCTTATTTTAACCATCAAAATTAATAATTGAATTTATAGATCTAGTTATTCAAATCCTATTTTACTCATTTATCAATAACAATGTAAGAATCAAAATATGGTTCTTCATATCCTATTTAACAGATCCATCAACAATAATATAGGAGCAGACTATGGTTCTTCACATCCTACATATTCTTGCATCTTTACCTAGATTCATCCATTTTTATACATTATTCAGGTTAACTATTCAAAATATTGAATACTAGAGCTATTATTTACTTCACTTAATCGTCTCTCTACGATCTATCACTTGCGAATAGGTTTCTATCTTGATCTTCACGCATTTTTTCTCCTTTATCTGACCAATCATTTGGATTCCTTTAGTTTCTCTCTTTCTGATCTCTCAAAAACTCTCCATTTTTTCTCTTTTATGTTTAGAAGGCCTTAGAAACCCTTAACCCTCGTGTATAAAGAGTATTTATAACATTTGGAGCCCTAGGGACTCAAAACCCAAACCAACACGCAGCCCATCGCCGAAACGGCGTTTTGGGCAATCGATCCCCCTCCCCAAATTTTTTTTTTCCAGAATTGTCTTCGGTATTTTAGCCGTAACTTTTTACTCGTTTATCGAATTTTAACGATTCAACTTGTGTTGGACTCGTCATTTGAAGGGGAACAACTTTAATGTTTTTCAAAATTTCTAATTCTTAATTATTCATGGACTAATTCACCCCTAAAGCTAACTGGTCTGGAATTGAATTTTAGCGCCCTAGTTTCAGAAATCTAACTATTAACCTAACTACGACTAAGAATCTAGAAAAATGGTAAAAATAAACCTTGAAGAGGGCTCCAATACCTTTCCAAAAATTCAAGAATCACTTGATTCCGATTTACGACGACAAAACTGTGAGCGTGGAATTTCCTCACTCACAAAAAGGTGATGAGATTATTACCTGTGTACCCTTACGGGTGTGAAAGGGTTTTATCATTTAAGAGTCGCCACCTATTCATTTAGAATGGATAAGTCCCCTGGATTTGAATAAAGTCTTAGTCTGCGAGTGAGATCAGGGTAAGGGGTTCAGTTAAGTTCGGGGAAGGTGTTAGGCACCCCGAGGCTTATGTTTTTTAACGGTTCCGTACTCCCCAGGTTTAAGCCAAATAAAGTTAACCTTGATTAGAATGCCGGAGTATTTAAGTTAACACTAATCCAAGAAAGGAAAAAGCTAACTGGGGTCGAACCCAGATTGGGTTGCCTATGTACTCACAGGGTGAGATTAGATCGAGCGTGGTTCTGGCACGTGAGCCTATGCCGAGGCTAGGGGTGTGTGTGTGCACCAAGGGTGGCTAACATGGACTAGTCCGGTAGACTAGGGTTTAGTTGACCGAGGAGGGTCAAGTACATGATATTCAAGCCGGGTAGGGTTAGGGGGTAGTCCAGAGTCCGACCCGGGTTGGGTTGCTAACCGGGGTTAGGCCAAACTAACCATGGTTAGGGTTGCTAACCACAGTTAAGGGGATGTGATATATAGTCTGATAGGCTAAGGGGAGGCCCGGTAGGCCGAAGAAAAGTCTAGTAGACTTGGTTTTTAGGCCTGGTATGCCGTAAACCGAAATGAACTGCGGTTAGGGTTGCAAACCGGAGTTAAGAGGGATCTAACCGTGGTTAGGGAGAAGGCCAAAGTTAGTTTTATGGTCCAGTTATATTTTAAGAATTTTCATTTAATTTTCCAAAGTTTGTAGGGTTAAGGGGTGCTTAACTGCGGTTAAATATTAACCAGAGGTGTATTTAATCGTGGTTAAGGGTCAAGTGAGGTCTAAGGTGGGGTCCAGGGGGCTAGGCAAGGCCTAAAGTGGCCTCCTACTAGGCTTGGGCCCCTGCAAAAGCCCAGAATAAAAATAAAGTTAATGTTGGTAATTGGATTACCGACATTAAGAGCAATGTTTTTGAACTGTGTTTTTGCCTCTGCTAACTAGGGTTAAGGTATAACCCAGGGTGATTTGAAGGCATGGGAGTGTAGAGGGGACTCCTAGGAGTGATTTGAGTTCGGTGTGGACCCCAGGGGATGCCTGGAGTGGGCCCCACAAGGCTGCCAAGCTGCTATGACAAAAATAGCACACTGGCGGCAATTGTTATACTGCCGATATGAAAACAGGCAAAGAACAGAGTGTCAGTAGAAGTTTCACCGACATTCTGTAAATAGGTCTACCAGGAATGGCGGTACTGAGTTTACCGCCATTCCTGGATTTCTCCAAAAATGGGTTTGTGCCCACTGGGACTATGCACCCATGCTTCCAGGGGTTCCCTCATGATCTTAGGGACCCCCAGAGGGTTCTGCTGTGGCCTGAGAGCACTGTGGGAAGTGATATACCCATAGGGGTTCACCACACCAATGGACAAGGTGGGTGAACACCCTGTTGGGCTTCAAATATTAACTAAACACCAGGAAAATAATAGAAACGTCCCCTGGAGATGACCAGGGGCTCACAATGATCATGAAAGAGAAAAATGAGGGTAGGGGATGGCCCTACCCGAATGCTCTGCTTCTGCCGAAATGGGAGGTGGTCTGTGCATGGTGGTGGTATGTCTTGGTGGTGCTACACGAATAGGGGAGGGGAGAGGTAGGTCCAGGGGAGTTCTGGGACCAAGACCAGGAGAGAGGAGAGGCTGAGGATCACGGTTTTTTACAGAAGGGGTTCACCTTCAAAAATACAGACTGTTTAAACCGTAGGGGTGGTTTGGTTTTATAGGGAAAGCCTTAAGGACTTAGGGGGAATTAAAAGGAAGTGGGAGAAGGGCATTGGACCTGGTGGTGGTCAACTAAGGGACCTGAGGGGAGAGCTTGAGGTGAGGGTTAAGTGTGCAGGGGTGTTCACAGACTGCGAACTCGTAACTTGCATATTGTCGGTAGAAAATCTACCGACAACCTGAAGCAAGGCCAAAATAAAATGTCAGTAGACCTTCTACCGACATTCTGAGATTTGTTTTGAAATGGGCCTGGCCCTGCACATACAGGTATGGGGGGGTTGTCCTATGGTTTTTGGGCCTTAAGGGCCCTACTCTTAGGGGTCAGGCCTTGGAGGCCAAGGACTCTAGGGGTCAAGCCCTAATGGCTCTATGGTTAGGCTAGGGCACTGGCTAAGGTCACCTAGGGCTAGGTTTTGACATGAGCTTGACTTAGGGTGAATCCTAAGGTTTAACTAGGGTTAAACTAGGGATAGGTCTTAGGGTTTTAACTAGGGTGTAGCTAGGGTTTAGTTGGGGTTTACCCAGGGTCAGGGTTTTGGTTCTAGGGTTTTCTAGAGTTCGACTTAGGGTGAGTCCTAAGACCAACTAGAGGCTTACCTAGGGTATATTGGACTTGGCAGGGAGTAACCAGGGTTTAGAAGACCTTAACCCTGGTTAGGTGGGGGTGTAAAAATTGGGTGCTTATAGCTGTCCCTCTTTGCTGGAGAATGCCAAGGTTGGCGATTCGAATGGCAAAGACTGAAATCATCCTATTTTTACACTGAGCTCGGATAACAGAGATGTAAAATGATGACATGTATGCCTGCAGTGCAAATGGTGAGTGCAATGTAGTGGCATGACCACTGCTGGGAAGAGTGGGTAGTTCGAACTACTTACTGGGGAATGATGGATGCAGGGATGGCATAGCCTGGAGGCGTCGGTCGGAGGGATTCGATCGAGTTTGATCGAAAAGACACATAGGGTGTTGAGAACACACAGGGTGTTGCAGGGGTGACATGTGGAGGGTGTACACTGTAAAGGTACACACGGGATGTCGAGAACACACAGGGTGTCAAAGAGAGGACATGCAGGTGGTATACACTGTAAAGGTATACACCAAATGTCAAGAACACACGGGGGTGTCAAAAGGGAGGACATGTGGGTGGTATACGCTGTAAAGGCATACACGGGATGTTGAGACCACACGACGGTGTCAAAAGGCCATGCGGGTGGTATACGCTATAAAGGTATACATGGGATGTGAAGGACACACGGAGGTGTCGGGAGAGTGCGGCATGTCCAAGAGGCACTAGCCGAATGTTTTGAAAATGGCCAAGAGGCGCTGGATTTTGATCAAAGATGATGCTGAGGAGTTTGGTTACACAATGTGTGTTGCTATGCAGGGATGTCATGCAGGGGATAAAGGCAAGGATGCTTTCCCATGACTCTGCTGATTGCGACTGGCAGGGATGCCTGGTGTCGGCTTCTTCTGCTTTATCTTACCGGGGCTGCTCAGTGCAACCTGGTATAATCTGGTCAGGATACCAAAGAGGAGCTGCTTTTTAAAAAAAATTTACAAAAGGTTTTGGACCCTTGTAAATTTTTTTTGATTTCAACAGAAAGAATGTTCAACTAGTTATCAGTTTTGCCAGAAAATGCATTAGTTAGGGCTTGGGGATCATGTATTCTGCCTTTCGCTCTTGGAGAGCAGTGTATGACCCAGAAGAGGTTTTGTTACCGTTGGGGATGCTTGTGGATAGACCTGTTTGTCTTGTCACTGTCGGAGATTAGACGCTAACTGGGGAGAAGCTTGTTGGGGTGCAAATTGGATGCTTCTACTGGATATCCGCTGGGGAATGTGGCAATGTTGTATACCGTTACTAGGGATCTGCTAGGGGATATGACACTATCGTAGATCATTGCTGGGGTCTGAACTTTGTATGGAGACTAGTGTCGGGGAAGCTGCTCTTCCATGCCATCTGTCGGGGATTGTTATAGGGGATTTATCTGGCTAGTCTGACTGCTGTCGAATTCTGTTGCCAAACAGATCTTAAGCTTTTCTCCATTTTTTACCCTTGGAATGACCAAGTCATGAGTTTCGCATAATTTTTACGCGATGAGGCCGTTGCCGGTTTTCCTCATGCCTGCGAAGCTGTTTTAATTTTTGTCCCTCTTTTACCCCTAGTCACAAGACTAGGCCTGGGGATCACGTGATTTTTGCGTAATAAGGCCGTTGCCGATTTTCACTCATGCCTGCGACTTGCTGGAGACAACCTTTGATTTGTTGGGGAACTCCGCATTTGATGGGGAGAATGGATCTTCTCCCGTCATCGCCCTAAATGGCACTCCTCTGGGGATTGAGGATGATACTTCCGCTGGGGATACAGATATGATATTGCACTTGCACTTGTAGATTCTAGGGGATCTAGAAGGACTTAGAGTAGGATGAAATATAGGTTGAGAGACCAAAGTTTGGGACACCCTGAGGAATTTCTCCTGTTTGGTTGTTGATTTGCACTCTCTTGGAGGTTTTGGTTTTGATATAATTGATTTTCACCTTCTGGGAGGAACCCTTCTGTTTCTGGGAAAGTTCGTCTGTTTTTAGACTTGTGTCTTTGGTTACCCGGTGGGTTTTTTTTTTTTTACTCCACTGAGGAATGTCGAGAGAGGTTGTCTCTACTAGGAAGGGTGAGAGAAGTTGTCTCCACTGAGGATAGAGAGGTTGTCTTTGCTCAAGGATTTTTTAGGAGAGGTTGTCTCTGAAAGGTTTTTCTGTTGGGGAAAGAGTCTGGAGAGATTGCCTCTGTGGGGAGTCTCTGACTATTGAAATGTTTCGACTTCTATTTTGAGTTTTCCTCTTGATAGAAATTTTGTACCCTTGAGAATCGATTCATCTGGGAGTTGGGAGAGTTTTTATCTCTGCTTGGGGAGTGAGGGACTCTGTTTGAGTAGAGTCGGGGAGTGGATACCCCATCTGTGACCGCACTTGATTTAATAGGTTGCCTACGTACCCTTTGTAGGATCAGGTCATGACGTAGTTTAGGCTAATGCCGCAGAAAGCGAGGGAGGGTGTCCCTGAAAAGGTGTAATGAAACAAGGGCTGTCAGGCCCAAGGAGCTAACTATCGAATTTCATTGATTTGTAAACGGGTTATAGGAAAGAGTGATGAAGAGTGTGCCAAGGATGGCCTCTTGTCATTTCCCAGAGAAACTACAAGTGTAAAGCGCCTATTAGATCTAGACCCTGAGCGTAATATCTTTTGACTTTGTCCATATTGACGTGCTCTGGGAGGTCTTCATCATCCATACGTCCGAGTCGAAGGGCACCGCCTAAGAATTTGTATCAGAAAACGTATGGGCCTTCATAGTTGGGAGTGAATTTGCCCCTTAGGTCAGAGCGGTTTGGCAATATTTTTCGGAGAACCAGGTCACCGATCTCGATATTTCTTGGCTTGACTTTCTTGCTGAATACCCTAGCCATGCGCCTCTGATAGGCCTGAGAGTGGTTGATGGCTTTTAGTCACCACTTTTCAATCAGATTAACTACTCATACCGGGTTTGTGCCCACTCTGCTTCTGAGAGCTCTGCTTCCATTAACACCCGGAGTGATGGAATATATACTTCGATAGGGAAGACTGCTTCTATACCATAGGCCAAAGAGAATGGTGTTGCCCTAGTAGAGGTTTGGATGGACGTTCTGTAGGCCATGAGTGCATAAGGGAGCATCTTATGCCTGGCAGAGTACTTGGTGGCCATCTTCTCGATGATTTTCTTCAGGTTCTTGTTGGTGGCTTCAACTGCACCATTGGTCTATGGCCTGTATGACGTAGAATTGTGATGTTGGATCTTGAATTTCTAGCAGAGGTCAGTCATCTCCTTGTTGCAAAATTTGAGGGCATTATCTGTTACAATCTCATACGGGGTCCCATATCGGCAGATGATATCCCTTTTCAGGAAACACTGAACCACTGAGGCTGTGACGCTAGCATAAGAGGCGGCTTCGACCCATTTAGTGAAATAATCGATTGCTACTAGGATAAATCGATGTCCGTTGGATGCTTTCGGAGCTATGGGTCCGATGATGTCAATGCCCCAAGCTAAGAATGGCCAAGGAGCGGTGAGATTATGTAGCCTGTTTTGCGGTGCATTTACCCTATCGGCATAGATTTGACACTGGTGGCACTTTTGCACGTGCTTGCAACAATCTGATTCCATGGTGGACCAATAGTAGCATAGTCTGAGTATCTTCTTAGATAACATCAACTCATTCATGTGTGGGCTGCAAGTTCCTCCGTGAACTTCTTCGACTACCTACGCTGCTTCACTGGTATCTAGGCATCTGAGCCAGAGTAGGTTCGGTGACCTTTTGTGCAAGATTCCTCCTAAGAGGACAAATTGGATAGCCAACCTTCTAATTGCTCGGCGGTTTGTTTTGGTGGTATCAAGGAGGAAGGTCCCATCATCGAGGTATTGCTTGATGTTTGCATACCAAGGCTTGTTGTCTGATACCCCCTCGATCTAAAGGTAGTAGGCAGGCTGGCCTGTTGTTGAATTTCGATCTGCCAGAGCATGATGTCTGTAAGGATCTCTACCATGAAAGCAAGAGTGGCCAGTGCGTCGGCGAATCTGTTCTGGTTCCTGGACCTGTGGCTGAAGCTGATTCTTCTGAATTGACTGTTTAGCATATTGAGGTAGGCCAAATACGGGATTAGCCTTGCTTCTCGAATAGCCCAAGATTCATTCGCTTGATAGATTACCAGAGATGAGTCACCGTAGACGTCTACCTCTTCAATCCCGATGTTCAGGGCTTCTTTCAGTCTGGCTATGCATGCCTCGTATTCTGCCTCACTGTTGGAGCTTTCGAACTTTAGCTTGACTGAGATAGGGAGGTGTGCTCCCTTAGGTGAGATCAGGGCTGCTCCTGCCCCGTGGCCATGACTATTGGCAGCTCCGTCAAAGTACAGCTCCCAGCCGGAGTACTCTTGTTCATTGGCTTCTGTATACAAAATGGCTTCGTCTGGAAACCAATCATGTACAGACACGTAGTCCTGTGCTAGACTGTGGGCAAGATGATCTGTTATCGCCTACCCCTTGATTGACTTCTGTGTCATGTACGTGATGTCGAATTCAGACAACATCATGAGTCATCGAGTAATTCTCCCAGTGATGGCTAGCTTTTCTAGCAAGTACTTGAGTGGGTCCATCCGGGAGGTCAAAATTGTCGGGTAGGAAAACAGATAGTGCTGGAGACATTGAGTAGCCCAGACTAGTGCCAAACATGTCTTCTCAAGAGGGATGTACCGCTCTTCACACTCTAGTAGGCACTTAGTGATGTAGTAGATGACTTGTTCTGTTCTGCCTGTCTCGTCATGTTGTGCCAGGACGCACCCTATGGAGGTCTCTTGTACTGAGATGTAGAGTAGCAGTGGCCGTCCCGGTGTAGGAGGCACAAGTACTGGAAGATTCAGGAGATACTGTTTTATTCTGTCAAAGGCTTCCTGACATTCTACTGTCTAGACTGTCGGTGCGTTCTTTCGGAGAAGCTTGAAGATCGGCTCCCATATCGGAGTGAGCTAAGAAATGAATCTGTTGATGTACTGAACTCTACCCAGGAAACCAGGGATCTCTTTTTTAGTTTGGGGTGCTAGCATTTCAATGATAGCTCTGGCTTTAGCTTAGTCGATCTCAATGCCTCTCTTGCTGACTATGAAATCAAGGATTTTTCCTGATGAGGCTCCAAAGACACATTTGACTGGATTCAGTCTCAAGTCGTACTCTCGGAGTCTGTCGTAGAGTCTCTTTAGGTCTTCTGGGTGTTGCTCGGCAGTAGGAGACTTGACGATCATGTCATCCACATAGATTTCAGTGGACTTATGGATCATGTCGTGGAACAAGGCTGTCATGACCCTCTGGTAGGTGGCCCCTGCATTCTTGAGTCTGAAGGGCATGAACTTTTAGTAGAATATACCCCAAGAGGTGATAAAGGAGGTTTTCTCCATGTCTTCCTCCGTCATCCTGATTTGGTTGTATCCGGAGAAACCATCCATAAACGAGAGAGTCTCCAGCCCAGCAGTATTGTCGACTAGAATGTCGATGTGCGGGAGAGGAAAGTTATCCTTGGGGCTTGCCTTGTTCAGATTTCGGTACTCAATACACATTCGGACCTTGCCATCTTTCTTGGGTATTGGGACTATGTTGGTTAACCACTCAGGGTAGGTTGCAACTGTCAGGAACTGCTTTTCAACTTCTTCCTTGACCTTCTGTGACCATTCGGGCCTCATCCGTCTCAGTTTCTGCTTAACTGGTCTGACATCAGGGTTCAGGGTCAGTCTGTGTACCACCAATGTTAGGTCTAAGTCTGACATGTCTGCATATGACCAGGCAAAACATCACTGTAGCTTATCAGGAAACTGATCATATCTGCTCTCTGTTGCGGGCTCATGCTTGTGCCGATCTTGACTAACCGGGGTTTGTCTGTGGATCCCAGATTGACTGTTTCAGTGTCTTCCCTGTTTGACTGCAGGAGTCCTTCGCTGTGCTCAAGGAGATCCAGAATTTCCTGAGGAGGTTCCTCTTCCTGTTCTGAGTCATACTCTACTTCGGAGAGTTCGAGGAGGGTTTGAGGGGTAGCCCTGTCAGAGGTAATTTCCTGGCAAATCAATTAGCTTTACTTTAGCATGCTTGATAATGATTTTTTTTGTTGGCTTCAGGACACTAGGCCTTCCAGGTAAAGAGTCCGTGTGATTTCGTCATCAGCCCATATGAAATATTTTTTGAAAACACGATTTTTTGAGTCAAAACAATCTGATTTTCATTGACAAAATGATGATTTGTTACAAAAAGGCTCAAACAAGAAGAGGCCGACAATGACCTGACTTTTGGATTTTACAAATGGGAATAAAAGAGAAGTAGATGAAGGAGAAGGGTGATGATGGGTCATTGCTGTCTCAAACCAACCTATCCTGCACTGTGCTTACCCCAGCCTTGGCTGGCCTCGATGGTGAGAGCCTCAGTCCACCAACGGATCAGTGGTTGGTGATTGGAGGACGCTTCGGCGCTGTTGGAGAGGGTACAGACCTGCTCTCTTGCTGGATATTCTGCTTCAGTCGCATCTTCGACAGTCAGCTCGTTGAATATTTGGGCCATGCTGAACACTTCTGGATCTGGAATCCCTGAAGACTCGGCACTGGGCTGGGGGGTTAAGGCAACAGGTGCGGCAGATGTTTCTGGGTAGGTTTCGAAGATTCCTACGGGGAAGGTTACAGAGATGTGTGGTCGGGGCTTAGGTTTCGTCAACTGTCTGCTCTTCTTAGTCAACTTGGAGAGGTAATCCTCGTGTCTGGGCTTGTATCCCAAGCCATAGGGAGATGTATAGCGAGGAGGCGTATATCTCTTCTTCATGCCCTGATTCCTGACACCGAGACCATACCCAGGCTGGTAGTTCATTTTGGCCATCATTCTGACAAATGGTGGCACTGCTTGCTTGCTTTGTTATTCTACCTGGGTGATAGAACTAACCTGCTCGAACTGAAATGTCATGAAGGCAGTGCCTTGTCCTAGCTCTTGGATGTCCCCAAAGGAACTTGCCAACTCCTCAGAAGGAATGACAACTAGACGGTCATCCTGGATGAACTTGATTATTTGGTGCAGAGAGGAGGGAATGACTTCGGCCGCATGGATCCACAGCCTCCCTAGGAGCAGAGTGAACAAGGCTAGCACGTTCACAACCTGAAAGTTCGTTGAGAATTGAGCTGGTCCGACCCTGATGGTCAAATTGATGTCACCTAGGTTCTGCCTGGTTGTATTATCAAAAGCCCTGATGGTCATGGGTCTCTTCTTTACTTGATTGAGGTTCAGGCCCAGGTTCTGTAGTGTGGAAAGGGTGCAGACATTTAGGCTGGAGCCATTGTCGATGAGCACTGATGATAACGTTTTGTCCATGCACTGAACTGTGATGTACAAAGCCCGGGTGTGATTCTTGTCACTGTTCGGTATTTCCTCCTCTGTGAAAGAGATGATTCTAGATTCGAGGATTTGTCCTACCATTTGCTCTAGTTTCTCGGGCGTTATGTCTGGTGTTACATGGGCATTGCCAAATACTCAGAGCAGTTGCTTCCGGTGATGCTTTGAAGTGAGAAGAAGACCCAAGATGGATATCTGTGCTGGGACCTTGCTCAATTGCTGAGTGATATTGAACTCCTCTGCTTTTTCTAGAATTTTCAATAAAACTGCTGAATCAGTTGCTTCCTTCTGTAGGTCTGACACCCTTGCTTTCTCTTTCTCTTTCTCTGCATTCTTCACCTTTGTCGACTCAATTGCAGGAGGTTGATATACCCGGCCAGATTGGGTTAGGTTGGCAATGCTCTCGCCCTCAAGAATGAGAGAGCGGGGAGCGAGTACTCAATTGAGGTTGAAGGGAGGCTCTGGGATGTAGGGGATCCAGACAGGGCTTAAAGAGGTTGGGGCTCGAGCTGGAGCTGTGAGCCAATTTGCAGGGCAAGGGATAGTATAGATCATCTGTTCGAGGACAGGTATGTGGGCTAAAGACTGAATGGTCTGTATGTTTGACTGGGGGAAGGGGATTATGACGGGTGATCAGTAAGAAGGCCGGATAATGCCATCATTCACTGCGGGGGTGCTGGGTCCTGGTTGTCCTGCCCCGGGCTCTTCCCACTAAATAAAGTTGACTTGATTGTTACGTGGGGGCAGTGGTACCTGATTGATACTGGTATTGTTGGGAGCCAGTTCAACTCTTCCGTCATCCGAGAGATCTTGGATGGCACACTTCAGGCATATGCAGTAGTTTATAGCATGGCTTGGGCCTCTGTGGAAGGCGTAGTAATGATCGGTATTGTAGTTCTTGTTTTGTTTATCTGGAGGTAAGAGAGGTGTGGGGCCTCTCAACTCGAGAAGAGCCTGCTTGGTGAGGAATTCCAATAACTAGCTAAGTGTATATGGAAGATGGGTAAAGTTTCTAGGAGGACGGTTTTACCCCTGGACTGGTTGGGCTGGCCGAGTATTCCTGACAACTGATTACTGTTGAGCTTCTAGAGCTGGTAGTCAAACGGGTGCTGTAAAAGCAACCATATGTACATCTTCCTTCTTTTTGTGGTCTCGGGGACCGATGTTTGTGCTGGATGAGGCTATTACCTTGGGGGCATCAAGTCATAGACTAGAATGAATGACCCCGTTCTTGATGGCCGTCTCGATACGGGCACCCGTCCTGACGATGGTGTCGAAGTCCATCACTGGTAAGGTCACCATGAGTGTAGAGTAGGGTTATTTTAAGGTGACAATGAACATGCCTACCAACTCCTCCTTAGGGATAGGAGTCAGGATGTTTGCTGCTATTTCCCTCCAATGGGTGGCGTATTCCAAGAATGATTAATTATTACACTGGCTTAACTGCTCAAGCTAGCTCCTTTGAGGGCGGAGCTCCTGGTTAAAGGAATATTGCTCCATGAAGCTGTCCATGACATCTTGCCAAGTCTTGACCTTCTGCTTGTCAACGGACATCCACCATGTGAGGGCTGCCCCCTTCAAACTCTTCTGGAAGTACTAGATGAGTAAGGGCTGATTTCTGTTGTGTTGGAGCATGTCCCCCAGGGATAACTGTAGGTGTTGTTTTGGATAGCCCGAGCCGTCGTATTTATCGAAGTCTGGGACCTTGAAACCTAGGAATAGCATCCCCTGATGAGAAAGTTAAGTCCTCTAGTGATAGACTGACACTGGTGGATGCACCCTTCATTCTTCTCATCTCCTCTTTCATCTGTTTGATCTCGTCCTATAAGGATGGGGTAGGATCCGAGGATGATGGCCGGTCCTGGTGGACGTGTGAGGCCTTGGGTTGCTCTTCGTACTGGTCATACTCTTCTCCTTTGCCTGTTGCGAGTATGGGGTCAGGTATGATGAAGGGGGGAGGACGAGGCTCTGGTATAGGTTGCTCGGTTGGTTCTTCGGTCGGGATTCGGGTGGAGGATTCTTCAGTTCGGGTACCAATTAGAATCTTCAGGGATTTCAAAACACTGTCAAGCTTTGACTGCATGGACGATATGTCCCTATCATGTGATTGTAGGTTCTCAGTGGTTCGCTGATGCTGATCTGCAGGTTTCGCCATTGAGTCTGTGCTGCTTTCTGATTGTGCTGTGTAAGAGCTGCTCTCTGATTGGGCTGTGCAAAGTACTAACTTTGTAATTGGTACCTTTGTCAAGACTGCGTCTGCGGCTGCTGCTTCTGTGAGAATCGCAGTCAGAAAACGAGTCACAGGTCAGCTCATGCAACTGAAAAGAATGCAACGACTAATCATGATTATGCATGATAACAAGAAGTAGATGCTAGAAAAATGGTTTTTCATTGATGTATGAAAAGTGCAGTGAGTACAGGGATAGTGAGAGTCAAAAGAGAAAGGACTCAATCCTAGGCAGGCCCTTCGGGGATCACAAAGTCAAGTGACCAAGGCACACCCTTAAGATCCATGATCTGTTGCTGGAAGGATGTGACTTCAACCTCCATGTGCGTAAGGGTTTCAGTAGAGTTGAACATGCAGTATCCAAATTATTGGATATGGGAGGTCATCTCCACATTTGCACTATCAAGCTGCTCTTGATGGAAGTGAAGTTAGGCCCGGATGATGGCTGCTTCCCTGGCGTCGCTTCTGTGTTTCCTGTGAAGAGACTGGATTGCCTGCTCCAATTGTTCAACCTAATCTTGTACGGCTTGGAGTTCACGGCCTTGTTCCGCTTCCTGCTGCCTGAATGCGTGCTAGGCTTTCCATAGCCTTTTCAATTTCTGCTGGATATAGAGCTATCTCTCTAGGAAGAAGTCTATCCAGGGAACCACCATTTCTACTAGGGGTATGGTTCTTTGTGATGGAGCTGCGATTGGTGTGGGTAGTTCCCTGGGTGCAGGCATGCCGGGTAGAATATCAGCATTATCCACCCACAGTCGGTATGCTGAGTTGGTTGGTGGTCCTGAAATAACCATGAAGTTCGGCCATTGATTTCTTCTGGAGCTGCGCCAAGCTGACTGGAAGCGTCGGGTGAGGTTATTAGAGTGCACTGTGAAAGTGATCCAATCATTTTCCTGCTGGTCTATCACTAGGATACGTTAAGGGAATCCAAACTGTCGAAGGACTCGAATTGGTGTATAGACTGCAGAGCCTATTAGACCAGCAAGAATCAAGCATCGTCTGTCGGTGATGACAACATGAGGTAGCCTATTCAGTACAAGCCAATCGCATTGCCAGGTGATTTCTTCCTCTGACAAGTCTTGGAGAAGCTGGTAGAGCTCTTCAACGTCTGTAGTTGCTATCGGGCCTTGGTTTTGAGAAATCTTCCCAGGTAAACTGTAGGCATCGCGGATGCCGTCTGGTACCGATATGATTGTAGGCAAATGACTTACCAACCAGAGGTGTACTGGCATGGAAGATACCCTTTCTACGGTCTGCCGACTGGTTGAGAGCCCTGAGAAGCTCGGCTAGGATGACTGGTACAACTGAGCAGGAGTTATGCATGTCCTCGACAATCCCGACCAGAACTGCTTCGACAAGTGAGCGGCACCTTGGGAACACTAGCTGAGACATGACTATCAATGCAAGGGAATTGAAACCGGGAAGTTCCGCTGCAAAAGAGTTAGGGTTCCACTTGTGTTTGTACTTCTTTTCGAGAAAAGACACCGGTATCCGATCAAAAGAGCCTTTAGGATCGGGCTTCAAGCAGGTAGGCTTGATATGCAAGAACCTGGATAGGTCTGCCTGATATGTTGACTTGTAACGCGGTACTATGACTTTGTCGTCCATATTTAACCCTAGAATGCGTTGAATCTCTTCCAGTTTTGGGCAGAGCTCGTTTTTACCAAAACGGAATACCATGTGAGATGGGCTCAAACACTGGATAGCAGCGTTCATGAGACGCGAGTCTGGATTAACTACAGATAGGTCTAGGATAGTCCCGGTTTTGTAGTACTAAGCCCAAATGAGACGCTGACTTGAGATGAAAACCCCAATTACTTCCTGGAGGTTGTTATCACATACCCCTTGAGAAGTTAGATGCACGGGTCTTTATAGTCGGCCCATTGACTGAACAATCTCTTAAGGACCTGCCATCTACCTGGATAATAATATACATACTCTATGAGTGCACTGTGTATGCAGATGAGATGCAAAATGATGATGCAATATTTTTTATTTTGATTGGGTGTGACAAGGCACATGTGATCCGATAGGGCAGACGGGTGGAGGTCCGATGTGCTTTATCCCAGGTTGTTGGAAACCAAGGGACCTATCAGATCAAGGTTGGGACAGGCCCAGTGAAGGCCTGTCTGCCTGGGTTTGGACCCCATATGCTATATCGGAAAGCAGGGTTGGATGTAGTTTATTACAAGCACAGGTTTGGCTTATTACATACCCCTGGGTGGGTGCTTATCCAGGTAGAATGTGCCCGGGTAGTCAACCATGACTGGGTACAGGTATAGGGTGCAAGCAGGTTAGGGTTTATAGTAGCTCTCCCAAGATGGGCTGCTTGTAGACTATACCTTGGCCTACACTACATGTATGAATGCTGGTTTGATGCAGGTGTGTTCCTAGCAGGATGGGGGGATCACTTAACACCGTATGTACGACTCCACAGTATAACATACCTAAAAAGGGATGATTGGCGTAAGCGGGAGCGTTCAGAATCCTTCTCTGAGGGTTATCACCCAACAAGAGTAACTCCGCGGACCTTCAAGACGTTTAAGTCATTGACACTGAAGATGATCATCCAGCAACCGTTAACTTAATAAGCCTGTCTACTGGGTTAAATGAGATAATTACACTACTATGACATGTATAGATACAATGTACACAATTAACCAAGCGATGTAAAAATGATTAGTGTTAAGTTTAAATGCTTAGGCTTTTTAATCAAGATTAAGGTTAAATTGGCTTAAACCTGGGTTCCTGGTTAAACCCTAAAATTTCACACATTCCCCAGCAAAGTCACCAAAGCTGTGAGCGCGGAATTTCCTCACTCACAAAAATGTGATGAGATTATTACCTATGTACCCTCACGGGTGTGAAAGGGTTTTATCATTTAAGAGTCGTCACCTATTAATTCAGAAGGGATAAGTCCCCCGGGCTTGGATAAGGTCTTAGTCTGTGAGTGAGATCAGGGTAAGGGGTTCAGTTAAGTCCAGGGAAGGTGTTAGGCACCCCAAGGCTTCCGTTTTTCAATGGTTCCATACTCCCCAGGTTTAAGCCAAATACAGTTAACCTTGATTAAAATGCCGAAGTGTTTAAGTTAATACTAATCCAAGAAAGGAAAAAGCTAACTGGGGTCGAACCCGGATTGAGTTGCCTACGTACTCATAGGGTGAGATCAAACCGAGCGTAGTTCTAGCATGTGAGCCTGTGCCGAGGCTAAGGGTGTGTGTGTGTGTACCAAGGGTGGCTAACATGGACTTATCCGGTAGACTAGGGTTTGGTTGACCGATAAGGGTCAAGTGCATGATATTCAAGCCCAGTAAGCTTAGGGGGTAGTCTGGTAGAGTAAGGTGGAGTCTGGCCCAAGTTAGGGTTGCTAACCGAGGTTAGGCCAAACTAACCATGGTTAGGGTTGCTAACCACAGTTAAATGAATGTGATATATAGCCTGGTAGGCTAAGGGGAAGCCCGGTAGGCTGAAGAAAAGTTCAGTAAACTTGGTTTTTAGGCTCAGTATGCCATAAACCGAAATTAACTATGGTTAGGGTTGCTAACCGGAGTTAAGAGGGATCTAACTGTGGTTAAGGAGAGGGTCAAAGTCACTTTTACGGTCCAGTTATATTTTAGGAATTTCCGTTTAATTTCTCAAAGTTTGTAGGGTTAAGGGGTGCTTAACCGCGGTTAAATGATAACCGGAGGTGTATTTAACCGTGGTTAAGGGTTAAGTGAGGTCTAAGGTGGGGTCTAGGGGGCTAGGTAGGGCCTAAAGTGGCCTCTTACCAGGCCTGGGCACCTGCAAAAGCCCAGAATAAAAACAAAGTTAATGTTAGTAATTGGATTATCGACATTAAGAGCAGTGTTTTTGAATTGTGTTTTTGCCTCTGCTAACTAGGGTTTAGGTGTAACCCATGGTGATTTGAAGGCATGAGAGTGTAGAGGGGACTCCTAGGAGTGATTTGAGTCCAATGTGGGCCCCATGGGATGCCTGGAGTGGGCCCCACAAGGCTGCCAAGCTATTGTGACAGAAACAGCACACTGGCGGTAATTATTCTACCGCCGATATGAAAATAGGCAAAGAACAGAGTGTCGGTAGAAGTTTCACCAATATTCTGTAATTAGGTCTACCAGGAATGGCGGTACTGAGTTTACCGCTATTCCTAGATTTCTCCAAAAATGGGTTTGTGCCCATTGGGGCTATGCACCTATGCTTCCAGGGGTTCCCTCATGATCTTAGGGACCCCCAGAGGATTCTGTTGTGGCCTGAGAGCATTGTGGGAAGTGATATGCCCGTAGGGGTTCACCACACCTATGGACAAGGTGGGTGAACACCCTTTGGGCTTCAAATATTAACTAAACACTAGGAAAATAATAGAAATGTCCCCTGGAGATGACCAGGGGCTCACAGTGATCACGAAAGAGAAAAATGAGGGTAGGGGATGGCCCTACCCGAATGCTCTGCTTCTGCCGAAATGGGAGGTGGTCTATGCACGGTGGTGGTATGCCTTGGTGGTGCTACACGAACAGGGGAGGAGAGAGGTAGGTCCAGGGGAGTCCTGGGACCAAGACCAGGGGAGAGGAGAGGCTGAGAATCACGGTTTTTTGCAGCAGTGGTTCACGTTCAAAAATGTAGACCGTTTAAACCGTAGGGGTGGTTTGGTTTTATAGGGAAAGCCTTGAGGACTTAGGGAGAATTAAAAGGAAGGGGGAGAATGGCATTGGACCTGGTGGTGGTCAACTAAAGGACCTGAGGGCAGAGCTTGAGGTGAGGGTTGAGTGTGCAGGGGTGTTCGCAGACTGCGAACTCGTAACTTGCATATTGTCGGTAGAAAGTCTACCGACAACCTGAAACAAGGCCAAAATAAAATGTCGATAGACCTTCTACCAACATTCTGAGATTTGTTTTGAAATGGGTCTGGCCCTGCACATACAGGTATGGGGGGGTTGTCCTAAGGTTTTTGGGCCTTAAGGGCCCTACTTTTAGGGGTCAGGCCTTGGAGGCCAAGGACTCTAGGGGTCAAGCCCTAATGGCTCTATGGTTAGGCTAGGGCACTGGTTAAGGTCACCTAGGGCTAGGTTTTGACATGAGCTTGACTTCGGGTGAGTCCTAAGATTTAACTAGGGTTAAACTAGGGATAGGTCTTAGGGTTTTAACTAGGGTGTAGTTAGGGTTTAGTTGGGGTTTACCTAGGGTCAGGGTTTTGGTTCTAGGGTTCGACTTAGGGTGAGTCCTAAGACCAACTAGAGGCTTACCTAGGGTGTATGGGACTTGGCAGGGGGTAACCAGGGTTTAGAAGACCTTAACCCTGGTTGGGTGGGGGTGTAAAAATTGGGTGTTTACAAAAAGTATGGCTTCTTCAAGTTGAGGGTATGTTAAGACATCCTTTTTAATTCATCTTTTAGGAACGCATGCATTTAAAATTAGGCACATATTTCAAGAAATTCATGTAAATGGCACAAATGCCGCAGAACTAAATTTCGGGTCTCTACAGAATTCAATTGGATATGTGTCATGTATGGATTGGAAGAGGGAAAAAAAGGCAGAAAATCAAATTAATTTTTTTTCTCTTCCAATCCATATTGACACATATGCAATTGAATTGCAATTGATCTCCTTATTAAGTCCAATTATCCCAAGAACTATTTGAACTCTATTTAAAGAGTTCTTTTGTTGTAGGATTATCATCTTTTAACAACTTTTTGTTGTGTCTTAACCTTACTGTTGAATAGAATATGACTCTACAGTTACATAAAAATTAAGGGTGTTGTTACCGGTATTTACTAACTAGACATTATTTTAATAAGCAAGTTTTATTTTATTAAAGAATGTCTCGTCTATGCGCACCCATACCCCAAACCTCTAAACATTTTTCCTAAAAACTTCTTCTCCTTCTAAGAAGAAACTGCGAAGCTCCTCTTATCTGACCTTTAGAAAGCCGACAAGTTGCAGAAATATGAATTATTTTAAGCTTTTCCTCGTCCTAATAACCTTAAATCCTAGGTTCTTCATTTTTCTTCTCTATGCTAGATTCTCTTTTTGTCAAATTTTAGTTTGTCTTTCATGATCTATATGATCCGTACAATCTTCTTAAGTCGATTATATGAACCACTGTAAGCTTTTCTTCCACACCATTTTCAACGTTGAGTTTCTTATTATCTTTTATTGCTAGCTCTTTTAACCCATACAAATAGGGCTGCAATATATATATGGGATTGGGTATTCCTTTGATACCAATTTATTGGACTTTTAGTTTAGGTCCACAAAAAGGTAATGGATTATCATGTTTTATGATTTTGAGTTTAGAAAGGACACCTTGCCTCTTGTTCCAATGGTGGGCTGTGACTTCTCTCAATCGACAAGTCTCAGGATCCATTCCTCCCCGGAGATGAGTAGTAAGAGCTCCAATCCCCAATGCTACCACTAACCATTGAAACTAACCATAGTAAAATGATATCCCCAGCAAAAAAGAAGTTTAGAATGGTGTATAAATGAAAAATTTATAGGTATTTTTTTTTTCTTTTTGATGTGCTCATAGAATTTGTTACATTTTAATGTAGTACAATTAGCAAGTGATATAATTGGCATCCAGTCGGTAAATAAAAATTAATCAACATTCCTTCCTCTATTCGGGTTATCTTTTACGTGGTTCCGCCAAGAGTGAGCACACTAATAGAACGAATATTGGTCACTGTATCCCGTAGATTGTCCAAGAAGCCTTTTGCACTAAGTGGATACAAAATCCCAAATGAGACAAATTTGATTTCAAGCCAAGTCACTCACAAAATCCCAATGATACAAATTCGATTTCAAGCCAAGTCACTCAATCATGCCTTACCAAAGTATATAAACCCATAAGCCTTCTAGTATTCATAATTGCTCTAACTTTCTTGACCATCCACCAGAGTCTTGGAGGGGTTGCTTGGACTTACCCTTATACCTTCCCAAAAAAAAAAAAAATCGGTCCTCAATAATTAACTTTTTATCACCAAGCTAACCGAACATCGTATTTACGCAGCAATTATTTTTTTAGTGATTATAGAAAGTATTTATTTTATAAAGGTAAATTTTGCATATTACACTTGGTTGCAATCCAGAAAAAAAAAACCCCAATCTAATCTATAGGACTAGCATTCTCCAGATTACAGGAAACAAGGTTTCTTGCAGACCCTTCGAAACTGATGTTTGAAAACTATATACATTTGCAACCTTATGTTAAGTGTACTCATGAAGTTCTCATCACCAAAATATTTTTATCAACACTGAAAAGCATTTCCCTGATAAGTGGGTACCATCCACATAGGAATAACAAAGCTGATAATGTGAACGCTTTTGCGGAACCCATTGTAAAGAATCCATCCAAGCTCCAAGCACCCCCCATTGAAGATTTTCTGGCAGCTGCATCTTTATTAGTGCAATCCGAAAGCCGGAGACAGAGCTGCAGATTGCATTTATTTTATACTTGGCTGCAAAGATATTTGGTGATACCCAATTTGTTGCCTGTTGATCAAGGGTCCCAGAAATCCAGACCGAATTTCTGTAGATTGTGGTGGTACGCTATGATTTGCTCTTTCTCATCAGTGTAGGGGTGACCGAGACAACTCCAATGAGGAACATGGTGGCAATTGTCTTGAAATCGTACAGGTCATCTAGTGACTGCAACTCTCCAAGAGCTATTCCAGCCTGCAAAAAAACAGGGGAGGGGTCAAATATTGTTACCAACCCCTTCTCATGTTGAAGAAAACATATGGCATGTTAAACATCATGGAAGCTAGAGGTATCTTCAACCCTCAAGGTGTTAATATATAAATATCTATTTATTTTATTTTTTCATCCCTCACAGTATAGTTGGCCAACTTATGCATCAATCTTGGTGGTCCAATATGACCAATTCTAGGACTACCATAGCCCAGAGCATAACAATCAGGGATTGTTTGATCTAGATCAATCTGAAGTCATATAGAGCAGGTGGAAATTGTGGCTTAGAAACAAACCGGCAAAGCCCATCCTAGAGTTGGATAACCATTGAACACTACAGATACAAAGGCCTCGGCCTTTGCAAATGTGGAGTGAAAGCACTGCAAACCACAGTAGTGCTTTGCACTATCATGTATTCCCTTCCTATTAGTCATTCGAAAACCCAAATTCCATATGATATGAAAATTAAGATTCTCAAGTACAATACCCTGACAGTGACAAAAGAAGCAGGAACGAGTCCGATGAAGGTTGCCAGGAAGAAAATATGGTAAGGAACATCTACTATTGGTGAAGCTACGTTAATGAATGTGTTCGGAAAGGTGGGGGTTACTCTAAGAAAAAGCATGTAGTTCAATAGTCGCTCTCTTCTTTCAGCCACCTGAAAGAGTAAACAGAAGATTGTAGCTCAATCTGTTAGTAGATAGAAGCAAAGAAGTTCATAGGGAGGAGACAAAATTCACCTGGGCTTGGAAGAAACTCAGTTTGTCTGGCCAGAAAGAGAATACCAAGGGCTTTCCTATCAGTTTTGATAGGAAATAGCATGAAGAAGCACCAGCAGTGGCAGTAAAGACAACCAGAGCCACACCTTTGAAAACTCCAAAAAGGGCTCCAGCGAGCAATGACATGAAAACAGTTCCTGGAATCATGAAAGTCTGCATGAAAATGTAGACTACACAGTACCCCACAAGGACTTGTGCAGTGTAGTCACTTGTGTAGCTCTCAAGGTGATCCCTACAAAAAGAGCACTCAAAAAGTTAATATATCAGGTTGAATTTGTTCATAACTATCAAAAATCAAATACTGAAGACCAGTCTGAACAAGCCATAGATGGTGCAGTTATAGCAGGGAAACACCAAAAAAAGAAAAAAAGTAAAAGAAAAGACAGATAACAGGAACATATAATGTCAACTAGTAGCTATGCTGTAAAGAGGGGACCTCAATTAAGACTTTAAGCCTGTTTTGAAGGTCGTCAAGTTAAGAGTCTGAGAAAAGACCAAAAATGATATTTTTGTTGCAAACAGAAAATTCAACTGAGAATATTTGAATGTACACAGTATTCATTTATAAACCAGGTTGAAACTTTTGCTAACTCGGACTGTTCTCCATGCACAAGCTTGCATCTACACATAAAAAAATGCAAACTTGGGAACTAAAATATCCCGTAAGGAAATAACAGATGACGAAAAAACAACATTGAGAAAAAGTATCTTGGAGAATGCATTAAACCAGGAAACTGCTCGCATGAAGGAGTTAATTGTCTTCAAAGCTCCAGAGAGCAATGAGCAGTGCTGATTCCATCCAATTGCAGTTCAAATTTGCCTCTGATTCCATACTTCTATCCGTACTAAAACTTTTTTTTTTGAAACTATTCTCACTTATTTACTAGTATAGATACTTCATTGAAACCCAACACTGACTAGAGACACAAGATAATTAGGAAACAATTGTTTAGTAACCCTAGAACTAACCTAAATAATGTAATTAGATAGCTGTGTGAAAGTTTTCCACCCAGACTACTCAATCCCGAACTAGATATTACGATGACTGCATAGAATCAAGTGTGTAGAGAGTAAGATGGCTAAAGTGGAAGATATGTGGGGTAATTGAGGCTCTTGATATGAGCTTGGGGTTGAAGGCTTGAAGCCCCTTCTTCACAGTTAAAGGATTCCCCAGAAATCACTTGAGTTGCAAATAGACTTTTGGCAAAAATTGATCCATCATGGTTACCAAGTTAATAGGAACATTATTTCATATAAGACACCACCAATTAAAGCATACATGTTGCACCTATATCGGTTTTTTCAACATAATAGCAAAAAAGAGACTTGGATGATGTTGCGATGGACCAGTTGCCCTGTTTACTCGGCTGATCAGCTCGATTTAATAATTGACATTGGCATCTCACATGATCGATCTAAGAGTGCGTGAAAGTAAGTTTTCACTCACATATTTTTATGTTTCATTAACCTGTAAGCTGTAAATCCAATCAAGAATGCTTTCAAATCATTACAGCCAATTAAAAATGATATTCAGTTAAATTTCTGAGCAGGGCCACACTGTATAAAATCCAATGGTCACAACAAGATATTCCACAAATCAGATAAGACAAATGTCACTGTCAAGGACCACAATTGATTCATCCAATGCAAAAGAAATTGATGAATCAAATATTCCACAAGCACATAATGTCGAGAACTATTTGACAATTATTGCCTAATTCTCATTTTTTTTATCAGTATAAAATGTCACATTCAAACATTTCTCACCTCTGAAACCCAAGGAGATCTTTAGCAAGTAGAGAAAATGTTCAAATGGCAACAAAATCAAGTGAAACTAAGACTCCAAGGTATGAATCACATTTTCTACTCAGGATTTACATATTGATGTTTGCATGTAAGAAGATTAATCTTGTTTTCTTAACTCTTAAGAATCTCTATGTTTCCTTGCTTTATGAGTTCTTCAATGCCATGACTCATGATTCAACTACTTATCTGAAAAAGGACAAAGGAAGTTACTCCCCCTCCTCTCAAGTTTTATGCACATAAATCCTCGATTTCTTGTCATATTTTCTATCATTTACCAGTTATGCAAAATTGGAAAAAGAAATGATATTGCCTTTCTCTGTTCTCCATTACCTCCAACTTTTACTAGTTAAAGCCATAGTCACCAAGTCGGAGTCCAGAAATTATTTGTCTAGGAGAAATTCAAAAGAAAAAAAAATGGCAAAATTCGAAAGACTTCAAGAAAAATCGGGAAAATTTAAAAATGGGATTACTAATTATGACAATTAAAGGGAAGTATTTTCTTATTACTTTTTATTAATCATTTGACCAAAAAGTTATGGGAAATTCACAATTTATTATTATTGTTATTATTAAAACAATGGAGAACTATGTTACTTTGATTACAACATGATGGTTTTATGGATATCACGAGATATCACCAAAATCGTGTTGAATTAAGAGTATAGATCTAAAATAAAGTGGACCTAATGAATATCATATCCATCCATAGCTGTATCAATTGCGAGCAAGCTCTCTAACTTGCACTTGGGGAAACTATGAAATAACATTCTCAACTTCCATAACAATTAGTGTGTAACCAAACGACGTGTTCCTGTTACCATGTCATCAAAGGTCCACTTTGGTTCATTGGGTCCACAAGATTGGCTGCAGGAGTGACAATGAATCTCAGTGGTTAACATAAAATTATGAACATATTTGCTAGATGAATTTGCTGGGTGCGACCATGTATCTGTTTTTACTAAAATGGAATCATTATTTCCAGGAAAAAGACAATAGGAAAGAATTCTCATCCTTCCAATCTTACCACCCTTTCCTGCAAGGCTTACTTTTAACTCAAACTACGTGATCAATCTCCCTTGCCTTGAGCTGCTTCATGCTCTTTTACGATAGATGCCTAAGAGCATGTATGAAGGTGAAAATCATCTGCTAATTCAATCTCCAACAAAGCAAAATATTTTGTTGATTCACAGAAAGTAGCCTCAATATCATCTCTGTATGACTAGGCATTATGTGGAGATAAAACATAAGTGAATGGTAGAAGCTATTAAAATCAATTGTATGGGCTCACTTCCTTTTGAAGGATGAAGAGATCAGTAACATCCCAAACTCACATCCACAAGTTCTGAAGAGTATGAATAAAAGATTGACACTGTAGGACATCTACCTGATTTTCACCAAAATTCAGCTTTTACAAAGTTTTATTTCTCAACTCAATCTTACAACGCATTGAGCATCCAAATAGTCCTACTCTGAAATGATAAACCTGACATATTAGCCAAAATATATTAGATTCATCTTTTCATTGTGTGGCTCCAATAGCATGCTTCTAGTTAACAATGAGGATTTGCTTTATGGAAGTCTGTACTCAACACATGATTCTAATACTGTCAAAATAAGACTCCCGTTAACATCAATTCCTCCATGCATGGATCTGTGCCATGCGTAAAATAAAATTTAGAGTGTCAAGAAATCTCCACTCAATGCATTCAGGCGTTTAGCACACCAAGTGTCCAGTTCCGATATTATGAGTAACTCAATCTTAATTTCTAGACAACATGCTACAAACAAATACGAAATCAATTCAACTCTTTAGGGTGTGTTCATTTGAAAAGAAAGTGGGTGAGAGAATAAAAGAAAGGAAAAAGAAAAGAAAAAACTAAATTTTCTTTCAAAGTAACCATAAAAAAGATGGAGAGTTTTTGGGAGAAGATTTTTGAACGGTTGTCACTATTTAAAAAGTGAAAGAAAAGGAAAGTGTATTTTCTTGCGCACCAAAGGTTGGGAAATTGCAAGAAAACTCAATTTTCTTTTACTTTCCCTCACTTGCTCAACAAAGGAACACACCCTTATTGCTAAAGCTAATTATAACAAAATACCCTACAAATTTAGTCTTCAGTCCGTTCTTTTGCTGAGACTTAGTCCGGCACTTTGCAAGTTTTGTCAATGGACAATATGCATTTTCTTTTGAGAACTAGACATATCGATGCTTTTCATCTATTGGGTTGCAATTCCCATAAGACTTTAAATGCAGCAAAATGAATGATTTCAAATCCCATTAAAAAAAATGGTGGGACTTGAAATCTCATGATGAAAAGAATTAATTTTGTTAAAAACCTTGACAAAGTGACTCAAATTTCCTACCAAGTACCAACTAGCAATCAAGAGCTACACTACCGAAAATCAGAATTTATATACCCAAAAATCAAAATAAAATTCTTACATTGTCCCTATTCCATGTTCAATCAAGAGCTACACTACCGAAAACAACAAAATCACCCAAAGCAACAGAAATTCAGGATACCTAATTACCTACCAACTACTTATTCAGATACAACAAACCCTAATTATTTTCACATCCATAAACAAAGAAGTCAAAAACTAAACCAGAGTCCCATAACACCCACCACCCCCAAAAATTACCTGAGTATTTGAAGATCTTGGAGACTCCGAGGCAACTTGAGGAAGCTGTAATCGGAAGCCGGCATTGTTAGATAAACACCAAGAAGACCCAAAACAAAGAAGAGAACGACTGTGGAAGCAACCGCCATTTCCCAAAAGGTTAAAGGAAACTTCGATTCATTGCTATTGTACACGATTTCTGCTCTCTTCTCCATCTCTGATTTTCTTCCTCTGCTCAAAAATCGATGAAAAACAATTACGGCTTTTGGTTTCTAATTGAGGTGATTCAAATCAGCTGAATTTGAAGAAGACAGTCGAAGTATCGAAACCCTAGCTTCTTCTTCACCTTCTCTGTTGCATCAAAATATCTCTGAAAGAGCAAAGAAATGAATATTCGCTGGTTAGAGTGTGAATCAAAATTCCAACCAACCGTCGCTTGACACGTGCGCCACATGGTTTCAGACTTCAGACCGCCGCAAGCAATCATTGTGATGTAGTGAAGAAACCAAATTCACGATGTGCTGTGCTTGTCTAGCTCTACTGGCGTCACGCAATTGCAGAAACTCAAAATGACTAAATCATCCTTTCATTTTGATTCCTTATTTATTGAAAGAGTCCTGTGATGGACCTCATATGTTTTGATTCCTTATTTACAGAGTCCTGTGATGTGACCTTAGCTGGCCGTAGTGATCCCGTGTCCGTTTTTTTACCTGATCTTCTTAATCATGGTAAAGCTTTTTAAGAATCTCATGTACCGGTTATATCACTTCAACAATCCTAAACGGTATATCGAACCAATATATAAAAACCACATGTCTAATTTTTAAGAAGGAAAATAGTCACTTCTTAGGCCGAGAAGGTGACTTTCCGCCTTGTCCCTCCTTTTTGGGTCCACGTGTTTTTTTTTTCTCTTATTTATTGTGGATATGATTCAACCATCACTAAAGTTCACACATCTATCCTTGGTTTTTAGAAAAAATATTTTTAAAAAAATTAACCACCAGAGATGGTTAATTTTTTAACCATAATTCCAAGTGTTTTTGAGAGCAAGGAGGAATAGTCCCCTCCTCGGCCTGAGGAGGTGACTATTGCTCTTTTAAAAAATACCCACATCAGTTGGCTCAAGAAATTAATAGCAAAAACATTTTCTTTTTCTCTCCCAAATTTCATTCCCACCAAAGGGCAAACCTCCTCTTTCGTCCAAAATTTGCAGCGCCATCCACACCGTTCAGCGCCCCACACAGTTCATCACATCACCGGCACTTCTCACCGACGCCACCTCATCCTTCTCCGAATTTCTCGGCAACCCATCGTCAGGAAATACTGCCCACTTCAGTACAAGGTTGAAGTTTAAAAAAATCCCTAAAACCAAAATCCCAATAAAACTTCAAGTTCAGTCTCTTCCTAAAAGGCTACGAACACCAAAGTATCACCGCCCAATTGAAAGCTCCGTGATGGGACCGGCCATGCCATTGATCGTCTTGGCTTCCGCTTCTAAGGCAACTATTACTTCCAAGAGCAACGTAATACCCCTTCTCCTTTCTTTCGTTGTCATCTCTCATTTCTTTCATATACTTTTCTTTTTCCAATTAAATCAGTTATGTGAATGTTATTTGTGTCGCATTCCTCTTTCTGAAATTTACTATGGCCAGCTTAGATCACTTTTACACAATGTAGACAACTTGTTTGTTTAAATGTAATATTCATTTTTCTTAATGCAAAACATATCTTTTCGGTGGTCTTGTATATTAAGTTTTGCTCATATTTTCTCACTTTCTTAGAGATGGTTATTTTAAGACTTATTTTCTCCATAAATTAGTATACGAAATCACATTTGCATAATTTAACATGTGTAACCCACATCATTTAACATGTAAAGATATAATCGCATAGTTTAGCACATAATTGCATAATTTAGCATGTGAAGACTTAATTGTATGATGATCATCTATAATATTCGAATCAAACATCACCTATCATTTTCATTCATACACACATAAAATTCCTAACCCTAGATTCCTTCCTTTGCATACATAAACCCCCAAATCCTAGGTCTATTTATAGTGTAGGAGGGTTAAAAACCCTAAAAACCTACAATTCTCCAAATCTTGAAAATTGCATTTAGATCGATCAGAGGTTCACATAAATTTTTCTGATATTGTCCGATCGATCGGGGGTCGGAGGTTCTGTTTTTTCCACTTTTTCATTTGTTTAAGCATTTTAAACACCCTACACCATTTAGTTATCCTTAAACACACATATGGACATATTATTAATGATTATACCCCTATTAAATAAGGTAATAAATTGAATTTAATCCCAGGTCTCTACATATATAGTAGCATTCTAATGAGTCATGCTCATTAAAGCATTTAATGAGCGGTCTCTAATAACGTGACATGTGCCGGGTTGCTCAAAAATTCAACCGTTGGATGTCAAGATGGGTCTACCTAGAGACACGTGAGACATTTATAGACCAACCGATTGAATATTGAAGATTAATTATTTCTATAACCTAGATAAGGCCTAGGGGTTAATGCTGATAAACTAGGGTCTAATCGAACAGTCTAAACATGTTTGATCAGACTAACTTTTTGACATGTCTCTCAATGGAACCACCTTAACATCTAATCGTCGGATTTAAAAAAAGATTGCCACATGTCATCATTCTAGAGAGACCACTCATTAAAAGCTTTAATGAGCATGGCTCATTAGTATCTTTTTGACATGTCTCTAAATAAATAATATTATTTATTTATTCAAATATTAAGTAATATATTTTAAGAATATTTCATAAATTTTATTTTTAATTGTATTAGTTTTTTATTATTTGATGTACATTATTATTTGTATTAATTAATTTTATAATAATAATTTATTATTATTTTAATAACATTTATAGGAAAATCATAAGTTATTTAGTATTAAACTTAAATTAATACACCCCAAGAGTTGGAGATAAGAGAGAACTCTATAATAGTGGAGATAGATAGGACTCTAGGATGAGATAGTGGGTCCCAAACCTGTAAGAGTTGGAGATAAGAGAGGAGTCTATAATAGTGGAGATAGAGAGGGCTCTAGGATGAAATAGTGGGTCCCAAATTTGAATGGTGGAGATTAAAGAGAAAAGTCACATGTCATCTCAAAAATAGAACTTATGAGATTGGAGGGATTGAAGTTCGGAGAGCAAAGAGTTTGATAACTGATGACCTAAATCAAATGGTGGAGATTAAAGAGGGATGTCACATGGCATCCCTAGGATTGAACGTATAAGTGTTTTGGGAGGTAGAGATGTGTGAGAGAAAATTTAGGAGAGGTTAAAGGTTGTTTTGTTTGACGTCAGTTAGTAAAGATGTATTGTTTGATAACTGATGACCTAAATCAAATGGTGGAGATTAAATAGGGAAGCCATATGGCATCCCTATGATTGAACGTATAGGATTCGAGAGATTGGAGTTTGGAGAGCAGGGAGAAAGTCTTATTTCTTTATATATATACTAGCAAATACCCCATGCAAGGCACGAGATGAAGAAAGGCCTTAATTTTTAAAAACATATTAAAAATTATTATTATCATGTTATACTTCAAATATGAAAAAGTATAGAGAGAAAAAATATATGCAAACAATATTTAAATAAATTGAGGTTTTATTATTTAATTTAGAAAAAATAATATTTTTAATGAAAGATTTTATAAAGTGGATGATCAATTAATATAACCTTTAGAGAGTTGTGATGTAAGAAGTATTATTTAATGCATTTAATAATTAATTAAGTGGAGATCCTATTACTTAATTTAGGAAAAAAATTATTTTTAATTGAGGGTTAAGAATTTTATAAAGTGGATGATCAATTAATAGGGAGATTGAGGGTCCAACATTTAGAGAGTTTGTGATAGAAGAAGTATCATTGTTTAAGATGACAGTGGTTTATATGGGATGTATAAAAGTTAATTCATTTAACAATTTAAATAGGAGAATGATCATAATGTAACTCACTAATTATGAATATAAATGGGTGCCCAAAAAGATGAGTAGAAACAATAACATTTCAAAAAGGAAAAAATAGCAGTGATTAGCGGATCACAAATTCAACTATGTAACTGAATGTTGGTCTACGTGTCCCTTTTAACACCCTTTTTAGCTATGGTTAAGCCTACTAAATTAAGGTTAATTTTTTGTTTAAAAAATCCAAGGTTGGATCGAGAGAACCTAAGGGTAAGTGGATCTTAATCATAGTTTGTGGGTGTTATAAGGGGCGTGTGAAGCAATGAGTGCTTCCCTTTCAAAACATAGAACATGTTACAATAGTAGATATAAGATATAAAACTTGGGTGAAGTGGACTCATTGTCCCCCGGAAGTAAGAAGGTCGATTAAGACACCGAAAAGAGGATTTGGGGGATCTTTTCTCCTGCATAGGACCATCTCTCTAGGATGCTCTTGGTTTCTCTAACTTTCAGTATACTTTAACTCTCTAAATTCTGAACAACACCTCATATACTCTCACCCTTTTAAAATTCTGAACTATACAATAACGCTTCCTGATTTATCAACAAATCTCCAAACACATAAATATAGTTTTAGATCGTCACTTGTGCCATTTCTTAGTCATACTTCCTTCCATTGTAAACATGCAGGAGAAGTTTGATATATAATGCATTACACAAATGCTAATGTAAGTTTGATCTTTATAGTATTTGCATGCATGTACAGAGTAGATAAAGGAAACCAAATAACTATGTATTCCTTTGTTCAACCATTGCAGAGAACCGCAATAAATTTCACCCCATCAGTGCCACTATATGCAGTAGAAGTTGCACTCCAAGCTGTACTATATGCTGCTTGTCCACCAACACTTGTAGCACCATACCCTGCCCCTCTAGCATGACTGCCTGCAACCCCTTATGCACCGGCTACAACCTGCATGCACTCATGTCAGGCAACCCCTTATGCACTGACTACAACTTGCATGTGCTCATCTCATTCTCGACTTTTGGCCAGGTTTTATTGTTGAGGGATAAAAGCAGAAAAGACATCCAATGGCCGTGGTTAGAAATGAGGAACCCCGAGGCACTGTTCTGAAGATGAAAGTACCCATCTTTGGACTACCATGCCATATACCTGGTGAGCAGACATGGGGCTGAAATCTCCCATTTGTTAGGTTTCAAAAGCCCAAATATTTTGAGATAGAGAGAGAGTGGGGAGGGGACTTGGGAGACATGGGAGGAATGTATGAGTTTTTAAAGTGGTAGTAGGGATGTCACGGAAGGCAAACAGATGCAGTATTTTTTTAAATGCTTGTATTTATTTATAGGTAAAACCATAGAGAAAGAGAGGATGTGGGTGATTCCTAATAAATTGCAAATAGTGGTGGAGTCTTCTTCCAAATAAATTGCAAATAGTGGTGGGGTCTAAATCGTTTCATCTTCTTAAGTTATAAAGATAGAGGTTGAATGAAATAGCAAGGGTGATTCTTAATAAATTGAAAAATAAAACGTTATTATGGGGAATCAGAATTAAGAGGATAAAAATAATTAATACTCAGTTATTATGGGGAATCAGAATTAAGAGGATAAAAATAATTAATACTGATTTTATGGATCATTAAATTAGGAGTGGTCATATAAATTAATTTAGAGAAAATAAAGGATACCAAATATATGATGTGGCATCTTTTCATTGGATAAATCAAAGAGACATGCCATGTAAGACGACACATGGTGTCAACCTGAAGAGAGAATTGAGAGATTTTAGATATGTCATATAGCATCAACCAGCATATAGTATTAGTATAGATAGATAAATAGATATATATTTGATAATGCGGGTCCGTATCTGGGCCTCTTAGAGCCCCCGACTAATTAATCCCACGAGCCGTGCAAATCCCCTCACTCTACACAATTGAGATAGCCGGGATAAATCCCCAAGAGTGGCCAACAAGGGGAAGGGAGCGTGGTCTTGGCCGCTAACCCAACCCCTCGTTGGTTCCATAAGTACAATATAGCGACCCCCAGATCTTCGAATGTTACGTGTCTTTTTGGAAAACAAAGGAAAATAGAAGAAAGGTTCTCTTCGAGGTGAACCCAAAACCTCCAATGGCTTACTTCAAGGGCAGCCTTCCTCCACAAGATCGAATACGATCAGATTTTGATAAACTGCATAATATTCTCATTGAGATTCAAGTAACTTAAATACATAGGACTCTAACTGACTCCACTACTCCACTACTTTCTAAACAGTATCCACTACTTCCTTAGACACCCATACGTATTAACTGACTCCACTACTTCCTAGACACCCCCACATATTAGATAATTCCCCTATATTCTCTCTAAGACTCCTACCAACAGTAAAATTGATTAACTAACTCCACATACATATCTAACAAAGGACACGTAGACTATATTTACAAATTGATACGTGTAAGGGATAAAATTCGTAAAAACTAATTAACGTTGGGGAACGAGCTAGCTTTTGTTGTTTTGTGCACGAAAGTGACACGTGGACATGTGTTTAAGTCACGTGCTTAAAATAAGAAGGATAAACACTATCTGATGCACAGCGTTCACGTTGCATAAATTACGTCGTATCTGTGGTCTTGCGAACAACGTTTTCGTTGTGGTTTTGACAACGTGTTCGTTGTCTTATGCACAACGTAAACGTTATATTCTCGACAACGTTTTCGTTGTTAAATGAACAACGAGTCCGTTGTAACTCAGATAAAGATGTCAAGGTCATATTTTAAGACATATACAACGTACCCGAGCTCGAGTCAACAACGAGACCGACTCGCGGGAGGAAGTGATCAGGAGGCGATTGGTTATTCTGACAAGTAGGCCGAAAGCACTGTCTTGGCATTTAATGCTGGTCACTTCTGTGTGCTGTCAGACCCAACCGACTGAACTCGTGGTAGGCTTTCACGTGTGATGCAATAGGTGGCAGATTTTACTAATATATTTGGTAATGAGTGCAGGGCACGTGGTATGGGCATCTATGGTCATCTATGGCCATACCAAGGTTAACCTATAAATACCCCGAGAATTTCAGTGTTAAAGGGATCCAAAGAGGCATATATTTTTCAGTGCTATTGTGCGTCTTACTGTTCATCATCTTCTCCACCTACTTACTTTATCATCGGAGTGCAGGTCAGGGTATCACACCCTTCAACTCCTACCTTCCACCAGTAAACCAGAGTGTGAACAGTTACAGCTGACATGTGTCCTTTCCGGTATATTTCCCTTTCAAAATTGGCGCCGTCTGTGGGAAATCATAAACAAACCTCCCTTAGCTCTTTTTGATCATGACTGATCAAACATCTGTGCCCGGGCGTGAGAATCAAACCCTTCAAGCCACCCCATTCGCACCTTCTGTCGTGCAGACTTTCATTCCTGGGATCTGTCCATCGTCTGACCTGCCAGAAAGGACCATGCTTCCCCCCATTGAGCCTTCTGTCTCTGATCGTATTTTAATGATGTTGCAAAGACAGCAGTCTGCTCTGGATCAGATCACCAGACACCAGTAGATGATGCAAGAAAGGCTTGATGCATTCGAGCATAGCAGACTCGAAGTGGATGATGGGCCATCTCAGAGACCATCAGTGAGACGTCAGCTTGACTTCTCTTCTCCCCCATTAGCATCAGAGAACCGTGACACCAGGTTCGTGCTTCCTCCTACTGAGAGGGAGGCAAGACAACCTCCAGTTCGTGCGGAGCAGAGAGTCCCTTCTGATCGTATTGATTTGCAAGAAGGAGCAGGACAAGAAGATTCGAGAGGTGTTGCCGAAGGAGCGGTTGCTCAGAAGACTTGGATGACGTCCAAGGAGGTGGAGGCAATGATCAACGCTCGTGTCAAGAGTATGAAAGGAGGGATTCCTGATCACTTTGCTCAGTCAGCAAAGGACAACATCGAGAACTCTCCTTTCACAGATGTCATCAATCAGTCATACACTTCTTCCAAGTTTATGACCCCAATCTTCCCCATGTACACCGGGAAAACGGATCCGGATGAGCACTTATTTGACTTCAAGCATGCGATGGTTGTTCGCAATCCAGATGATAATCTGTATTGCAAGGCCTTCCCCAATAGCCTGGCAGGAGCGACATCAAGATGGTTTCGCAATCTGCCTCCTGGTTCAATCAGCAACTTCTCCGAACTCAGGTCAGCTTTTATTGATCAGTTCATTATCAATAAAAAGAAGAAGGCAGGTGCAGATACTCTCTTCTCTTTAAGGATGAAACCGACAGAATCCTTAAGAGACTTCATTTCGCGCTTCACTGACAAAGTCCATAGCATCGATAAAGTCGATGAAGGGAGTTGTATTGCTGCTTTTAAGAATGCTATCCCCAGGCATTCCGAGCTCTATAAATCCCTGGCTCTTGACTATCCTATCAAGATGGACGAGATGATGGTTCGTGCAACCAAGTACGGAAGGTACGAAGATGATGTTTCCGTTGTGCCAAAGCCAAGGATGAGAGGGGTGGACGTGATAGAGAAAGTACGCCGGTCGTCTAAGAGGAAGGAGAAGAGGCAGAGGTATGAGTCTTCATCATCAGAGGACTCACCACCTAGGAAGCAGAAGGAGAAAGTAGTGTATGTGACTCAGCGGGATCAGCCGGTTCGGCGCCCGTATGAATGTAATTACAATCAATCCCAGCAGCAGGGTAGGACGGAAAGACGTCCTAACCCGAACTTTCAGCAGCAAGCAAGGCAGCATTATCAGCCCCGCCAGGAGCAGCCAGAAGTGCAGCGAGAGAGAGGTGTTCAGCCTAGCGAGAAGCGACCTTTTGCAGCTCGGGCAGATTCCATTCATTTTACTGCTAGTCCAGCGACCATCATGAAGTCAATAGAGGGCCAAGCGTATTTCGAATGGCCTGCTAGAGCTGTATAAGATGTTACGTCGGGGCCACGGGCACATGAGTATTGTCATTATCATAAATGTCGTGGTTATCTTACAAACCGATGTTGCATATTTAGGGAGTATTTGGAGAGACTGGTCCAGGAAGGGTACTTAGGAGAGTATCTCAGTTCCAATAATGGTAGCATGATGCGTACCAGATAACCGTTATCCCAACCCCGTACAGGAGAGCCTGCCAGTAATCCAAGTACCAGTGGAGGAGGACGAGGGGGAGACCCTTTGGGCACTATCAACGTCATTTACCGTGTGCGAGCACCAGATGAGGACGTAGAGAGAGACTTCAGAGCAAAGAAGAGGAAGATGTCTCACGAAGCTGAGGTTTGTCAGGTGCAGATGTCTGCAAGAAGCATGGGGCAGGCGCTTACTTTCACTGATCATGATATGACAACGGTAATCCGGCCTCATTATGATGCTTTTGTTCTCACCATGAGAATAGGAGATTTCGACATCAAAATGGTGCTTGTAGATTCCGGGAGTGGGGCAGACATCTTGTATCTTCATGCTTTCACTCAGATGAAGTTGGATCCGTCCGTTCTCATCTCTGCTCAGAATCCGCTGTTTGGGTTTGATGGCAGTTCGATGAAACCGTTAGGTGACGTCGTCTTATCCGTTGTGGCAGGACCCGTTGTCCTACAAACCAGGTTCTCTGTTCTGGATGCTCCATCGCCTTACAACGTAATCTTGGGTCGATGGTGGACCCATGAGATGAAGGCAGTTCCCTCCTCGTACTATCAGGTGTTGAAATATCCGACGCAGGACGGACCCCAGGAGATCAGATGGGATCAATTGGCGTCGCAGAAGTGTGATTTTCCTCCTTCCGTTGTGCCCAAATAGCAATTACAGGTCGACTCCGTTGTGGAAGAGAGCTCGGAGGCCACGTTGTGCAGACCTTCCGTTAAGCCCACAAAGGCAGTCAATCTGGAAACGGAAGAAGAGCCAAAGATGTTGCAGATCGGGACGAGCTTGACAACGGACGAAGAGGGCTAGTTGCTGGAATTTTTGAAGAGGAACCTTGATGTCTTTGCATGGTCGCACAAAGATATGACAGGCATCAATCCGAGCATTATCTGCCACCACCTCAACGTTGATCCTGCTGTCCCTCCGGTGAAGCAGAAACCTCGGAGACTTGCCCCAACCTATCATGATGCAGTGAATGAAGAGATAGACAAGCTGATCCAGTTTGGGTTCATCCAAGAAGTGCAGTATCCTGATTGGATAGCTAATATAGTAGCTGTACCCAAGAAGAATGGGAAGGTAAGAGTTTGCATTGACTTCACTGGTGTCAATAGAACATGTCCCAAAGACTTTTTCCCTATGCCAAGGATTGATAAGCTCATCAATGCCACTGCTGGTCATGAAATGTTATCATTTATGGATGGTTATTCGGGCTATAATCAAATTCTCCTTGCGGAAGAAGATCAAGAGAAAACTACTTTCATTACAGAGCGTGGCTTGTTCTGTTATCGTGTTATGCCTTTTGGTCTGAAGAATGCTGGTGCCACGTATCAGCGTCTGATGAATCTCATGTTTGGGCCACTCCTCGGCAAAACGGTTGAAGTTTATATTGATGACATCGTTGTGAAGAGCCGACTTCGGAATACCCTTGTGATGGACCTTGCTGAGCCCTTCTCTATTCTGAGAACTTTCAATTTGAAGATAAACCCAGAGAAGTGTACTTTCGGAGTTACCTCTGGTAAATTCTTGGGATATCTTGTGAGTCAGCGGGGTATTAAAGCTAATCCAACTCAGATTCGAGCTCTGCTGGACATGCCGGAGCCCAAGTCGAAGAATGAGATTCAGAAGTTAACAGGGCGTATCGCTGCACTCAATCGGTTTATCTCCAAGTCATCTGATCGTTGTAAACCCCTCTTTGAACTCTTGAGGAAGAATTCTATTTTTGCGTGGATGCCAGAGTGTTCTCGAGCTTTCATTGCTTTGAAAGAGTATTTAGGCTCAGCCCCTATTCTCTTCGTCCCTGAGCCAGGTGAAGTCTTGTATCTGTATCTTTCTATCTCAGAGCAGGCCATTGGCTCAGTCTTGGTCCGGTGTTGTGGCGGCGTTGAGAGGCCTGTATATTTCATCAGTAAAACTTTTCTCAAGGCAGAATGTAATTATAGCAAGCTCGAGAGGGTGTGTCTTGCTCTTGTCTTTTCTGCTGAAAAGCTTCGTCCTTACTTTCATGCTTATACTGTCGTTGTCATAGTATCCTTTGAAAGTCGTGTTGGGACGACCCGAGTTGGTGGGGAGGATGTCAAAGTGGGCTATAGCTCTGAGTGAGTTCGACATTCAGTATAGAGTGAGAAGTTCAGAGAAGGGGCAAGCAATGGCAGGATTCCTTTCTGACTTCCCTGTGGAGGAGGCAGAGGAGGTGATTGCTGATCTTCGTGAGCTCCCTGATGAGGTTGACAACGAGGATATCGTTGTAGATGGAGATGAATCATCAGAATGGGTTGATTGGCTGTTGTACGTAGATGGATCTTCTAACTCGAGTGGTTCAGGACTTGGTGCTGTGCTCATTAGTCAGGAAAACATAAAAGTATAGAAGATGTTACGTCTTGGGTTTACTGCCTCCAACAACGAAGCTAAGTACGAAGCATTGCTGCTTGGCTTGCAGAGTGCGCACGAGCTGGAGGTCTCTAGATTGAGAGTTTTTTGTGATTCACAGCTTGTAGTGAATCAGGTGAATGGAGACTATGAATGCAAGGATGATCGAATGAAACAGTATACTGCACTCATTTGTTTGCAGTGTGAAGCATTCACCGTTGTAGAGATCAAGCACACCTGAAGAGATGAGAATAGGCATGCTGATGCTTTGGCTTATCTTGCATCCATGATGCAGTCTGATGAACCCAAGGCCATCCTTATGGAATATAAAGAATATCCTTCGATAGCATTCCAGTCGCAGCGGGATGTATGTTTTGTTAATCCAGTACGAAGTTGGATGACAGGGTTGACGGTCTACTTGAAAGATGAAGTTCTTCCTATCATTGCAAAAGAATCAAGACGTATCCAGTTCAAGGCACCTTGTTATGTCCTGGTGCAGGGAGAGTTATATAAAAAGTCTTTCGGGGGACCTTTGTTGAAGTGTGTTCATCCTATAGATGTGGAGAGGAATCTTGCTGAGCTTCATGAAGGTATTTGTTGCATACATTCTGGGGGGAGAACGATAGCTCATCGAGCTCTGAGGCAAGGATACATCTGGCCTTACATGCAAGCTGATACTCAGAAGTATGTGAAGAAGTGCAACCAGTGTCAACGATATGCTCGTTTAATTCATGCTCCAGCTCAAGAGCTTAACACTGTCTCTCAACCTTGGCCATTTGCATGATGGGGCCTTGATATTATGGGACCTTTCCCTAAAGCCCCAGGGAATCTAATCTTTCTCCTCGGGGCAACTGATTACTTCTCTCGTTGGATTGAAGCCGTTCCTCTTTCTCGTATCAGAGAATAAGAAGTGAAGAAGTTCATGTGGGAGCACATCGTCTGTAGGTTCGGCATACCTCAGTCTATTATCACTGACAACGGGAAACAGTTCTCAGGACGTATCATTGCAGACTTTTGCAGCGAATTTAAGATCAAACATATTTTCTCGTCTCCATATTATCCTCAGGGGAATGGATTGGCTGAAGCAGCTAATAAAAATATATTGAATGTCTTGAAGAGAAGATTGGAAGACTCGTAAGGGAAGTGGACTACCGAGCTGCATAACGTGTTGTGGGGATATAGGACGACACCGAGGAGTCCTACAAACGAAACACCTTTCTCTTTGGCTTATGGCATGGAAGCTGTCATTCCTACTGAGATTAGTTTGCCCACAATACGCTCTTGGCATAGCAAGAAGAAGGGTGAAGAGAAAGACAAGAACGCTGAGCTCATGGCCGTTCACCTCGACTTGTTAGAGGAAAAGCGAGAAGATGCCAGCATTCAAATGAGGAGATACCAGCAACAGCTAAGGAAGGCATACAACCGAAAAGTACAGCGAAGGGTCCTTCAGGTCAGAGATTTCGTTCTCCGAAAAGTATTCCAGAATACCAGGGAGATTAACAGTGGCAAGTTGGGACCTAATTGGGAAGGACCTTATATCGTAGAACGATTGGGGAGTCCTGGAGTTTGCTACTTGAAAGATCTACAAGGTAATCTTATCCAAAAATCCTGGAACATTATGAACTTAAGGCAATTCTTTCAATAGAATCTGTGATGAATAAATGAGTTATTGCAATAAGGAGTTTTCCAGAGTTTTTACATGAGCATTTAAATTACATTGCTATGAAGTTTTGCGTCAATTCGTTATCTGGAATATCAGTGTAATATTGTGAATGTTTTGCAAATTCAAATAAAATTTCGCTTGAACAGCATACTCACAACGAGACACTAGTGGCTTATCCTAAGGATGTCATCTGAGCAAATCCAGTGGCTTATCCTAATGACATCCTCTGAGCAAGTGTCTCTAAACTGAGTTACATTATGTTCATCTTATGAAATTTTATTTGTCAGATTACATTCACAGTGAACTACATAACGATGTATCTAGGCATATTTCTCTTTTCCGTTGTGTGTATGATTCAGAGTGCTTTGTTCGATGTGTGCATCAATCATTACGAAGAAGCTTCATATACATACACTTAAGTGCCTACGTTGTGAGCTATTATGTTCATGTCTGATTCTATGATCCGTAAAACATGTCCATACACTTATGTTATATTCTTTCTTGTATGCATACGTTGTGCAAGCTCCGCAAATTCCAGTTACACTACAAAGATTAAAGAAAGGTGCAAATGAAAGAAAGAAAAATTGATCATTCATTTAAAGAAACCCATTGCTGGGTAAAGTACAGAAAACCCCATGACACGGGGAAAAAGATGATGCATTACAACTAACGAGAAAGAGAAACAAAGAAGGAGAAATCAAGTTTCAGCAGTAGCAGCAGGGGCAGTAGGAGGGGAGACAGTAGAATCAACAGCATCAGCACCAATAGCTTCGGCGGCAGCAAGAGGATCTTCAGCAACAGGAGGAGCTTCAGGAGCAGCTGGCTCAAAGTATGGTTCAGCAGGAAGGGGTGCAGAACCTTCGAAGGGGTGTGGCTTCTCGACTCCTTCAACTTCGGTCTCGTTGTTGAGGTCGATGACATCCTTGCTCTGGAGCTCGGAGAAGGTGGTCACATCCTCCTCGTTGTCCTCCTTCAGTCGACTTTGTTGTCGGAGCATGTTCATCGCCTCCTTCTCGGTCTCTGCCCTATCCTCATCGAGAAGAGTATCCAACTGAGACTGATAGTGTTGTTGCAGTCTCATGGTCACCGCCTGCTCGATGACCCCTTCAGCCTTTTTGGCTTCCTCGAGCTCTTCCATCAGCGTCGCTTTCGCTGCCTCAGCTTCCTCAAGTTGTCTGCTCAGAGCCTGGGAGACGAGCTCTAACTCGCTGATTCAGAGAACGGCATTCTCCACATCTTGTTTGGCTTTCTTTTCTCCCTCCTTTGCTTCTCGAGCTTCGCCTTCAGCCTTCTCTTGCCCCTTGAAGGCGGCAATAAACTTCTCCTCCACCCGCACCACTTCAGCTCGGGCATGAGACAGGTCGAACTCAATCTTGAGTCGGTCATCGGCCAAAGTTCTCTCCAGCGTCTCAGTCCTTTCTTGCCAGTAGCTGATGGATTCTTTGAGATGATTGTAGTGGTAGGTACTACGATCACATAACTAGTGGAGAAGGACGTTCAGCTATAACAAGAATGATAAGAAATATCAGTATACCACAACGAGAATGAAACAAGCAGATAGGAAAGAGAGAACAGAAATCATACCGAGGCCATGGACTGGCAGGCTGCATAAGACATCTGGGGCAAGGACATCTTGCCAGCATCAGCGATGTCCTTGGGAATCCTCATGGAATGAATCAAGGCCCGAGTAACCTTCTCCGATGTCTGCACCGAGTCGTTAACGGTGGGCCTTCCGTAACGCGTGAAGTCGGGTGACCAGTCTATTTCCTCTGAAGGTGGTGCTCCAATTGGCAGACGCGCTGTGGTCGTCTCCGTTGTGGCAACAGCAACCAGAGCGGAGCTCGAAGCAATTGGGGCAGCCACAGCTTGAGTAGCAGCAAGTATTGTGCTGACTACTGGCGTTCCCGTTGTAGCTTTAGCTCCTTGGTGTGTTGCAGGAGCAGAGGGAGAAGGAGTGGCAGTACGTGCATTGTCCTTCTCACGGCGCTGTTCCCCCTTTCTTTTCTTTCTGGCCTCGAACTCGGCATGCGTTAGAATCTTCCGTTTCGGCTCGGAAGGTGCCGCTCCCGTTGTGGAAGGAACTGTCTTTGGAGGAGGTGGAAGAGGAGGCAGCACAGTTGCAGGACGAGCGGTCCTTGGCTTTCTGATTAATGCTGGAGGGTTGGTGCTGACCATTTCTTCTTCTGAACTCGGTTCAACTGTGGGAGAGGAAGAGGAGGCGCCTTGTTGCTTTTGTGAAGATGGGTTCGAGCTACCGAAGCAACTCCAAGTATCAGGTGGCAGCGGTGTCCACCGGATGTACTCCCCACCTCTCACTCGCTTGATGTTTGTAAGTAGACCTTCTTCTTCTGGCGCGAGTTTTTTGAACGAGAGTTTCTTCCCTTCTACTGCAAAGAGCAAAAACAAACAGCGTGGGACAACGGAAGTAAGTAGGACGAACAAAAGTAACAGACAACGGACGCTGGGATGGAGAGACAGAAGAACTACTGTACAACGGACAACGGACAACGGACAACGGTATTGTGTTACCTGGTTTATCTTGGAAAACATTGGGCACAGTGGAAGTCTCTGCCTTCCAGCCCCCAGAGACAACGAATGGAGTTGCCTTCCACCCTCTTTCTCTGTCCAGGATGCCGGAGACAAGGTCTGGGTACAACGGCTTCTTGTTCCAGGAGTAATAGTTGTAAGGGCCATCGTCAGTACCTCGGCATCTGACGGCATGGCAGAAGTAGAAGAGGTGTCTAGCTTCTATAGGGAATCCATCCTTGATAAATTTAATCATCATGGACATATATTTGTAGAAGCTGGGGTGCATTTGCCCCGGAGCAAGGTGTAGAGTGGAAAGGACTTCGTCCAGTACGGGATGTAAAGGAAATCGAGGCCAGCTTCGAGTTGGGAGAGATAGGCAACGATACAGGCTGATCGTTTATCAATATGAGCATCTTCCCTTTTGAAGTGAAGGTTGACGTGGGAAGGAAACTCGAAACGTTCCCTAAAATGGTTAAGGTATGCTAACTGTTGTTGGCGTAGGGTGAAAGATTTTTCTATGTAGGCACCATACGGTGCACTACCAGTGCAACTAGCCTCATCTTCGGTTTGACCTCTAACTTCATCTATCCTAATGGATTCTATGGGGATCTCGGCAGCTATGGATTGATGGGGGCGGAACAAAGAACAGTAGGCTTTTAAAGAATGGGCAGATTGGACAGACAGATGACAGAGAAGAAGAAAAAGAAGCAAAGAAGAGAAAGAGAGGAAGAATCAATAAAGACAGTAAGAAAAAGAGTAAGAGCGTACCACAAACAGAAAGACGAGAGAGTTTGAACGTTCGCTTGAGACACAAAGAAGGCAGAGTAACAGTACTTCAATGGCAAGATAAGCGAAACGATGCAACCTAAAAGGATTTTATAGATATCTCAGAGATATGAAAAGACAAGAATACCCTCCATCAGAGTCGTACACCTGTGTCAAAGCCGGAAAGAGTAGTGGCAGGATCGACGTTTTACGTAAAGAGAGTAACCGTCAGAGATATAAAGCGTTTTGAATTCCGAAACGGTAATGATGACAGCTTGTCTTGCATTAATGAGGCGTGACGGTTCGCACGCTGGCTTGAGCGTTCTATCTTCTCAGCGTTTCAATCACGCAACGATTCAGATTCTGGAAGCAGAATCAGGTATGGTCTGTCGCTCTTTTTGTCCGTTTATGACACTTCGAACTATGTTCTAAGCCTCATAAAGGGGCAAATTGTAAGGGATAAAATTCGTAAAAACTAATTAACGTTGGGGAACGAGCTAGCTTTTGTTGTTTTGTGCACGAAAGTGACACGTGGACATGTGTTTAAGTCACGTGCTTAAAATAAGAAGGATAAACACTATCTGATGCACAGCGTTCACGTTGCATAAATTACGACGTATCTGTGGTCTTGCGAACAACGTTTTCGTTGTGGTTTTGACAACGTGTTCGTTGTCTTATGCACAACGTAAACGTTGTATTCTCGACAACGTTTTCGTTGTTAAATGAACAACGAGTCCGTTGTAACTCAGATAAAGATGTCTAGGTCATATTTTAAGACATATACAACGTACCCGAGCTCGAGTCAATAACGAGACCGACTCGCAGGAGGAAGTGATCAGGAGGCGATTGGTTATTCTGACAAGTGGGCCGAAAGCACTGTCTTGGCATTTAATGCTGGTCACTTCTGTGTGCTGTCAGACCCAACCGACTGAACTCATGGTAGGCTTTCATATGTGATGCAATAGGTGGCAGATTTTACTAACATATTTGGCAATGAGTGCAGGGCACGTGGTATGGGCATCTATGACCATACCAAGGTTAATCTATAAATACCCCGAGAATTTCAGTGTTAAAGGGATCCAAAGAGGCATATATTTTTCAGTGCTATTGTGCGTCTTACTGTTCATCATCTTCTCCACCTACCTACTTTATCATCGGAGTGCAAGTCAGGGTATCACACCCTTCAACTCCTACCTTCCACCAGTAAACCAGAGTGTGAACAGTTGCAGCTGACACGTGTCTTTTCCGGTACATTTCCCTTTCAATACGTATCATCGAATCCCTCTTCTGTCACTCATCTCCTTCATACGACTGCAATCGTTCCAACCATCCTAGTCAAACCAGATTTTACCAAGAAGAAGAAGAAGAAAATGAACACCTCTTGCATGTTCTTTGATGCTCCGCTATTCTAAAAAATTTTATATTTGCAGAAAATATAAATATTGATAGTGGAAGTAGGAATTTTAGTGAGAGACGAACTCGTGCTCGCTCTTAGAAATATTGAGAGATGAACTTGGGAAGAGTCCTGCCCTTGGGAAGTGTTGAGTAACTCTCGAGAAGAGTGTTTTTGCTTTAGAGAGAGAAAAGAGGAATGTAATAGAGATGTGGGAGGGAAAAATGGGGAGAGAGAGGGATGTATTAGGAGAGAGGGGGAGAGAGATGACGTTAGGACTAAGAGGAGACTTTAGGAGAGAGAAAGAGGGGCCAGAGAAGTTTTTAGTGGGAAGAGAAACGGGATGCAGAGAAAAAGGGGTTGTGTAAAATCCAAACGATTTCAAATTTTCTGCCGGTTGTTGTCCTTGTTTTTTTTTCTTGGGTAACGAGGGTGTCCGATCCCTTAGTGCACCTGACTATCAGGCACTTGTAGATCCCTCCATCCACACATTAGATAAGTAAGGAGACTCGAATAAGGAGACTCGAATTCAGAACCAGTACCTTTGCTTCTGGAGGTGTGATCCTGTCCAGCACTCCAACCATTGTGCTTGAAAGGAGTTCCACAGTTACATTCAATTTAGGACTATTAACTGTGGTTAAAATTCACTAATTCTTAGGGTTGAACAATATATTAGTTTTCAAAAAAATATATATTAAAACAATTTAACCCTATGTTTAGTTGCCAAGAAAAAAAAAGTATTAAAAAAAAAAGGAATTTTTTTTGACGCCTTATTTTATTACTAAGAACATTTGGTAACAAAATAAATTAAAAATAAAATAATGACAAAAAAAAGAAAAAATAAAAAATGAAAAAGAAAAAAGAAAAAAGAAAAAACATTTTTTTCATTTGTAACGAACCAGCATAAAACTTCATTTTCTTTCAAATTTCTTTTCCACAGCCTATTTTCTTGACAACCAAACACAACAAAAGGGTTAAAAATTCTCAATCAAAGTTAAATATTAAAAAAATAAATTAATTTAGATTGTTGAATCCTAGGGATTAGTAAATCTAAACCATAGTTAATTAGGGTAAAAGAGGGACTTGTGGGTACGATTGAATGAATTAGGGGAGAGTTCAATTGCTATAGGCTGTGAACATGATCCCGACGTCTTTTAGGACGGAAGAACCGAGTGCAAATCCTCTAGTGAGTCCCTAATACTATAATTGGTATTAGGCCCACTCACTCAATCAAATGTTAACACATCACTCACCTCTTATATAATGCTTTGGAATGCTCTTAACGTTGCTAACGACTAAATAAGGGACAAATATGTCTTACCATATTACTCACCTCTCATTTAAGGTTAGTTTGTGTTTAGGTTGTGCGGTCCATGCCCCGTTTTTTAAAATTCATCAACTGTGGTTAAAATTAATCACTCCTAAGGTTAAGCATCTGGTTTTTTTAAAAATAAATAAAAATATTGACTTCAATTTTCTTAAATTCTAACCATAGTTGAAAGGGTGTTAAAAGTGACACATAGACAGGGGATTTGACTACATAGTTAAATGCATGGTGGGCTAATCATTACCCTAAATAAAATACAATACAAATAGGTATTAGTGGCAACATGGGTTGGGTGGACCGATTAATATACTTTTAACCCAAACCCGGTTGTTTATACAAAAGACAAATTTGAATTCTGAATTCTGAACTAAATCAATCCGTGAAATCTAATAGATTTGTCTAACCCATTTGACCTAAATAAATAATTTTGAATAATTATTTTAGTTATAACATTTAAACATAAAATTGATAGTTAATAAGTATTAAGTTAATAAAATATTATTAAATTAACCAAGTATTATGAGTTGGAGAAGTTGGACAAAATGAAAACCAGAAACCAACCGAACACAAACCGAGAAACCAACTTTAAAATAAATATGTTAAAACGGATCTATTTAATGGAATTCCAAGGCATTAAAAGAGAGGTGAGTGATGTGTTAACATTTGATTGAGTGAGTGAATCCCTAATATCAATTTTGGTATTAGGGACCGAGTAGAGGATTTGCACTCGGTAGAACCCACACTGATACACCACAACCGATTGGAGACAATATACCCTAACGTTCGTCTCTTCGTCTGCCTGCTCTCAACGTTAACTAACTTCAGTCACAGCTTTTAGTGGTGCGGCGGGAATCCGCATAAAATTTCAAAGAATATATATATGCCACGTGGATTCCACGCTAACTCTCTCCAGTTAACCATGGTTAAGTTTATGGGACATGTTCTATACGAGCGCATAACCCTCCTTTTTTGCTCGCATAATTCCCCTATTGCCATTATCGTTCACAGAACTAGAGTGGGAAAAGAGAAGAAACCCTAATTTCTATTCTGATTTCGATTTTCTGGAAATTTTCTGGTATGAATGTTCATGCACTTCTCGTCTAGTCCATTCCAAATCGAGGGTTTCAAACAACAATGTCGGATCGAGTGAGAAGGTTTGAAATTGGTTATGCGCTTGAACCGAAGAAACAGCAAAGCTTCATGCAGATTTCCTTGGTGAATCATGCGAAGGAGCGTGGTATCGATCTTATTCCCATCGATCTTAACAAGCCCTTGATAGATCAAGGCCTGTTTGATTGTATCCTGCACAAATTACGTGGCGAGATATGGAAGAATCAGCTAGAGGAGTATTCATTGAAGAACCCTAATGTGTTTATAATTGATCCAGTGGATGCGATTGAGCGGCTCCACAGTCGGATTTCCATGCTCGAAGTGGTTTCAGAATTGAAAATTCCGCAGGGAAATGAAACTTTTGGAATCCCTAAACAGGTTGTGATATACAATTCGGAAACTTTGTTGGATCCGTCTGTTCTAGAAGGGTTGAAGTTTCCGTTGATTGCGAAACCATTGGTTGCCGATGGAAGTGCTGAATCCCACGACATGTCGCTTGTGTTCAACAATGAGGGTTTGAACAATTTAAAATCACCAATCGTTCTGCAAGAGTTTGTGAACCATGGTGGTGTGATATTTAAGGTGTATGTCGTTGGGGAGTATGTGAAATGTGTGAAGAGGAAGTCCTTGCCCAATGTTTCAGAGGAGAAATTAGGGAGTTTGGAGAGTTCATTGTCATTCTCGCAGATATCGAATCTAGCGACTCAGGAAGGGAATGATGATAACTGTTATGATATGATGCATCTTGAAGAGGCCGATATGCCACCACTGAGCTTCATCACTGATATAGCCAGAGGGTTACGGCAGGCGATGCGGTTGCAACTTTTCAACTTTGATGTCATTAGGGATTCCAGGGTGGGGAACCATTATCTTGTTATTGATATTAATTACTTTCCGGGGTATGCAAAGATGCCCTCATATGAGACCGTTTTGACAGATTTCTTGTGGGATATTGTACACCAGAAGCAGAGAGAGGCAATCAGTATTGATAAAGAAGAGAACCCAGATACAGATTCTGATTGTCAGAAGATGCTTAGTTGTGACTAGGAAGATAAAACTTGTAAGCAATGGCTTTTGCAGTGATGGGGGTGATGCTTGAGGAGGGAAACAGTTCAAGTCTGAGTAAACTTGTTTAAACATGATGGACAGAATGTACCTTGTTGGTTCATTGGATGGAAAAGTTGGGTCAGTGGATTTTGCTCAAGCACCTGGATGGTACTTATTCACTTCCTCTGCCGATTTGAGGTGTAACATCTGGTGGACATACTCTACAATCGCAGTTGGTGGAGTCATCGAATAAATCAGTCCATTACTTTGGGCTATTCCGCTTCTCGATGGCTTTGTTTGGTGTTCCATGTTGTTCTTATATATTCTGCCAAAGTGATAGGTATTTCTCAAATACTATTAAGTCTGTGGAGGTCAAGGTCTATTTCAAGACTTCTTATGTATTTCCATGCTTACAAGATATTCTAACATGTGCCTGTGTTGGCACCTTTAATGTGCATGGATTTTTTCATTTAGTCAATGATAATTTGTAATTTTTTTCTGGCATTGTGTGGATTTGCTGCATCTATCATTATCTTTGCTATTGGTGCACTAGTTCTGTTCTTGAGAAGTGATTGATGTTGAACCACTAATACATGTATATTTCTATATTGTTAATGATATATGCTGCATCTCTTGAGCGCAACTGAAGTTAACTTTATCTTTCCTATCTGTACACTAAAGTCAAATGCTGAAAAGTAATTGGCATATTAGCGTGATGATTACCTTTTCTTGTCTTGAAGCATTACCATAGATGAATTGCCATTATGAATTTTGGACATACAAGTAAATCTCCTAACATGGTCTGTGTTATGGAAGTTGGAAATTCAGATTCACTATTAGTCTCCCATTTCCTTATCTGTCACTTAATTAGAAAATATCAGTGGGTGCATTCTGTTGGTAGTTTGTTTTTTAGTGAACATGCTTCTTGTTTTCATGGTCTAGATTGTATCATTGTAGATTACTTACAAAGACTACTGTTATTAGAGAATTATAGTCCAAGGGATGAATTTTAAATACTCTGATGGGAGCGCATATCATCTTGAAAGTCCTTACATCAAGATTAAAAGATTTCATTGGCTCAATTTATCTCTTCCAAGCATAGAACAAAGCTTTTTTCCATTCCAAAACATCACGAATAATTCAGATTTTTTTGTCAAATGATTAGTTTATAAATTATTTGAGACTTTTGTTTTTGAAAAAAAAATGTGATATGAAAAAGTTACGTGTTTTGTGAATTAAACACGATTTGTTCACGACTTTTTGAAAAAAAAATTGCGAATCGTCGTCGTCATTAATGCCTTATCCCAAACAACATCAACCAATCATGCTTCCATTCTATTAAAAGCCGTAACTTTGGTCAAGTATTAAGATATTTTCTCACTAATTTCATCCACACCATCTTGTGTCTTCCTCTCTCCCTTTTATAGCCTTCGATTTGCATCAATGCATTTCTTCTTATTGGAACTAGTAATTGTGTCCAAAACTTCTCAATTGACTCTCCCTTATTTTATGACCTATTGGAGTTGTGGACAACGGAAATTTACGACTATTCCTTCCTACGAGAGAATGGAATAAAGCTAAATCGTCTAGTTGAGAGTCGCCACCAATTTTATATTTAGGGAAATAGGACTCAATATGAGATTCTTGGGATAAGTGATTCGGTTAGGTTAGGAGAAGGTGTTAGGCACCCCTAAATTCCTTCTTATGAAGGTTACCTACTCCTTAAGAGTTAAGCCATATTAAAATCAAGGGAATTCGTTGAGAAAATTATTGTAGGAAAGAACTTTACATAATGAAACACGAAATGGGAAAACCTACCTATAGGTTTTAGGTAGGGAACTGCACATATAAGGGTTGCCTACGTACCGCAAGGAGGGATCAAGCTACCTGTAGTTTTTGTCATTTTGACATTAGCACTTTGCTGTCGACGATGCTAGTGCTAAAATTAGGGGTGGAGCCAGGAATTTTTCTTTGGGGGGGCCGAACTACATATGAAGAAAATTAATGGAATTGCGGTATGGGGCCTTGGGGGTTCAAGGGTGTAGCCCCCATTTTTTAAATATTTTTAGAAGTAGGTCCATTGTGGTCCTAAAATTTGTTAATGTTCCATTCCAACAAGGGGACCTGTAACAAGAAAAAGTGAAAAACATCAGCTGGTCTTCTTTGGTTCTTACCCACTTTTTTAATACCCACTAATTGTGGTTAAGATTCACTCACCCCTAGGGTTCATCCATTTAACCTTGGTTTTTAAAAAAATAAATAAAAATAATAATAACTTTAAGTTGGTTAAGCTTATATAAGGTTAAAGGGGATGAAATGGGAAGGCATTTGATTATGTAGTCAAATGCGAGGTGGGCTAATCACTACACCTATCTATATTTTTATATTATGGAGATTGTTTTTCACACACGCGTTCCACTCCCATGCTTGACACATGTCCCATTTAACACTCATTAACTGTGGTTAAGATTCACTCACCCCTAGGGTATATACATCTACCCTTAGTTTTATTAACTCCTAAGATAATAAATCTTAACTAGGGTTAAAAGGGACACATAAAGAATCAATCTTTTTATTTTACATATAGAAAAAAATGTAAAATATTTTTTGGGGGGCCACTCTATACAAAATTTATATATTAAGTATTTTTAAAAATAATTATAGGTACAAATAATTAAAACTTCAAAAATTTTGGGGGCAACCTGGCCCCCCTGGCTAAACTCCCTTGGTGATTTCCTTTGGCTCTACTACAAAGTTGGTTTTAGAATGTAAGATTTCAAGGTTCAAATCTAAGTTTTATGGATTAGGGTTTGGAGAAAGAGAAGAGAAAGAAGAAAAAGAATAGGGGAGATTAGAGCGAGTTAGGGGGTGTTTGGTAAAAAACTTATCTAATAAATTCTTTCTAATTAAGCTCTAAAAATCGTAGTTATCGAGTACGGGTACGAGTATTATACGACAATAATCAATTCGGGAAGTACGAGTGTTATAAGGCAAAAACTCATCAAAAGAATGGGAAAATTAAAAAACAATTAATAATTATAAATAAATAAAAATCATGATATTAACTAACAAAAATCATTTAATACGGAATATGTGTTTAACGCGGTAAAAGTATGACAAAAATAAGCATATTGTACGTGTTTAATACATAATTCGTATATTACATGGGTATTATATGGCGATACGGGTATAATACGTAACACGACAAAAATATGCGGTTTTAAATGGCAACCCCCCTAAAGTATTGTACCTGCTATATGGGTGTTTGGGTACTATGCTAAAAATAAAGTGTTATTTATAATGATAGGGCTTTTGGCCCGTGATACTTCAATAATCAATGATGCAGGAGCATAGCTCGAGGGATGTTGATTCAACACCCACCATTGTTAGATTGAAGCCAAGCTTTTTAGATCATCCGGTTGGTCCTAAATCAAGGCATATGGTTGGATTTTCAAGGGCCCAAACCCAAGGTAATAGTCCAGCCCATATAAATTGGATTTGGAGAGGATTTCTTGTGTGAGCCTCAACTGGGCCCACTTGGGTTTACTACCTCAGCCCATGGTAGGGTTATTCAAACTCTAGGGGTGGCTACCACAACTTCCCTAGGTCTTTTTAGATTGTGAAAAATCTGATTTCTCTATTCTAGGGATAGTTTCATAATTACTGCCAAATTAGGGCATTTTAATATAAATAGTAATTTTTGGAATTATTTTAAATAGGAAATTCTGAATAGTATTATTTAAAGTAGAATTGAATTATTAGGTATTTATTCTCTTTCCATTATAGTAAAAGAGAATCCAAGTCTCTTTCAGAGTTTCTAAATTTGAGTTAGTCAAATTAGAAGCCATTTAATTTTAATATCTTCAAATGTTTTAGAAAATTGGATATTCTAAGTTGCTTGGGGGAATAGAGTCAAATTAGGAATTGTTAAGGTCTATAAAAACCCAATATGTATTCCCTTGTGTAAGGTCTATAAAAACCCCATATGTATTCTCTTGTAGAGACGTTGGAAAATTTTCTGAATTTTATGAATGAATAAGAGAGGTTCTTATTTGATTAAGTTGCTGGAGGCTGATTCCAAATGTTATTTGCTGTTCCATTATTACTGTTACTGTTTTTTCTTTTTGGAAGGCATTCTTCTTGCTGTTTAAAACTTAGAGAAGAAGATTACAGCTAGGGTCTCAGATACCTCAGGATTGAAGTCTTAAGGCTGCCGCACCTTAGTCTACTCTTATGCTTAGTTGCTGCACCTTATTTCAGTTCAAGTTTTGAGTTTTTTCACCCATCTCTTGGATATTTCAGAATTTCCAGATTTTCCCTAAGTTCTAAAATTTTAGACTTAACCCCAGAGACCATTTAGCATAATTCCATAAACTCATAGGGTTTAGTTTCACTTACTTTATAACCTCAAACCTTTAAACCATATTCTAGATCAGCCTATCCCCAAACCATAATTACCAAGTACGGGTATACTATGGAAATGATCCATTCGGGAAGTACGGGTGTTATATGGCAAAACACGGCAAAAGTACGGAAAAATTAAAAAATAAGTAATAATTATAAATAAATAAAAATCATGATATTAACTAATAATAATAATTTAATACGATGTGTTTAACATGGTAAAAGTACTGCAAAAATAAGCATATCGTACGCGTTTAATATGGAATTCGCTTATTAAATGCATATTATATGGCGATATGCATATAATACGTAATACGGCAAAAGTACACATGTATAATATGGGGGTTTGGTAACTATGCCCCAGACTACCTCCATGTTCGTAAACCCTCGAATAGAACATTAATTGTGGTGAAATTCCAAGATCACCTTTGCTGTCCAGAAAATTAGTAGTTGCAGAACCAATCTTATAGGTTGATCCTCACATCTATTAGCCACTGCTTCCCTGACATAGTCACATACATCAATCAATCTTCAATGTGATTGTTACTTTCAGTTTTAGCACAGGACACTTCATTGTTCAATCTTCAATCTTGTTGTGTCTTTTAAACCCACAACAATAACCCACGATACTTCAATATTTAATAATATTAATTGTGGATTTTAATCTACGACACTTCAATATTTAATCTTTTATTTCATTGTGGCTTTTAACCTACGACACTTCAGTACTCAATCCTTGATTGCTGTCTTTGTGGTTTTTAACCCACAATCAAATCCTTCTATGGTTCAAAGGACTGCTCCTATTCTCTATAGATAAGAACCCATCATAGCATCTACAAACCACTCAAAAAAAAATAAAATAATGTGAGAAATCGAAATTGAAAATCAAAAAAAAAAAAAAAAAATCAAGGAAAACTCTGAAAACAAACAAAAAAAAAAAACTGTCTGAGAGAGCCCTAGGCTTCCCTAGAGTGAAACCCTGTGCAAGAGGACCCTCTTAAAATCCTTACAGGATATTCAAAGTACATGTCATATGCCAAATGCGACATTTAAAGTATATTGAGGATCGAATGGTTATGAATAGGGGAGTGGGGACTACTGGACAAGAACACTGCATTTTTTTTATGCAAGTAAAGTTTGCAGAAGGCACTGAAGTGGAATATATAAGATAAAAAAGGAGGATGGTTAATGGGCTCAGGGAATGGATTGAGTGAGATCCCAAATAGAAGATTACTAAAAAAATTGTACTAATCTAATAGCTACAACAATATCTCGAATCTCATCTCTCATATAAAAACTAAGTTATCGGAAAAATCGAAAGACTTACAGAAGAAGGCTATGATGAAGAGGAGGTTAGAGTGGCAATATTCCAATTAGGATCTGATAAGGCTCCTGGCCCAGTAGCTTCCCAGCACTATTCTTCCAAAAGTATTGGGAAATTGTGGGATGTGATGTCACTGGCCTAGGACTTCTTAAACCGTGGGTACATACTAAATCAACTACAATTAAACTTTTGTCATCCTTGTGCCGAAAATTCAGTATTTAGATTGTCTAGGATATTATTTGCCCACAATTGGTATGTGCAATGTTATCTATAAGATAATATATATTTTCCTACCGCCTTAAGCTAGTCCTAAAAGATCTCATTTCTCCATAGCAGAGCGCTTATATCCCGCGTAGGGTGGTCATTCATGATAATGTCCTGGTAGCCCACTAGGTGTTACAAATAGGGGTTAATCAAGGTTATCACAGTGTGTAGGATGGGCACCTCCTATCTTTCACTTTTTGTTTGCTGGCGATCACTATATTTTCTCTAGGGCTTCTCTTGAGGATTGCAATAATATTTTGCAGAGGCTTGGAGCGTACTGTAAGGCATTGTGATTAACTTCCAGAATTCCAGTGTCCAATTTAGTGCTAACACCCATCAGAGGCTGCATAGGATAATGGTTATGTCAATGGGAATGGAGTTGAAGGTGGAAGAATACTTAGGAACGCCCAAGGAGTTTGGCATTAGGCGTACGGGGGAAAAAAAAAGAACTGTTTGCATGATGGAAAGAGAAGCACTTATGAAAGGCTGGGCGCACAGTCTTAGTGAAGGCGACTAGTCTCCTCTGCACCCATTCGTGCAATGTCATGCTTCAAACTGCTCAGTTCTCTGTATACACCATGAGTAGTCTACGCGTGGAGTTTCGGCATGGGGGAAGACGGGGGAAATGAAGAAAATTAAATGGGTAAGTTGGGCTAGGCTATGTTGATCAAAATATGAAGGAGCCTTGAGTTTTAAGGAACCAGCTAAAATGAATCTAGCAATGCTGACTAAAACAGGTTGGAGGCTTATTAACGAGCAATATCTTAGCCCTCTTATTCAAAGCTGTCAAGAGACATGAGATGGAAATATTTATCTTTAACCACTTTAAATCACATGGAACATCTTGGACATGGAAAAGCATCTTGAAGGACATGAGATTTGCGGAGGGTTGCATATTTTGGTTGTGGGGAATGGCAAAAAGAAAAATATCTGGAACAATATAGATGGGTGCCAGACATTGGCAAACTGGACTCTTTTCGATCCAACCCTGGAAGTATGGGGTGGTTCCACCAACTTTAGGACATAAAATGCTCAACTTATAAGAGATCCCTTCCCAGGGGAGGTTTGGGAATGGATCTTGGAAATCCCCATAACGTCTAATGAAGTATGGGATAACTTTATCTGGAGCCATGATGGAAAGGGGATGCTACAGTGATGTCAGCCCATCATAGCCTCAGACCAAATGTTGTTATGGGCATAGAAACAAAATCCTCCAAATTTTTGAAAAATTCGCAAATGGTTTACCAAATTATTCTCCGAATGATTCGCGAATTATAGGTTTGTCGAATTATACGTGGATTTTATGAATTATTCCCGAATTTAAGGAATTATTCTCAAATTTCGCAATAATTCGCTTAGTTTGACAAGGTAAACTGCTTATTTTACATATTATCTAATTAAATTCTTGTATATCTTTTTTGTAATTATTATTCTTTTCTTGAATTTTTCCGAATTTTTTCGAACTTGACCCTTGCCGAATTATTCCTAAACCCCGACTTTGTCACTATGGGGGTGGGGAGATCACGAACTTTGGGGCCACTAAGGGAAGAAGTTGCCCGAAGCATGTGGCTAAGCTCTGGACAATAAGGCTCCTCCAAGAGTCATGGAGTTTGTTCATTAACGTTCTTCCTACAGGGGTTGACATTGAAAAGAGGACCGCTAGCCAAGAGGTGCCCCATTGTGCAATAATGCTGAAGAAACATCAGTTCACCTGATCCTTGAATGTGCTTGGCGGGAGAGGGTGTGATAATTCTAGCCTAAATCTGAGATCCTCATTCCAGCTTAATCGCAATGAAGGACTGGATATCTTCATGGTTGCAGTTAGGAATAGGAGGCCCTCATCTCAGATATCCCTGATTGCTAGACTTTGCTGGAGGATTTGGAAGGAACAAAAGTCATCTCGGTAAGTTTGATCCTATTGTATATATTATTACTGATGCCCATAAATATTGTAATAATTATCTATCATGTCTCTTTGGCACAGATCAACAGGTGCGTGACAGCTCAATTCTCGGCAACTGGACACCTCATCGGAATCCGGCATGTGCAACTAGATCAATATCCTGAAAATAGTCCCTAACCCCCCAAGTAGGTGGGTCAATGCAAGTTCTCTTGAGGGGATGGGGGGTGCGTGCTCAGAAGTTCAGACGATCAAACTAAGCTAAAGGAAGGTCCAGCGTAGTAGGGGAGGGAAGCGATTTGTTACTTGCAATGAAGACAATATACAGGTTGGGCTACGCCACAAACCTAGACTGGGAGGTCCATAGCTTTGTGGAAGACATCAAGCTGCTTCTTTTGGGAAAGTTCAATTTTGTTATGTTAAAAAGGGATTGTAGTAGATGTGGGCCCACAGCAGCATGCCATAGCTGAACTACAATATACCTCCAAACTTTTCTCTTATCAGTTTTTTTAATCTCCCAATTTTCGTAAATTTGACCATTTTTCCCATATCTTTTTCTTTTTTGGTTGAAAAAAAAGAGATGGCAACCCCATACTTTTCATTTTAGGGTTATCCCTATCCTGGATAGGAGGAATCCATTTCCCATAATAGGAAAACCACACTCAATATTTTCTTTTCCTCCAATCTATTTTCCTGGCAACCAACCAAACGGGGAAAGTACTTATATAAAGCTACATAAAGCAGTTGTAGTCCTTGATAAAGCTACATAAAACATTTCTAGTTCCTGTCCGAAATTCAAACCCAGTTCCTTACGGTTAACCTCTCTATATATATCATTCTACTAATGTAATTTCTAATAATATCATATTATATTATTGTATAATATAAGGGTGAATATGAGGAGAACCTGTTGGTGAATTCCATTACCAATCTTCAAATTTTACTTAATCTTTATATTATTTAGAATTCTCTTCTTATACTTTCGTACTCCAATCAAACTATTTAGAATTTAATAACAATGGGTCCCACCACCTCTACTATTAACAATACAAGAATTTTAAAAAACAAATATTTTTCACTATGTTTTTATTATTTTTAATGAAAGTCAAATAATGTAATTCCTAAAAATTATAATCAGACATCTCTAAACTAGAATTTTACTTCAATTAGATTTCTAGATAGTATCATCCTCTAACCTTTTTATATACTAACTAGCGGGTGGCAAGTGCGATGCTGTGAGAGTGAGGGGAATGAGTTAACAACAGTTAATAGGAGTTAAAAGGGACACGTGTTAACCTGTAGGTACAATTGAACTCTCCCCAAGTTCAATTGGGATTGGTTGTGATTCTATTATTTAAATAGATAAATGAGCAAGGGGTAGTTTGGTAATTAAAGTAAAATATTAAATCAAAGTTTTATTTTATATGAGGGTAGATTGGGAATTTCGGAAAAATCAGGCTACGCCTGGCTCTCGCATTATAATAGTAAAGAAAGATTACTACTAATTAAAGCGGAACAGTAGAAAGGGCACGTGGCGGCTTAAGAGGGGTTTAGGTGATAGGGATAATAGATTTATCTCTTTCACTCCCAGGGGACTCAACTCTACAAAGTACACACTCTTTTCGTAAAAAGACGCATACTTATCAAAAAGACAACTCTTTGGATTAATATTGGTGATTAGGGATAAGATCAATGCTTAGAGGTGTGTGCTGCATGGGACGTGTCCCTTTATTATTGCCGTTTCAATCTATTTATTTTCCTAAATTGTCTATACAACATCTTATTCTTCTTTCTTTTTGCGTTTTTTTGAATATTTTTTCTTCTTATTCAAACTTATATGCCTTTTCTTGATATTCATACATATGATTCCGTCTTTGAATTTCTTTTGCAGTATATTGCTTGTTTGGAGTTTGAAGATGCAGCTGGAAGTGATGTTTTCCTTGTGAATTTGTTATTTCAGGAGATAGATTTATGGAAGAGTTTGAGTTGATTAAAAAGGTTAGATTTTTTTAAAGTTTGGATTATTTTTGACGTCTGGAGAGAAGGGAATAGTGATTATGTGACGGTGACAGAGCAATGCTGATGGTAAGAGATTTTTTTCACTGGTTTTGGTTAGATTTCTCAGAGCTAAGATTTTATCGGGTCGGGGAACAATTAGAATGGGGAGGGGGTTTCATCTGCCTTTTTGGCTGCCCCGAAAAATAATAAGCCATCAAGGGGAAAGAGGACTTCATGAAATACGAGGGATAGAGGTTTCAATCTGCTATTGGTGGGGTGAGTGACTTCGTGAATAATTGCTTGATAAAGAATGTCAATTTCTTTTAGATTTTGCTAGCCCAATGGCGTGGAAACTTTTGGAGTAAATGCGATTGTGGATAACACTCCTCTTTCTTTTAAACGGCTTAGCTGATCACTTTACGAACCCACCTTGAATTATGACAGTTGGAATGACAATTGAAAAGAGAGCTTTAGAGCCAATTTTCAAAAGAGTCAATTAGATCATTTAATGTTTACAAGGAGGTCCCCTTCAATTTATGTGGATGACATTGGTTCTCTAATCATGACTTAACTTCCATAAATGAGCTTAAGAGAACATTAATGACCCAGTTTGATATGAAAGATTTAGGGGACTCAAAGTCTTTCTTTTATACGGCTTAGCTGATCACTTTACGAACCCACCTTGATTTATGACAGTTGGAATGACAATTGAAAAGAGAGCTTTAGAGCCAATTTTCAAAAGAGTCAATTAGATCATTTAATGTTTACAAGGAGGTCCCCTCCAATTTATGTGGATGACATTGGTTTCTCTAATCATGACTTAACTTCCATAAATGAGCTTAAGAGAACATTAATGACCCAGTTTGATATGAAAGATTTAGGGGACTCAAAGTCTTTTATGAGGATTGAAGTGATGAGGTCACAAAGAGGGATCATTTTATCCCAGTGATTAGGGTCATATTCCATTCTTTCTACAATGCCTAAAGACGAAGTGCTTCCTTTCGGATCAATCCTTCGTTGCAATCGCTTTGATCCAACTGTGTAACCATAGTAGCTTTCTATCAGTAAATTGTTCTGTCCCATCAGACATAGCTATTACGGATTAACCCAATGCCAATCCTATAAAACCTTAAGAGCAAGCGCACCTTCAAGCCTTTTACATTAAGCCTAATGCAAATATCATGCAATCAAGACCCTCGAATAAGCAAGGACTCTCCTTGTTGTTTCAGGTCTGGTTTTCCACCCTCTTTTAATGGCATTTCAAAATGCTTGAAAGGAGATAGGTACCCCATCTCCCTGATCCTTTTCTTGGTCATCTTGCTGCTCAAGAACTCCGGTCACAGAGCCAATGGCCTCAGGAGCGCAGTTAGGGCAAAAGGAGATAAAAGCGATCCTCTATTTGGCAAAAGTCTCGCTCGCCTTGAAGAGTAGGTGTCTTGGTAGCTTGGGCGGTGGGTGTGCCTTTCAGAAAGTCGATTGATCCTGGTATAATCAGATTCCGAAGACATGGTGCTTATTGATAAGGCCCTCTCACGCTGGTCTGCAATATTCATTCAATTTTCATGCTTAGATGGATGAGACAATTTTGTCATCACTTCCTCAGATTCTGGATCCCTCTCTCAAGTTCGTTTATCCTCTTAAGATTTTTTTAACCCATTGCAGGATTAGTGTCTTATTTTATGAATCGTTTTCCCCAAAACATCGAGTGGACAAATGTCAGTTTAATCTTCTCATGAACCTGGGGACTAGTCTGCGTCCCGTGGAAGGAAAGGAATAGGAGGGTATTTGAGGACTCACCCTCGACTATCCTTAGGATCCAGTCTCGAGTTCGCTCTTTAGTTTCTGCGTGGTGCTCAGTTTGGGGAGCGGGAACTAACCCTTGGGGATGATCTCTCTTTTTGTAGTTCTTTGTTGTTTGTATCTGCTTCCCTTTCCTATGTTGTTTTGTGTTTTCTTTGCTCCTTCGCTGGGTTTACTATTGGTGAACCTAGTGGAGCCTTTTGCTTCTTGCTATTTGCTTTTATATATATCATATTTTCGTTTACTGATAAAAAAAAATAAACCTGAATCATTTGTTGAAGCCTCCAATCAGTCTTGCTGGAGAGATGCTATGCAGGAATAAATCAATGCCCAAGAAAAAAGAATAAGACGAAGTCTCATTGCCTATAGGGAAACAAGCCATTGTTGCAAGTGGATTTACAAGATTAAGCCATGAATGAAGAGAAAAATGGATTTACATTGGATGTGACATGAATCCATGGTAATAAAAATTGCAAAAATCGATACGAAAAGGGCGATACATATAGGTTTTGATAGCCCCATTATCACGCCCCAAAACCTATACACAATAATACTCATTAAATGACATAGTTATAATATACAATATCATAATTCACAATTAAAATCTAGGCAGACATAACATACTTTATTACAAAAAGAGTTTCAGTTGTGTTCTTACAACTGAAACTTTGTTACAAATATCAAATATTTATAACCCTACAAATTCTCAAACTCTTCTAAGATAATGAGGTTTAGGGTTTTACAAACCTCTAAGGGCTTGATAAATCCTATTTATGCTAGTGAGTTTTGTAAAACCCTTACACTACCATAAATGAGCCAAGTTACTAACCAATTAATTAAGTTTGTCAGGGATATCTTTCAACTATCTAACAAATTAACTAATAAGATATAGGCCAAATTACAAGCAAATTATTTAGTAACTAATTAGTTACCTATAATTATGTCATTAAATGTTTTGCTATGTTTTCATCATGATAAGGAATTCATCTTTTAAAATAATGATGATTCAATAAACAATGTGATAACCTTGGTTAAGGATCATTCAAGGAGTAAGTTGTGTAAGACCTCCTCAAAAGGATCCTAAGGTGATGTTGTGTACCACTCATTGATGGTTTCAGGGTGATGTAGAATACCTACTCAGAAACAGAGGATTGAGCTGAGTTGTGTAAGATACTCATTTCTCAGATTGGTGAACTGTGTGAGACCCAAGGGATAGAGTAAGCTATGTGAGACCCCAAGGATTCCCTTGGTCAATTGGGTAAGTTGTGTAAGACCCCTATTGACCGGACTGAAACATAAGTAAAGGCATACTTGAATAATATGTATAACTTGTTAGTCATCTTATCATATGAATTGTTGATGCTTCTAAATTATAATTGTATTCTTTTGTTGATCTGTGAACTCACCCTTATTGATTCTTTCTTTCAGGTGGTAATTAAGAAGAACAGGAATCGCTCTAGCTTGAAAAAGTGGGACCAGCTTTAGAGTTTATGGTTTAGTTATTGGCAAGGTTCGTAATATCGAAAATATCGGCGATATATCGCCGATATTTTTCGGTATCGTTGAACACCGATGCATCGACACCCTGTTTAAATAAAAATACACGATATCGGTTGGTATCGCCGATATATCGTCGATACTAACCCGATATCGACCAAAAACAGATGAGTCCCATCCAAATCAGAGATTCGGTCAGGGTTCCCCTTTTTTTCGCATGCGCAAGCATCAATCCAAAAAAAAAAAAAAAAACCAGTACTAACTACAGAAAACCCGTGAGTGATGTCCCATTCGATGTCTTTAAATTGTAAAAAACCTACATACCATTCACGATATCGTCGATATCTTGAGAGTTCACACTCTGATTTAGTAGAAAAAAAAAGGGAGGGGTTGATTTAGAAGAAAGAAGAAGGAAGAAGAAGGAGGAAGGAGGAAGAAGAGGCCAGAGGGTACCCGTACCTGAGCCAGTCCACTGTCGCTGTCCACCGTCGCCGTCCACCGTCGTCTTCGCCGTCGCCGTTGCCAAACGCCCAAACAGGTTCCTCCTTTCCCCCTCGGTTCCCCCTTTGTCGTGGTTTTTTTTTTTCTTATGTTCTGTTCTCTCATCTTTGTTCTGTTACGATTGTTTGATGATGATAAGCTTGAAACCCTTATAAGGGTTTGCTAAGTTCACTCCTCTAACTTAAAACTTAAAACCCTTATAAGGGTTTGCTAACTTCACTCACTCCTATTTTAAACTTAACACCTGGGTTTGCTAACTTCACTCTCTCCTAATTAAAACTTAAAACCCTTATAAGGGTTATCTAACTCCACTCCTACGTAAAACTTAAAACCCTTTTAAGGGTTATCTAACTTCACTCTTACTTTTTATTTTTATTTTTTTAAGGGCTTTATTTTTTCTATGAAACTAGCATTACCTTATAAACCCTTATAAGGGTTATTTAATTGTTAACGCATTTTTTTTTTGTAAAAAAGTTATGTTAATATTAGGGATTTTAACCTAAAATTTAAAAGGTAATGCTAGTTTCACACTTTCACTCTCTTTGTAAATTATATGGAGGCTTTAATTTTAAAAAAGCTTCACTATATTGAAATATAACAAAAAAATAATAATTTCCTGATAAAGATGTATCTCTAGCAAATTATGCCCATAAGACCATTGTAGTAATATTAAAAAAATAATAATTTCTTAATAATATGTTATAAATTAAAAATAATTTATATGTAATATCTCTAACCTCATAAGGGCTTTTTAAAAATATAATAACACCTTGACTAATCAGTAATCACTTAGCTATTTTTTTTAGTATAAAAATTTAGCATGCTTTCACTAATCAGTAATCACTTTGATTAATAAGTTAATATACTTTTTAGTATAAAAATTTATAAGTTAATATACTATTTTTATTACATAATCTTAAAAAATTATAAAACATACTATTTTGAAGACAAAAAAATTTTAAAACTAGTCTGCCATATTAGAAATTATATTATATGACAAAAAATAATATGTTATAATCTTTTAAGATTTTAAAACTGGTCTTGATAAAGATGTATCTCTAGCAAATTATGCTCATAAGATCATTTTAGTAGTATTAAAAAATTAATAATTTCTTAATAATATTTTATAGATTAAAAATAATTTATATGTAATATCTCTAACCTCATAAGGGCTTTTAAAAAATATAATAACACCTTGACTAATCAGTAATCACTTAGCTATTCTTTTTAGTACAAAAATTTAACATACTTTCACTAATCAGTAATCACTTTGATTAATAAGTTAACATACTTTTTAGTATAAAAATTTATAAGTTAATATACTATTTTTATTATATAATTTTAAAAGATTATAAAACATACTATTTTGAAGACAAAAAAATTTTAAAACTGGTCTGCCATATTAGAAATTATATTATATGGCAAAAAGTAATATGTTATAATCTTTTAAGATTTTAAAACTGGTCTTGATAAAGATGTATCTCTAGCAAATTATGCTCATAAGACTATTTTAGTAGTATTAAAAAATTAATAATTTCTTAATAATATTTTATAGATTAAAAATAATTGATATGTAATATCTCTAACCTCATAAGGGCTTTTTAAAAATATAATAACACCTTGACTAATCAGTAATCACTTAGCTATTCTTTTTAGTACAAAAATTTAACATACTTTCACTAATCAGTAATCACTTTGATTAATAAGTTAACATACTTTTTAGTATAAAAATTTATAAGTTAATGTACTATTTTTATTACATAATTTTAAAAGATTATAAAACATACTATTTTGAAGACAAAAAAATATTAATACTGGTCTGCTATAATTTGTATATTTTTATTTAGTTACGATCAATGTTATATATATATATATATATATATATATAACTATTGAAACTTGATTATGAGTGCACATTGCCTTAGGAAAATTACATCTACATCAATTATTTATCTATTCTAATGTGCACTCATAAAGTTATAAGTATTTCAAATTGTCAAAACAATTAACATGGATAATCATAAAAAAACAGAGCAAATAAGAGTTGATTATATCATGTGTTTAACTTTATTATATTTTTTAGTGATCCATTGTACAGTATTTTTTATATTGTAAAAGAATTAGCCCAAGTAATTCCACCACTCTATAATTTGTAAAAGAAATAAGAACCTTTGTATTTTGTATTTCGACGAAGAAGTCTTGCTTGATGACATTAAGCTTGTAATCATCTAAACAACACTTAGTATACATAGATTACATTAAAATAAAAATTCTATATATTTAAAACTTAAACAGGAGTCCCGCACATTTAAATAAAATTGCATCAACTTCTTTTGACATAATTACATCCACTTCATAGTCAAATAAAATTACATCCACTTCTTTTTACATAATTACATCAACTTCATAGTCAAATAAAATTACATCCACTTCGTTTTATATAATTACATCAACTTCATACTCAAATAAAATTATAGTCGTCTTCCTTTTTTCTTGATGCAGGGTCTCCGATCAGTTAACCATCTCCTCTCTTTTTCATTGATTTTGTCCTGTAAAAATATTGAACTCATCAATTGCATATAAAAATAGTTTGAGAAACTAAATTAAAATTCAATTACTTATCATATAGAAACAGTTTGAGAAACTAAATTACATTTCAATTAGTTATCAACTGTAATGTGCATTCATAAGCTTTTCATATTTCTAAAACAATTAACATGGATAATCATTAAAAAAATCACGGGTTTTGGTGTTTGATTATATTATGTGTTTGACATTAATATTTATTGGTGATCCACTAGGAGATGGTACGGGACATAGGTTGGTCGCATGACAAACAAATAGAAGGGAACAAGAATGGAGCAATATGTAATTATTGTGGCAAAAAAATAAGGAGCGGTGGAATTACCCGGTTAAAGTGGCATCTTGCCGGGGGTGATTCGAATGTGGCAGACTGTCCAAGTTGTCTGATGGAGGTCAGACAAGCTATGAAGGTTAACCTTACCATTGGGGCTAAGCAGAGACTGGAGCATGTCGCAGAGCAAAAGACAATCCGTCAAGAAATAAGGCGTGGTCTACAGCCACCAGTAGATGTGGATGATGACGACGAAGATGATACTTTATACCCAATCGACTGTATTGGAGTTGACGAAAGGCTAGCATATCGACAGGGCTATCGTCAATCTATGCGCCAGCAGTGGGACAGAGATCAGGAGCGTTCATTTGCAGCTCGCATGCGGTCTGCCGATTTCAGAGGCAGTGTCGGAGCAGGACCATCTGGTTCTACTGGTAGGACATCTGATTTTGGGACTGGGACACAACCACATGGTATGTTTGGCCGCAGCCAAAGCATGAAAGTCCCGGATCTGCCACATGATTCATCTCTGTACAAAAGTCGAAATGCAAAACAGAAGCGGCTGAAGGAAATGTGAAGTGGGGGAAGTCTGGTGGAAGCGCTTGGAACAGCTGTATCCAAGTTTTTCATACATAGTCATGTGCCTGCTAATGCCGCCTCAACCCCACAATTTAAGAACATGATTCACGAGGCAGAACGGGTTGGGCCGGGGTAGAGCCTCCTTCTTCATATGAGATTACAGGTAAATACTTAGACGCAGAGGAGAAGGAGATGAAAGACTATATTGACACTCTAAAGCCAACGTGGGAAAACTTTGGTGTCACTATTATTGTGATGGTTGGAAAGGACCCACTAGGCTTTCGATCATCAACTTTATGGTGTACAGTCAGGGAAGGACAATATTTTTAAAGTCCGTTGATGCATCTGACAATATAAAGGATGCAAAATATATATATGACTTAATGAAGGGTGTTGTAGAGGAAGTGGGAAAGAAAAATGTAGTCCAGGTGGTGACTGATAATGGGAGTGCCTTCGTGAAGGCTGGGAAGATGCTTATGAAAAAGTATCCCTTATAATAGGACCCCTTGCGCAGCCCATTGCATAGACCTGATGTTACAGGCAATAGGAGAAAGGAAATCTGTGAAGGAGGTTATTGACGAGGCAAGCACGGTAACCAACTTCATTTACAACCACAGTTGGGTTCTAGCAAAGATGAGGGCTTTGTGTGGTGGTGAAATAGTACGGCTAGGGGCGACGCGCTTCGCCACGAATTTTATTGCCTTAGAGAGTTTGTCCAAACATAAAATTGGACTAAAGGCATTATTCACTGGGACTGATTGGGCAGAATATGGACAAAGGCGCACTATTTTGGCAAAAAAAGTTGAGGACATTGTCCTTAATAACAAAATTTGGGACAAAGTGGATGATACGGCTGCTATACTAGAGCCTATTTACCGTGTCTTAAGGGTGATAGATGCAGATAAGTGGCCGACTATGGGTTCTGTGTACGAATTAATGTGGGTAATGAAGTTTTCGGTAAAGAATGTGTCCCCTCGTGGATACAAGTGGGTCCACAAGATTATCGATGCTTGTTGGGATAAGACAATGGAGCATCCCCTTCATGCTGCTGGTAAGTTTGATGTTTATTAGATGTTTACATTAAAGTTATTGCATGCTTGTAATACTAATTGCATGTCGTATAATTTTCACATTTCAGCATATTATTTGAACCCAAAGTATCACTATAACCACAAATTGGGGAATCGGGATGACTTAATGAAGGCTGTTCACGACGTCTTCGAGACGTTGGACCCGAAGTGTAAGAGAAAGGGAGACTTCGGGAATGAGGTGAAATGTCTTTATCTCATTAACTATAGCATATTTATGTGCATTATTGCATTCTAATATATTCTATCTAATTGGAACATGTTTTCTCAAAATCTATAGCTAGTACGCTTCAAGGATGCGCGGGGGAGCTTTGGAAGAACTGCTGCTAAGGAGGGAAGGTCTAGGATGACGCCGTGTGAGTAATTTCTTCTCAATAAAGTAATTATATTTTATTTCTCTACATCAAAATATATATGAAACTAATGGATAACATCGTTTAATTGTCAGCTGATTGGTGGCAAATGTACGGAACCGACTGTCCGACCCTCAGAAAATTGGTGGCTCGCGTGTTAGCACAGACTGCTTCATCTTCAGCATGTGAGCGAAACTGGAGTACATTTTCCCTCATCCACACAAAGCAGCGGAACCGACTTGGGTACAAAAAGCTGCAAAAACTGGTCTTTTGTCACTATAATATGAAGCTACGACTCAGGCAACTGCAGATTGACACTGGGAAGCAACCTGAGCAGGATCCTTTAGACCTGATGTTAATCGGTGCCACTGAGGATCAAGATAATCCACTTTCTGAGTGGGTTAAGGTTTCATCACTTGATGAAGATGATGGGCGTCCAAACGCAGTTTTAGCTAGCGCGGCCATTGAGATGGGCATCGATGTAGAAAGGGTTATTGCTACAGAAGTGGGGTCTAGCACTAGCGGCAGCAGGAGCAGCTTTAGCACAGAATCATTTGATGAGATGATCAGAAATCCAAAAAGTCCTGAGACTTCAAGTGCAAGAACCGCTGGGACAAGTAGATTGTCCAATAGTAATAGTGAGGGTGGTGATGAGTCTGATGACCATGATGAGAGTGACGGAGGCGATGACAGTCCTGGGGATGGAGGTAACATCGGAGTTGAGCCAGAGCAAAGGCCTCTGAGCCCATTCACCGCAGAGGCTGACTTTGACCATGCCACACAGGACCAAGATCATGGTGCCCCACCTTCACATCCAGCAAAAAGCCAACCGATTCATTACGTCCCTCGTCGAGGAAGCTAGGGCAGGGGCAAGGGCAGGGGCAGGGGTCAGGGCAAGGGCAAGGGCAAAGAACGAGATGTGGGACACGATGCTTGGTTTGGGGGCACGGAACATTCGGGCTCTAGTTCCAGAGGGTCTCAACATACATGGTTCTCCAGCCATGACCAGGATACACAGTCACAGGCATCAGGCTCTCAAGAACATAGTTATTCACATTCCACACAGGATCAATATCCTTATGGATATGTCTCAGGATATGAGCCACCTCCATATGAGTATGAAGGAGACAATTTCCAAATCCCAGTGCATGTGCCAGTTGTGCCCAATCACCCACAGTATCCACCAATTGACGTGTTACTACATCTTAGCCCAGATTACTACCAACATTATGTACATGAGTATACATCCATGTACCATAATGTGATGAGTTGGACACAATATTGTACGTATGTGGAGAATTAGCACTATAGCCAGCCAAGTCAAGACAGAGATGATGACATCGAACCTCCGCGTAACTCCTTCTGGTGGTGATTGTAGGTTTTTTGGTGGGTTGTATTATGTATTTTTGTATTATTATGAATCTTATAAATTATGAATTTATGATTGATATGAGAAATGAATGAAACATGAATCAATCATACATTATTATCACTCGTTCACGCACATCTTTGCTCTCTTCTTATTGCATCTCTTGTATACATTGTTGTTTTTTTAAATGTTTTTATTCTAAAAGGTGTATTAACATCTATTTTAACATTTCCTGAATTTTCACTACAAAATTCCATATTTTGCCCTATTTTTTGTCATTTTTTCCAAAAATCAAAGATAAACGATATCTCTTATGATATATCTCCGATATATCTTTTTTCCGCGGCTCCGACATGTCGAGCGATATCCACATTTAGAACCTTGGTTATTGGGAGAACTCATGCTGTTGAGTCTTTTAGTTATGCTGGATATTTATATCTGTTTAATCGAGTATTAAATGATTTTAATTTTCATTAATATTGGAATTTTGTTTCCGGTTCACGCCATGATATCTATACAAATATTAGTATTATTATGTATAGGTTTCTGGTCATGACACCCATATACGATATTTATACTAATACTGTCGCAACCCAAAACCCACCCTAGGAGTTAGAGTGAACTTTGGACGACTAATCGTGGCTTACATGACTTGCTTGACAAACAACCTGCAAAAACCCACAGAGCATATACAATAGAGGACCTTATAGCGGAAACATAACCAAAAACACAGCGGAAGTCTAACAACCTCTAAGTATATACACATGGTCCAAGTTTAATACAAAGAAATCAAAACAAAGAAAGTACGGACATGCCCGCCAAAATACATAGATATAATCACTCATGCTCACCCACAGCTAATCCACTCAGAATCTAACACCACCTACTAATAACCCTCTACGGGAGGTTCCTCAAAAGGCTCCTCGACGTACTCCTCCTCCACCCATGGACTAGGAGCACAAACATCAAATGGAGTAGCAGCTCCCTCAGAACCTGCCGACATAAGAAGTACGGCTGAGCATGGAATACTCAGCGGGTACTAAATACTAACCAATAGTCATAGCAAAACCATAGCAGTATAGGAAACAGGAAGCATTTCACATATATAAAGCAGGAGCCATCAATATCATAACTAGGAAATAAGGCAATTTATAATCATGCTTGCATTTCATGAAAAGCCGATAACACCCTTGAAAACACCGTGCACTTGACTTGGCTTGAAATATCTTTTCGTACTTGAAAGCTTGTCGTGTTTGTCTTACTTGATCTTGTCGAGCGTGTCGTACGTGTCATGTCATGCATGTCATGCGTGCTTGCTTGTGATCATGTAACTTGTGAGATACACTTGTGAGATATCCTTGTGAGATGCGCTTGAGAGATGCCTTGAGAGGGAAGGGAGACCCTTCTTTATGCAATGCACTTGAGAGGGAAGGGAGACCCTTCTTCATGATATGCACTTGTGAGTGAGGGGAGACCCCTCGTGGAATGTTGGTTCTTGTTTTCTTGTGAAAAGCGAGGTAAAACATATCGTAGGATATGTCCCACCTCTAATCATGTTCTTGAAAACCTCGATAAATCATGTCATGCATGCCGTGCTCGTGGAACCGTGTACATACTTGCATTTAAATTTAAATATGACATTTGGGTAATTTCACAACACATATAACATCAATGATTGAGCAATGTAGTATTCATCATTTAGGGAAAGCAAGAAAACACACTATCATAGGCCCTAGCAATATCCATAATTTATTAGGCATGCATTTCCTAATTTACAACTCACTTTATTCACCTTGGCATTTCATCAAACATGGTGTGTTCATTATTCATTATTCATTTAAACCTAAATCATGCTTTTCTAGGTGGATTATGCTCACATCACACTTGTATGTTCATTATTAGTACAATGCCCTTTCCCATTCATTCATCACATCATCCACACGGCATCCAGTCGCCAACATCCACCTCCATTCACCATTCATACCACCAATCTCATAACACATATATGAGTGAAGGAAAACGAGAAGAAACAAAGGAAAAGAGAAGCTATAACTAGGAGGGTAGCAAGAAGTACCGACCTTGATCAAGTGAGGAAGAAATCCCCTTCCAAAAACAACCGTGAGTTGCTGCCCTAGCTTGAGGAGATGCTCCTCACTAGTTTGTGCCTTGATCTTGAAGAAAAATGGGCTTGAGTGGAGTGTGGGTTCACAAACCCCTTGATTTCTCTCCAAAATGGAAACCCTAGGTTGGAATCGCCTTCTCCCCTTTCCCCTATTCTCTCAAACTCTCTAAGTGTTGAATGATGCCCTAAAGGCTCGGGTTAAACTCTTAAGGTAAGAGTAAACCGACCAAAAGATCATAATACCCTTACTGAAATTTCTGCAAAAACGCGAGTACTGAACACGTTGATCTGTGAATAGTGCCAAACACGTTGTGCTGTGAACAGTGCTGAACACGTTGTGCTGTGAACAGTGCCAAACACGTTGTGCTGTGAACAGTGCTGAACACATTGTGCTGTGAACAGTGCTGAACACGTTGTGCTGTGAACAGTGCTGAACACGTTGTGCTGAGCTCGTTGCCTGTTGTCTTATGTACAACGTACCCGTTGTGAGCTGTACAACGTACTCGTTGTTTGCTGTACAACGTACACGTTGTCTACTGCACGACGTACCCGTTGTCTGTTGCACAACGGATGCACAACGTACACGTTGTGAGCTGTACAATGTACTCGTTGTTTGCTGTACAACGTACACGTTGTCTGCTGCACGACGTACCCGTTGTCTGAGCTAGAGCTACGTCCTTAACGCCTTCCGAGCTACGTCCTTAGTGCCTTCTGAGCTACGTTTGCCTGCAGGTCCAGACTGTTTTGGCCATATCTTTTGACTCGTTCGTCCGATTTTGACGATTCAACTTGCGTTGGGTTCGTACTTCGAAAAGGAACATTTCTGACGATTCAAAATTTCCAATTTCTTCCTTATTTATTAATTATACATCTTTAAAGGCAAAATGGCAACGAAAGTGCCATGTATTAAGCATGAAAAAAGTCTGGGGCTCTACATCCTCCCCCCTTACAAAATTTCATCCTCGAAATTTGGACGGGACATGCATTACAGAATCAAAACAAAAATACAAGCCACATATAAAAAACCTATACAAAACTCATTCAATTAATTCTGGGTACTTTGCTTTGGTGTTGCCATTGCACAAGAACCAAAGGGATTGTCTTATTGTGAAGCACCTGATCTCTTCGATCCAAAATCTGGACTGGCTTTTCAATCAAGGTGAGGTCCTCTCGAATCTCCAACGGTTCCAAGTCTATGACATGCGAAGGATCCGCAATGTACTTCCGAAGCATAGACACATGGAAGACGTTGTGAACTGCGGCCATGTGAGGTGGGAGAGCTACCCTGTAAGCAACCTCACCAACTCGTGTGATAATCTCAAAAGGCCCAACATACCGAGGACTGAGCTTGCCTCGCTTTCCAAATCTCATGATCCCTTTGCTAGGAGATACTTTCACAAAAACTTGATCCCCTACTTGAAATTCCAAGTCCCTACAGCGCGTGTCCGCATAACTTTTCTGGCGATCGTGAGCGGCTTTCAATCGATCCCGAATTATCTTAACTGTGCCTGCAGTTTGCTCAATCAACTTTGGACCAAGTACTTTCCTTTCTCCTACCTCATCCCAATAGAGAGGAGACCTACAACTTCGCCCATACAAGGCCTCAAATGGTGCCATTTGGATACTCGCCTGATAGCTGTTATTATAGGCGAATTCAACCAAAGGCAAATGCTCTTCCCAACTGCCTCTGAAATCCAACATACAAGCCCGAAGCATGTCTTCAATGACTTGGTTCACTCTCTCGGTTTGTCCATCCGTCTGTGGACGAAAAGCGGTGCTGAAATCAAGTCGGGAACCCATAGCCTCCTGGAAGCTTTTCCAGAATCGTGATGTGAATCTTGGATCCCGATCTGACACAATACTAACGGGCACTCCGTGCAACCTCACCACTTCCTTGATGTACAAAGCGGCTACCTGACTAGAGTTGAAAGTAGTTCGGTAAGGTAAGAAGTGAGCGAACTTCGTCAAACGATCCACTACTACCCATATCGCATCTGAGCCCCTTGCCGTCTTTGGCAAGCCAACTATGAAATTCATGGATATGTTCTCCCATTTCCACTCGGGAATCGGAAGGGACTGTAATAGACCTGCGGGCCGCATGTGTTCTGCTTTTACCTGTTGACACACCAAGCACCGTGCTACATATTCCGCAACCTCCCTCTTCATATTCCGCCACCAAAAGTGACTCTTGAGGTTCCGGTACATCTTTGTACCCCCTGGATGCACTGTGTACTTCGAACGGTGTGCTTCATCCAAAATCTCTCTTCGAAGATCTGCATTGGCTGGGACGCACAGCCTTCCCTTGAATGTGATAGCACCCCGACTAGTGAGAGAGAAGTCCTCACTACCCTTAGTAACTTCCTTGTTCCGATAAGCCAACAATTCAGCATCCGTGGCTTGGTATTCTTGGATCAAATCTATAATGTATGGCCGAACCGTGACATTTGCCAAGATAGGACCGCGGACAGAGTCATTCACACTGATGTCCAGATTTGCCAGATCTTCTAATAGCTTCCATTCTTGAACCAACATATGTGCTAACAACCCCTGAGGTCTTCTACTCAAAGCATCAGCCACTATATTTGCTTTACCCGGGTGGTATTGAATGGTACAATCATAGTCTTTCAAAAATTCCATCCAACGCTGTTGCCTTAGATTCAGCTCCTTTTGGGAAAAGAGATACTTGAGACTCTTGTGATCGGTGAACACATAGAACTCGACCCCATAAAGGTAATGACGCCAAATCTTAAGTGCAAACACGACCGCCGCAAGCTCCAAGTCGTGCGTGGGATAATTCTTCTCATGCTCCTTCAATTGCCTTGATGCATAGGCAATGACTTTCTTGTGCTGCATGAGTACACACCCAAGTCCAACGTGTGAGGCATCACTATACACCTCATACCCATAAGGTCCAGATGGCACAGTAAGGACAAGGGCTGTAGTAAGCCTCTTCTTCAGTTCCGTGAAACTGATCTCGCACTTATCACTCCATACAAACTTGGCGTTCTTCCTTGTCAGGTAAGTGAGCGGTGCTGCAAGGCTAGAGAAACCCTCTACGAATCTCCTGTAGTAGCCTGCCAACCCAAGAAAGCTGCGTATCTCGGTAACACTCTTGGGCCTCGCCCAACTCATAATTGCTTCGATCTTCTTTGGATCTACCGAGATACCTTCTGCAGAAACAACGTGGCCTAGGAATGCCACCTCTTCCAACCAAAACTCACACTTGCTAAGTTTGGCGTATAGCTTGTGCTCTCTTAGCATTTCCAAAGCAAGGCATAGGTCGCGTGTGTGATCTTCCCGTGTCTGGGAATAGACCAAAATGTCATCAACAAATACAATCATGCACCTATCAAGATACGGCCGGAACACCCGGTTCATCAAATCCATAAAGGCTGCCGGTGCGTTCGTGAGTCCAAAAGGCATCACCAAGAACTCGTAGTGTCCATACCGAGTCCTGAAAGCAGTTTTGGGAACATCTTCCACCTTAATCTTCAACTGGTGATAACCCGATCGAAGGTCTATCTTCGAGAAAAATCTCGCTCCCTTCAACTGATCGAACAAGTCATCAATCCTAGGCAAGGGATACCTATTCTTTATAGTGACTTTGTTCAATTGCCTGTAATCGACGCACATCCGCATCGAGCCATCTTTCTTCTTAACAAACAACATCGGGGCACCCCACGGTGAGACACTTGGTCGAATGAAACCAAGACCTTGTAATTCTTCCAACTAGGTCTTTAACTCTTTGTGTTCAATAGGGGCCATTCTATACGGAGCCCTGAAAACAGGAGCTGTGCCTGGTGCAAGCTTGATCACAGACTCAATCTCTCTGTCTGGAGGCAATCCTGGCAACTCCTCTGGAAATACATCCAGGAACTCACTCACAACCGGAATAGTCGATGAGTCCTTTGCCTCGGGGTTAGCTAAGCTCAACGCCGCAAAACGAGCAATATATCTACTTTTCAACCCGCGAAAGTGGAATGGTTTTCCTTCTACTGGCTTGAAGAGTACCATTTTCTCAAAGCAAGCTACATGCCCGTGATGTGCTGCTAACCAATCCATTCCCAATATAACATCAAAGTCTTGGAATCCAAGGACGATGAGATCAACCGCCAACTCGTGGCTTCCAACTTGGACCACACTATTTCTATACACTTTATCTGCCAATACTGTTTTACCGAGAGGAGTCGAAATGGCTAACTCCGGTTTTAGCTGACTAGGCTTCACAGAAAAGCCTTCTGAAAAACTCGGCGAGATAAACGAATGAGTAGACCCGGTATCAATCAACACTCGAGCCAAATACTCATTGACTAGTAGGGTTCCTGAAATTTTAACTAGCGGAGTTAATCCATGCATCAACAGCGTATACATGTAGGTATATATATGTACATATAGAACATGTCAAGTACGTACACAATCAATTAATACTTAACAGTTTAATTTACGGATAATTAAATAAGCTACAACTGCGTACCTTGCACTACATCGTCAGATGCAAGTGCATCCCCCTCTGTTAAGGCAAAAACTCGCCCCTGGTTCGCCTGGCGAGACTGAGGTGTAGACCGGGTAGTCTGAGATGATGCCTGATATGATCCTGCTGGGCGTGCTGGTGGCCTAATCCCCTGAGATTGGCCTGGTAAATGCCGACTGGGGCAATCCCTGATCATATGGCCCTGGCGACCACAATGAAAACATCCACCCGATGCTCTTCGGCAATCTCCTGCCGGGTGCCTTCGGTCGCATGAAGTGCAGACCTCGTGTGTATAAGTCGGAGGGGCCGGAGGTGGAGCATACCTCACCGTCTGAGGTGCAACTGGCCGCGGAGCTGGAAGAGCAAGAGGTCGAGGTGCCTGTGGCACGTACTGTCGTGGTGCTGGGGCCGCATAAGTCGGCCTCATCGGTGGTGCTGGCCATGTATACTGATAAGGGCCGGTACGAGCCCGCCTCTCTGGAGGTGCTGAACTACTAGCTTGGCCTCTTGCCAACTCCCTCTTCTTGGACACTGTCTCTGAATTGGCCTCGACCAATAAGGCCTTGTCTACTACCTCAGGGTAGGTAGCATGTTTGAAAACCGAAACCTTCTCCATGATAACATCTTTGAGCCCTTGCTCAAACCTTCATGCCTTCATTGCCTCGGTGGCAACCATGTGAGTCGCGAAGCGTGATAGCTCCGAGAACTTGGCCTCGTATTGTGCCACCGACATCAAACCTTGCTCAAGGTTGATGAATTCTCTCTCTTTCTTTTCCCGTGCTCCAATTGGAAAATACTTCTTGTAAAAAGTATCTTTGAACTCCTCCCAAGTCCAAGGTTGACCCTGCATGGTCAAATCTCGTGTCCTCAATGCGGACAACCACCAATGGTGGGCTTCACCTTCTAACATGAAAACTGCCCATGCTATTCTATCCTCCTCTGTAGGCGAGAGGACCGCAAAGATCTTCTCCATCTGGAGGATCCATGCCTCCGTAGCAAGAGGGTCCACACTCCCACGGAAGGGTGGAGGCCTTAATCTCCTGAATGCCTCAACTCCAGCGGTACGATGTACTGGAGCTGCGGGCGGTGGAGTAGGTGCCGCCGATGATGGCATAGCCTGCCGAGCCGCCAGTATGGTGAGTGTCTCAGCAATAGAGCCTAAGACCTGAGAGAGGTCCGGCTGCTCATCCTCATCCTGTGAAGAAGAGGAAGCTCTGGTGTGTGGTCCAGGACCCCGTGTGCCCCACCTCATGACTAAAGTCCTGAGAACAATAGCACCACATGAGTCTCACTTGAAACCACAGCTTATTTCAATGTCGTTTCACTATAATTCAATTTGTATTAGTTGTATAATACTACTACACATCACATCAAGTCATCAGAGTATTCATCACATTATACTTATACTTTAGTGTTCTAGCGTACCTAGGACCGTACTTGGTTAAAGCAACCAGTTTAGACTAAGACTAAAGTTTAGTCTTACACTTGGAACCAGACTCGTTCCCGACTCACTTCCTTCCTAACTTGTTTCCTAACATATGCTCTTGTCAAGCCGTGGTATAAGATTCTAAGTGACCCTAGAGACCTAAAGCCTAAGCTTTGATACCACTTCTGTCATCAACCAAAACCCACCCTAGGAGTTAGAGTGAACTTTGGACGACTAATCGTGGCTTACATGACTTGCTTGACAACCAACCTGCAAAAACCCACAGAGCATATACAATAGAGGACCTTATAGCGGAAACATAACCAAAAACACAGCGGAAGTCTAACAACCTCTAAGTATATACACATGGTCCAAGTTTAATACAAAGAAATCAAAACAAAGAAAGTACGGACATGCCCGCCAAAATACATAGATATAATCACTCATGCTCACCCACAGCTAATCCACTCAGAATCTAACACCACCTACTAATAACCCTCTACGGGAGGTTCCTCAAAAGGCTCCTCGACGTACTCCTCCTCCACCCATGGACTAGGAGCACAAACATCAAATGGAGCAGCAGCTCCCTCAGAACCTGCCGACATAAGAAGTACGGCTGAGCATGGAATACTCAGCGGGTACTAAATACTAACCAATAGTCATAGCAAAACCATAGCAGTATAAGAAACAGGAAGCATTTCACATATATAAAGCAGGAGCCATCAATATCATAACCAGGAAATAAGGCAATTTATAATCTTGCTTGCAATTCATGAAAAGCCGATAACACCCTTGAAAACACCGTGCAGTTGACTTGGCTTGAAATATCTTTTCGTACTTGAAAGCTTGTCGTGTTTGTCTTACTTGATCTTGTCGAGCGTGTCGTACGTGTCATATCATGCATGTCATGCGTGCTTACTTGTGATCATGTAACTTGTGAGATACACTTGTGAGATATCCTTGTGAGATGCGCTTGAGAGATGCCTTGAGAGGGAAGGGAAACCCTTCTTTATGCAATGCACTTGAGAGGGAAGGGAGATCCTTCTTCATGATATGCACTTGTGAGTGAGGGGAGACCCCTCGTGGAATGTTGGTTCTTGTTTTCTTGTGAAAAGCGAGGTAAAACATATCGTAGGATATGTCCCACCTCTAACCATGTTCTTGAAAACCTCGATAAATCATGTCATGCATGCCGTGCTCGTGGGAACCGTGTACATACTTGCATTTAAATTTAAATATGACATTTGGGTAATTTCACAACACATATAACATCAATGATTGAGCAATGTAGTATTCATCATTTAGGGAAAGCAAGAAAACACACTATCAAAGGCCCTAGCAAAATCCATAATTTATTAGGCATGCATTTCCTAATTTACAACTCACTTTATTCACCTTGGCATTTCATCAAACATGGTGTGTTCATTATTCATTATTCATTTAAACCTAAATCATGCTTTTCTAGGTGGATTATGCTCACATCACACTTGTATGTTCATTATTAGTACAATGCCCTTTCCCATTCATTCATCACATCATTCACACGGCATCCAGTCGCCAACATCCACCTCCATTCACCATTCATACCACCAATCTCATAACACATATATGAGTGAAGGAAAACGAGAAAAAACAAAGGAAAAGAGAAGCTATAACTAGGAGGGTAGCAAGAAGTACCGACCTTGATCAAGTGAGGAAGAAATCCCCTTCCAAAAACAACCGTGAGTTGCTGCCCTAGCTTGAGGAGATGCTCCTCACGAGTTTGTGCCTTGATCTTGAAGAAAAATGGGCTTGAGTGGAGTGTGGGTTCACAAACCCCTTGATTTCTCTCCAAAATGGAAACCCTAGGTTGGAATCGCCTTCTCCCCTTTCTCCTATTCTCTTAAACTCTCTAAGTGTTGAATGATGCCCTAAAGGCTCGGGTTAAACTCTTAAGGTAAGAGTAAACCGACCAAAAGACCATAATACCCTTACTGAAATTTCTGCAAAAACGCGAGTACTGAACACGTTGAGCTGTGACTAGTGCCAAACACGTTGTGCTGTGAACAGTGCTGAACACGTTGTGCTGTGAACAGTGCCAAACACGTTGTGCTGTGAACAGTGCTGAACACATTGTGCTGTGAACAGTGCTGAACACGTTGTGCTGTGAACAGTGCTGAACACGTTGTGCTGAGCTCGTTGCCCGTTGTCTTATGTACAACGTACCCATTGTGAGCTGTACAACGTACTCGTTGTTTGCTGTACAACGTACACGTTGTTTGCTGCACGACGTACCCGTTGTCTGTTGCACAACGGATGCACAACGTACACGTTGTGAGCTGTACAACGTACACGTTGTGAGCTGTACAACGTACTCGTTGTTTGCTGTACAACGTACACGTTGTCTGCTGCACGACGTACCCGTTGTCTGAGCTAGAGCTACGTCCTTAACGCCTTTCGAGCTACGTCCTTAGTGCCTTCCGAGCTACGTTTGCCTGCAAGTCCAGACTGTTTTGGCCATATCTTTTGACTCGTTCGTCCGATTTTGACGATTCAACTTGCGTTGGGTTCGTACTTCGAAAAGGAACATTTCTGACGTTTCGAAATTTCCAATTTCTTCCTTATTTATTAATTATACCTCTTTAAAGGAAAAATGGCAACGAAAGTGCCATGTATTAAGCATGAAAAAAGTCTGGGGCTCTACATCCTCCCCCCCTTACAAAATTTCGTCCTCGAAATTTGGACGGGACATGCATTACAGAATCAAAACAAAAATACAAGCTACATTTACAAAACCTATACAAAACTCATTCAATTAATTCTGGGTACTTTGCTTTGACTTCGGCTTCACGCTCTCATGTAGCTTCTTCCCGAGCATGGTGTTGCCATTGCACAAGAACCAAAGGGATTGTCTTATTGCGAAGCACTTGATCTCTTCGATCCAAAATCTGGACCGGCTTTTCAATCAAGGTGAGGTCCTCTCGAATCTCCAACGGTTCCAAGTCTATGACATGCGAAGGATCCGTAATGTACTTCCGAAGCATAGACACATGGAAGACGTTGTGAACTGCGGCCATGTGAGGTGGGAGAGCTACCCTGTAAGCAACCTCACCAACTCGTGTGATAATCTCAAAAGGCCCAACGTACCGAGGACTGAGCTTGCCTCACTTTCCAAATCTCATGATCCCTTTGCTAGGAGATACTTTCACAAAAACTTGATCCCCTACTTGAAATTCCAAGTCCCTACGGCGCGTGTCCGCATAACTTTTCTGGCGATCGTGAGCGGCTTTCAATCGATCCCGAATTATCTTAACTGTGCCTGCAGTTTGCTCAGTCAACTTTGGACCAAGTACTTTCCTTTCTCCTACCTCATCCCAATAGAGAGGAGACCTACAACTTCGCCCATACAAGGCCTCAAATGGTGCCATTTGGATACTCGCCTGATAGCTATTATTATAGGCGAATTCAACCAAAGGCAAATGCTCTTCCCAACTGCCTCTGAAATCCAACATACAAGCCCGAAGCATGTCTTCAATGACTTGGTTCACTCTCTCGGTTTGTCCATCCGTCTGTGGACGAAAAGCGGTGCTGAAATCAAGTCGGGAACCCATAGCCTCCTGGAAGCTTTTCCAGAATCGTGATGTGAATCTTGGATCCCGATCTGACACAATACTAACGGGCACTCCGTGCAACCTCACCACTTCCTTGATGTACAAAGCGGCTAACTGACTAGAGTTGAAAGTAGTTCGGTAAGGTAAGAAGTGAGCGAACTTCGTCAAACGATCCACTACTACCCATATCGCATCTGAGCCTCTTTCCGTCTTTGGCAAGCCAACTATGAAATCCATGGATATGTTCTCCCATTTCCACCCGGGAATCGGAAGGGACTGTAATAGACCTGCGGGCCGCATGTGTTCTGCTTTTACCTGTTGACACACCAAGCACCGTGCTACATATTCCGCAACCTCCCTCTTCATATTCCGCCACCAAAAGTGACTCTTGAGGTTCCGGTACATCTTTGTACCCCCTGGATGCACTGTGTACTTCGAATGGTGTGCTTCATCCAAAATCTCTCTTCGAAGATCTGCATTGGCTGGGACGCACAGCCTTCCCTTGAATGTGATAGCACCCCGACTAGTGAGAGAGAAGTCCTCACTACCCTTAGCAACTTCCTTGTTCCGATAAGCCAACAATTCAGCATCCGTGGCTTGGTATTCTTGGATCAAATCTATAATGTATGGCCGAACCGTGACATTTGCCAAGATAGGACCGCGGACAGAGTCATTCACACTGATGTCCAGATTTGCCAGATCTTCTAATAGCTTCCATTCTTGAACCAACATATGTGCTAACAACCCCTGAGGTCTTCTACTCAAAGCATCAGCCACTATATTTGCTTTACCCGGGTGGTATTGAATGGTACAATCATAGTCTTTCAAAAATTCCATCCAACGCCGTTGCCTTAGATTCAGCTCCTTTTGGGAAAAGAGATACTTGAGACTCTTGTGATCGGTGAACACATAGAACTCGACCCCATAAAGGTAATGACGCCAAATCTTAAGTGCAAACACGACCGCCGCAAGCTCCAAGTCGTGCGTGGGATAATTCTTCTCATGCTCCTTCAATTGCCTTGATGCATAGGCAATGACTTTCTTGTGCTGCATGAGTACACACCCAAGTCCAACGTGTGAGGCATCACTATACACCTCATACCCATAAGGTCCAGATGGCACAGTAAGGACAAGGGCTGTAGTAAGCCTCTTCTTCAGTTCCGTGAAACTGATCTCGCACTTATCACTCCATACAAACTTGGCGTTCTTCCTTGTCAGGTAAGTGAGCGGTGCTGCAAGGCTAGAGAAACCCTCTACGAATCTCCTGTAGTAGCCTGCCAACCCAAGAAAGCTGCGTATCTCGGTAACACTCTTGGGCCTCGCCCAACTCATAATTGCTTCGATCTTCTTTGGATCTACCGAGATACCTTCTGCAGAAACAACGTGGCCTAGGAATGCCACCTCTTCCAACCAAAACTCACACTTGCTAAGTTTGGCGTATAGCTTGTGCTCTCTTAGCATTTCCAAAGCAAGGCATAGGTCGCGTGTGTGATCTTCCCGTGTCTGGGAATAGACCAAAATGTCATCAACAAATACAATCATGCACCTATCAAGATACGGCCGGAACACCCGGTTCATCAAATCCATAAAGGCTGCCGGCGCGTTCGTGAGTCCAAAAGGCATCACCAAGAACTCGTAGTGTCCATAGTATACCTGCACTTAGTTAGAACTATAACCAATAGCATAATAACATAATCAGAGTGTAGAAGAACATGTGCTCATATACACCATATCATCACCTTGACTCATGTACTTATAAGAACCTTAGACTTAGAAGACAACATACTTATGAGATGCTTATGCTTATGAGACCACGTGCTTGTGAGATGCTTATGCTTATGCACTTATTCGGATCATACACTTATTTAGATCCCTCATTGGGCTTATTCAGTATGACAGGCGTATGAAATGCTTAAGCTTATGAGTTTTGAGCAGCTTATTCAGAACATGCACTTATTCAGATCCCTCATTGGGCTTATTTAGAATATCAGGCGTATGCAATGCTTATGTTTGTGGTCCACATGTGTGACTTGTGAGACTCTTATCTTAACATACAATTGCGTTTGTGCATAAGTGTCGCAATTGACATTCGAGTTGGTAATTGCTTAGATTCTGACCTCTCATCATGGAAACTCCACTATATAGTCCCATACCATATAGTTAAAGAATTCCCAATTTGAGATATTTTTCTCTAAGTTCTTACCTTCCAGAATATAAATTACCATGCAAGTGATTAGGCATAACTTAACAGACAATCACATATATATATATATATCTTATCATGATTCTTAGCATAATTCATAATCAATTTCCAACAATTCTATAGTGTCATATTAGTATTTGTCCTCTCAAGGATTTTAACAGCACCTTGGGTACGTAATTTATGAATACATTACCCTTTCCCATTTCTAACATTTCACCATACCATAATTTATCCATACAACCCAAATACAATCTATATCCATACATTCATCCCATCCTTCATAGTATTTCTCATCCTCCATACATTCCATCCATATTATTGAACCATATTTCCATCTATAATAGCTTAATTCATACAATATTGAGGAAAAACATATCTAATCTCTATTTCTATCATACTAACATTCACAAAACATCATAATAGGGTTGAGTTGGATAGTATATCGACCTTAGGGATCCTTGCCTTAGATCCAAATCACTCTCAAGAAGCTTTCAGTAAGATCTCCAAGCTTTCCTTGTGATTTTCAAGTTATCTCCTTCTTTTCCAAGAAATTTCACCCTCAAAATCCAAAGTTTCCTCTCCTCTTTTGCCAAATTAGGTTAGAAATGGGTAGGATACTCTAAAACCCTCGAAATAGAAACCCTATTTATTGTCTCAAGGGTTAAAAACCCCAATTTCCGTGTCTTTAACAAAACAAGGTGTGCTGACGATCAGTCATTAGTCTGGACGATCGATCATCCAAATTCCAGTAAGCTATCCAGATTTCTGGGTTCCGGGTGATCGATCATCGGCTTGGGACGATCGATCGTCCAAATTCCAGTGAGCTGCCCAGATTTTTCCCTTTTGGTATTTTGACTATAAATTTTGACTTGCTCATCGGATTTTGAGAATTCAACTTGTGTTAGACTTGTCATTCAAAGGGGATGTCGCATCCCAAAATACCCCCTACGAGTTAAGGGATACTTTAGAGGTGACTATTCTTACCTGCCAAACCATCCTGTAATGAACAAGGTAAACATACCATAATATAATATGAATTAGAGTGCGGAAGCTATATCATGAATGCGGAAGCGTGAACTAACTTTTTCTTTTCTATATAAGGTGGTCTGTGTATTCCAAGTTAACATATATACATAACATATCAAGGTCAAAGGTGGACATGTCCACCTATCAAAATATCAAAATACAAAAGAACTATTGAGCCCACTATGGTCAACAGTAATCTAAATACGGTTAGACGTCACGGTCTCTATCCTCCTGCGACTGCATTGGGATATGAGGCTCTCTCCTCAACATACTCTTCCTCAACCCAAAGCTCAGGGTTGAGGGCTTCCTTGATACCTATCGACATAAAAGTACGGCTGAGTATAAAATACTCAGTGAGTACAAGCTACTAGCTAGCCACAACAATAACAATCACACAAAGGCAACAAAATATAATTCATCAAATAATTTAAACAATAATAGCACATATGACATTCATAGCATTGAAATAAAGCAATGTAATAATCTTGACATGCTTGGATGAATGCAAAAACTCCGATAAAACATCATGCTTAAAAATCATGTCTTATTCTTGAAAATAGTTTTTCGTGTTTCTTTCAAAACTTGCTTGTCATGTTTGAAAACCTGTTCTTGTCTTGGTTTCGTTTGGAAGAATCATGCATGCTTGTCTTGTCTTGCTTGTTCTTGTCATGTTCTTGACTTGACTTGCTTGTTTACTTGTGAGCCAGAGGTTAGTGCCCTTGAAGCGACTTGTGAGCCGGGAATGTAAATTCCCTTCAACGAAATATATATATAGAAAAGGGTACACCAACCTCCTTGTCTTGTTTTCTTGTGAGTCAGGTATGACATATCTTGCGATATGCCCTACCTTTGACCGGCTCGATGTCCGGCTTTATCATTTATGCTTATTTTCGTTGTGAGCCAGGTATGACATATCCTAGGGATATGCCCTACCCTTGACCGGCCCAATGTCTGGCTTTATCAATCATATCATAAATCACATTCTTGTTCTTGTTTGTTTCTTTCAAATACTTGTACTTTAAAAACGTCAATTCATGTATGCATGTGTGGGTGTGTGTAGCACTTGTAGTAATCATAATTACAATATGACATGAAAGATAGTGCATAGTATTTCAATTCATAATATAAACATGTGAGAATTTAGGTAATCTATATGACATTTGATCAAGGTTATGAATTTGGAAGAAACCACACATATTCATGCTTTCATATTCTTCATTGATTGGCGAACTTCTCATTTAGGCATATAATCAAACACATGGCATGCAACATTTCATAGTAGTTTCATTTCCTCTTTTTAGTGCATACATTCCATCAAAACATCAAGGTGTATTCATTATTTGTAGGATACCCTTCCACCATTTTTCCATCACACACATCACACTATATCCACACGGCATCCAATCGCCTCTAACCCCTCATCCATCGATACATTTCATCATTCATATTATCTTGTTTATATTTTAGGGGCATAACATATTTCAACACAAAGGAGAAATGGGGAGATTCAATATACATCAATTAAGAAATCCTAGGTTATTACCAAAGTAGTTAGTAGGGTGTACTAACCTTGAAGATTATCCCTTGATCTTGAAGAAAACCCTTAGGTAGAAATATCTAAGCTTGAGGAAGAAAGATCCCTGCTTGAAAAAGGTTGTGGAAACAAGATTGATTCTACCTTGATCACCCAAACTCCCTTAGAATCAAACCCTATCTTCTTCCTCTCTTCCTTCTCCAATTTCTCCCAATATGAGCTTTGAGGGTTTATGAAACCCTCACCCACGGATTTGGGGCTTATATAGAAAATGGGGTGGTCAAATGACCATCCCACCCTTAAAATTTCAACCAAAACAGACCAAATAGGCAAAGTGCTCGAGGAGCGGTCGACCGATTATAGGAGTGGTCGATCGGTAGGTTAGCAGTTGACCGGTGTTGAGGAGCGGTCGACTGGTCAAAATCCCCTCTCTGGAAAAATCCCCCATACAAGTTTTAGTGCAAGAGCGGTCGACCGGTGGGTAGAGCTGTCGACCTGTAGGCGACGGGTTGACTGGTGGCTGGAGCGGTCGACCGGTTGGTCTGTGTTTTTGCCAATTTTACTGATTTTCTTCATTTTTTCCTACTTTGGTATTTTGGTCATATCTTTTGACTCATTTGTCGGATTCTGAAGATTCAACTTGCGTTGGATTCGTCTTTCGAAGAGGAACATTTCCGGCATTTTAGAATCTTCAAATTCTTCTGTATTTATTAATTAGACTATATGAAAGACCAATTGGCTACGAGAACATTGTTCATTAGGTACGAAAAGTTCCGGGGTGCTACATTCTCCCCCCTTACAATAATTTCGTCCTCGAAATTTGGATGATACATTCATGTACAAAACGCAGCAAGATACAAAAATGTCAGTGCTAGACAAACAATTGAGGATACTTTTCTCTCACTTCTGCCTCACGCTCCCATGTAGCTTCTTCTACCAAATGGTGCTGCCATCTCACAAGTACTAAGGGAATGGTCTTGTTGCACTAGACTTGATCTCGCCTGTCTAAGATCTGCACTGGTTGTTCAACTAGTGTGAGATCCTCCCGGATTTCTACCGGATCAAGCTCGATAACATGGGAAGGGTCTGGGATATACTTCTGGAGCATGGAGATGTGAAACACATTGTGGACCGCAGTCATATGAGCGGGTAAGGCAACACGGTAAGCCACCTCACCGATTCTAGTGATAATCTCGAACGGACCCACATATCTTAGACTGAGCTTGCCTCTCTTCCCGAATCTCATAACACCCTTGGTCGGTGAAATCTTGATAAAAATCAAGTCGCCAACTCGAAATTCAAGATCTCTCCTTCGGTGGTCGGTGTAGCTCTTCTGTCGATCCTGTGCGGTCTTTAACCTTTCCCGGATAAGTTTGACCCTGTTTACGGTTTGCTCAATCAATTCTGGGCTCAAAACCTTTCTTTCCCCAACTTCATCCCAATACAATGAGGATCTACAACTTCTCCCGTACAAAGCCTCAAAAGGCATCATTTGGATGCTCGCCTGATAACTGTTGTTATAGGCGTACTCTACCAAAGGCAAGTGGTCTTCCTAACTCCCTTAAAGTCTAGCATATAGGCTCGGAGCATGTCTTCTATCATCTGATTCACTCTCTCGATTTGCCCATCAGTTTGTGGATGGAAAGCGGTGCTAAAGTCTAGTCGGGAACCCATGGCACTCTGAAAGCTCTTCCAGAACCTGGATGTGAACCTTGGATCCCGGTCTGAGACAATGCTCACTGGCACCCCATGCACCCGGACTATCTCTTTGATATACAATGTAGCCAACTGATTTGAATTGAATGTAATCCGATACGGCAAGAAATAGGTGGACTTTGTGAGTCTGTCGATTACAACCCATATAACATCGGTGTTTCTAACCGTCTTTGGCAACCCCACAATAAAATCCATGGAGATGTGTTCCCATTTTCACTCGGGAATAAGGAGGGACTGCAAAAGTCCTGCCGGTCTCCTGTGTTTTGCTTTGACTTGCTAGCACACCAAGCATTGGGACACGTACTCGGCCACTTCTCTCTTCATGTTCCGCCACCAAAAGTGCCCTTTCAGGTTTCTATACATTTTGGTACCCCCGGGGTGGACTGTATACATGAACCGGTGAGCTTCATCCAAAATCTCTCTTCTAAGCTCTTCATCTGTAGGAACACAAGTTCTTCCTTTGAATGTGATAATTCCATCTCCTCTTGTGGCGAAATCCTCGCTACCCCTACCAATCATCTTGTCTCGGTAGGCAAGTAACTCGGTATCCGATTCTTGCAATTCTCAGATCCGGAACAAGATGTAAGGCCTAACCGTGATGTTAGCCATTATCGGTCCAAAAGTAAGGAGGCTGAAACTGATGTCGAGGTTGGGAGCATCCTTTAACAATTTCCATTCTCGAACCATCATGTATGCCACAAGCCCGTGTGACTTCCTACTCAATGCATCCCCAACCACATTCGCTTTGCTCGGATGGTATTGAATGGAGCATTCACAATCTTTTAAAAACTCCGTCCATCGCCTTTGCCTTAAGTTCAGCTCCTTCTGGAAAAAAAAATACTTTAGGCTTTTATGATCCGTGAACACATCAAATTGTTCCCCATAGAGGTAGTGCCGCCATATCTTCAATTCAAACACTACTGCAGCAAGCTCTAAATCATGTGTAGGGTAGTTCTTCTCGTGATCCTTCAACTGTTGAGAAGCATACGCGATAACCTTCTTGTTTTGCATTAGAAAGCACCCTAAGCCCACATGCAAGACGTCACTATACACAACAAAGCTGTCACTCCCGGAAGGCACTGTGAGGACGGGAGCCATAGTAAGGCATTTTTTCAATTCTTGGAAGCTAACTTCACATTTGTCGCTCTAGCTAAACTTGACATTTTTCCTCGTCAAGTAAGTGAGAGGTGCAGCCAAACTGGAGAATCCCTCCATAAATCTCTGATAGTAGCCGGCTAACCCGAGGAAACTCTGAATCTTGGTGACGCTTCGGGGTCTTCCCAATTTAGTACTACCTCTACCTTGGTTGCGTTTACTGAAATGCCTTCTGACCACATGACCCAAGAAAGCCACCTTCTCCAACTAGAATTCGCACTTACTTAACTTGGTATATAGCCCGTGCTCTCAAAACGTCTCAAGAGTAAGGCGAAGGTCTCGATCATGATCCTCCCATGTTGGGGAGTATACCAAAATGTCGTCTACGAACACCACGACACATTTATCAAGATACGGTCTGAACACCCGATTCATCAAATCCATGAACGCCGCTGGTGCATTTGTCAAACCAAAAGGCATGACAAGGAACTCGTAGTACCCATACTGAGTCCTGAAAGCCATCTTCTGAATATCTTGTGCATTGACCTTTAACTGATGATACCTCGATTTAAGATCAATCTTGGAAAAGAATCTCGCTCCCATCAATTGGTCAAATAAGTCGTCTATCCGTGACAAAGGATAACGATTCTTAATTGTGACCTTATTCAATTGTCTGTAATCAATGCACATACGCATTGACCGATCTTTCTTCTTCACAAATAGCACTAGGGCACCCCATGGTGAGACACTCGGCTTAATGAAACCCAGGCTTTGTAGTTCGTCCAACTGCACCTTCAATTCTTTGAGTTCAATCGGGGCCATTCTATACGGAGCTCTTGAAATTGGAGCTGTGCCTGGAGTAAGCTCTATAGTGAACTCGATCTCTTTATCAGGAGGCAATCCGGAAAGTTCTTCCGGAAACACATCCAAGAACTTACTCATAACCGGAATGGCTGAGGATTTCGGTGCCTCTGAGTTTGCTATGCTCAAAGCTGTGAGGTGGGCAATATCCATTTCTCTCAATCCTCGAAAGTTAAATGGCTTAACTCACTCCAGCCTGAAGTTCACCATCTTTTCAAAGCATGCAATATGGCCGTAGTGGTTTGACAACCAATCCATCCCTAGGATGACGTCGAAATCCAAGTCTTGAAAATCTAGGATGATGAGGTCAGCTAATAGTTCATTCTCCCCCACTTGAACCATACTGTCCTTGTATATTCTATCTGTATCAACCGACTTGTAAAGCGGAGTCACAATGGTTAACTCCCGCTCCAATGGAGTAGACTCCGTTGAAAAGCCCTTTGCAAAACTGGGTGAGATAAAAGAGTGAGTGGATCCTGTGTCGATTAACACTCGGGCTAGAGACTCGTTCACTAATAAAACGCCTGTATGATTAAATAACCAATATCAATAGATTTCAAGCATACATACATCAAACGTGGGTAACCTATTGGATACTAACAACATCACATCATAGTAAGCATTTCAACGTAAAACTTTAGCATTTTTGCGTACCTTGCACGACATCATCCAATGCACGTGCGTCCCGCTCTGACAATGCAAAGACTCGTCCTTGAGTTGCTTGACGAGGCGGCTGGGTAGACGGTGAGGGCCTCGAAGCCTGAGAAGAGCTCTGCTAAGATTTCTGCCTAATAGGGGGCCTACTCCCTTGAGACTGAGCTGGCAAGTGACGTCGGGGGAAATCACTAATTATGTGGCCTTGGTCACCACAATGAAAATAACTTCCGGTAGCCTTTCGACACTCGCCGGCTAAATTCCTCCTCCCACAAATGGTGCAGATATCATAATAATAAGTGGAAGGTGCATAACCCATAACCTGAGGTAATGCAGGGTGAGGAGCATGTGCAGTAGCCGGTCGTGGAGCTGGTGGAGCAAAAGGGCGAAGAGGCTGAGGTGCAGAATATAGCCTCAGTGACTGGGCTGGACCTGAAGGCTGATACAACATAGTTCTAGCTCTCTTCTCTACCAAGTCATTAGACTAGACCTTCTCCATCCCTCTTCTCTTGAAGAACTCTTCAGAATTAGCCTCTGCTAATAGTGCTTTGTCTACTACCTCGACATATGTCTCATGCCAGAACATCGAAACTCGATCTTTGAGGTAGGCTTTCAACCCCCTCTTAAATTTCTGGGCTTTCATCACCTCGATAGCAATCATATGAGGAGCAAATCTTGATAGCTTCGAAAACTTAGCCTCATAAGTGGCTACTGATAAGTTACCTTGCTCTAAGGTAATGAATTTGACTTCTTTCTTTTCTTTCATCCCGATGGGAAAGTACTTCTTGTAGAAGACATCCAAGAATTCTCCCCATGTCCACTCTTGACCCTATCAGGTCAAATCTCGGGTCCTAAGTGCAGACCTCCATCAATGATCGGCCTCGCCTTCAAGCATAAAGGTGGCCCAAGTGACCCTTTCCGCTTCAGTAGGCATCAACACAGAGAAGATCTTTTCAAGCTGTCTAATCCATCCTTCGACCACTAGGGGATCAATGCTTCCACAAAAATTTGGAGGCCTTATACTCCGAAAAGCCTCTATTCCGGCTTGTGCTCGATTGGGAGGAGCAGTTACAAGTGTGTCGACCGGAGGAGTAATAGGTTGCCTTGCGGCCAACATAGCCAAGGTCTCGGCTATTGAAGCAAAAGCTTGGGCAAAGTGGGGTTGATATTCACCCAATGGAGCATCACTTCCATTGCCCCTTGTGTTGTATCCGTGAACCCGAGCATTGTGTCTCATGATTAGATCCTGAGAATGACAATACACATGAGTCTAACTTGGATATGCATTTAGTAATAATTTCACCACTTGCTCAATACATATTCACTACGCATAGAACAATGCATACATGGTTTACATAATGTTGTCATAACATACAATCCGTGTTCCTAGTGTATGACTCTAAGTTCGGTTGAAGTTCAATCTATTTTGACTAGGACTAACTTATTAGTCCATACTTGGAATACAACTCTTGAGGATGACCCTAATGCCTTGTTCAATCCTGGTATCAGTTCTAAAAGACCCTAGGGACTCTAATGCCTAGAGCTCTGATACCACTTCTGTCACGCCCCAAAATACCCCCTAGGAGTTAAGGGATACTTTAGAGGTGACTATTCCTACCTGCCAAACCATCCTATAATGAACAAGGTAAACATACCATAATATAACATGAATCAGAGTGCGGAAGCTATATCATGAATGCGGAAGCGTGAACTAACTATTTCTTTTCTATATAAGGTGGTCGTGTATTTTAAGTTAACATATATACATAACATATCAAGGTCAAAGGTGGACATGCCCACCTATCAAAATATCAAAATACAAAAGAACTATTGAGCCCACTATGCTTAACAGTAATCTAAATACGGCCAGACGTCGCGGTCTCTATCCTCCTGCGACTGCATCGGGATAGGAGGCTCTCTCTCCTCAACATACTCTTCCTCAACCCAAGGCTCAAGGTTGAGGGCTTCCTCGGTACCTGCCGACATAAAAGTATGGCTGAGTATGGAATACTCAACGAGTACAAGCTATTAGCTAACCACAGCAATAACAATCACACAAAGGCAACAGAATATAATTCATCACATCAATTTAAACAATAATAGCACATATGACATTCATAGCATTGAAATAAAGCAATGTAATAATCTTGACAAGCTTGGATGAATGCAAAAACTCTGATAGAACATCATGCTTAAAAATCATGTCTTATTCTTGAAAATAGCATTTCGTATTTCTTTCAAAACCTGCTTGTCATGTTTGAAAACCTGTTCTTGTCTTGGTTTCGTTCAGAAGAATCACGCATGCTTGTCTTGTCTTGCTTGTTCTTGTCATGTTCTTGACTTGACTTGCTTGTTTACTTGTGAATCAGTGGTTAGTGCCCTTGAAGCGACTTGAGCCGGGAATGTAAATTCCCTTCAACGAAATATATATATAGAAAATGGTACACCAACCTCCTTGTCTTGTTTTCTTGTGAGCCAGGTGTGACATATCTTGCGATATGCCCTACCCTTGACCGGCCCGATGTCCGTCTTTATCATTCATACTTGTTTTCCTTGTGAGCCAAGTATGACATATACTAGGGATATACCCTACCCTTAACCGACATGATGTCCAGCTTTATCAATCGTATCGTAAATCACATTCTTGTTCTTGTTTGTTTCTTTCAAATACTTGTGCTTTAAAAACATCGGTTCATGCATGCATGCGTGGGTGTGTGTAGCACTTGTAGTAATCATGACGACAATATGACATGAAAGATAGTGCATAGCATTTCAATTCATAGTACAAACATGTGAGAATTTAGGTAATCTATATGGCGTTTGATCAAGGTTATGAATTTGGAGGAAACTACACATATTCATGCTTTCTTATTCTTCATTGATTGGCGAACTTCTCATTTAGACATTTAATCAAACACATGGCATGCAATATTTCATAGTCGTTTCATTTCTTCTTTTCAGTGCATACATTCTATCAAAACATCAAGGTGTATTCATTATTTGTAGGATACCCTTCCACCATTTTTCCATCACACACATCACACCACATCTACACGACATCCAACCCCCTCAACCCCTCATCCATCCATTCATTCCACCATTCATATTATCTTATTTATATTTTAGGGGCATAACATATTTCAACACGAAGGAGAAATGGGGGAGATTCAATACACATTCACTTAAGAAATCCTAGGTTGTTACCAAAGTAGTTAGTAGGGTGTACTAACCTTGAAGATTATCCCTTGATCTTGAAGAAAACCCTTAGGTAGAAATCTCCAAGCTTGTGGAAGGAAGATCTTTGCTTGAAAAAGGTTGTGAAAGCAAGATTGATTCTACTTTGATCACCTAAACTCCCTTAGAATCAAATCCCATCTTCTTCCTCTCTTCCTTCTCCAATTTCTCCCAATATGAGCTTTGAGGGTTTATGAAACCCTCACCCACGGATTTGGGGTTTATATAGAAAATGGGGTGGTCAAATGACCATCCCACCCTTAAAATTTCGGCCAAAACAGACCAAATAGGCAAAGTGCTCGAGGAGCGGTCGACCGGTCATAGGAGTGGTCGATCGGTAGGCTAGTAGTCGACCGGTGGTGAGGAGCGGTCGACCGGTCAAAATCCCCTCTCTGGAAAAATCCCCCATACAAGTTTTAGTGCCAGAGTGGTTGATTGGTGGGTAGAGCGGTCGACCGGTGGCTGGTGCAGTCGACCGGTTGGTCTGTGTTTTTGCCAATTTTACTGATTTTCCTCATTTTTTCTCACTTTGGTATTTTGGTCATATCTTTTGACTCGTTCGTTGGATTTTGACGATTCAACTTGCGTTGGATTCGTATTTCGAAGAGGAACATTTTTGGTAGTTTAGAATCTTCAAATTCTTATGTATTTATTAATTAGACTACATGAAAGGCCAATTCGCTACGAGAACAATGTTCATGAGGTACGAAAAGTTCTGGGGTGCTACAGGGGAACAATTTTGTGTCTAATAGACAAATCCTAATTCTGAGTTTTTAATGGTCTAAAAGGGCTCTAAAGCTGACTGGTCTGAAATTTCAGCAGACAAAATATTAGAAAACTTACTTTTGACTTAGTTTAGACTTAAAATCTGAAGGAACATTAAACATGAACCTCGAAGAGGGTTCCAATACCTTTCTAATGGTTCAAAAATCACTCGATTCCAATAGACGGTGACAAAACTAGAGCTTCCTAAAGTTCCGGGTATGTTAAGGGATCCCTCTTTTTATAACTTTGATTAAGCCTTGATCACTCCACCCAATTAGATATAAATACATAAACATTAAAACATCACAATGAATATTATACCCCTAATACTTGCATTAAAGGTATAAAAAAGATTTAGGTCTCTACATCCTCCCCTCTTAAAAGAATTTCGTCCCTGAAATTTACATACCTTAGGTGAACAAATGCATGTACTTTTCGCGGATCTCGGCTTCTTTCTCTCAAGTAGCCTTTTCTCTAGAGTGATGCTCCCATTGCAAGAGTACAAGAGGAATTACCTTAGTACGCAAGACTTGCACCTTCCGGTCCATGATTTGAGCCGGTTGCTCAACTAGAGTCAAATCCTCCTGAATCTCTAACGGTTCCAAATGAATGACGTGTCAAGGATCGGAAATATACTTCCTCAACATAGAGATATGAAAGACATTATGCAAACCCGCCATGTGAGGTGGCAAGGTGACCTGGTAAGCAACTTCTCCGACCCTGGTGGTGATCTCAAAAGGACCCACATATCTCGAACTGAGCTAGCCCCGCTTGCCGAATCTCATCACCCCCTTCGTAGGTGAGATCTTGACAAATACAAAATCTCAAAATCGAAACTCAAGATCTTTCCTGCGAGTATCGGTATAGCTCTTCTACCTACTTTGAGTTTCTTTCAACCTCTCCCTGATCAAATGAACCCGGTCCACAGTCTGACCAACGAACTCAGGACCCAAAAGCTTTCTCTCACCAACTTCATTCTAACACAAAGATGAACGACAACTCCTCCCATAAAGTGCTTCAAATAAAGCCATCTGAATGCTGGCTTGATAGCTATTGTTGTAGGCAAAATCAACCAATGGTAGGTGATCATCCCAACTACCCTGGAAGTCTAACATGCAAGCCCGTAACATGTCCTCTATGATCTGATTCACCCTCTCAGTTTACCAATCTGTCTGCGAATGAAATACCTTGCTAAAATCTAAACAGGAACCTATGGCTTGCTGAAAACTCTTTCAGAATCTGGAAGTAAATCTCGGGTTTCGATCAGAAACAATACTAACCGGTACTCCATGCAAACGGACTATCTCCTTGATATAAAGATTAGCCAACTGGTTGGAGTTGAAAGTGGTCCGATATGGAAGAAAATGAGCCGACTTAGTCAATCGATCAACCACAACCAAAATGGCATCAAAGTTCTTCAATGTCCTTGGAAAACTAACGATAAAGTCCATTGAGATGTTTTCCCACTTCCACTCAGGAATAGGAAGTGACTGAAGGAGTCCTGCCGGTCTCCTGTGTTCGGCTTTTACTTGCTGACACACCAAACACTTAGATACATAGGTAGTCACATCCTTTTTCATACCTTTCCACTAGAAATATTTCTTAAGGTTCTGGTACATCTTGGTACCTCCCGGATGGATAGTGTACTTAGACTTGTGTGCTTCATCCAGAATCTCCCTTCTTAAATCTTCATTATCCAGAACACAAAGTCTATCCTTGAAAGAGATTCCATCATCTTTCCAAGAGAAATCCTCAAACCCGCTGCTAAGCGACTTGTTCATGGCAGCATGTAGTTCCCCATCGTTCCACTGTAGGACTTTAATCCTATCCAATAAGGTTGACCTGACCATAATGTTAGCCAACAAAGCTCCAGACGTTCCCACACTGAAACCCGTATCAAAGCTAGACACCTCTTCAAGTAGCTTCCATTCTTGGGCCATCAAGTGTGTCAGGAATCCAGTAGGTCACCTACTTAGCGCATCTGCTATCACATTTGCTTTCCCCGGGTGGTACTAGATCGAGTAATCATAATCCCCGAGGAATTCCACCTAACGACATTGCCTCAAATTCAGCTCTTTCTGTGAGAATAAATACTTTAGACTCTTGTGATCGGTGAATACTTTAAATTGCGCACCATATAAGTAGTGTCTCCAGATCTTGAGAGCAAAGACTACTGCTGCCAATTCCAAATCATGGGTAGGATAGTTCTTCTCGTGATCTTTCAACTACCGAGAAACATAGGCAATAACTTTCTTGTGTTGCATAAGAACACAACCTAACCTGATGAGTGAGACGTCACTGTACACCACAAAGCCTCCACTACCAGATGATACTGTCAAGATTGGAGCAGTGGTGAGGCACTTCTTTAACTCAAGAAAACTCTTCTCACAATTCTCATTCAACTTGAACTTGGCGTTCTTCCGAGTTAGATGAGTGAGTGGAGCTACTAAGTTGGAAAATCCTTCTACAAATCTTCAATAATATCCAGTTAGGCCCAAAAAGCTTCGAACCTCTGTGAGGCTCTTTGGCCTTTCTTATCCTTCCACTGCTTCTATCATAGCAGGATCAACTAATATTCCTTCTTCAGACACCACATGACCTAGAAATGCTACATTTTCGAACCAAAACTCGATGTAGCACCTCAGAACTTTATTTGATTAATGAATAGTGTAATCAAACCCAAATGGCATTAACCGGGTTAGAATTGATGTTTGTGATGACTTGGAGAGTTAATCACCCAAGGGCAACATGAGGGAAGGGGTTTAGGACCCTAAGGATTGTGAAAATAAGGTTGGAAACACTTTTATGGATCTGCAGGGGAAAAAACAATAAAATTTGGGAAGTGCGATCGATCTCAAGATAGGTGCGATCGATCGCATGCAGGCGAAATTGGATAAATGGGATGCAAGGTGCGATAGATCGCAGGGATTTGCGATCGATCGCAAGAGTGTGCGATCGATCGCATGCAGAGGGGTTACAGACAAAGCGTTCGAGTTCATGTGCGACAAATCGCATCAATGTGCGATCGATCGCACTGACCCGCGATCGATTGCAGTTAAGTGTGCGATTGATTGCACGCGGTGACTAATATCGAAATCGAGGGTTTTAAACCCTTGGCTTATTGGGGGAACCTCATTTTGGGGATTTCTAACCTAGAGGAGAGAAAGAGGGGAGAAAGAGGAGAAGGGAAATTGGGGGAAACTTCCAAGAGGGGCTTTGGAGATAGAGATCAAGGAGCTCAAGCTTGAAAAGTTTCAAGCTAGAATCATCCTTCATCAAGTTTAAGGTTTCCCAATTAAGGATCTTCTTGCAAGATCAAGCTTTGGATATCAAGGTTAGTATACCCTTACTAACTAGCTTAGTAATGACTAGGTTTTTCCCTTGAATATGATGATTTTATCTTATTATTCTTCTTTCTTGAAATATACTAATTTTCCTAACCATAAACAAGATAAATGGATGAATGTGTGGGGATGTGTGAATGGATGGTGGTGGTGGCGATTGGATGCCGTGTGGTATGATGTATGTAGTGTGAATGGATAATGGTGGAAGGGCATTTCACACATAATGAATACACCCTTGTGTTTGTTTGAAAGATATGCACTAAGAAACTTAAATCAAAGGACTAGGAATGTGATGCTTGTCATGTGTTTGATAAAAGGCCTATGTGAGAATAAAATGAATTAGATGAAGATTATGAAGGCACGAACCATATAATTTTTCTTAAAAGAATAACCTTGATGCAATGTTTTCCTTATTGCTCAATTCTCACATGGATTTAAGTAGGATTAAGATGTTGTATGTTTTCCCCTTTTGACCACTTATGCTAGCATGATTGCCACAAATTGTTGCTAACACACATGCATGCATGAACCGTTGTTTTCAAAGTACAAGTATTTGAAAGACAACAACAAAAGCGATTCACGACACGAATGATAAAGCCGGACATCAGGCCGGTCAAGGGTAGGGCATATCTCTGGATATGTCATACCTGGCTCACAAGTAAACAAGCAAGTGGATAAAGCCGGACACATCGGGCTAGTCAAGGGTAGGGCATATCGCAAGATATGTCGTACCTGGCTCAAAGGAAAACAAGTTGATTAAGCCGGATGTAGGGCCGGTCAAGGATGTTAGTGTACCCCCTTTCGATATCTATATATATGTATTCTTATTTTCGGGGCACTAACATCTGGTTCACAAGAAAACAAGGCTGGTCAAGTCAAGTCAAGTCATGGCAAGGCAAGCAAGAACACAAGACACGTGATTCCAAGCAAGACACGATTCATGTGTGATTTTTACGAACGAGACCCAAGACCACACATTGTTTTAAAGTATGACAAGCAGGTTTTGAAACACATGAACACACCCAAACAACTGTTTTCAAGACAAGACAAGACATGATTTTAAAGTGAGTTTTATTGGGTTTTCGCATTCATGCATGCATATAATGACCTTTATGTTGCTTTACTGACTGTGCTACAAATGTTCTATTGTACACATTATTACTATTGCTTAGCTAGTAGCTTGTACTCACTGAGTATTTCATACTCAGCCGTACTTTTATATCGACGGGTATTATGGATGCCCTCAACCCCGAGCCTTGGGTTGAGGAAGAGTATGTAGAAGAGAGAGTGCCCCCTATCCTGATGCAGTCTGTAAGTCCTAGGTTAATATAATTCCATAAACAAGGTTATTGTATTCAAGCCTTTCAAAACACTCGAAATTGGCTAAGTATGGAATGAAGGATCTATCCTCCTCCATGTTGGATAGATCGGTGGTGTAAGAAAATGTTTGAGGATTTTTTCCAGAGAGTTAGATTTTGAAGGATCTATCCTTGGTAATGAAGGATAGATCGATCAACATAGGAATTGATCTATCAGTGCTTTGATGGATAGATCGGTGCTTTGTTGGATAGATCGATGCTTTGATGGATAGATCGGTGCTTTGTTGGATAGATCGGTGCTTTGCATGGATAGATCGGTGCTCACCTTAGATAGATCCTTCAGTGCAAAAAATCGAGTCTTATTCAAATACAAACTCTTTGAAATCTATAAATACGAATTCTATTGACCTAATTCATGGAGATATTATTAGTTTGTGAGAGTAGAGGCTGGAGAACTCTCTCCTAGGGTTTCTTTTATTCTTCATTGATTATAGTTGATCCCTCCTCTCACAACCTCTCTAGAGAATGCAAGAATAACTTTTCTATTCTTAGCTCTTGTATTGTGTGATCTTCATGGTTTTAAGATCCCTCTAGAGATTGTTAGAAAATTAATTTGACAATCCCGACACGTGTGTGTCTTTGGCCGGTGTTTGTGATCCGGAGCCTTCGTAGAAGGAGATCGATCCGAGAAGGATCGTGGTTGTTGTGGAGATCTAAGAGAAGTACGAGCGACTGCGGTTGATCACGGGACTTGCGGGTACGTGATGACTTTTCGAGGCGTGGAGGACTAAGAACTGAAGGATCGTAGTGTCGAGTCCGAAGGAGTCAAGTTCGAGTCTTGTAAGTTCTTGTTGACTTTGTCTTAGTGATATCTCTTTGCTGGACTAGGTCCCGTGGTTTTTCCCGGAAGGGTTTCCACGTAAAAAACCTTGTGTTGTGGTTTGCTTGTTTTCCTTTTCCGCACTTGATTATTATTTTCCCTTAGTTAATAATTTAATTATTAAATCTTAAAAAGGGTAGAAAGAATTATAGGGAAAGCTAGCCATCCCCCCTTGGTTTTGTGAGTTCTCAACTCGAATATTTTATTTGGGGTTCACCGAGTGATTTTTCAATTGGTATCAGAGCGGGTTCACTAATTTATTAGTGCGATCTCATTCTATATTCGGTGAATATGAATCTCCAAAAAGAAGGAGGATCCATCTCTTGTCCCCCATTTTTTGATGGAAACAATTATGCCTATTGGAAAGCTCGTATGAGAGCCTTTCTAAAATCCTTGGATGAGAGAGTATGGATCTCTGTTGGACAAGGTTGGACCTCTTCAACAACGACCATAGATAATCAAACCGTCCCTAAACCTTCTACTAACTGGACCACTGTAGAACTTGAAAGTTGTAGATGGAACAATAAGGGTCTAAATGCAATCTTCACTGTTGTCACACCGGAAGAATTTCGGCGTATTTCTAAATGTGACACTTCGAAGGATGCATGGGACATTCTTAAACTTACCCATGAAGGGACTACAACAGTCAAGATTTCCAAACTTCAAATGCTTACTTCTAAATTTGAAAATTTGAGAATGAATGACAATGAAACTTTTGATGGTTTTTATGCTGATCTGAGTGATATTGTTAATTCATGTTTTAACCTAGGAGAAAGTATATCTGAGTCCAAAATTGTTAGGAAGATCTTGAGATCTCTGCCTGAGAGATTTAGATCAAAAGTTACCGCCATCGAAGAGAGCAAAAATATTGATGCTCTCAAAATTGAAGAGTTGGTTGGTTCTCTCCAGACTTATGAGTTAAATCTGCACCCATCTAAGAAACCAAAATCAATTGCCTTGAAATCTGTCATGGAATCTATAAATGGTTCAGATAGTGACTCTGAGGAGGATGAAGAAGATATGGATTTGCTTTCAAAGAAATTCAGAAAATTTTTGAAATTCAATAAAAGATTTAATCCGAATGGACAAAGATCTTTTGAAAAGCCTAAGTCCAAACACTATGAATATAAGAAACATGTTAAAAGTATGGACAGTAAATCCCAAGGCCTTCAATGCTATGAATGTCAAGGCTTCGGCCATATTGCTGCTGATTGCTCAAATGAGAAGAAATCTAAGAGCAAGGCAAGGGATGATAGTGAATCTGAATCTGAAGAATCGAATAGTTCTTCTTGTGAGAAGATTAGGAATTACATGGCCTTCACTACTTCCATAAATGGGATTGAAGAATCTTCTTCAAATTTAAGTGTGAGTAACCAACACCATATTGATGGTGAGGATGATGAAGAGAGTCAAAATGACTCGAATTCTGAGGAAGATCTCGGGACAGCCTATGATGAGTTGTTTCAGGAATGCCTAAAGTTGAAAAAGGTTCAGATTTCCTTGACCAAAAAGGTTAAATTTATTGAAAAGGAAAGATATGCCTTAGACCAAGTGACTTCTAGATTGAAAGCTCTTGTGTCTCAACTTGAGGAAGAGAAGGCTTCCCTCCTTGTCAAGACTCAGCTTCTTGAATCTGATTTGCATGTTTGTCTTGATGAAAAGACAAGTCTTGAAATCAAGTTGGCTGATCTTGAGCAAAATCAGAGGTGTGGAGATGAGAAGGGAACTTCATCCACCTCGAACACTGAGCCTGGTGATAAAAGGCACCCTCTTGAGAATAGGAAAGACCATTCTACTCAGAAATTCATTCCTAAATGTCATAAATGTGGAGTGAAGGGCCATATTAGGCCTCGATGTCCTAAACTTCGAAGAATGCCCAATAATGATTCTAGGAACCGAATCAATTTTAATGGGAATCTTCAAAGGAGAGTTGATATCCTAGTGGAGATGTCTAGGAAGTTAAATGATGGTATATTGAATATCTATAATAACTCTAGACAGTGGCATGGTCATGACACTCCTTATGCTAGAAATAAAGGAGGTAACAGGGAGAACCATAATGCCCGCCATAATTCTAGGACTCAATCTTGGAATAGGAGGAACAGGAGGAAGAGGCAAAAGGTCATACCTACCTCAACTGAAACGGTTAGAGACCAAAGGGTCAATCAAACTGCTAAAATTGTTTGGGTGAGAAAGGAAGACCTAAAGGGCTTCACTTAGCCTGTGTCTGTCATAGCCCAGGGTGTACTATTAGTGTTCTATCTTGTCCTAGTGCTATGAAGTTTGTGTATACTAGTAGTTTTTTCTTTTTACTAGTTTTTATTTGCTATGGTCTATTTTTCTGTTTTATTTATTTTGAAAAATCTCAAAAACATTGAAAAACTATAAAATCCAAAAAGATTTTTGTCATGTTGCCCTTGTAAGACTTGCATGATTTGCATTCCTTGTGTGATCTTTATTTCTATACTTGTCCAAGGTTAAACATGAGTTTGTTGCTGATTGAGGATATATCACCTTCATAGTCTCTTGGTTAGGCTAAAAATTAGACTAGTTTTATCTTGCACGGTTAGAGACTTATCCATGTGTGTATGCTTTGCACTATCACATGCACTCTGACTGATTCTGATGAGATGTCTATTTCTTAATCTGTAGGTGTATGACTTATCCATAAAGTGTGACCTAGGATGACTTGTCTAGATTGACCATATAGTTAGTCATCCCCATTTTGTGTATCCTCCATGAGAAAAAAAAAATTGTTGCAATAAAAAGGGCTACCTACTAGGCTAGTGTGAAAGCTACTATTGGGTGCAAATAGTAGTAATGACTACCTCTGTCAACAAGTTAGGTATCTTTCTGAGTTGCAAGAGTAAAAGCCCCTACTGCCAATAGAGAAGAGCTACCTACCTGGATAGTGTGAAAGTCAATATTGCATGAAAAGATATGTTCAGAAAAAGAACATCAAAATAGTGAGGATGTTTTTGACCAAAGTAAAATAAAATATTAGGTCAAATCAAAATGGATAAAGGTTGTAAAAAAAATAAAAATAAATAAAAAATCAGCATAACTGGATCTAACTAGGTTTGAATTCTTAGATTTGAGTCTCTAGGAGTCCCCTTAGTGGTTAATGTCATACCCTTAGAAAGGGAAAGAAACCTTGATTTAGTATCTAGTCAGACCACCACTACACACAAAGCTTCACTTTTGAACTGTTCACTAATTGTGACTAAGTGAATTGGCTATGCTTTAGCATTCTGCGAGATTTAGTTAGATGTTTATCCTCAGTTGGTCTAACTAATCATGTTTTTTTTCCTTGGTCTAGTAATTCTAAATTACTATTGCTTGGAATGCTTATAATGCATGTTTGTGTGACACATGATATTTTTTTAGTTTATTATTTTGTGTTTTTTCTTTTTTGTTGGCATGGGCCTTTCTAGTATGAGTTGCTCTGTCCTTTAGGTGGTGTCCTTGATCTTAGGGGGAGAAGATCAAGTTTTGGTGTTGAGGGGGAGTTTTTGCTTTATATTACTATATCTTGTTCTCCGCTCTAAAGTCCCCTCATTGTCTACAGTTGCTTGTTTGTATTGTGGTTGCTTTGATATTACATATGTGATTAATTTGTACATCTATTGTGATATTGGCTTCCTATCTACCTTTGGCATTTTGTGCCAAAAAGGGGGAGAAGTTTTTAGCATACTTAAGTCTGCCTATGGCCTATGGATTATTATGTTTTATATCTATTTCTCCATGCTTCACAGGTATTCTTTGTTTTTAGCATGTGTAGATAACAGGTTGCAGACTTCGACATTGAATTGCATGACAAGTTTGATGAGTCATTTGTAAATGGTTACGTCATGTAATTTTATTTTTTGAGTCATGTAAAGTTCATCTTTCATTTTATGAATCAGTTTTTGGAAGTCCGTCCTTTATATGTTTGTCTAGGAGTTTTGACACAGAATTGCCAAAGGGGGAGATTGTAAGTCAAAAATATCTTGGCTAATTCTGTATCGAAACGTAGGTGATAGTGGAGTCATTTTAAAGTCAACTTGTCATACTTGGTAAAGCTTCAAGAAGCCGAAGAAAAGAGAAGAAATCTATATCAAGTATCACCTCCGGATCTAGGAAGGTAAGTGACTTAGTGACCCATTACCTAGGTTGGTTTTTGACTTAGAACACCTTTTTATCAACCTAGGAGGTTAATATAATTCCATAAACAAGGTTATTGTATTCAAGCCTTTCAAAACACTCGAAATTGGCTAAGTATGGAATGAAGGATCTATCCTCCTCCATGTTGGATAGATCGGTGGTGTAAGAAAATGTTTGAGGATTTTTTCCAGAGAGTTAGATTTTGAAGGATCTATCCTTGGTAATGAAGGATAGATCGATCAACATAGGAATTGATCTATCAGTGCTTTGATGGATAGATCGGTGCTTTGTTGGATAGATCGATGCTTTGATGGATAGATCGGTGCTTTGCATGGATAGATCGGTGCTCACCTTAGATAGATCCTTCAGTGCAAAAAATCGAGTCCTATTCAAATACAAACTCTTTGGAATCTATAAATACGAATTCTATTGACCTAATTCGTGGAGATATTATTAGTTTGTGAGAGTAGAGGCTGGAGAAATCTCTCCTAGGGTTTCTTTTATTCTTCATTGATTATAGTTGATCCCTCCTCTCACAACCTCTCTAGAGAATGCATGAATAACTTTTCTATTTTTAGCTCTTGTATTGTGTGATCTTCATGGTTTTAAGATCCCTCTAGAGATTGTTAGAAAATTAATTTGACAATCCCGACACGTGTATGTCTTTGGCCGGTGTTTGTGATCCGGAGCCTTCGTAGAAGGAGATCGATCCGAGAAGGATCGTGGTTGTTGTGGAGATCTAAGAGAAGTACGAGCGACTGCGGTTGATCACGGGACTTGCGGGTACGTGATGAATTTTCGAGGCGTGGAAGACTAAGAACTGAAGGATCGTAGTGTCGAGTCCGAAGGAGTCAAGTTCGAGTCTTGTAAGTTCTTGTTGACTTTGTCTTAGTGATATCTCTTTCCTGGACTAGGTCCCGTGGTTTTTCCCGGAAGGGTTTCCACGTAAAAAACCTTGTGTTGTGGTTTGCTTGTTTTCCTTTTCCGCACTTGATTATTATTTTCCCTTAGTTAATAATTTAATTATTAAATCTTAAAAAGGGTAGAAAGAATTATAGGGAAAGCTAGCCATCCCCCCTTGGTTTTGTGAGTTCTCAACTCGAATATTTTATTTGAGGTTCACCGAGTGATTTTTCACAGTCGTAAGAGGATAGAGACTTAGACATGTGGCTGTATTTGGATTACTGCTGAGGGGAGGGATAGTGAGATTTTGTCTATTGTATTTTGGGTATTTTGATAGGTGGGCATGTCTACCTTTACCTTTATGATTTTGTCTTATACATGTAAACTTGGAATACTGATTTGGTTTATAAATAGAAAAGAAAAAATTGGTTTACTATCGCGCCCCAAAATACCTCCTAGGAATTAAGGGATACTTTAGAGGTGACGATGTGTACCTGCCAAACCATCCTGTAATGAACAAGATAAACATGATGCCATAGCAATAAAAATCAAAGCGCGAAAGCTATAACATGAGTGCGGAAACGTGAACTAACTTTCTTTTCTTCTACAACTCTAAAATAGTATTCCAAGTTATCATATACAAAGCATAATCAGAGTAAAGATGGACAGGCCCACCTATCAAAACACAAAGAAAAGAAACTCTCTAACCCTCTCCTCTCAACAGTAGTCGAGGTATGGCCACACGTCGAGGTCTCTATCCGCTTGCAACTGTAACGGAATAGATGGCTCCCTCTCCTCTACATACTCTTCCTCGACCCAAGGCTCAGGGTCAAGGACATCCACGGAACCTACCGACATAAAAGTATGGCTGAACATGGAATACTCAGCGAGTACAAGCTACTAGCTAACCATAGCAATAGCGAAAGCATAACAACATTGAACACAATACAAAATATTGATTTAAAGTAATACTAGAAGCTTAAGATAAATAGCATGGAACATAAAGCAGTATAATTATCTTGACATGCATGCATGAATGCAAAAACCTCGGTAAACTCGTGTTCGGAAACCTCTTTCTTGTCTTGGTCTTGCTTGTGAAAATCATGCATTCGTGCCTTGTTCTTGTTTCATTCTTGACTTGTATACTTTTGAGCCAAAGGCTAGCACCCGCACATCCCTGGGCTACCAACCTCCTTGACATTTCATTCACTTGTAAGCCAGAGGCTAGTACCCTTCACCTGGGCTACCTACCTCCTTGACGTGTTCTTGTTTTATTCACTTGTGAGCCAGAGGCTAGTACCCTTCACCTGGGCTATCAACCTCCTTGTCATATGCTTGTTTTCTTGTTTGATTTATCATGTGCAAATACTCTTGAAAAACCCGGTTCATGCATGCATGCGTGCTTGTCAATAATGGCAACCATGATAACATGAAGGATAGTGCATCACAATTTAATTTATAGTATGAGCATGTGAGAATTTGGGAAATATACATGGCATTTGGTCAATTCATCATTAATAAGAAAAATTGCATAAGGCCTACTTCCATTTTCTTCATTTAATTCACTTACTCCTAGTTTAGGCATTTTGTCAAACACATAGCATGCGACATTTCCTTAGTAGTTCATCTTACTCTTTGTAGTGCATATTTTCCATCAAATCATCAAGGTGAGTTCCTTATTTGTAGAGTACCCTTCCATCATTTTCCATTTAATACATCACACAACATTCATACGGCATCCAATCGCCTTAATCTACATTCCATCCACACATCCATACCTTTTTCTTATCTTGTTTATATTTAGTGGAGATGATACATTTCATAAGAAAGAAAACATCATATCAAGAATCACCATTCACAATAGAAAACCTAGGTTATTGCTAAGGAAGTTAGTAGGGTGTACTAACCCTGAAATCAAGGCTTGATTTTGGATGGAAGTCCTTGATTGAAGCTCCAACATGGAAGAAAAGAAACCCCTTGCTTAAAGGATGCTTGTTAGGGAAGAAACCCTTTGAGGAAGACCTTGGAGAACGCTGCCCTAGCTTGAGAAAGACTCCCCCACGAGCTTGAGGCTTTGCTTTGAAGATTCCAAGTTGTTGGAATGGTTCTAGGGTCTTCAAGCTCTTGATTCTCTCAAGTTGAACCCTAGGAGGAAAACCCCTCTTTCTCTTCTCTCCCTTTCTCTCAAATGTTCTAAGGATGGTGTATGGGGACCCAAATGTTCGAGCAAGCCCTTATAGACAAGGGTTTAACACCCAAAATATGAAAAAGCCCTTAATGAAATTACTGCAAAACACGATAGACCGAGCGATCGGTGGTTATGACCGATCGATCGGTCGCCTACCGAGTGACCGGTGTTCTTGGCCGAGCGATCAGTCAAAAACATGCTCTCTGGAATTTTTACCCATACAAAAAATTTAACTAGTCGATACCTACCGATTGATCGGTTTTGGACCGATCGATCGCTAAAAATGACCGAGCGATCGGTTGTGAACCGATCGATCCCTAGCGATCGGTGCTCTACAGGTCCCAACCATTTTGTCCATATCTTTTGACACGTTCGCCGGATTTTGACGATTCAACTTGCGCTGGATTCGTCTTTCGAAAAGAAACATTTTTGACATTTCAGAAATTTTAATTTCTCATTTATTTATTAATTAGACTATGTGGAAGGCCAATTGGCTATGAAAGTGCTATTCATTAAGTATTGAAAAGTCTGGGGTGCTACATTTACGCTTCGACACTCATGTCTTAGCTTCTGCACTCTGATTGTTGTAGTTATGGTATTATGTTTACCTTGTTCATTACATGATAGTTTGGTAGGCATGAATAGTCGCTCCTAAAGTATTCCTAGGGGATATTTTGGAGCTCGACAGAAGTGGTATCAGAGCTCTAGGCATTAGAGTCCTTAGGGTCACTTATTACTCGATACCAAGATTGAACAAGGCATTAGGGTCATACGAAAGAGTTGTATTCCAAGTATGGACTAACGAGTTAGTCCTAGTGAAATAGGTTGAACCTCAATCGAACTTAGAGTCCTATGCTAGGAACACGGATTGTATGTTATGACATCATTATGTAAACCATGTGTGCTTTGTTCTATGCCTAGCGAATATGTATTGAGTGAATTGCGAGATTGTTAATAATGCGTATCCAAGTTAGACTCATGTGTATTATCATTCTCACGATTTAATCATGAGACGCAATGCTCGGGGTCACGGATACAACACAAGGGGTAATGGAAGTGATGTTCCATTGGGTGATGATCAACCCGATTTTGTCCAAGCCTTTGCATCAATAGCCGAGACCTTGGCTATGTTAGCAGCAAGGCAACCTACTCCTCCTTCGGCTGATACGCTTGTAGCTGCTCCTCCCAATCGAGCATAAGCCGGAATAGAGGCTTTTAGAAGGATGAGGCCTCTAACGTTTTGTGGAAGCATTGATCCACTAGTGGCTGAAGGTTGGATTCGGCAATTAGTGAAGATATTCTCGGTATTGACACCTACGGAAGCAGAAAGGGTCACTTGGGCCGCCTTTATGCTTGAAGGTGAGGCCGATCATTGGTGGAGGTCCGCACTTCAGACCCGAGATTTGACCCGACAAGGCCAAGAATGGTCATGGGGAGAATTTTTGGACGTGTTTTATAAGAAGTACTTCCCTATAGGAGCGAGGGAGAAGAAGGAAGTGGAATTTATTACCTTGGAATAAGGTAATATGTCAGTGGCGGCTTATAAAGCCAAATTTTTGGAGCTATCCAGGTTTGCTCCGCATATGATAGCGACAGAGGCTATGAAGGCCCAGACATTTGAAAGGGGATTGAAGGCGTATTTGAAGGACCGAGTCTCAATGTTCCGACATGAAACGTACTTGGAAGTTATGGACAAAGCATTACTAGCAGAGTCGAATTCTGAAGAATTCTTCAAAAGAAGAGGAATGGAGAAGGGTCAGTCTGGCGGCTCATCAGAGAAGAGAGCTAGGACTATATCATACCAGTCCGCAAGGCCAGCTTAGTCACAGAGGACGTATTCTGCATCGCAAGCTCCTCACCCTTTTGCTCCATCGGCTCCACGCCCGGCTACGACTCAGGCTCCTCGCTCTGTATTAACTTAGGCCACTGGATATACACCCTCCGCATACTCGTATGAGCCATGTACGTATTGTGGTAGGAGGCACTTGGCTGGAGGTTGCCGAAAGATTATCGGAAGTTGTTTTCATTGTGGTAACCAAGTCCACATGATTAGAGATTGTCCCCGCCGCCATTTGCCAGCTCATTCTCAAGGGAGTAGGCCCCCGATCAGGCCATCATCTCAGCAAAGTTCTTCACAGGCCTCAAGGCCCTCACTGTCTACAAGGCCACCTCATCAAGCAACTCAGGGCCGAGTCTTTGCCCTGTAAGAGCGGGATGCATGTGCATCGGATGAGGTCGTGCAAGGTACTCAAAAATATTAAGATTTAAGTTATGAATATGTGCTATGGTATGATGTGTTTGCTTGTGTACTATATGATACTTATACATTATGGATGTCCTTGCTTAAAATACCTTAATATTAGTTATTTAATTTTTCAGGTGCTTTGTTAGTAAATGAGTGTTTAGCCTGAGTGTTGATCGACAAAGGATCCACTCACTCTTTTATCTCACCCAGTTTTGCAAAGGGCTTCTCAGGGGCATCTAGTCCATTGGAGAGGGAGTTAACCATTTCGACTCCGCTTGGCAAGTCAGTTGACACGGACCGAATATATAAGGATTGTACAGTGCAAGTGGGGCAGAATGAATTGTTAGCCGACCTTATCATCTTGGACTTCCAAGACTTGGACTTTGATGTCATTCTGGGTATGGATTGGCTAGCAACTCACCACGGACATGTGGCGTGCTTTGAGAAGGTGGTGCACTTTAAGCCGAAAGGAGTAAAGCCGTTTCATTTTTGAGGATTGCAAAGAAGAAATATTACTCGCTTTGTGGCACGAAGCTTAGCGAACCCAAAGGCACAAAACTCATCAACCATCCCGGTTGTGAGTGAATTCTTAGATGTGTTTCTAGAGGAACTTCTCGGATTGCCTCCTGATCGAGAGATCGAGTTTGTGATTGAGCTTGCTCCGGCTACAACTCCAATTTCAAGGGCACCTTATAGGATGGCCCCTATTGAACTCAAGGAGTTGAAGGTGCAGTTAGAGGAACTGCAAAGCCTGGGATTCATTAGACCAAGTGTCTCACCATGGGATGCCCAGTGCTATTTGTGAAGAAGAGAGATGGGTCAATGCGTATATGCATTGATTACAGACAATTGAATAGGGTCATAATTAAGAATCGTTATCGTTTACCACGGATAGATGATTTATTTGACTAGTTGAAGAGAGCGAGATTCTTCTCCAAAATTGATCTAAAGTCGGGGTATCATCAATTAAAGATCAAGGAAGGAGATATTCCAAAAATGGCTTTTAGGACTCGGTATGGACATTACGAGTTCCTTGTTATGCCTTTTGGTTTGACGGATGCACCGGCGGAATTCATGGACCTGATGAATCGAGTGTTCCGAGCGTACTTGGATCGATGCGTGATTGTATTCATTGACGACATCTTAGTGTATTCCCAGACATGGAAGATCACGCACGAGACCTCCGCCTTGCTTTGGAGATGTTGAGAGACCATAGGTTATACGCCAAGTTAAGCAAGTGTGAATTCTGGTTGGAGAAGGTGGCATTCCTAGGCCTTGTGGTATCGGCCGAAGGTATCTCAGTTGATCTGGAAAAGATAGAGGCAGTTATGAGTTAGGAGAGACCCAAGAGTGTCACCGAGATACGTAGTTTCCTCGGGTTGGCAAGCTATTACCGGAGATTTGTAGAGGGATTCTCGAGTTTAGCTGCACCTCTCACTTACTTGACAAAAACAAATGCTAAGTTTGTATGGAGTGACAAATGCGAGATCAGCTTCCAAGAGTTGAAGAAGCGACTCACTACAGCTCCCGTACTCACAGTGCCTTCCAGGAGTGGCGGCTTTGTCGTATATAGTGATGCCTCACATGTCAGCTTAGGGTGTGTTCAATGCAAAACAAGAAGGTTATCGCGTATGCCTCTCGACAGTTGAAGGATCATGAAAAGAACTACCATACGCATGATCTAGAGCTTGCTGTAGTAGTATTTGCATTGAAGATATGGCGGCACTACCTCTATGGAGAACAATTTGACGTGTTCACAGATTATAAAAGCCTAAAGTATTTATTTTCTCAGAAGGAGCTGAACTTAAGGCAAAGGCGATGGATGAAATATTTGAAAGATTATGAGTGTTCCATTCAATACCATCCAGGCAAGGCTAATGTAGTCGCAGATGCACTTAGCCGGAAGCCTACTGCACTCTTGGCTCATATGATGGTGCATGAGTGGAGGTTATTAGAAGATGCATCCAACCTCGACATTAGTTTTAGCCTCCCTACTTTTGGACCGATAATGGCTAACATCACCGTTGGGCCTTACATCTTAGCCCGGATCTGAGAATTGCAAGAATCGGATACTGAGTTACTTGCTTACCGAGACAAGATGATTAGTAGGGGTAGCGAGGATTTCACCACAAGAGGAGATGGAACTATCACATTCAAAGGAAGAACATGTGAACCTGTAGATGAAGAGCTTAGAAGGGAGATATTGGATGAAGCTCACCGGTCCAAGTATACCGTTCACCTTGGGGATACCAAGATGTATCGAAACCTCAAGGGGCATTTTTGGTGGCAGAACATGAAACGAGAAGTAGCGGAATATGTATCTCGGTGCTTGGTATGCTAGCAAGTCAAAGCCGAACACAAGAGACCGGCAAGACTTTTACAGTCCCTCCCTATTCCCGAGTGAAAATGGGAACACATCTACATGGATTTTATTGTAGGGTTGCCAAAGACGGTTAGAAACACCGATGCTATAAGGGTTATAGTTAACAGGCTAACTAAGTCAGCCCATTTTTTGCCATACTGGACTACCTTCAATTCAAATCAGTTAGCTGATCTGTACATCAAGGAAATAGTTCGGATGCATGGGGTACCAGTAAGCAACATGTCAGATTGAGATCCTAGATTTACATCCAGGTTCTGGAAGAGCTTTCAGAGTGCCATGGGTTCCCGACTAGACTTTAGTACGGCTTTCCACCCACAGACCAATGGGCAAACCGAGAGAGTGAATCAGGTAATAGAAGACATGCTCCAAGCTTGTATGCTAGATTTTAAAGGTAGTTGGGAAGATCACTTACCTTTGGTGGAATTCGCGTGCAACAATAGTTATCAAGCGAGTATCCAAATGGCGCCTTTTGAGGCTTTGTATGGGAGAAGTTGTAGATCTCCGTTGTATTGGGCTGAAGTTGGGGAAAGAAAGGTTTTGGGCCCAGAATTGATTGAGCAGACTACAGACAGGGTCAAACTTATCCGGGAAAGGTTAAAGACTGTACAAGATCGACAAAAGAGTTACGCTGACAACCGAATGAGAGATCTTGAATTTCGAGTTAGCGACTTGGTTTTTGTCAAGATTTCACCGACCAAGGGTGTTATGAGATTCGAGAAGAGAGGCAATCTCAGTCCGAGATATGGGGGTCCATTTGAGATCATCACTAGAGTTGGTGTGGTGGGTTACCGTGTTGCCATGCCCGCTCACATGGCAACGGTCCATAATGTATTCCATGTTTCCATATTTCAGAAATATATTTCGAACCCTTCACATGTCATCGAGCTTGATCCGGTAGAAATTCGAGAGGATCTCACACTAGTTGAATAACCAGTGCAGATCTTGGACAGGAGAGATCAAGTCTTGCGCAACAAGACCATTCCCTTAGTGCTGGTGAGATGGCAACACCATTCGGTAGAAGAAGCTACATGGGAGCGTGAGGCAGAAATGAGAGAAAAATATCCTCAATTGTTTGATTAGGACTTTGGCTCTCTTTTGTAATTTCTTGTTGTTTTGGCTCTCTTTTGTAATTTCTTGTTGTTTGAACATGTATGTCCTGTCCTAATTTCGAGGATGAAATTTTGTAAAGGGGGCAGGATGTAGCACCCCGGAACTTTATTTGACTAATGAATAGTATAATCAAAGTCAAATGACATTAACCGAGTTAGAATTGATGTTTGTGATGACTTGGAGAGTTAATCACCCAAGGGCAGCATGAGGGAAGGTGTTTAGGACCCTAAGGATTGTGAAAATAAGGTTGGAAACACCTCTATGGATCTGCAGGGGGAAAAACAACAAAATCTAGGAAGTGTGATCGATCGCAAGATAGGTGCGATCGATTGCATGTAGGCGAAATTGGTCCCAAACATTCTAGACCATATGCAATAGATGGGATGCAAGGTGCGATAGATCGCAGGGATCTGCGATCGATCGCAAGAGTATGCGATCGATCGCATGCAGAGGGAAATCAGACAAAGTGTTCGAGTTCATGTCCGACAGATCGCATCAATGTGCGATCGATCGTAGTTAAGTGTGCGATTGATCGCACGCAGTAACTGATGCCGAAATTGAGGGTTTTAAACCCTGCTTATTGGGGGAACCTCATTTTGGGGATTTCTAACCTAGAGGAGAGAAAGAAGGGGGAAAGAGGAGAAGGGAAATTGGGGGAAACTTCCAAGAGGGGTTTTGGAGATAGAGATCAAGGAGCTCAAGCTTGAAGAATTTCAAGCTAGAATCATCCTCCATCAAGTTTAATGTTTCCCAATTAACGGTCTTTTTGTAAGATCAAGCTTTGGATATCAAGGTTAGTACACCCTTACTAACTAGCTTAGTAATGACTAGGTTTTTCCCTTGAATATGATGATTTTATCTTATTATTCTCCTTTCTTGAAATATACTAATTTTCCGAACCATAAACAAGATAAATAGATGAATGTGTGGGGATGTGTGAATGGATGGTGGTGGTGGCGATTGGATGCCGTGTGGTGTGATGTATGTAGTGTGAATGGATAATGGTGGAAGGGCATTTCACACATAATGAATACACCCTTGTGTTTGTTTGAAAGATATGCACTAAGAAACTTAAATCAAAGGACTAGGAATGTGATGCTTGTCAAGTGTTCGATAAAATGCCTATGTGAGAATAAAATGAATTAGATGAACATTATGAAGGCACAAACCATATAATTTTTCTTAAAAGACTAACATTGATGCAATGTTTTCCTTATTACTCAATTCTTACATGGCTTTAAGTAGGATTAAGATATTGTATGTTTTCCTCTTTTGACCACTTATGCTAGCATGATTGCCACAAATTGTTGCACACAAACACACATGCATGCATGAATCGATGTTTTCAAAGTACAAGTATTTGAAAGACAACAACAAAAGTGATTCATGACACGATTGATAAAGCCGGACATCGGGCCGGTCAAGGGTAGGGCATATCTCCAGATATGTCATACCTGGCTCACAAGTAAACAAGAAGGTGGATAAAGCCGGACATCGGACGGTCAAGGGTTGGGCATATCGCAAGATATGTCGTACCTGGCTCACAAGAAAACAAGTTGATCAAGCCGGACATAGGGCCGGTCAAGGATGTTAGTGTACCCCATTTCGATATCTATATATATGTATTCTTATTTCTGGGGCACTAACATCTGGCTCACAAGAAAACAAGGCAGGTCAAGTCAAGTCATGTCATGGCAAGGCAAACAAGAACATAAGACACGTGATTCCAAGCAAGACACGATACATGCGTGATTTTTACGAACGAGACCCAAGACCACACATTGTTTTGACAAGTAGGTTTTGAAACACATGAACACACTCAAACAACTGTTTTCAAGACAAGACAAGACATGATTTTAAAGTGTGAGTTTTATCGGGTTTTCGCATTCATGCATGCATATAATGATCTTTATGTTGCTTTACTGACTGTGCTACAAATGTTCAATTGTACACGTCATTACTATTGCTCAGCTAGTAGCTTATACTCGTTGAGTATTCCATACTCAGCTGTACTTTTATGTCGGCAGGTACTGAGGATGCCCTCAACCCCGAGCCTTGGGTCGAGGAAGAGTATGTAGAAGAGAGAGAGCCCCCTATCCCGATGCAGTCGCAAGAGGATAGAGACTTAGACGTGTGGCCGTATTTGGATTATTGCTGAGGGGAGAGATAGTGAGATTTTGTCTTTTGTATTTTGGGTATTTTGATAGGTGGGCATGTCCACCTTTACTTTTATGATTTTGTCTTGTACATGTAAACTTGGAATACTGATTTGGTTTATAAATAGAAAAGAAAAAGTTGGTTTACGCTTTCACACTCATGTCTTAGCTTCCGCACTCTGATTATTGTAGTTATGGTATTATGTTTACCTTGTTCATTATAGGATGGCAGACATGAATAGTCGCTCTTAAAGTATCCCTTAACTCCTAGGGGGTATTTTGGGGCACGACACTCGCACTTGCTGAGCTTAGCATATAGTTTATGCTCACAGAGTGTCTTTAGTGTGACCTAGAGATCCATCTTATGCTCCTTCTGTGTCCTAGAGTACACCAGAATATCATCGACGAACACAATCACAAATTGATCAACAGTCGGCTTGAAGATTCTGTTAATGAGATCCATGAACGCTGCCAGAGCAATTATCAAACCAAACGGCATGACTAGGAATTCAAAATGCCCATATCTGATCTTGAATGCAGACTTAGGCACATCCTCCGCCTTTATCTTCAATTGATGGTAGCCCAACCTTAAATAGATCTTAGAGAAATACTTTGCTCCTTGCAGCTGATCAAACAAGTCATCGATCCTTGGTAAATGATATTTTTTTTCGATAGTGACCTTGTTCAATTACAGATAATCGATGCAATCCTCATCAAACCATCCTTCTTCTTCACAAACAACACCGAAGCTCCCCAAGGTGATATGCTTGGACGAATGAATCCAAGATTGAGCAACTCTTCAATCTGTTCCTTAAGCTTTTTCAACTCTACTAGAGCCATCCTATATGGTGCCTTGAAAATGGGTGCTGTACCCGGGGCTAATTCAATCACAAACTCTATTTCTCTATCCGGCGGAAAACCCGACAAGTCTTTGGGAAAGACATCCATGAATTCCTCTACAATAGGGATACTTGAGAAATTTGGTGCTTCCAAGGTAGTGAGACTCAATGCCACAAATCAATCTAAGTCTTTCTTCTTCAGCCCTTGGAAATGAAAAGAACTCACTGATTGGTCTAAAGTTGACTACTTTCCCAAAACAGTCGACATGCCCATGATATTTGGAAAGCCAATCCATGCCTAGTATGACGTTGAAGTCTTGGAATTCAAGGATAATCAGATCAGCTAACATTTCTCTCAGACCCTCTCGAATATCACAACCTCGATAGACCTTATCGGTGATGACTGAACTACCAATAGGAGTGGCGATCGACAGTTCACAGTTTAACAAACTTGGCTCCATCGAAAACTCTCATGCAAAACTAGGTGTGACGAAGGAGTGAGTAGACCCAACATCGATTATGAGCGAGAAAATCATTTATTAACAATGAGCCTGAATTAATATACAAAGCTAATTGTGTCAAATTATGAACACATACATACATCATACATAAAACATATTTATGCATAATATTTAACATCACATACATAGCATCAGAACTACATTTTAATTAACTAAAATCACAAATAGACGTACCTTGCACAATGTCGTCGAACGCCTGTGCATCCTGTTCCGATGTGGCAAATACCTAGCCTTGAGCTGGCTGGTGGGGTTACTGTGGTCTTGGGCCCTGGGGTGGCCTCTGCTGCATCGGCTGCCTCATAGGTGATCTGATTCCCTGTGGCTGAGTCGGCTGAAGCCCCTGCTGAATGCGGAGTGGCCAATCTTGGATCCGGTGTGAAATATCTCCGCAATGGAAACGACCTCCAGTAATTGCCCTACACTCCCTTGCTCGATGCCTCTTTCCACACTAGCTGCATACATCATACAATTGAGTCCCAGCAGTAGGCAGGGCAACCTGAGTAGGCCTCTGATACGAGGTAGGCCTAGTAATCGACATAGGACCTGATGTCCTTGGCCTCTTGTTCCGCAGTCTTTGTCTATCTGCCTGCATTCCTCTCTTCCTCAAAAAATCCGTCGATCTCCTCTCGGCGATCAAAGCTCTCTCAGTAACTTCCCGACAAGTCTCAAGACGCAGGATCTCAACCTTGTCCTTGATGTAGTCGCTGAGACCTCTCTCAAATCTCATCGCCTTCATGCTCTCTGTGGTGATCAAATGAGGCGCGAACCTAGATAGCTCAGCAAACTTGGCCTCATACTCGGCCATTGACATGCTCCCTTGCTGTAGAGTGGAGAACTCAATCTCCTTCAGCTCTCTCACTGAAGTCGGGAAGTACTGCTCATAAAAGACATCGATGAACTCTCCCCATGTCCATGGCTGTCCTGCTCTGTCTTCATTTCTCTTCCTGGCCGCGGACCTCCACCAATGCTCCGCCTCTCCTTCCATTACAAAGGAGGCCTACTTCACTCTCTGATCCTCAGTAGGGTCGAGCACAGAGAATATCTTCTCTAACTGCATGATCCACTACTCTGGTACCATAGGATTAGTACTCCCACAAAAAGTTGGAGGACCCATCCTCCTGAATGCTTCCACTCCATGATGTCGGGGTGGGTGGATGTCAACTGGCCTCTCTTACTTGGCTTGCCCAACTGCTAGCAAGGCAGTCTGCTATGCCATGATTTCAGCCTGTCGAGTCATGACTGTTGCAATAGCATCCATAGCCCGACTTTCATTGGGTTGGCAGGCCCCCGGGGTATCCCCATCAGTCACACTCCCCCCTCCATTCCTATTATTCCTTACACCTCTCCTCATGACTTGCAAATCTTGAAGTCAATCAGAAAGCAATTATCTTTTTAGAAACAATTTCACAAAACAATCAATTCATAGACTAAATCCAATAACTCAATCTAAATCCTAGCTTGATGTTCTCTTCCTAACTTAAGTCAATTTCCTTATTCCTAATCCTAATAACTTAGCCCTAAGGACTCTATTGCCTTGGGCTCTAATACCACCTCTGTAACGACCGCAAATCCTACCTTGACCAAAATATGACCTTAGGTCGCCACATTTCTTAAACTTGCTTAAAATCTCATGACATCCAAGACATACTACACGAGTCTCCAAAAAAGATAGTAATAAAATTCGATTTAAACCAAACCATCCTATACAAGTTTAGGGTCAACATAAATATAACCCACTAAGATCAAAGTACTCCAACAACTTATAAAACTCCGATGCAACATCAAAACTATAACTGAAACCAAAGTATTATAAGTCTATTACATCCCTTAAAAAAAACTGAAACAAACACTTACTCGTAAGGAAAGCTATCTAGATCTCTAGCTCCCTCAGAGAAAAGTTCGCCTTCCTCCTCAACGCTGTAGGTCTCCTCAACCCAAGGCTCAACCACCTACTCTGGCTCCACACCTGCCAAGACAACAGTCTGGTTGAGTATAAAAGTATTCGGTGTATATAAAATCCAACCAACTATATAGTATACCTGTACTTAGTTAGAACTGAAACAAGGGTTTTTCGGTCATTGAAACTAATCACCCTACTTCAACAATTATTTTTATTTAATCTGATTCTTTTTAATCCTGCAAAATTCACAAGGTTGCATAGAGGTGTGTCGGATGTCGATTCCGCACTCGGGTTAGCTAGGTTAGTGCAATAAAGAAAATAAAAGAGAATAAAAAACTTAGAAAAGATGGAGAGATGAGAATGGAGTAGTATTTTTAAAACATTTTTTTTGTTTAAGAGATGATTAAGATCTACTAATGACCATGAAACAAGTATCTTGAAACAAATTAATAAGAGACATAGAAACATAAAATAACAACGATGAAAGGAAATTTATCATTAAACTAAAAAAGTACTTACAATGCTTGAAATAAATGAGAGTTATAAGAACATCCAACATCCAAAAATAAAGCTTAAGGGAAGTATAAAGAACTTTTCCTCCTCCTTTCTTCTTCTTCTTCTTCTCCTTCTTTGCAAATGTCACCAAAGAGAGAGAAACCGAGGAGATGGAGAAATTATAGAGATCCGTATGTGAGAGAGAAGAGGTTAGATGATAGAAAGTGGGGTGAGAGAGAGTGAGAGAAAAGGGTGAGAAATGAGAGAGAGATGAGAAGAGAAGTTAGGGGGAGGGAACCATCTTTTAGAGGGAGAGATGGTGTAGGTTATATAGGATCATAGTTAGGGTTTGGAGAGAAAGATGGGAGAAAGAGGGTGTGATGAGATGGACGGTTAGGATTTTGTAGAGAAAGAGAGAAATTAGGGTTTCACTTTTGAAAGGTGAGTTGTTAGGATGGGAGAGAAATTAGGAAAGAAAGTAGGAAATGGAAGGGGATTAGGGTTTTGAAAGAAAATGAGATCTCCAAGGAGCAAGAAAAAGGAAGTAGGTCCCACAATATCTATACTCACATCTTGGAGAAAATATCTCTAGAATATCCTAGAGATCTTTCTCTGGAGAAAATATCTCAAGGATTTTAGAGATAAAAGAGAGAAAAATAGAGGCTAAAGGTTTTGAACCCTGGTCTCTAATAGGATTCCATGAGCTTCACCAACTAAGAAAGCTAACAACTTATGTCTTGTATGGTGTTCTTTAACATTTTGTCCCATTTTCTTGGAATTCGATTCTTCAGCTCCCTAGGCATTGTTCTGTGATAGTGATCTTCTGGCTCAATTCATACTTTGCCTGCCTCTAGATGGTATAGCCTCTTGGCTCTTTAGTCTTTGATGATAGGCTTAGGTGGTTGATTGCGGCCTTTTGGTTCTTGAGAATCATCCAATCATGGTTCCTGAAATAATAAAAACTCGTAATGATAGTTCATCAAAATGGCTCAGTATCTAGACTTTCAGAAATGTGTTTAAACCATGCAAATATACCATTTTGACCAGAAAAGTGTGTTCTATGCAAATGAGAAAACTCTTACATAGAAAAGTTTATAAAAATAAAAGTTTTACGTAGGAGAGTTCGATAATTTTCAAAGGATAATTGTGAAAAACAAACACTTTTAAGCGAATATCAAGAACCATAACCAATAGCATAATAACACAATCAACTTACGAATATTAAGAGTCAGTCTGGACGATCGATCGTCCAAATTCCAGTGAGCTTCTGGGTTCCGGGCGATCGATCGTCGGCTTGGGACGATCGATCGTCTAAATTCCAGTGAGCTGCCTAGATTTTTCCCTTTTGGTATTTTGATCATAACTTTTGACTCGCTAATCAGATTTTGAAGATTCAACTTGCGTTGGACTCATCATTCAAAGGGGATCTAATAAATAAATCCTAATTCTAAGTTTTTAATCATCTAAAAGGGTTCTAAAGTTGACTGGTCTGAAATTTCAGCAGACAAAACATCAGAAAACTTACTTTTGACTTAGCTTAAACTCAAAATCGGAAGGAACATTAAACATGAACCTTGATGAGGATTCAAATACCTTTCTAATGATTCAAGAATCACTTGATTCCAATAAGTGGTGACAAAACTAGAGCTTCCTAAAGTTGAGGGTATGTTAATGCATCCTTCTCTTTATAACTTTGATTAAGCCTTGATCATACCACCCAATTAGATATAAATACATAAGCATTAAAACATCACAATGACTATTATACCCCTAATACTTGTATTAAAGGCATGAAAAGGATTCAGGTCTCTACATAATTGAAGTGCAGCAAAACCTTATGACTGACTCAGCAAATGCTGACCTTGCAAATGATGAGAAAGGATGTTAAGGCTCTGGTGGAGCACCTTGCAAACTTGGAAGAATCCATGCTAAGGAAAAATACATTCCTCTCATCTGGTATTTCTTTCATCTCTCCCTCCATTTGAGGCAATTCAACCAGCCATGGGGGCTAGGCATCCAACACAATCGAATTCTTTGGATATATGAACACGAGAGAAGTATGTAATGTGCATGGGGATCTGCTTACACATGGCCATATCCATAGAGGTACGATGGTTTTTTCGGGTGGGCTATCCACGGTCTCGGGTAGGAGGAGAAGGCTTGCTTTTTCATCAGCTCAGCGAGGGAGAGGAGATGGCCTTGATTCCACTGAGGTCTTTTATGCACATAAATAGAGTTCCTTCTTCATTATTTGGCCCAAACCGTTTGACATATTCCCACACGTTATGCACCCGTTTGACACTTTGACACCTCAGGCTTTGGGGAGTAACAAGGAATAACATAATCAAGTAAAACAAGGTCAATTTCTCTAACAACTCATGAAAATTTTACCTCTAGCTATTCACAACATTTTATATTTCCTCATTCCAATTCTAGGTGTAATTCATATTCCGTCCCACGAGGAAGTCATGAGACATCTGCAACAAAGCATTTACAGCCAAAAAGATGCATGTGAGCATAGGTGAGAGAGGCTGCCTGGTAAAGAGCTGGATGGGGGAAGGTGATAGCGGTACGACACTCATCTCTTTTCCCTGTGCTTTAGTTAGAGATAGATGGGAGCTGTCATGATAGATTCAGGTCTAGAATAGTAGGGTCCTTTTTCATTATCCTAATCTCAATCCAATTTTTCTTTTTCATTCTGTCTGATTGAAAAATTGCGTTCTTTTACCAATTAGTCTTTAGAGAGTATTTGATGCAGGACAAAGCAATAAACTTAGGATGAGATTGAGAGATCAAAATTGAATTGCGATAATAAGAAAATCATAAAATTACTTAGGATTCCACAATTACAATAAAAAGAAAGCCCAAAAGGGAATTAGTCAAGTCTCAATCCTGCAATAATGAATATTCAAATTTGAATTGAGTGATCGTAATGAAAGTGGAAACTTCCACTAGCTTAGGGATTTAAACCAATAGTCAATTGAATTTCCTTGTCAATCGTAGATTTCAAGAACAAGCTCAGGTTCAACGATTGTTAAGGGTGGTAACATGCATGTAATTAAGATTTCAATATTATATTAAAGAGTCTATGATCACAAACCAGTAGCAATAAATAGGGGAAATCACAAAATATAGGTTAGGGTTTTAACTATTTTGGGTTTAAGGGAATATAGGAGAAGTGTGGCTGCAATGAGGATGGGTTTGGAGAGCTATAACAGCAATAGGGGAAGGTTGTTGGGGGTGCTACAACAGTCACAAAGGGCTGTAAAAGCAAGGGACAAGGGCCGGAGGGATTGTAGGCAATAGGGAAAGGGGTTGTAGGGTGTTGGATAAGCTGTAGAGACTGGTGGAGGAGAAACAGGGTTAAGGCAAGGGCTGGGGCAGGCTGTAGAGACTATTTGAAGGCCTGGACAGCAAAGGGAAAGGTTGTGGGAAGGCTGGATAGCAACTTATTGCTATAGGAATTATAGGGTTTGCAAGAAAACAGAAAATAGATAGAAGAAACACTAGTGAATAGTAACTCGTGAATAGTGACAATGAACAGTAACTCGTAAATAGTGATTTGTGAGAGATAGAGAAGAATAAAATAGAGAAGATTACCCTGGAATCACTCCAAGATTGACATCACACCATTTCATCACAGGAGATTCTAAAAGTCAAAAAGCTCTCATATTTTGTTCATAAAAATTTTGTCCATTTTCTAATCTCTAAAGAGAGTATTTATAGACAATCATAAAACCTTACTTAAAAAAAGTCACAAACTATCCTTATTATGTTCTCTCATAATAAACTAACTACAAGAGACAAAACAAAGTAAAAAAAAAAAACTAGATAAAATAAATAACTAAAGGGGTGGGTCGGCCACTATGGCTGCCTATGCCAATCTATGGCCTGATCTCGACCCTCCGGTCGTCATCTCTCGATCTGACGGTTGATCGTCCTCTAAGTCATGATTTAACAATGGATCTCCATCATAAACAAAATCTAATGGTCCGATGTCTGCATCAGTATTTTTCAGTGGCATGCATATCAAGCAGGACCGAGTGCCCAGTGAATAACCTAACTCAACGAAGAGATTGAGGGGAGTGTAGAACCTACTGAACTAGGTTAAGTCGGCTTCTCCTTCATCACATAGATTAGTCTAAAATCCAATCCCTCCTGAACTCGTTCACTTTGTGAACTACTAGTTGTCTCCCGCACTCTCTTTATGCTCAGCCTTGACGGATTCTTTTGTATACCAATGTCGATACAAATGATATCTTTGCTCTGTTGTATCTGTTGAATTATAAAAGATTAAAGAATATTACGGGATTGAACCAACACACAGGAGAACCCATTGAGCCCCAAATGGAGGGTATTTTGCAGAACTATTTCGTAAACTCAGGGTACGTAGAACCAGATCACTTGAGATTGTTTGATATTTTAGCACATTAAAAAAGTAAAAAATAGAAAATGTTTGACATTTGTAGCCACCAAGTTGCGTCTTTGAAAGAGTTGCGACTTGGGGTAGCAAAATCCTTGACTTATTTAGATGAAATATTATAAGAGATGTGGTGCAAATTAGTGTTCCTTTAGCTCCAACTCCGCTCATATGGCCAATAGCCATAGTGCTTAGATAACATTTTCTCTGCTAAATTTGAAAAAAAAAAAAAGCTGCCGAGAACAGGATAAAATAGGTCTCAATTACTCACTAAGTTGACTCATTCTGTTCTTAAAGGAAATTTTTAGTCACCCCACTCCATTTTCCTAATTTGTACTTGATGATTTCGTTTTTATGTTGTTGTCTAGTGTGCGTGTGTTACTAATTGACTTACCAAAAAATCCCAAAGTGGGTGTGTGTAGACCATTAGTTTCACATCGCCTACCACGGTTCCTTCTCCTTAAGTACTTCCACCATGCCTCTCTTTTTTGAGAGGTGTGTGATTAAAAGGCTTAAGTTGAGAATGGTGTGTGTGATACTAATTGACTTACCCAAAAGAAAAATCAAAACTTCTTGAATTTAGCATATTTTAATTCCAACAATAATTGAGTAAAAAAATCATTACACAATTGATTGAAAAAAGTTAGAAACTGATTTTCACACCAGACTCGGAATGACAAACACATTGAAATCTTGATCTAATAAATTTGTAATGCTCGAAACCTTTTACAGGTGCAATTTTACTGGTATATATATAATCTATATATATATGCAAATCATTTCCAACATGTATTCTTATTATCTTATAAGAAAAACAATCACTGCCATTGACAGTGAGTTCATAGATAGTGGAAAAAAATAAGTAAAAATACACTTTGGAAGTTGTTATTGCTGCTGCTGTTGTTGCTGTAAGTTAATTAACTTATAATAGGCACCATTCTTATCCTCCCTAAGAGTAAAATGGTTTCCTTGCTCTATGATCTTCCCGTCCTGTAGTACCGAGATGTGATCTGCATTTTGGATGGTGGACAACCTATGTGCCACCATGACTGTAGTTCGGTTCTTCATCAGCCTGTCAAGGGCATGCTGGACTAAGTTCTCGGACTCCACATCTAGAGCGCTAGTGGCCTCGTCCAGCAGCAAGACTGCTGGGTTCTTTAGAACAGCTCTGGCAATGGCGACCCTTTGTTTCTGGCCACCAGAGAGTTGCACCCCTCGCTCTCCAACCTTGGTCGAGTAGCCTTCAGGGAGGCCACTGATGAAGGAGTGTGCATTAGCAAGCTTAGCAGCCTCGATGACCTCTGTCTCCGAGGCTCCCTCTTTTCCGTAAAGAATGTTTTCGTAGATTGAGGTTGCGAATAGTGCTGGTTCTTGCTGGACAAGGCCAATCTGTCTCCGAAGGGACTTGAGCTTCAGTTTCTTGATTTCTTTTCCTGTAAGAATTCAATTCAATTCAATACAATGCTTCTTAGATCCAACCGATAAAATGTACAGACAGTATGGCGAGTGTCCGAAAGACTCACCGTCAATCATCACCTTCCCAGCCGTAGGATCGTAAAACCGAAGTATCAGAGCAAGAACTGAGCTCTTACCAGACCCACTTTGTCCCACTAGTGCCATACTCTTCCCTGCCCTTACTCTCAGATTAAACTCCTTGAAGATTACAATGTCTGGCCTCGACGGGTAGCTGAACTCAACATCCTTCATCTCAATTGTGCCCTCCAGCCTCATCACCTCTTCTCCAGTGTCTCCCATCACCTCCGTCCTCCTGTCCATCAGCTCAAAGACTGAAGCCACCATCTGGTTTCCCTTTATGAGGTCTGGAGTTAATGCCAATGTCTCTCCCATGGCCAAGGCAGTTACAATTAAGACCATGAACGATTTCATAATCGATTTAAAGCTGGCGAGCTCCCTCCCCATCAAGACGGAGCCGTACCTGCGCAAATTCAAACAACAAACTAAGCATTGGAGTTCAATTGGAGCTTTGGTGAGCTTATTAGAGTAAGAGATCAATTTACTACATAAAAGGAGACTTAAACTTCATTAAGGTGATTTCAACAAAAAGAAATTTGGTAAAGCTCCTTGTGTATTCCCTCCATTTCTCCATTTCAATTTACTAACATCCCATTGCTTGTGATATCTCCCTTATGTGTTTGCCAAGTGAACTGAATGTGATTTATAAAACCCGGTTTATGGTCTGCAGTTCTTGAAAATCATCTGTCCTGAATCTATCATGGCCAAACTAAAAGCTGAAAACAGAAGATGTACCATAAGGCAAGGCCATAGGATGAGAAGAGGAAGAATTGGGAGACGCCATAGAAGATGCCTGCAATCTGACCGCGAGTGAATGCGCGCTTGGAGGGCTCGGTAAGCTCGCGGGCATAGAGATCAAGGACCTTGTCTTCAGAGCAGAATGCGGCAACAGTGCGGATATTACTCACTGCCTCACCCGCAAGCATGTTAGCTTTTAGATAGGCTTTGCTTAAGTTACCACCAAAGCCTTGCATGAAGATTTTCTGTGAGACAATAAAGAAGGAAATTTTTCCATTATCCATTTGCTGGAGATGGACTTCATTTGCACAGATGAACTTGGAGTAGAAATTTGAATCAGTAGACCTCCATGGCAAAGCGAATAATGTAATCTGCAACTAGAAGATGGAGAAAGAAAAAGAGAAAAAAACCTCGCTGATGTGTCCACTGACGAGCAGCGGAAATGTTGCGAGGACGACGAGGGTGATCCTCCAATTCAAGATGAAGGCAATAATGAATGAGGTGATGATCAGGCCTATATTCTGTATGAGTATTGTAGTTCGATCAACAACTATTGTTCGTAGCAGGGTAGCATCGGCTTCCAGACGCGATGACAGCATAGAGCTGCTCATATTTGTGTCATCAAACCATCCGATTTCGTTCCTCAAAATGGCTGTCATCAAGAACATAAGAAAATTCATCTAGCCTAACTGTGTCATATTGTGAATTTGAATTGTTTGTGTATTTTTACCTGCAAACATCATCTCTCGCACCCGAAGAGTGAGTCGCTCTCCCATGATTCCGAAACTGAGGTGCTCGATGACATGAACGATAATAGTCACAACAGCACCCGCAAGGAAGAGGAGAGCAATCTTCTTCACTTCTCGCTGAGTTGTTTCCCAGTCCATGTAATAGGAAACAAGAGCTTGTGTGACCCCAAGAGCGAAAAGCGGCATTTGGGCGCCAGCAATAATCGCACCCACTGTTCCACACACGCCATAAACCCAGTCAGGACCCACCATAGAATACAATCTTCTCATGGATACAGGCTTCTTCTTTACAGTATCAGCTCCTTCGGCCCCATAACGGCTAACAGATTCTTTATCAGAATGAAAACTTGCACCAAAGCTCGTTGTTGTTCGGGATATTTCTCGGGATGAAAGTTTCATGCTGCCAAAAATGAACTGCCGATGTCAATTATGAATTAACTAGACCTATATAGCTCACCGCGATCCATAGATTGTATTTCCATGGCATGGCAGCCGATCTGAATATTTTTGTACATAAAGAAAATAAAAAGTTTCAGCATTTGGATCAGGGTACCTCGGTGGTCTTCCCATGGTGGGGCGTTGCGAAGAAGCTGCTTCTTGGAGCTTAACAAGGGATGCATAAGCACTGTCTGGGTCTGACATGAGCTCTTCATGACTCCCAGTTTCCACTATCTTTCCGGCTTGGACGACAGCAATGACATCCGCGTTCCTAATGGTGGAGAGCCGATGGGCCACCACAATAGTTGTTCGGCCGACCATGACACGATCCAGCGCCTCTTGCACAACTTTTTCAGACTCAGCATCGAGGGCGCTTGTTGCTTCATCCAGGAGGAGGATAGACGGATTCTTCAATATTGCTCTGGATATTGCGATTCGCTGCTTCTGTCCACCTGATAACTGTATTCCTCTCTCACCCACCTGAAAATATAGCTTTAGATGTTACTCCTCAATCACAAAACAAAGGGATTCATCAGGCAAAGTGACAATATAATAGTGGCCATTATAGTATAATGTATGCCAATTTAACATGATAATTAGGTAGGCTTCGAGTTCATCGGATCCATCTTTGAAGAGAGAAAAGTTCTAAATTCCATTACTAATTTATGTATCTCAGTTACAGTAGCACAGGAAATCTTTACCTGGGTCTCAAATCTATCAGGAAGGTTGTTGATGAAAGAGATTGCCTCTGAAAGCTTCGCAGCACGCGTGATCTCTTCGATTGTAGCTTCGTCTTTCCCGTAAAGGATGTTCTCGCGGATGCTTGTAGCAAAAAGAGCAGGCTCTTGATTAACCAACCCAATTTGCTGCCTTAGCCACTTAAGCTCAAGATCCTTGATGCTATTCCCATCTAATAGTATCTCTCCAGAAAGAGGTTCGTAGAAGCGCTCGATCAATGATATTACCGTGCTTTTTCCCGACCCACTTCCTCCGACAAGGGCTACAATCTTCCCAGAAGGAATATCAAGACAAAGCTTATCGAAGATCACGACATCGGAGCGAGACGGGTAACTAAAACACACATTGTTGAATTGGATGTGCCCATCCACTTTGTTTAGGATGCGGCCTGTTTTGGAGCTGGTTTTACTAATTGCATTCCTCTCTATCATCTCAAAAATGGGATATGCAGCAGCCCTTGCTCGGATGAATGTAGAGATGTTTGGTGCTGCCTGCCCCAGTGACCTAAGAAGCAATAAAATTGTGTTGTTTCCTTAAGATCAAATGTAGAAATTGAATACAAAAGCTGGATTCTGTTTAGTACATAGTTATTTAGTTCACAAATCCTCTTGCTGAGCTTTAATTTGTCTTAATTTGTCTACCCATATCCTACCAGGCACATAGAGAGGGAAAGATGCATTGAGGAGACGCCGCTTTAATGGTAGCATTTTTACGTCCCCTTGTTTATTCGTAAATTTTAATTTTAGTAATAAACTGGTAGAGATCCATGCCAAACCTTGCCCCAAATCCCTTCGGGGTGATTGTTTTTCTTAAACAAAATAAAATGAAAGTTGTATTGATCACTAATGGAAGGACTTATCACTAATTAATAACTATAATACCATCCAATTACAAATCAGCTGGTAGTGGATTTACCCCATTTTATGTCATACTATGCAATATAAATTTACTATTTAATTAGCTAGATTTCTCAGAAAATCCTATCATATAGAAGTTGAAGCTATCCCATAAATGGGAGTACGTACCCAGAATTGCTTAATTTTCATGATTCTACTCTTCATTCTTCACCATAACTTCGTTTAACATGGCTAAAAAAGGTTATGTAAATTAGGGAACAGATGTAAGACTTACAGGCCGGCGATTACAACATTGAGCATAGTGGTGAAAGATTCTCCGCCATTCGCTATACCCTTATGAACGACGACGCTAGTAAACCATACAAGTAATGCCCAAGAACAGAAGAGAACACAATGCAATGAGCCAAGTCCCAGACCCTTAGCTAATCCTCCTCTCGTGCCATACTTGTAAGTGTTCAAAAGAGCTGTCTTGTATGATTTTACAGCCTTCTCTTCTCCAACAAATGCTTGAACAGTTCGAACATTACCGATCACCTGAAGAATTATGAGTACCAATACTGTCACTGCACTAAGAAATTGAGGAGAGAGAGGGATAAAGAGATAGAGAGAGAGAGCTACCTCTTCTGCGATTTCTCCGGCCTTGACGTAGGATTTTCTTATTCTGGCAATAAGACCGGTGGCTATGTATGCATAAACACCGCCGGCGATAGCAATCATGGGGACTATAGACAATGTAACTAGACTGATTTGCCATACACGAATAAACCCAATTATAAATCCTGCAATGAAACGGCTTAAATAGTGCATGAAATTCCCCACCTGCATTACCACCATTCAGTCCAAATGAGATATATATATACATATATATATAGAGAGAGAGATAGATAGAGATAGAGAGAGAGAAGGGAGGAAAGCTGCCAATGAAATGATAGAAGTTTCCTTGGTAATGTGGTACAACATATGTTGTTCCTGTAAGGAGAATTTGGAAAATTTTGAATTCTTGGGAGTAGCAAACATTTCTCTTGTTTTATTCTCTTTTAAGAGGAGAGAATGCCATTAGAGGAGAGTGAAACTATACTTTCAAGTTTCTTCTAACCACTAAATAAGAGTAATTAAAGGATCCTAATCATCCAATTCAATGGATGATTCGCGATGATTAATAACAGTTAGGATCACCTAGAACGGCATCAATATCATGGGATTCTCATACCAATGGTCTGATCTGAAACATAATACAATGTAATTCTTCAGTCCAAATAAATTAATTTCATTTTACTATACTATTTTTTTTATCCCTTTTTTTGTTTGGATTGGCAAGCTTCATCGTTAGTTAGTTAGTTAGTTAGCTTAGCTAGGTCATGGTTTCAACTCTCAATGACTATACCAAATTAGCGAACCCAGCATCCTTTTATTTTTATTTATTATTATTTTATTTCAAGTTGTGGTGAAAAATATAAAATTTGATTAACAAATTAAGGAATATATGTTGTTCCAAGTTGCATAAGAGATGCTCCTTCTGCATCTCACTAGATACACGCTCCTCAAATTTTGGTTAAAATTTTAGAATCTTATAATTTCTCTATACCCTTTATCCTATTTTGAGTAAAATAATAAATAATTAAGGGAAAAGGAGATGCAGGATTAATGAGAGGATGATTTTGGATGTCTTTCTGTCTAATTTGTGGAGATTACTGCTAGCCGACTCTTGCCTTAGAGAGGAAAAATGAAAAGGACACAACATATATCATATATGAGATTAAATTTCAGGGGAGCTCCCTTTTTACACTACAGGGTGGCAAATGTGTAATTATTTATAATTACACATTTGTCACCTGGTAGTGTAAAAAGGGAGACCGTACAATACAGAGCTCCTCTTTATATTTATTATATTTAAACTGATCATATATATGAGTGTTTTTTCAAGTCTTTTGTCTTTTCCTTAAAAAGGGTGGAGTATGTTTTAAGGAGAGTGGGGTTAGCATTCCCCCTAATATTTTTTCATTATTGAAGGAAAAAAAAGAAAGAAAGAATAAAAGTATAAATGGCACTAAATATAATTTTTTTTAGAAATATTGTCTTGACAAATCCTTACCTTGATAATTTCAAAAGTATATTGAAATCAAGATGTGGATTTTTAAAAACTTCCTCTATTGACTTCAACAAAATCTATTTGGTAATTCCGTATCCTCTAATCGACACTATGCTATATTTAAGCTCTTGTTCTTGATCACTTAGGATAAAATTATACTTTGGATAAAGCTTCTCGGACCTTCAAGGGTCGAGACCACACCGAAACCGTGTTTGAGGCCGACAATCGTCTGCTGTTTTTTTTTGACACCCAGACACGATCTCGAGGCGGCTCAGGTTTGTCTGGCGATGCTAGAAAAACAATTTCTGTCCATCCACAAATCAGTGGACTTGTGGTACTAAAAAGGGGAGAAATAATTTCATTTTCTCTCAATTGTTTTGATTTCTCCCTACTTGATATCTCTCCCCTTGTTTTAGGACCACATGTCCACTGATTTGTGGAGGCAGAATCTTTTTTTCTAACCATCGTCAGAGACAATCCTGAGCCTCTCGATGCCGCCCGAGACGGTCTTAGTAGCAAAGTCCTTATATTTTATTTTTTTCAAAAAAAATGAGTTTAAATATGAGTGGAGGTGTGCTTCAAATCATTTGGAAAAGAAAGCAGGAGTTTTTACAACATGATTTCTCTTATAAACACAAAACTGTAACACATTTGGGTGTGGGGGAGCAAAAGAAAAAGAAGAACCCCAAAAAAAAAAAGGAAAAAATAGAGAGCTCCGTCAAATATGGTTTGAAGCAGCTCCGGCACACATAAAAAAAAAAAAAAAACAGTATCCCTAATTGTTTGAAACTATAATGGGTAATTTTTAAAATCTTTAAAATGCAATAAAAATGTCTTGAGAATTTAATTCTTAACACGCAGGGTTTGTCCCAGTGTATCTCCCTTTGGGGAGGAGTGACTCATGTTCGAGTCCTGGTGTGGCCGTTGAGTGCCCATCCTTTAGTTTTCACCCACCTATCCCCCTGACGGCCTGACCTAGATAAATAAATGATATAGCTGATTTCCCAAAAAAAAAAATTAATTAATTAATTCTTAGGTGGAAGTAACCCTAAAATCGAGAAAAAAAAAATTCGAGGAGGAAAGATTATTCATAGTTTTAGTAAACAGATTTTGAGGATGATCCAATCCTACCTTCCACAAACACATTACCCCCCTGAAAAGGGACCTCCATCACAATCTCGGGTTCTCCACATTTCACAAAAAGGACTCAAAAGGACTGTTTGTTGCTCAGCCAAACACACCCCTAAAGGCTAGATCATGTTTATGGAATTACAGAGAATTAAAATCCATATACCTTCTCAGAGATGGCATCTTGAACAACAATAATATCGCTGGTAATGGCGGCTATAACCTCTCCAGTGGAAGCTTCAGTATCAAAGAGACTGATATCTTGATTTAACATCGATCTCAGATACGCCATCCTCATCTTCGCCGCCTGTCTCTCTCCGGTATACATCCAGCAAGCCACCTCTACATGTTCATATATAAACTACTCACCATATATCGTTTCAAATTCATCACTTAAAATCAAACTTATCAAAAAAAAATCACTTAAATCCATACCAGTCCATGACGAGAATAAGATAGCCACGCTTAGATAAACAAAATCCAACGCATACTGCAATAATAAAAAGAGAGTTAAAAAAAAAAAAATAAATTAAAAATGGATCAACGAAAACCAGATTTATATAATCATGATCATTTACATATATATCTATATATACCTTTGCAACTTTATGAGAAACTGATGCTGGAAAGAGATAAGCAATACCAATGATGTTTATTAGTTGACCAAAGAAAATGAAGAAAACAGGAACTGAAGCGCCATGAATACAAGCACCAACAGACCCAACGGCCATTAGAACATAATCCCAGAAATCAGCGAAAGCGAAGAGCTTTAGAAATGGAACTTTACGGGGTTTCTTCCCTTGTTCTTGAGCTTCTTCCTTCATGGGTACTGCATTGCCATTTCCGGGAAAGGGTTCTCTGTTGAAGCTCATGATTTAGGGCCGATAAAATGGCCGGAGGAGGTGAGAGAGAGGGAACAGAAGAAGATGGGGTTATAATGAGAGTAAAGCAAAGGCAGATGCACCAGTTTTTTTTGGAGCTTACAGAGGGAGAGATGTTAAGTGGAACATTTAGTACAACTTAACTACTTTGTTGACTGTGTTTTGGGGTTATCTTATGAGCGACGGATGTAGTAGTCATGGAGATATAACGTTTCTACACCCGAAATTTTGGGTCACGAGATTTTGGCTCTCTCTCTCTCCTAATTTTTAAGATATAAATTAGAGGAGTGCTTAGTGGACCCTTCGTTTCATATCTTTTCCCGTGTCCTGGTGTCCCTTTTAAAACCCCTTTACCATGGGTTAAGCTTAATTAAATTAAATTAAAGCTAAGAATTTTTTTTTTTTTTTTTGGAAAAACCATAGTTGGATTGCTTAACCATAGGGGTGAGTGAATCTTAACTAGAGTAGGTGAATATTTAAAATTAGGGCATCCCGGGTATGTTTACTATTATCCTATAAATTATAGCCCCAATCCCACTCTAGTCCTACTTTTCTAGACGCAAGGTGGTAGCGTTATTGGGTAGCAACACCTCGTGTTGCCCGTATATTAATTATTAAACTCACTAAAGTTATGAATTGTTTAACTTTTTAAAGGGAAATAGTTAACGCACCTGTGAAATCTATTTACAATTCTAAGGCTGAACCTCATTGGTCCAGCTCCCCTTTCTGTTTTTAACATTAGTAACAAAATTTTTGAAATTTGAAAACAAAAATAGATAACACGGACCAACATCATCTACCTACCCATACCACCTCCACCCCAACCCACCACCCACCACCCACCACCCACCACCACCACCACCACCACCACCATCACCATCACCACCACCACACCACTACAACCACTACCACCACCACCATCCATCACCCACCACCATCACTACAACCACAACCACCCACCACCACCCATTACGCACCTCCAGACCATCACCACACTACACCATCCACCACACTACACCCACAACCACCCACCATTACCACGACCATGAATTCAAATTATTTAATTATATTTATCAAACATTTTTTTTTCTTTTTTTAAAACAAGTAACAATTAATAATGCCAAAGGTGTTTCCTACCTAAAAATTTTGAAAACAAAAACTTGTTCCCAATTTTTAAAAATAGAAAATAAAAACAGAAATTAAGAAGTGTATCCAAACGGCCCTAATATTTTCATTTTTTTGTTTTTTAAAAATCAATGTTACATCACTTAACCCTAGAAGTGAGTGAATCTTAACTACAGTTGATGTGTGGAAAAAAGTGAGGGTATTGACCAATGAGGATTACACATAATGGAAGTAAGTTAAGTATTTCCCATAAAAATATCATTATATATATTTAAGGAGATAACTTCTTTGCGCGATATGTCGCGTGCACAACTATAGGCTGCCATATGTCTCTTTGATCACTCATTAATTGTGGCTAAGAACCAGGGTTCATTTATCTAACCTTAGGTTTTAGAGAAAAAAAATAAAATAAAATAACCTTAGGTTGATCAAGTTAATCATAATTAAAGGAGGCTTTAAAAGCTACCATGTGTTCCTTTAACACCCACTAATTGTGGTTAAGATTCATTCACCCCTAGGCTTTATCTATCTAACCTAGTTTTTATTAAAAAAAAGAAAAAGATAATTTTGCGTTAATTAAGCTTAATCATAGTTAAAAGAACTTTACAACCTTATAAGTTTACTATAGTTAAACGAAGAAAAAAGGGACAGGTGACGGCTGTACACGCACGCAAAGAATCACGACCCTAGATTTAATTTATAGGTATTCAGTAATTAGGGGTAGTGTAATGGGAAAGCTATCCTTGATCAAGACTAGTGACCAACTTGTTAACTTTCACTGGTCTTTTCCATACATATGTATTGAATATTATTTTATTAACTATAAGGATATTTTAATATTTTATAGGAGACAATTTATTAAATATGCGAGACAAGAATTATAAAAAATTCATATGTACTTTTTTCTTGAATTTGATGATTCATCCTTGTGAAAAGATTAAACTACCCTTAACTTAGTTAGTTTGATTAATATATGGCGCTTCACCTTAAAAAGGCATGCTTTGTACATTTTTATTACTTAAGGGCATGCTTGTGACATATTAATCCTTTAGCTATGCATATAAAACCAATACTAGTAAGAGTAATATTTTTCCTATTTAGTAAAATTTTTCAAACCATACTTTTTTAGATGATATTTTTGGTTTAAGGTGACAAAATGGTATTTAATCCATTAATATAAGAAAAAAAAATATCTTGATGAATGTTACCAATTTCACTAACAAATGTAAACAACACCATGTATATAAATAAGTTACACGTGTAATTTAAAATTAGAGGAATGCTAACATATATACTCTTACGTATTTTTAGATAATAAAATAAATGACTCTGTGTCAGCTCACTTGTAGTCGCCACACAACGTCATTTGTTTTATCATTTAAAAAGAGTTAGTAAGGATTCTCACAGCTTAGCATTCTTCTTAAAACTAAGGTAGCAATGACAAGACGTGTTGGGTTCTGACCTAATGTAATTGGATATCTGCGTCGTTATGGGAGGCAGTGGGTCCAATCATATTCCCTTGGCAAAATGTTTATTATGGTTCTTGCCAGAGTATCCCTCTGATGAGCACCAGATCAATGGACAAAAAAAAATGAAAAAACTTTAACTGGGAAGAAGTCAAAAATGAGCGGTAAAAAAATTTTGACTTATGATGAGTTGGCATTTTTTTGTCCATTGATCGGGTGCTCACGAAAGGGATACTCTGACGAGCACCAGAGTAAACCTTTTGCCTATTCCCCTTAGCTAGGAATATCCTCAATCCAAAACCAGCACTCTTAATAATGGGGTGAAATGGACAAAATCAAATCAACCCTATAAGGGACTCCTCAATTAGGCTGCATGTGTGTGCTGTGTGTGTGAGTTTGCATGCTCTGTGTGTGTGGGTTTGCATGGGTGGTGTGAGTATTTCCTTATATTTGCCTTCAGTCATTGCCTTGTGGTATGATTGAGTTTACCAAAAAAAAAAAAGGAACTGAATTGAGCCCAACTAGGTCCAGTTCAAGCTCGCCTTGTTTAATGTTTAGGTTGTTTCAAGCTCAATTTGAGCTTTTGAAGGCTAGCTCGAAGCTCGTCAATAATTGATTAAGCTAGATATTGACTCGGTTTAGATCGACTTAGCTAACAAATTGAGTTTGCCTTGCATCATTTTAAAATGTAAAATTATATATTGTTAAGGATAATAATGTCTATTATATATATATATAACCGAGCTGAACTACCTCATGTAAAATTATATACTGTTAAGGATAATAATGTCTATTATATATATATATATATATATAAATATATATATAACCGAGCTGAACTACCTCTTGCTCGATCTCGGCTCATTTGAAACGAGCTCAAGCAAGAAGTAGTTCAACTTACAGCATGCTCTCAGTTTGGTCTGAAGGCAACTTGCTCTTAGCCCTAGTAAATCGGTCACGGCTCCACAAAGTCTTAAGGGATTCCAAAATATCATCTTGAACTCTCAAGTTCAAAAGGGTCTCAATCACGAGTATTTGGGCATAAGTGTTGGCGTCCTTTGGCATGAACTTCTTGTTACCTGACCTTTAATTAACCCCAAATCCTTTTGGGTTGGTGGGTACGAGCGTACTAATCCAGACCTTCCTTGACTCCTTGGTCTTTCATTTCTAATTGAGCAATGATCAGCATACCTAGGAATGGATTTTAAAATCCAAGGTTAGATCTCATTGGTCTATGTCCCCTCCTCTTCAATACCCATCACAATTTGTGGTTATTTAAGAGGGGGCATGGACCAATGAGGTCCAGCCTTAGATTTCAAAATCCATTTCTGAGGTACGTTAACTATTTCCCTTTCTAATTTCTATGGAAAATTTTGGAGTAACTGCTAGCTACTCTCTCTTCTTTTCGACATTAATCACTCTTTCTCCGTTCTCCTCCATCTCGTTTGACCCCTTGGCCTTGTAGTATAAGAGGCAACAAGACAACTCCCTTGTATATCACACCATGGGGCTAGCCCAATGGTTGTGTATCCCCTCATTAGGAGAGAGGTCCCGGGTTCAATCCTGTGAGACGGGTGTGCGTGGTTGTTGACTCCACCCAAAACAGATACTAACCCCTACTAAATAGAGTGCCAAAAAAAAAATCCCTTGTTCGAGCTGATCCTTGGGATTGTGATCTTGTTTCGATAGACATCCAATTCATAAATCCGGACCCTATCAATTGTAATTGAACTTGGGAGAGTTCAATTGCACCCACAGAGCCTCTTTAATTATTCATTTAACTCTAGTTAACAAGTTTTAATCCTTAGGGTTAGTATTCATTTAATATTTTATTTCTTCTAAAATCTGATGAATCCTAACCCTATGTTTGGTTGTTGAGAAAATAAGTGAAAACATAGAAAATAAAAAAAAAATTAATAAAGAAAACACAACTAAGAATTGTATTAGAAATATGATTTTTTATTTATTTTTTCATATTTTCATTTATTATCTCAACAACCAAACATAGCATTAAGGGTTAATGAATCTTAACCACAGTTAATGAGAAATTAAAAGGTACATGTGTTGACCTGTGGGTATGATTGAACTCACCTGAGTTGAATTTCGATTTACTGTGATCCCAACTCCTAATTCATTTCCTTCTATTTATACCCTTGCAAAACCAACTCAAGTAACCACTCAACTTTAGTCCACCTTTCTAATCTACACCCTTTAAATAAATAAACCAACTGCTGGGTTTAGCTTATTTTGCCATTACATTATTTTGGAAAAACTGCTAAACTCGTGGTTTGTATTCAACTATGCATCCAACCTCATTGCACGTTTCTATTAGAATTTCAATCAAACTTTCTAATAAAATGACCAAACTAATCACATTCGCTTATACGGCTTTGGCTATTCTTTTTCTATATATATATTTTAAAGAAATTAGGATTAGTTGGATCGAAAATTCTCATTTATTTTTCCTCTAATATTTTAAATTGTAATATATATATATATATATATATATATATATATAGTACATTTGTGTGCCCAGAAAATATTTGAAGTTATTCCTGTTATTTTACTAACAATTTTGATTTAATTTACAAAAGAAGCACCACACAGTATAAGTACATTTGTGTCCACCAAATGTTTATAGTTATTCCTGTTATTTTTCTAACAAATTAATTTACAAAGGAAGCACTCAATAAGGTTTGGATGCATAACTGGGACAATTTGAATTTTTTTGCAAAGTCATTTTCTTATCACAATGTCTTTGCTATATGAGAAATGCTAGCTCTTGCAAGTTTCTACAGTTTCAAAATAGTGATGACACATGTTACAACTTTTTCTGTTACCCTTATAGATTGCTTGATTCAAATTTAGGTTTGCAATTCCTCGCTCTAGAATGAACTCAGTTCTCTGGGGTATGATGAGATAATTCATTTCTCAGTTCACTTAGGTTTCTTTTTAGTTTGATTCGCTAGCTTGATTTGCTTATATAATATTAATACATATATATTTTAATTATGTAAATAAATATATTATAATACAAATTAAAAAAAAATATTTGTCAAACTCAAAATATAAGTTCCCCGAACTTAAAGAGTAAATCCGTCAAACTCAAACAAAAAGTTCATCAAACCAAAACAATTACATTCGAGTATAGAAATCGCTCATTTCCACGAACCCAAATGAACCGAATTGCGAATTGGTTCGAAGCGTTGTTCGTTCTAACATGGAGCGAACTAGGTAACACTAGAAAAGACACTTTTTTTTCCTTTGAAAGGGGCAAGTATGCGATAGGCGAGTGAGGCTTAGTACCGACACTCACATTAACCATGGTTTCTGGATTTTATATGGTATAAACCCCATTTCCAACTTGGTCCATGTTACACTTGCTTACTTGTGCTAGTGGTAGTGTATCTTTACGCAGGTAATTTGAATTGTGGTGTGAAGGTTGATATGCCCACCATTTACATGGTGTAAACCCTATTTCCAACTTGGTCAATGGTACACTTGCTTACTATTGTTAGTGGTAGTGTATCTTTATCCAGGTAATGAGGATTGGCATGTTTAAAACGTTGATTGAATTATTACTTAATTCCAACACTACCATTTAATTCAAAATATTGAATGGATTTAGTTAATTCCAAAATTGTAGTTCACTTATATTAGTTCAAATATTGATTGAATTAATTCTAAAACTACCATTTATACATATTAAATGAATTTTAGTTAATTCTAAAATTTCCCTTTACTCATATAGGTTTAAACGTTGACTAAATTTTAATTAATTTTAAAATTACCCTTTACTAAAATATAAAAACAATGGTACTTTAAAAGTTTGATTTAATTTTAACTTAATTTCAAAACTACTCTTTGTTAATATATAAAGAGAATGATACTTGAAAAAGTAAATAAAATTTTAGCTTAGTTTTAAAATTTTTATTTTCTATTTTTAGCTTTTATTAATATAGGAGATTTTTTCAAAAAAAATATATAATGGACTTAAAATATTAATTGAAATTTAATTTAATTATAAAACTGTCCTTCATTAATATAAAAAACAATGTTTTCACAATTGAACCGCCCATCAAATTGGCTGGGTGATCGTTCTCGTTCGACCGGTACAATTGAATCATGTCATTTTATTAAAAATATATATTTTTTATTTTCTTTGTCATAACATCCCTACAATTTTTATTCTGAAAATGTCATTTAATTGAAGTTTCTATACTCAAAATGTCCCTTCAATTATATACCCAAAATGTCTTGAAATTTGTTTATACCCAAAATTGGTTCTCAAAATGTCCATATGTCCTTTTTTTTTTTTTTTTTGGCCCAAAATGTCCTCTAGTTTTTATATCCAAAATATTTTTTATTTTTTGTTCCCAAAATGCCCCCTCAACTAGGTCTCTCTCCCTCCCCTCTTACACACACAAATGGGCCCCTCAACACAGGGTTGCCACCCTGTGTCGGTACCACCAAGCAAACTATTTAAATATGGAACTGACCCCTCATTTTATCTATACTCCAACTGCACCTGATAGATCGGAGGGTTGTGAGCAGCCCATCTGGTTATTTCACGAACCAGCCTTGCTTTTAACAAGGCCCATTTAAACGTTGGGCCCAAGCTCATCAATAAGGGAACGTATTCTGTGCTGTTACTTTGCAGCGAATTGCCATCAATACTTCTTTAATACCGTCCCCATATTCTACAGACTAAATGGGTCCCACCTAAATAGATACTCTCAAGTACAAGTGGTACCAGATCGAATGGTTATAAACATCCGATATGTTTTATTATTTTTGTAATTGCACAGAAAACTGTGGGACAATTGTAGCTTAGCGTACTAGTTTCGTTAATAGCCATAGGTAATGACGATTTCTCCGAATTAGAGATTTTGGCGATATTTGGTTTTCCGTATATCGTTAGATGATAAAATGATGATTAATTTTGGTGGATACGGTTGAGGAGGAGCCGCGAGGAGGGTTAGGTGATGGGTTATAAATGCGGAGAGAGGCAAGGAGACCGAGTCGATAAGGTCATTTAATGCTCCAGCCAAATCACTACTCCGATTCGCCGGCTAGGTTTATGATTTTTTAGTTGGCTTCCTGGCCCGCCTCTACATAATTACGGTTAATAATTAACATGGAATTGGGACCCACAGTTTGATGGATCTCAGGTGCGCCAAACAAAAACCAAAGGAGCAGTGGTAAGTAGAACCATGAGTCCGTTTCATTTCTTATTTCATATGTTACCCCGTGTCCTCGTGTCTTCTTTAAGACCCTTTAACTCTGTTTAACTAAATTAAAGTTAAAATTTTAGTATTGCTTAACCTTAGAGGTGAGTGAATCTTAACCACAATAGAGGTGAGTATTTATATTGGAATATGGATCAATGAGGACCGTCCATTCCGTTACAAAATGGGAACTGTGGGTATGCTAACTATTTTCCAAAAGAAAGCCCAATTCATGAAAGAGAATGATTCTCTATAATGTTCATGAATTAGTCTACAGATACTCCCAAACCCAAAGTGCACTTTCAAATCCTAACCGTTTATCTCAAATATTAAAATATGGTATTATAAAAGACAATATAAGTCAACTCAAATCCTAGCCCATAGTGATGGGCTAATTATAAATTAAGGAGAATATTCGGGAGTAAATGTGGGAGTACATGTAGACCGACTCCATGTTTATTGGATAAGTAAGTCCAGCTATTATACCGAGTTGGCTTGGAGATCGGATCACAGCCAATCGTGATTGAACTCTTCCCGAGTTCAATCATACCCACAGGTCAATAAGTGTTCCTTTTAACCCTTATTAATTATAGTTAAGATTCATCAACTTTTAGAGTTCAACAATCAAATCTTGGTTTTTAGAAAAAAAAAAACATCTTTTAAAAAAATTAACCTGGTGGCAAGGTAAATCTCCTATGTGGAGAGTGTTTAGGGTTCAATTCTCTCTAGTGATAATGTGGCGATTGATACGCCCACTTCTACATAGGGCTGTTCCGCTCTCTACCACACTAACCCCTTAACCCTTATTGGGGGGTTTGCAGCCTAACCATGTTTAATTGACTACCATAAAAATTAAGTCTACCTATCCCATCAGTCATTGTTTGTTGGGAGTTTAGACAAATAAAGTCATCATGTTAACATTTTTTTCTATTATTTTTTTAGGAAAATGCTAGTGAGACCGCAAAGGGTCGAGACCACATCAAGACTGTGCATGTGATGTACGGATCTCAAAATTTCAAAAATAGATATAATAAAATTTTGAGATCCGTGCATCACAAGCACGGTCTCGGTGTAGTCTCTGCCCTTTGCGGTCTCAATAGCAAAGTCATCTTTTTTAATATTTTCCATGATAAAATTAAGGTGGTGTTAGCGTACCCACAATATTTAATGACCACTGTCACATTATTATAACTTATGTATTTATACTTTAAATTAGATTATAAAACCATTGATTTCAATGTTTTCTCTTACTGTCGTCTTTAAGAATCCCGTTTGCCTTCTTTTGTCTGAGTGTAATTTTTTTTTTTGGCTTATTCCGGTCAATGTTATATGGTTCGTTGGTTTGCTAGGTTCGCAGTTTGCAATTCATCACTCCAGAGTGAATCCGATTCGTTAGGGATAGGATGGGACAGTTCATTTATCGGTTCACTTAGGTTTTTAGTTTGGTTTGCTAGTTTGGTTCGCATATATAATATTAATACATATATATCTTAAGAATATAATTAAATATATTATTAATACTTATTTCAAAAAAAAAATTAAAAATAGGTTTATGGTTGGTTCATGCGCTTAGAAGACAAATATGTCGAATTTAAAGTACAAGTACTTTGCTGAACTTAAATAATAAATTCGTCGAGCCCAAACAAAAAGTTCGTTGAATCAAAGTTATTAGGTTCGGGTAGACGGTTCGCTCATCTTTATGAACCCAAACGAATTGAACCACAAACTGGTTCGTTACTAGTTCGCAGTTCATTCTAGTAGGTAGCGACGAACTAGGTAAAATTGTTCCAGTCACTATTGTTGAATCTAGTTTTAAAATTGTTTTAAAATAGGTTTTTTTATTTTTAAATATTAGGTTTTAGTCCCTATAAATATTTTTGTTTATTTCATAAAGGTCCTTATTTAAATCCAAGAATAATGTATTTTTGTATTTGGGGAGACTTGATGCTTGGTCTCTTGGTAATATGGAATAATACTTTAAATAGGCGATCAATTCCATGTGAAATGAAAGGGGCAAGCCCCGACTCAGTCGTCGAAGGGATAATGTAATTATGTTCTTTTATCCCCTGTTCTAGGCGCAATTCGTGGGCAAAGGCAAAGGCGTAGAGCTCAACAAAGACAGTCTCGGCGAAAGTAAGAGCCAAAAAATAATATTGAATATGAGTAGGAAGAAGTAGTGATAGGCATCATCCGCAGGCAAGGCAGAGGCGAGCACGAGGAGATGTAGATCGGAATAAGTAATCCACCATCGTAATCGTACCGTACAGTTTCAAAAAGGAATAGGCTTTCTACTAGCTATATTGATAGAAGAGGTAGTGAATCTTACCTGTAGTTAGGCGAGATCAAAATCCAGCGTATGAGGACTGGATATGTACAGCTTCAACTCCTCCCTTTCTAAAGAAGTTCTGGCGTAGGTGATTGATCTTCCCTCCGCCCCTGCGACTGAGACAAGCTCATTTCACTTGGTTGCTTTCCTTTGCAAAGTTTAGTCTCACATCAGAAAGATAAAAGAAAGTTTTCATCTTTTTAAATGTTTTTTAAACTTTACTAGCATAATCTTGTGGTGTAGGAAACTCCTTAAAGTGTAGGAGACTTCCATTTTCATAGCCTTTAGACCATATATTCAATGTGCGAGCTGCGCTTGCACAACCAAGCGTGAGAGCGGCGTGAGCGTGCAAAGCGCTTTGGGTGCACGTGTGCATCATCACTAGGTTTTATTGGTCATTTATTCTTTTGATGATCTAATTGGGGCCTTCGATTAGGTGGACCTAGATCGTGTGCTCCCAGGGAGACGTGGCGGGCCATGTGGGTGTGATCCACACGGATCTGGGTGGGTTCGGCCGACCCATGTGGGCTGACGGACCTGGCTTCTCCATGGAATCCATCGGTTAGCAGTTGGAGTGGTTAGATTCAATGAATTTGGATCGCAGGTAGTTAGGGTGGTTAGGCCCAACGAAAAGGTGTCACACCACTTCGGCTTTATATAAGGATGGGTTGAGAAGGCTCAAACCCACCAAACGAATTAGAGAGCCCAGAAACTCTCTCAAAATAGAATCATAGCCCAGAACCAAAGATCCAGTCCGTCCAGAGAAAGAAGACATATCGTCCAAGGAGGAAGAAAACCTCCATACCCAATCCAACCAGAGAAGGTTGAACCATATGTCTGTTCATGGTGGAAAGCTCGAAAGGGTTAGCCTTTGGTAGTCTATACGATTGACCCACTTAAGCAAATCAGTATAACTCATTAGTCCTCAGACTGAACCAATATGATAGATCGACATGAGATGGCTAAATCAGACCACCTAATGTCGTCCTAATGGACTCCTCTAACAGATAGTCTAACCAATTGGCATACGGACTAAACCAACTTGACTGATTGAATTGAGATGGTCCAAATGGATTCAACCAATTGGACCATTCTGGTCCATTTATCGTTATGCTGCCAAAATTATGGCAGAAAGCTATATGGTTGGCCTAGACTTTGGATTAAAAGAGATTAATGATTTAATCATATTTTTGTTAAGTTAAATAAAAATTGAATTTCAATTAAATGACTGTTTTAATTAAACAAAGTGTTTAATTAATTAGATTGATTTCTAAAATGATTTTTTGGAATAAAAATCATATTTCAATGTTTTAGATTAATTATTTTATTGAAATGAATTTTTCATTAATTCAATTAATCTATTGTGGGATTTTATTAATTTAATAGATTTTAAATTAATTATTCTGACATACTTTAAAAGAGGTTTGGTGCACCACAATCCGTCGAGTGGTGCAAACTCGTAGGGATGGATCAGTTGAATTCGAGTTGAATCGTATATCCTAGAGATAGGACTTCTTTTCCCTTGCACACGGGAGGCTTCGACTATCTTCAAGAAAGACTCTTTCTGTTGTGCCCCAAAATACCCCCTAGGAGTTGGGATACTTTGGCGACGTGACTTAACCTTAAATCAACCTGCAAGAGTATACAAGACATGCAAAATAGTGAACTAAAAATTTCTTTAATGACTTAACTATATTCCATGTGTAACTGATTTTAATTATTGAATAGAATTTACAACATGAACATGAACTCCTTAACTTGAGTCCCAACTCAAATGAGACAAACATCCTCAGGCATAAGAACCTAAAGCTGGGTGACAACTCGAGCAGTCTCCTGCTCTACATGAGCCACCTTCATCCAAGGAACCCAAAGTCCATATATCACGTAATGTATCCGCCGACATAAAAGTATGGCTGAGCATGGAATACTCAGCGAGTACAAGCTACTAGCTAACAATAATAATAATGATAAAATAACATACATAATACAGTTCATCATCACATTTCTAAAATCAGAGTGCGGAAGCAAGAGCAAGTAACAACGAATGTAAAACTCTTGAATATCCTGTAGTAAATCATGCCTTATGTTCATGCTTTAGCCAATCTTGTTTCAATTACCTTGTGAGTTCCTTATGGGTCTTATGTATCTTGTGGTTACCTGACACATCTTATGAGATTATTCTTGTGTTGTAAGAATCATGCATGTCTGCTTGTTTACTTACTTGAATGGGAACAGATGATAATGTCCGTACCTGGTCTTAGTACATTATCACCCTTCCATATTTCTGTATTCTTGCTTGGAGACAGATACTAGTACCCGTACCTGGTCTTAGTATACTAGTATCCTCTTATACTTGTTGGAAACAGATGTTAATGCCTGTACCTGGTCTTAGTACATTAACACCCTTTCATGTTTGTCATTTTACTTGGAGACAGATGCTAGTACTCGTACCTGGTCTTAGTATACCAGCATCCTCTCATACTTGTTTGGGAATAGATGTTAGTGCATGTACTTGGTCTTAGTACATTAACATCCTTCCATGCTTCTTGATTCTTGCTTGTCATGTTTTCTTGTGAGCCTGGTATGACATATCTTAGGGATATGTCATACCCTTTACATTCATGTTTGTTTTCTTGTGAGCCAGGTATGACATGTCCTAGGGATATGCCCTACCCTTGACATTCATGCTTGTTTAACAATTCACATTTCTTATTCTTGGTTTTTCTTTTCATATACTTATACATAAAAACTAGATTCATACATGCATGTGTACTTGCGTGTGTCCCTTGGTGATATCATGTTGACATGAGAAAATAAAGCACAATGTAGTACTTCAATTTCTAACATGATCATATGAGAATTTAGGCAACATGTAAAGCATTTGATCAATTTGAGGCACATGATAGACATTGGAATTTCACAAAGCATATCATTATTTTTACTAAAATTTGGGGAAAAGCTCTCAGTTCATATCTTATGGTTTTAGTCAAACATTACATCGAACACCTTACATGCAACATCATTTTTAACCCTTTTCATATGTTTCCCTAACTTTAGATTCCCGACCCATTCGTGCGTTTTATCAAACATGTGGTATTCAACCTTTTTACCTTGATTTATTTTGTATTTTCTCATTCAAGCATTTCATCAAACACATGGGGTGTGTTCATTATGAGTAAAGTGCCGTTCCACCATTTTCCAACGTAACACACATTACAACCAATGACATCCAATCGCCTCAACCCATTCACATCCCACACATCCACATTCAATCCATTCATCTTGTTTATTTTAGGGAAAATGACATGTTTCAACAAAAAAGGAAAAATGATGGAGATTCAATACACATTCACTTAAGAAATCCTAGGTTATTACTAAAGTAGTTAGTAGAGTGTACTAACCTTGAAAAGGAGGAAGAAACCTTTGAGAATGCCGTGAAAGACACTGCCCTAGTTTGGAGAACGTGTCCCTCACGTGCTTTGCCTTGGATTTGAAGAATCCAAGCCTTTGGGGTGATCTTAAGTTTTCAAAACCCTTGATTTGCTTCAAGATGATGCCCTAAGGTTTAAAACCCCTTTCTACTCTCTCCCTCTCTCTCACAATACTCTAAGTGTGATAAATGAGGACCTAAAGCTCGTACAAGCCTCTATAGGCAAGGGTGAAATGCCCAAATGACGAAAAAGCCCTTAATGAATTTCTGCAAAACGCGATAGACCGATCGATCGGTGGTTAATACCGAGCGATCGGTCGCCTACCGAGCGATCGGTGTTCTTGACTGAGCGATCAGTCAAAAACACCATCTCTAGAATTTTTCCCCATATGAAAAAGTGCCCATTCGATAGCTACCGATCAATCGGTTGTGGACCGATCGATCGCTAGTTTGGACCGAGCGATCAGTTTTGGACCGATTGATTGCTCTAGCAATCGGTTCTCTGCAAAAACGCATACTACAATTAATAAATAAATAAGATTTTGGCCATAACTTTTGACTCATTTTGGACCGATTTTGACGATTGTACTATGCGAAAGACCAATTGGCTATGAAAACACTGTTTATTAGGTACGAAAAGTTTCGGAGTGCTACACTTTCGAACGCCTCTCAACTTACGGGATTTAGTTATACATATATATGCTTATATATTGGTTATTCAATTGTTTATTTGTCTAACTTTTGCAGGGATTTAGGAAATAAATTCTAAAATTTGAAGATATTTTACTCCCTTTTGCAGATTAAGATCATAGCAAATGACAACATCTACTCCATTAATTGTGCCAGTCAATGTTGTCCCCAAGTTCGAAGGACTGAACTACAACTGTTGGGTCCAACAGATGGAGTATTGCCTGAGGAAAATTAATACTCTGTATGTGTTTACAAAATTGCGTCCCATCATCCCTTCTGGGACTGGTGTGGAGAAAGCAGCAGTGGAAAAAGCGACTTAGGATACGCAGAAGTGGTACGACGATGAGTATGATTATCGTAATCATCTCTTCAACTCACTCTCTAATGCTCTTTATGACCAGTTCTACAAGAAGGTGAAAACAACAAGAGATCTTTGGGACACACTCGGGGTCGTATACATTTCCAAGGAGTCCACCATCAAGAATTTTCAGTTTGAGAATTGTCTGAAATTCAAGATGGTGAACAACAAGCCAATCCTAGATCAAGTTCAGGAATTCCAGAAGATCGCCGATGCCATTGTTTCATCTGGAATGACTATGAATGAAAAATTTCACATCAGGGTTATTGTGGCAAAGCTACCACCATCTTGGAGGTTGTACCAAGCCAAGCTCATGCACAAGGAGGACATGATACTCGAAACCCTGACGTACCTCTCAAAGTGGAAGAAGAGTCTCGGAAGTGAGACAAAAGCGAAGAGAGTTCTACCAAGGCCCATATGGTTGTGGGAAAGTCCGACAGGAAGGTTTCTCCCAAGAATAAGGAGTTTAAAAAGAATTCAGGAACAAAGAATCCCTCCAACATTACTAGTAGCTCCAACACAAAACTACTTAAGTGCTATAATTGTGGCAAGATGGGCCTTATAGTGAGAGAATGCAAAGTCAAGAAGAAGATTAAAAAGTTCTACAAGAACAAAAGAAATGACTGAAAAGAGGACAAAAATGATGCAGTAGCCACCATCAAAATTAAAGTCAGTATGGTTGGTGATAAAGTTGAGTAGTTGATCGACACCGGCGCCAGGCTCCACACCTGTGGAGACAAAAACATGTTCACATCCTACGAATTGGTGGGAGATGGAATGTAAAAGTATGCCTCTTTTTAATTTTAGAAAAATAGTTATTGGGGGGCATACATCGAATCTCAAGATCTGACTAAGATTCTAATTGATTTTATTCAATGAGGGTTAAAATCACAATCACCTTTGCGACTTTGAAATTGTTAAGTCAATTCCACAATAGAATGCTAGAGCAGCAAAACTTCACAAGTGTCAAGTTTCCTTCGCAATCCACACAGACCTTCTTTTTCCTTTAAAGCTTTCTCTAATAAAAGCTAATGGCCCTTCCAAATTTCTAGCTCAAGGATCTTGAAATAAAGATCCAATCTTTATTGATCAAGAACCTTCTTCTTGATATTCAATACTAAGAACACAAGAGAATAAAAAGGGGGAGAAGAGTGACCGTACACTCTAGGGAAGAGAGAGAGAGAGGGGCATGAGGTTATGATGAGAGGGGGGAGAGATTAAAATTCTGGAAATTTAATTATCTCCACAATAGTGGACGTCCACCTCTATTTATAACCCTTTGCTTGGATTGCTTGCAACCCAAGTCTTTTAATCCTTATCCAATAAGGATTCCTCAATTTGTTTCATTTATTGATATTCCCTAATTAATTAGGATTAATCATTAATAGAAACAAATCTTATCCATTAGTAACCAACTAACCATATCCTTATCCTAATCCAATTAGGATTCCTTGATTAGCAAGAAACTAATAGAATCCCTAACAAATAGGGAATCTTTAATTAGTAACTAACTAACCTTATCCAATAAGGAGTCCATAGTTAATTAGAAACTAAATATTAAAGCACCCTCCATGAAGTGGGCGTCCCACCCTAGGTGGGCCCCACTCCACACTCCCCTAGGGTTCCAAATCCCTTTTGGTCAACATTTTTGATCTTCCATCAAAATTCTCAGTGGGTCTTACCCATTTGGTTTTTCACATTTAATGTGATTCCACCTTTTAGAGCTTCACTATACCATATAATGATTACTTAGATAAATTAATTAATTTAATAAATAATTAAATTAAATACTTTAAGAAAGTCCTTGTGTGTGGGATCTAAAGGGATCTCCTATTTCCGGTTGTGGGACCAAGTACTCAACCTTTTGGTTAAAGCATTGTTACTAGGAAACACTTTTCCTATACTACATTAGGATCATAGAATTTTATCTATATCCTTGAACTTCTACCAATCACAATAATGTTCATTAACACATTGTGATTAACCTCTAAAAACTAGAGAATTACTTGCAGGTATTTCTATCTCAAGATTTGTTTACAGATGCGTCCATCCACTTCCAATATTGTTATAAGCTTACGAGACAATATCTAATATTGTCTTTAATCTCTGGCTTATATTGAGAACCCATTCTCTTTGATACTCTTAGTCAAACTTGGACTTTCAAAACATTTTAGAAATTCTTTAAAAGAAATAATAATAATAATTACATTTCTTTTATACAGAAAATAAACTTCTTGATAAAACCATTTCATCAATAAATACCAGCGCTGAGTTTTTCAAGTCTGGTTTTGACAAGTATCAACTCAATATTATTTACTCTGTAAGAGTAGTGGAATCCTTGTTGAGCGTACACACACTTCTTCTAATATAGTGTACATAACCCAACAAGCCTGTATTTAGTCCGGTGTGTTGGACATTGACGATTGGCTACATCAAAGCTATATAGGTAAATACTAGAGAAGATGTCGACCTCTCAGGTTAAGGACAATCTTTTAAATGGACTACCCTAAATATAAAGATAGTATATTTCTAAGGGTATCCACTAAGTGATCCAGTTGTAATATAAGTACTTCTTACTTATATCCACATCTTAGTCAAGAGACCCTTCTCTCAGTGATTGAGATTCATCACTCCATCATATGGAACTAAAAATGTGTAAGTTAGTAGGAATACATTGTCTAGATGTATCCTAAATAACTAAGAACAATTTAGGTCTACAAGGAACAGGAAAAACCATATCTCCTTAGCAATTAGTCATTAACCAATTAGATGGTTTTTCCTACAATGTTACTTAAGGGACAAAGTAGTCTCATCCAATGAGATACTTTTAATGTGTTACCCAATGCAGAAGACAATGTGTGAATCTAAAATATGCATTTATTGATTAAGTAGATAAATACAATTCTGGAATGACTTTCATGGGCATATATATCTAACAAAATGAACAAGTATATGGGTAACCATTCATCTTCTAAGGTTATTGGCAAAGGAAATGTGAAACTTGAGTTCACATATGGGAAGTCTATGATTCTCAAAGATGTTCTGCATGTCTTTGACATTAGGAAGAACCTTGTCTCAGGCTCTTTGCTAAGCAGATATTGTTTCTAGATGGTCTTCTATCGCACCCCAAAATCTCCCCTAGGAATTAGGAGAGACTTTAGACGTGACTATCCTAACTTGGCAAACCATCCTGTAAAATATATAAGACATAAACATAGCAAAAGAGACTACTTTGGCAAACCGTCATTAAAAATCATGTATGCATAACTCATAACTTGTACTTGAAATTAGCTTTTCGTATTTTCCAAAACTTGCTTGCCGTGCTTAAAATCTTATGCTTGTCTTATTCTTGTCTCGTGTGAATCATGGTTGTCTTGTCTTGCTCTTGTTTACATCACACTTGTCTAATCTTGCTTGTCTTGTCATGCTTGTCTTGTTCTTAAAGCCAAATATTAGTGTCTTTGCAACGACTTGAAAGCCGGGTATGTAAATACCCCTCATTGAAATACTTGAAGCAACTTGAAGCCGGGTGTGTAAAAACCCTTCATTGAAATGGAATAAGGCACACTAATATCTATGACTGGCCCAACGTCTGGCATTATCATATTTGCTTGTCTTATTTTCTTGAAACTGGATATGGCATATCCTTAGATATCTTTGACCGACCCAAAGTTCTGCTTTATCATTCGTTTTGTGAATCAGTTGTCTTGTTCTTTGGTTCGTTTTTTTTTTTTCATATATTTTTATTTAGAAAACTAAATCATGCATACATGCTTGTGCATAAGGAATGGTGAGCATCATAATAGCATGAAAATACTTAAGGAGATCACATGTCGACCTTTAAAGCATTTCTATAGTTATGGGAAAAACTTAAAATCATCTTAATATGAATGATCAAGCTCGAAACATGGAATCATGGCAATAGGAATCATACATTTGACATACATGACATAGATCATGGTTACTTAGCCTATTATATCCATAACGTACTTTATAGTTTATACATTTTAGAGAAATCATGGTAAACTTAGGAATTGGAAAACACATATAAACAATCTAAACATTTTAAGGTTGGAAACCTAAGTTTGGGATCTAGGCTATCACTAAGTTAACTAGAAAGATGTACTTACAATTTCTATTCAAAGTCATACTTTAATCCTCTTATTCAATATTTGTATCATAACAAAGCTAGGTAGTAGAAGGTACTTACCTTTAGGATTGGAGAAAAGCTTGAGAATACTTGAGAAGGTGAGACCCAAGATTTAAGGAAGGATCCAAGCTTGAAGAAGGAAACCCAAGCTCCACCTTGATCACCTAAGAAAAATAGCTTTTCCCCTTTCTCCCTCTCTAAACTCTCTCAATTTCTCTCAAAATTATGCCTTGAGGGTTTATGAAACTCTAACCCACGAAATTGGGTATATATAAGTAAAGGGGGTGGTCAAAAGATCAACCCACCCTTAATGAAATGGTGTAAAAGGCCCAACTGGGTAAAATTGGGGGGCCCGGTTGACCGGCTAGGAGGGGCGGTCGACCAGCCAGGTCAAACACCCTACTGTTTAGCCCATTTTGGGCTTTTCCTTGAAAGTCGGTTGACCGGCCTTGAGGAGCGGTCGACCGGCCCTACACATAAACTCACCATTAGTCCATTTTGGGCCTTTTCGAGACAGTCGGTCGATCGGCCTTTACAGAACTTGGCCATTTTTCATATTTTTTTCCCATTTTTCGTACTTAAAGTGTTTCCACTCTTCCCTTAACTCACCTAGAGTGCTTTCATTCTTTTACCTTGGCTTTAACACCTAAACAACACATCAAATTTTGATTTCAAAATCTTTTATTCAATCATCGCACACCAAAATACATAGAAGGCCTTTAAGCCAAAATCACTATTCATTGACATTATTCACCGAATAAGAAAATGAGTTTCGGGGTTCTATATCTTCGAAGCGGATAAGTACGTTCTCACCAAGAATGGGGTTTTCATTGGAATAAGATATTCCATATCGGAGATTGTAGAAACCCAAATATTTTGCTTATTTTAGCTCATTTATATGAATAAATTACATGAAATTAAAGTTAACAAAAAAATAGCAAAAGAATTAAAAATAAAGAAGTTAACAATAAATGTTGCATGGAATCTAAGTGTTTGGTGTGCCAACAAGTAAAGGCTAAACATGAAAGACCTACAGGACTCCTTTAGTCACTCCCTATTCTGGAATGGAAGTGGGAAAACATAACAATCGATTTTATTGTGGGTTTACCAAGGACACCTAGGAATTTTGATGCTATTTGGATAGTAATGGACCGTTTAACTAAGTCGGCTCACTTTCTTCCTTATCAGACCATATTTAATTCCAACAAGTTAGCAGATCTATATATAAAAGAAGTAATTCATTTGCATGGAGTGCCGGTTAATATCTGTAAGCACCCAATTTTTACACACTTCTTTAATCATGGTTAAAACTCTTAACCATGGTTATCCCTAGCAGAGCCTCAGCTAAACCCTAGTCAAACCTAAGTAAATCCAAAACCCTAACCCTAGGTCAACCCAAGTTAACCCTAAGTCAACCCTAGTTAACCTTAGGTCTAACCCTAAATTAAACCCTAGGACCTAACCCTAGTCAACCCTAGGACAAACCTTAGGTAAACCCTAAGTCCAAATCCTAGCCAACTCTAGGTCCAACCTTTGTTAAACCCTAACCCTAGGTAAATCCCTAGTTAACCCTAGGACTTAACCCTAGCCAAAACCCTAAATCTAGCTAAGCCCTAGCCAAGCCCCTAGGGCTTAAACCCAAGTCCAAGGCCCCTAGGGCCTAAACCCTCGATTTGGGCCCAAGGGACCCAAAAATTCAAACCAAAACCCCGTACCGCGTGCCTGCATGAGCCAGGCCTTTCTAGGTAAAAATCAGGAATCACGGTAATATATTTACCGCAATTCTTAGATTAGCTTAGAAGGAGAATGACTGTAATTATTCTACTGTCATTCCCTATTTCGTGTTCCAACAGCTCACCTGCCCCTCCAGTGCACCAGGCATGCTCCGTGGCAACCCCCTCTCCTCTCTGTAGCTCCGCCAACCCCTGTCCTATTACCCATGGTGTCCCCAAGCTCCCTCCTATAAATCCAACACTTCCACAGTCTTCTTCCCCAGCTGAAAATCCCCATCCGAACCCCTATGCATTTCTCAATGCCTAAATCTTCTTCCAAAGCACTTGAGCTCTCTCTCAACAATCCTTAGAGCCACCAGGAACCATCCCAGCCTCCGCAGTTGTGCAGCCACCGTGGGCTACCGCACCATCACTGTCAACAGCCACCTCCACCTCAGGAGGAGTAGAGCAGCAAGGTAGGGCCCTACCCCTCCCCCTTTTCTCTTATTTTCATCAATGTGAGCCCTTGGTCTTTCTAGGGAACTTTAGCATTCATTGCTCAAAACCCAGAACAGGGGCCTCCCCTACCTCCTCCCATGCGGCCTCCGACACTTCTGGGGGTCCCTCAATCTATGGGGATCCCCTGAAATCAGTGTAGTGCCATCCCGAATGGCACAAACCAGTTTCTGTGGAAAACCAGAAATGACGATAAACACAGTACTGCCATTTCTGGTCTTCCTATATCAATGGTCATTTCCCCCACTTGAGCAAGCCCTGGTCCATTTCAGGGCCTGGAATGGATCTCTAAGACCTCCCTAGTCTTAACCTGGTCCTTCCAAGTTCTGACCTGAAGCCTAATCATGGTTAAAAATACAAGAAATAAAAACTGGCAGGAATGACAGTAATTATTCTACCATCATTCTTTGTTTTTCATTACATGTGAAACAGGCCACTGCGGGCTCATTTTGGAGCCATTCCAGTACCCACCACAGGCGTAGGACACGTGGCAAACTCCTCTTGACCTTACCTGTGGTTCATGGCACCCAGGGTTAAACCTTAACTCCTGCCCCTAGTTAGCAAAACCATTATCAAAATAATTGAGAATAGCGGTAGAACATCTATCGCCATTTTCATTCTGTACAAAATTGGAAATGGTGGTAATGTATTTACCATCATTCTCAGTTATATGTTTAATGGGCTTTGCAAGGGCCCAGGCCTAGTAGGAGACCATTCTAGGCCCTGCCTAGCCTCCGGGCCCACTTCAGACTTGCCCAAACCTTAACTGTGGGTTAACTTAATCCCGGTTAAATTTTAACTATGGTTAGCTAATCTAACCTTGAGGGAAATATCATGGAAATTCCCTAAAAATCATAAAATGCAAGAAAATGATTAAAATCAACTTTACAATCTGCCTAACTATGGTAAAATGAGCTTAACCATGATTAACCATTTTCTTGACCATGGTTAAGCTCATTTTAACCTTGAAGAAATCGAAAAAAATCCCTGAAATTGCCAACAAATGCATAAGGACTATAAAAATTACATTGGATTATACCAACCATGGTTTGACCATCCCTTAACTACGGTTAAACCCCGTTGAGCCTCCAGGCCCAATCTTAGGTCTACCGTTGACCTCCGGGTCCAAACCCTAGCCTCTGGGCTTCTCCTTTGGCCTCTGGAGCTAAACAGACCTATTAGGCCCAACCTTAGTCTACCGGACTAGAACCTTAGCCTATCCGGTTCAAACCTTGGACTCTGGGCCTAAACCCTTAGTCTCCAGGCTTGCTCTCAACCCACCTGGCCTAACCCCAAGCCTTCGGGTTCACTACTTGGCCTACCGGGCCCACCTCAACTAAATCATGCACGTGACCAACCCGATCAATCAAATCCTAGCCTCCAAGTTAGACCGTAAGCCACCCTTGGCACACACACACTCCCTCAGCTTTGGCACGGGTTCATGTGCCAAAACTACGCTTGGTCTAATCTCACCCCATGTGAGTACGTAGGCAACCCTACCCGAGTTCAACCCTAGTTAGCTTTTTCATTCTTTGATTAGTATATCCTAAAAACTAAGGCATTTGTACAGTAATTGATATTAATTTGGTTTACTCCTAGAAAGTATGGAACCATTGTAACATGGTAGTCCCGAGGTGCCTGATACCTTCCCCGGACTTAATTGAACCTCTTACCTAGACCTCTCTTGTAGACCAAGATCTTATCCATGACCCCGGGACTTATCTCGTTTGAACAGATAAGTGGCGACTCTTAATCTCAAACAAACCTAACTGTGGGTAGGACGAAATCCATGCTCACAGCTTTGGCGACTCCACTGGGGACCTTGTACGTAAGAGTCCTAAGGTTCAACCCGAAACCTATGTTTAAGCCAAATTAATGTCAAAATTATTCAAATGCCTCAGAATTTAGTCTAATACTAATTCTTTCATCTTTTTGTGTGTATTTTGTACTGTGCATAACATAGTAATATAACAACCTATAAACCCATTAGACAGGCTTATTACGCTTATGGTCGCTGAATGATTATCCTCAGTGACAAAAGCTTAAAAGTCTTGGAGGTTAGTGGAATTATGTCTGTTGGGTGATTAGCTTCAGGGAAGGATTCTGAACGCTCCTATATACATCAATCGTCTATTTTTAAGGGAGTTGCATATACGGTGTTAAGTGACCCATATCCTGTTAGGAACACACTTGCATTACCCCAGAATTCTGTATATAGAATAGGTTAGGGTATAGTCTACAAGTAACCCGTCTGGAGGGATATTCTAAACCTTAACTTGCTTGCACCCTATACCTGTCCCCAATCATGGTTGACTAACAGGGCACTTTACCCTGATAAGCACTCATCCAGGGGCATGTAATGAGCTATACTTGTGCTTGTAATAAAATACATCAAACTCTGCATCTCGACATAGCATATAGGGTTCAAATCCCATGCAGATAGGTTTTCACAAGACCTATCCCCAGCCTTGACCTGATAGGCCCCCGGTTCCAACAACCCGGGTAAAGCATACCAGACCTCTATCCGACAGCCCTATCGGATCACGTGTGCCCTGTCATACCCAATCAAAAATAAAAAAAAATCAATCATCATCTTTGCATCTTGTATTTGCATACACAGTATACTTACACAGAGTCTTATATTGTTCAGGTAGATGGTAGGTCATTCAGGGATTATTTCGTCAATTGGTCAACCGTCGCGGCCTGTGCATCTGACTTCTCAGGGGGCACATAATAACAACCTCCAGAAAATAATTGAGGCCCTCACTTCGAGTTAGCGTCTCGCTTGGGCTCAGTATTACAAAATAAGAACCATCCTAGACCTATCTATGGTTAAACTAGACTGGCGCCCCCTAAATGCTGAAATCGAATGTTAGAACCCATCATACATGGTGTTCCGTTTTGGTAAAAATAAACTGTGTCCAACACTGGAAGAAATACAGCGCATTCTAGGCTTAAACATGGAAGGTGAGGCCATAGTACCATGCTATAAGATAACATACCAGACAGACCTCTCAAGGTTCTTGCATATCAAGCCTGCCTGCTTGCATCGCGATCCTAGCGGCTCTTACAATCTGGTACCGATAAAATTTCTTGAGAAACGGTACAACCATAAGTGGAACCTTGACACTTTGACAGCTAAACTTTTCGACCTCAATGCCTTTGCACTGATAGCTATTTCTCAGCTGGTATTGCTAAAGTGCCACACCCTCGCCGACTTAGAATTGGTAGGGATTATTGAAGACATTCGCAACTCTGGAACGGTTGTCCCAGTCATCCTAGTAGAGTTTCTCAGGGTTCTCAACCAAGCTATAGACCGCAGAAAGGGCATCTTCCATGCCAATGTACCACTCTTGCACTTATGGTTAGTGGCACACCTGCCTAGAATCATACCGGTGCCCGCAGGTCTCCGAGATACATATAGCCTGCCCAGGAAGATTTCTCATAATCAGGGCCAGATAGTGACCACAAACATCAAAACTCTTTACCAGCTTCTCCAGAACCTGACAGAGGAATAGACCACATGGGAATGCGAGTGGCTAGTCCGGAAACAGCTACCTCGTGTTGTCATAGTAGGGGATGATGTATGATCGTAGCAGGTCTAACTGGTTTCGTAGCCTATGTACCACTCCGAGTCCTTCGCCAATTTTGACTCCCTCAGCGCATCCCGGTAATAGACAGACTGTGAGATGATTTTATCGACTTCACAATGCATTCTGAACGCCTCACTCGTCGCTTCCAAGCAGATTGGCGAAGCTCCAAAAGAATATAATGGCCATACTTTGTGGTTACAACAGGACCACCAACTGATTCAGCATATCGACTGTGGGTGGAAGATCCTGACATTCCATCCAGTATACAAGCACCAAGGAAACTGCCGATACCAGTTTTAGCTCTATCAAGAGGAACCATACCCATACCTGAAATGGTAGTTCCCTGGAGAGACATTCTTGGAAAGGAAGCAACAGATCTAGGAGAAGGAGAAAAGGCTACGGAAAGCTCAACGAGTGTTCAAGCAGTAGGAGGCAGAGAAGAGCCACGAACTTCAAGCCATGCAGGAGTAGGTTGAGCAGCTCGAGCAGACAGTCCAGTCTCTCTAGAAGAGACGCAGAGCGATGCTAAAGAGACAGCCGCCATCAGGGCTCGACTAAACTTCTATCAAGAGCAGTTTGACAGTGTAAAGGTTGAGATGACCAATTAGATCAGACAGCTTGGATTCCGAATGTTCAATGCTATGGAAACAAGTGACAACATGGAGGTTGAGATCACATTCCTCCAACAACAGATAATGGACCTCAATGGTCCCGGCCGCTTGACTTTGCTATCCCTGACAGACCTGCTTAGGATTGACCATTTTTTTCTTTTTTTTGAGTCACATAGTCCTGTACTCACCAACCATACATCAATAAAAAATATTTTCTTACATTATGTCTTGCAAATCATGCATAATCGTGATTAGCCGTTGTATTCTTTTCAGTTGCATGAGTCGACCCATGACTCGCTCTATGATTGTAATTCTCGCAGAAGCAGTAGCCATTGACGCAGTTCTGACAGAGGTGCCAGTCACAGAGTTAGTACCTAATAGTGCCCTATCAAAGAGCAGCTCAGACTCAATAGCGGAACATGCAGATTAGCAACAACGGATCAGTGAGATCCTACAGGCTCATGACAAAGACATCGCGACCATGCAAGTCAAGCTTGACAGCATTCTGGAATCTCTGAAGATTCTAATTGGTACCCAAATTGACAAACCCTCTACTGGCGAATCATCAGAGCAACCTATCCCTGAGCCTCACCCTATTCCTATCATTATACCTAACCCTGGACCCACTACAGGTGGAGGTGACATAGACTGTGAGCACTTTGATAGGACAGAACAGCCCAAGGCTACTCACATAAATCAAGACAGGCCATCTTCTTCCAACCCATTGTTGTCTCTCTATGACCAACATGAGGAAATTAAGCAGATGAAAGAAGAGATGAGGATAATGAAGGGTACATCTACCAGCACAAGCCTGTCTTTAGAGGACTTGACTTTCTCATCCGGGGACGCTATACCCGCGGGCTTCAAGGTACCAGACTTTGATAAGTACGATGGCACAGGCTGCCCAAAGCAACATATACAGTTGTATCGGGGGGACATGCTCCAGCACAGCAAGAACCAGCCTCTTCTCATCTAGTACTTTCAAAAACGTTTAAAGGGGGTAGCCCTTACTTGGTGGATGTCAATGGACAAGCAGAAGATTAAGACTTAGTAAGACGATATGGACTACTTCGTGGAACAATATTCCTTCAACCAGGAGCTCTAACCTCAGAGGAGCCAGCTTGAACAGATGAGCCAGCATAATAACAAATCATTCTTGGAATACACCACCCGTTGGAGAGAAATGACAGCAAAAATCCCGACTCCGGTCCCTAAGGAGGAGCTAGCAAGCATGTTCATGGGTACCTTAAAGCAGCCCTATTCTACATTGATGGTAACTTTACCAGTAGTAGACTTTGACACCATCGTTAAGGCAGGTGCCCGCATAGAGACTGCCATCAAGAGTGGGGCCATCCACTCCAGTCTAGAGCTTGCTCCCCCCAAAAAAATACCCTAAGTCTGTAGGAACAGTGGTCCCCGTGACCATAGAAAGAAAGAAGATGTACACATGGTGGCTTTCACAGCACCCATTAAATTACCAGCTCCAACAGCTCAGCCATAGCAGCCGTCAGAAACACCCGGCCAGCTCGACCTAACCAAGGGCAAAATCGTCGACAGGACAGGCCCCCCAGGAACTTCACCCCTCTTCCCTACACCCTCAGCTAACTTCTAGACTTTCTGACCAAACAGAGTCTTCTTACTCTAAGAGGCCCTACTCCCCTCTTACCACTCGACAAACGAAGCAAAAATTACAACGCTGATCATCACTGCGCCTTTCACCAAGGCCCATGCCATGCTACGGACTATTGCATTGGTTTGAAGTGCGTAATTTAGGATCTTCTGAATGAGGGTAAGGTTGAACTGGCCCCTAGCAATACCAGTGGTTCCGATAACTAACCAAGCGCTAGTGAAAGTTGCTCTTTTAAGATCAAATAATTCCATCGAATTAAGTATGATTGTATCAATCAGGCACCGCTACCTCTACATAACAATCAGGTAATTTTCATTCAGTGGGAAGAGCCCGGGGTAGGGCAACCAAGATTTAGTGCACCCACAGTCGATGAAGGCATCATCCGACCCTTCTACCGACCTCCAATTATAATCCATCTTCCTCAGTTAAATGTCCAGGCCATCCAGGCGCCAGTACATATTCCGCTCTTGAACCAAAAGAAGAGCAAATCGTCTACACAATCCCCTGTCCCACCAATTGACCTACAGCTCCAGCTCAAGCCTCCACCTCTGCTAGCCCTGTCAGGATCCCTTACATCCCTTCTCAACCATTTTATTCTTAACCATTTACCCGTGCCTCAGTCTGTTATCATTAAGAGTGAAAGCATAGCCAACCTCACCCGATCCGGCTGGGTGTACCAACCTTCGACAGCTGAGCTGGCAAAAGAGAAAAAGAAAGAGAAAGAAAAAGCAAGGGTGTCAGACCCAGAAAAGGGAGCAGTAGACTCTACAGTTCTGCTACAAATCTTGGAAAAAATGGAAGAGTTCAACATAACACAACAGTTGAGCAAAGTCCCAGCACAAATTTCCATCTTGGGTCTTCTTCTAACTTTCGAGCATCACCAGAAGCAGTTGGTCCGGGTATTTAACAATGCCCATGTAACACTAGACATAACACCTGAGAAACTGGGGCATATGGTGGGGCAGATTCTCAAATCCAGAATTATCTCCTTCACCAAAGAGAAAATACCGAACAGCGACAGAGATCACACCCAGCCTCTCTACATTGCAGTTCACTGCATGGACAAGACATTATCATCGATGTTAATCGACAATGGTTTTTGCTTGAACGTCTGTACCTTGTCAACACTACAAAACCTAGGACTAGATCTTAGTCAGGTAAAGAAGAGACCCATGACAATCAGGGCTTTCGACAACTCTACAAGGTAGAATTTGGGTGACATCGATCTGACTATCGGGGTCAGACCTGCTCAATTCAATACAAACTTCCAATTCATGAATGTGTCAGCATCATTCACCTTACTCCTAGGAAGGCCGTGGATCCACATGATCGGAGCCATCCCCTCCTCTCTTCACCAAAGAATCAAGTTCATTCAAGTGACTATATGGTCGTGATCCCATCAGAGGAGTTGGCGAGTTCTTTCGGGGACATCCAGGAGCTAAGACAGGGCATTACTTTCATGACTTATCAATTCGAGTAGGTCAGCTCTATCGCCCAGATAGAGGAACAGAACAAAAAGCAGCTACCGCCATTTATCAGGATGATGGCCAAGATGAATTACCAGCCAGGGTTAGGCCTGAGAGTCAGAAACCAGGGGATGAAGAAGAGATACGTACCTCCTCACTACACTCCACATTTCAGACTGTGTTACAAGCCCAAATTCGAGGACTATCTCTCTAAGCTTATAAAGAAGAAAAGCCGGCTGGCAAAACTAGAACCTCAACCCCACTATCTGTAATCTTCCCAGTTGGAACCTTCCGAGCTTCTCCCGATACCCCTCTTACACCAGTTGCCAATGCATCAAACCCTCAGCCAGATGCCGAATCTCCAGGGATTCTAGATCCGGAAGTGTTCAACATGGCCCAGATATTCGACATACTGATTATCGATGATGCTGTAAAAATAGAAGATCCAGTGGGAGAGCCAATCTGTACCCTCTCTAACAGCGTCGAAGCATCATCCAATTGTCGGTGACTAATCCGTTGGTGGACCAATGCTCTGACCATTGAGGCCATTCAGGGTCGGGGCAAACGTAGTGTAAGATAGGTCGATTAGATCAAGCAGTGACAAAGCATCAACTTTCTCCTCCTATTTCTTTTTGCTCCTGTTACAAAATCCAAATGTCAGCCATTGTAAGCCTCTTTTTGTTGAGTCATCTGTTTGTAAACAACAGTCATCTGTTTTTATAAGTGAAAAACTGACATTTTGACTCAAAATCATGTTTTACATAAACATTTTTACTGATGATGAAATCATACGGACTCTCCCCTTGGAAGGCCTAGTGTCTTAAAGTCAACAAAAATAACAAAAGCATACTAAACTAAGCTTAATGATTTGCCAGGAAATCGCCTTTGATAATGCTAACCCCGGAGCCCTCCTTGAAATTTTGGAAGTTGAGTATGACACAGAGTAGGAAGAGGAACCGTCTCAAGAGATACTACATCTCCTAGAACACAGTGAAGGGATTTTGTAGGCAAACATCGAGGACACTGAGACCATTAACTTTGGGTCTGAAGACAGCCCCTAGCTCGTCAAAATTAGCAAAACCATGAGCCCGTAGCAGAGAACAAACATGATCAGCTTCCTGAAGAGCTACAATGATGTCTTCGCCTGGTCATATGTAGACATGGCCGGCCTGGACCCAGCATTGGTAGTACACAAGCTGCTCCTGAATCTTGAAGTCAAACCAGTTAAGTAGAAACTAAGACGGATGAGACCCGAATAGTCACAAAAGGTCAAAGAAGAGGTAGAGAAGTAGATCAAAGCAAACTTCCTGACAGTAGCAACCTACCCTGAGTGGTTAGCCAATATTGTACCAGTACTCAAAAAGGACGGCAATATCTGCAAGTGTATCGACTACCGTAATCTGAACAAGGCAAGCCCTAAGGACAACTTCCCGCTCCCGCACATCGACATTCTGATCGTCAACACAGCAGAGCACGAGACACTCTCATTCATGGATGGTTTCTTCTAATACAACCAGATCAGAATGACAGAGGAAGATATGGAGAAAACCTCCTTCATCACACCTTGTGGCACATTCTGCTATAAGGTAATGCTCTTCAAGCTCAAGAATGCAGGGACAACCTATCAGAGGGCCATGACAGCACTGTTCCATGACATGATCCACAAGTCAGCTGATATCTATGTAGATGACATGATCGTCAAATCCCCTACTGTCAGGCAACACCCTGAAGACCTGAAGAGACTCTGTGACTCAGAGAGTTTAGCCTAAGACTCAATCTAGCCAAATGCGTCTTTGGAGTCTCATCAGGGAAGCTCCTTAGCTTCATAGTCAGCAAGAGAGGCTTCGAGATCGATCTAGCTAAAGCCAAAGCTATCATCGAAATGCCAATTCCCAAGACTGAAAAGGAAATCCACAGTTTCCTGGGCAAAATTCAGTACATTAGCCAATTTATCTCTCAACTTACTCTGATATGTGAGCCGATCTTCAAGCTTCTCAGGAAGAATGTACCTACAGTCTGGACAGACAAATGCCAAGAAGCCTTTGACAAGATAAAGCAGTATCTTCTCCACCCTCCAGTGCTTATGCCTCCTACACCGGGACGGCCACTTCTACAATACATCTCAGACTGAAAGAAGCCCTGGGCATTAGGATTGAAGGGGTAGACGTCTACGGTGACTCATCTTTGGTAATCTATCAGGCAAACGAACCTTGGGCCATCCAAGAAGCCAGGCTAACCCGTACTTAGCCTACTTCAATATGTTGTTTACTCTGTTCAGAAGAATCACCTTTAGTCACAGGTCCAGGAACCACAACAGATTCACCGATGCACTGACCATTCTCACCTCCATGGTTCAGATTTCTAAGGGCATCATGCTCTGGCCAATTGAGATCCAACAACAGGATCAGCCTGTTTATTGCCTTGAGATAGAAGAGGTATTAGACAATAAGCCTTGGTATGCGAACATCAAGTAATATCTTGAAGACGGGACCTTCCCACTCGATGCCACCAAGACAGATGACAAATAGAAGATTGGTCATTCAGTTTGTCCTCTCAGGAGGCATCTTGTACAAAAGATCACCAAACATGGTTTAACTCAGATGCCTCGATACTCGTGAAACTGCACAAGTAGTCGAAGAAGTTCATGGAGGAACTTACGGCCCATACATGAATGGGCTAATGCTATCTAAGAAGATACTGAGGTTGGGCTACTACTAGTCTACAATTGATTCTGATTGCTGCCGACATGTACAGAAGTGCCACCAGTGCCAAATCTATTCTGAGAAAATTAGCGCACCGCCGACTAGGCTGTATAACCTCACTGCTCCATGGCGGAGTCCCATTCGAGATTTGTAACAAACAATGCTCTCAACTTCTGCAACAAGGGTATGACAGATCTCTGCCAGAAATTCAAAATTCAGCATCACAATTCTACACAATACAGGTCACAGACTAATGGTGCAGTTGAACCCTCCAACAAGAACATGAAGAAAATCATAGAAAAGATGGCAACCAATTACTCCGCCTGGCATGAGATGCTCCCATACGCACTTATGGTCTATAGAACATCCATCCGAACTTCAACTGAGACAACGCCATTCTCTCTAGCTTATGTAATGGAAGCAGTCTTCCCTATTGAAGTAGAGATTCCATCACTCTAGGTGTTAATTGAAGCAAATATATCAAATACAGAATGGGCACAGACTCGGTATGAGCAACTAAATCTGATAGAAGAGCGGCGACTGAAAGCCATTAACCACTCTTAGGCCTACTAGAGGTGCATGGCTAGGGCATTCAACAGAATTGAAGTCGGTGACCTAGTTCTCTGGAAAATGTTGCCAAACCGCCCTAATCCTAGGGGCAAGTTCACTCCCAACTATAAAGGCCCATACAACGTCCGAGAAAAATTGTCCGGCGGCGCCCTTTGACTTGGACGTATAGATGACGAAGACCTCCCTGAGCCCGTCAACATAGACGAAGTCAAACGATACTAAGCTTAGGATCTAGATCTGATAGGCACTTTACACTCGTAGAATCTCCAGGATGTGATAGGAGGCCATCTTTGGCACACTCCTTATCTCCAGCAATGTAAACCCATTAGCAAATTAATGAAATCCGCTAGTTAGCCGCTTGAGCCTAATAGCCTTTCCTTCACATAAATATTTTTAGGGACACCCTCCCTTGCCCACAGTGGCATTCTCTTGAACTATGTCATGACCTGATCTTGCAAATGGTACGTAGGCAACCTGACAAATCAGGTGCGATCACTAAAGGGATCAAGATATTCCTAGAATCATCTTCCAAGCAGAGTCGAGACATCCCTTAAACCATCCCCCATGGAATCAAAAGCCTCTCCTGAGTCTCCCCTCATAGTCCAAATAGAGCAAGAATCCCCTCGACCTCCCAGTCGGGTCGACTCTCAAGGGTACAAAATTTTCATTAAAGGAAAAACCAAAAATAGAAGTTGAAACATTCTCCAAGTCAGAGACTCCCCACGGACTCTTTCCCCAGCAGAAATTTTTCAGGCAACCTCTCCCAAAAAAGCCTTCTCCAAGCAGAGACAACCTCTCAAATTCCCCAATGGAGCCAAACATTCCCCAGTGGAGCACAAAAAAAAGGGGGTTCTCTAAGGGAGTGCAAATCAACTGCAGCAAACCAAGGTGTCCTAAACTTTGGTCCCCTAGATTACGTTTCGTTTTACTCAAAGTCCTCATAGATCCTCTAGAAACTGCGAGTGTAAGCGCAATATCACATCTGCATCCTCAGTGGAAACATAATTCCTGTAATCCCCATAGGAGCACAATCCAGGGCAATGAAGGGAGAAAGTCCGTTTCCTCAACAAAATTATGGGTATGAGTGAAAACCCGCAACAACCTCATTGTGTAAAATCACGCGACCCCAGACCTAGTCTTGCAACTAGGGGCAAAAAAGGGACAAAAACCTATTGACTTCATAGGCATAAGGAAAACTAACAATTGCCTCATCACGCAAAAATAATGCGGATCCCATGAGTTGGTCATTCCAAGGGTAAAAAATGGAGAAAAAACTGAAGGACAGTTTGGCAACAAAATTCGGTGGCAATCAGTCTCACCGGATTCCTCAGTAGAATATAATCTCTCTACTGATTAGTATCCCCAGTAGAGATTCTCACAAGGAAAATCCCCAACAGGTAGTTGACGCCCGGATATACTTAGCAGATATTCCATCAAAAGGAATTCCCCAGCAGACAATCCTTTGGAAAACATTCCCCAGCAGATGGGTAACTAAGGGAAACTCCCCCGCAGGTAGTTAACTCCAACTAGTTATCATGCCGACACTCACCGTATGTCCCCCTCTAGATACCCCCATGTGTCCTTGACATCCCAGGTGAACATTGATGCCTAGTCAACATGTCAATACCCCTGTGTGTCCTTGACATCATCGAGTCTCCATTGACACCTAGTCAACATGCCGACACTCACCGTATTTCCCCCTCTTTTTCACACCCCATGTGTCCTTGACTCCCCAGATGAGCATCGACATAACAAACCTTGTCGACACCTCACATGTCCTCCTCCCGACACTCCGCGTATCCTTCGGTTATTTTCGTTAAGTACCTCCGGGTAATGCCATAGCAACCAATCTGGTTAGCACCTCTGGGTTATGCCATCTTGTATAGCATTCATTAATCTTTAGCATAAGTAGCATGAACTATTCTTTATTCTCTAAAGAGTGGTCCTAACTGCTTCTATTTTCCCCGAGCCACATTATATTACATCACTTGCACAACATACATGTATATCATCGTTCCTTAAATCCGATCTCGGTGTAAAAATAAGATGATTCCAGTATTTGTCATTCAATTGCCAAATTAGCACTTTCTGGGAAAGAGGGCAACTTTAAGCACCCAATTTTTATACCCTACCTTAACCATAGTTAAAACTCTTAACCATGGTTATCCCCAACTGAGCCTCTGCTAAACCCTAGTCAAACCTTAAGTAAATCTAAAACCCTAATCCTAGGTCAACCCAAGTTAACCCTAGGTCAACCCAAGTTAACCATAGGTCAACCCTAGTTAACCTTAGGTCCAACCCTAGATCAAATCCTAGGACCTAACCCTAACCCTAGGATAAACCCTAGGTAAACCCTAAGTCCAAATCCTAGTCAACTCTAGGTCTAACCTTATTTAAACCATAACCCTAGGTAAACCCCTACTCAACCCTAGGACCTAACCCTAACCGAAACCCTAAACCTAGCTAAGTCCTAGCCAAGCCTTTAGGGCTTAAACCCAAGTCCAAGGTCCCTAGGGCCTAAACCCTCGGTTTGGTACCAGTGGCCTAAAAATTCAAACCAAAAGCCCCGTATTGTGTGCCTACATGGGCCAGACCCTTTCTGGGTAAAAACCAAGAACTACGGTAATATATTTACCGCCATTCTTAGATTAGCTCAGAAGGGGAATGACGGTAATTATTCTACCACCATTCCCTATTTTGTGTTCCAACAGCTCACCTGCCCCTCTAGTGCACTAGGCACTCTCCCTGGCAGCCCCCTCTCCTTCCTGCAGCTCCGCCAACCCTTGTCATATTGCCCATGGTGTCCCCAAGCTCCCTCCTATAAATCCAACACCTCCACAGTCTTCTTCCCCAGCTGAAAATCCTCATCCGAACCCCTGTGCATTTCTCAAGGCCCAGACCTTCTTCCAAAGCACCTGAGCTCCCTCTCAGCAATCCTTGGAGCCTCTAGGAACCATCCTAGCCTCCCCAGTTGTGCAGCCACCGTGGGCCACCGCACCACCATTGTCAACAACCACCTCCACCTCGGCGAGGAGTAGAGCAGAAGGATAGGGCCCTGCCCCCTTCCCCTTTTCTCTTGTTTTAATCAATGTGAGCCCCTGGTCTTTCCAGGGGACTTTAGCTTTCATTGCTGAAAACCCAGAACAGGAGCCTTCCTTACCTCCTCCATAGGTATGGGGGACCCCTTACGGGTATAACCACCACCCTTGTGGCCTCCGACACTTCTGGGGGTCCCTCAGTCCATGGGATCCCCTGGAATCAGTGTAGTGCAGCTCCGAAGGGCATAAACCAGTTTCTAGGGAAAACCAGAAATGACGGTAAACACAGTACCGCCATTTCTGGTCTTCCCATTTTAGTCGTCATTTCCCCCACCTGAGCAAGCCCTAGTCCATTCCAGGGCCTGGAATGGATCCCTAAAACCTCCCTAGTCCTACCCTGGTCCTTCCAAGTTCTGCCATTAAGCCCAATCATGGTTAAAAATGTAAGAAATAAAAATTGGCTACCGCCATTCTTTGTTTTTCATTATAGGTGAAACAAGCCACTGCGGGCCAACTTTGGAGCCCAGTCCAGGGCCTACCATAGGCTCAGGACACGTGGCAAACTCCCCTTAACCTTACCTGTGGTTTAATGGCACCCAGGATAAAGCCTTAACCCCTGCCCCTGGTTAGTAAAACCATTCTCAGAATAACTGAGAATGACGGTAAAACATCTACCGCCATTTCCATTCTATACAGAATTGGAAATGACAGTAATGTATTTACCGTCATTCCCAGTGTTAGACATGATGCCCAGAAAATTCATTTACATTGTCAGAACCTTATTAATTTGATTAATAAATGCTTCTTCTTAATCTATTGTGTATTTATTATGGGTAATTGACCATGATCATGAGATGATCTATACAATATGAGATATCGATAAAAGTCCAAAGGATATATCACAGGAAAGTTATGTGATTAGATTATCACAGGTAGATATAAATTTCTGGTTCCTTATACCTTATAGTCACAGTTGTGGGTGAAGCTGGGCACGTCACTTATATGGCTGCCAAAATGCTAAGATGTTCTCAATAGTTGAGATGTAGTTCTATCTCGAACTATTGTAGTGGAGACTATACATCAGCATATGGGCACTTTAATGTACACTGATTGATTGCATTCAATGAGAGACCTCTTGCATAAACATACTATCAGATAGTTGGTCTCTCATTCACATTGAACAGTTTCGATGATCCTTAGATTTGATGAGTTCATCTATGACTGGGCAGTGATCTGACTGTTTTGATTCCACCAACGTATTTTCTAACTTAGGGAATACAATACAGTGACAGTTGAATAGTCAGAAAGTTGTTCGAGTTATGATGAATTTCAAACAAGAAATCCATGCTCATTAATTTGAGAGATTATCCAAGTTCTGGGTAAGACAGTTGATTAAGTTCAAATCCTACGCAGGTGATTTTGAAAACAAAATAAGTTTTGAAATATACTTTTATTAAAAGGTATTATACTTATAAAAGGTTCAAAATGTTTTTCATGAAAAATTGTTTCTCATGGCTTAATCATAAGTCTTGGAAACCCGGATGATTTGCAATAGGCTATGGGTTAGATAGTATGTCAATCTCGAAGGCCCATTAGGGATAATGTATTTGGAAGGATAAATCGAATTTAAAATTTCATGTGATGGGATCCGTAATGGTTAATGTTCATACACTGGGATTCAATTGCAACATGGTATCTCACGTCACTTGCAATTCCGATGTAATTCCCATTTAGGGTCAATGTGATAACATTGGATAAGCCAGGGTAAGAATGTCCCAGAGCAATCTATGGAGGTGCTCACATAAGAAATACAAGCTCAATAATTGATTAAAAGTTAATCAATTATTTTAAGTAATTAAAAGTTAATCATTTAATTCAATAGATTAATAGTTAATCTATTGTTTAAAATAATTGTTAATTTAAATTAAGGGATTATTTTAGTAATAATTTGATTAACATAATTAAAGGGGAAATGGGTTTGACCCATATCCATAAACCCATTAAAATGCACCTTTAATATGGGCCACAGCCCATGGGTTTAAACCCTAGGGTGGGGTGCCCACTTGAGGAATCCTAATTGGATTAGGATTTGTTTAATTGAATAATTATTGAAATATAATTCCCTTTATTATGGAATTAAAATCCAAGTGTTGGATTGCAATTAGAATTAAGATGTTATTGTAATTAGATTACAATAAGGAGTTTTAACTCCTCAAATCCCACACTCTATAGAAGCTCACACCCCCCCCCCCCTTGTGGATTACTAGTTTGACTAGGTTTCCTACTTTGGTGTAGGATGTTGACTTATCCCTTTTAATTAAGGAATCATCTTATAATAAGGACTCTTTAATTAATAGGATTACTATAACTAAAGTAGTTATAGATTAAGTAGGAGTTTATTTAATTAATAATAAGAGTTATTGTTAATTAATAAATCCTATTAGATAAGATCAAGTTGGAGTAGGATTAGGATAAGATTCTAGTCTATAAATACCCCAACACCCTAAACCATTAAGTAGAATTCTCTAGATTTTTTTCTGTCCTCTCCTCTCTCTCTCCAAACCATGAGCCCTAGGGGAGACCCCTAGGTATTTTTGTGAGCTATATTGGTGGTCCTAGTTGGGTTTTGCAAATCTAAGGTTTTGAACCTTAGTATTATTGGTGATAGAAGGTCTACACCATTAATCCATCTTCTTCCTCTTGCTTCTATAATTCCAAAGGAGATTCTAAAGCTTCGTGGGGATAGCGAAGAACAAGGATCGAGCTTCTAGTATTTTTTCGGAGAAATCTCTATAAAGAGTTCTGACGGTTCGAGTGGATTAAGCTTCACCGGTGAAAAACATTCACCGAGGTGATATGACTAAAACTCTTAGATAATTTTGATGCTTTTTATGGTGTTATGATCTAGGGGATCCAGTCTCCGCATAAATTTTTATCCGGATCCCCCTTCAATTGGTATCAAAGCCCATGGTTAGGAGTATTTTTTGTTTATTTTGATAAGGTAATTAAATGGATGATTTAATTCATGAGATGAATTAATTTAGATCTATTGAATATTGCTCATAGTTTTTATTATTTTATTTGTTCATAAGATGAATAAATAAATATTTATTATATTATTTAATAAGATTTGATAATTAAATAAATTTTTAAAACTAGTATTATATGTGATATAATTAAATTCAAAACAAAGAGTTTATTTTGAAATTCCTTTTAAATGATTTGATCATTAATTAATAAATCTCATGGTGTTTGACACCCTTGTTTAAGCGTTCTTGGAGATTAAAGCTTATTTCGATTGAAATTGATTCATGAGTTTTCGGATTTGTAATTGATTAGAAGAATCGATACAGTTTTGGTATTTTGGCCATAACTTTATGGCCGTAAGTCCGATTTAAGTCATTCAGTACATCGTTTTGAACCCGTCGAAAGGATCTACAACTTTTGTGAAGAAATTTTTCTAGAATCAATCTTTTTGAGGGTCAAAACTTGAGTTGAAAATCTAAAGCGGGAAAAAGAGTTTTCTAAATTAATTTTCCAAGAAGCTTTCAAATTTTTCCTAAATTACATTATTTGATTATGAAATTTTTTTTATGGAAAATATAATTGTTTTATTTTTTCCGGGGTTTCATCTATATAAGATATAGATTTTTATCGGGCGATTTGATAATTGTTATCAAATTTTAAATCATTTTTAAAATAAGAAAAAGTACTCAATCACCATGTAACATCTTTTTTATATGAGATTATAGTTATGGGTCATAATATATGATAAATTATTTATCATTCATGCATTCATACTCGAGGTTAATATGTAGTAGGTTTTGGCAATCTGTAAAGGGCAGATTCATTCGGTTTCCCTGAAAAGGGCGAATAGAATACTGGTTTCCCTAATGCCATTTAAATTCTATTTAATGCATTGGTGGACATGCTGCGAAGGAGGATGTTGCGATGTGATCTCGATAAGATGATAAAGGAAGGGATTGCGAAGGAGTTTGCGAGCTACCTTTGTGCTTATCACATTCCCTTGCATCCATGTATTTTAATTTATTGACCCATATAATTAATTATTCTGTTGAAATAATTGCTCTTGATATATCATGTGTATATAAGACTGGGGACAAGTCCCTAAGTATTATGATCTTCTACCATACACTATGTGATCCTATAGTGGCGAGTGTGAGTAAGCTGACAAGCCAAAGCCGAGCCCAATCCCTCTCACCTATGAGTGAACATGGTGAAAACTGAATAAGCAAATAGTGGGATCAATAACGCCAAAGCGTGAGCTTTCATTAGAGGTTTATTAGGTTCATGGTACGTGGGCACATGAATAAGAGATATTATACAATAATGCCAAAGCGTGAGTATAACATCCCTTATAGATCAGACAGTAGATCGAATACTCCAGAATTCACAAGATGAGATCTGTGAAATTGGAAAAGATAGTTTCTATTTGCCTATTCAAGGCGATGTGATGATGTGCCCAAAGGTAGGATCACATTAAGCCAGTGTCTAGGTTTTCGATGCCAATTAATTCTTCCTAAATTGGCAATACCATTAGAAACAGAACCATAATCTAATTGGAATTAATGAATACAATAGATCCCTAATACTGTCTTATTTGTCATTTGATTAGATCATGACAGGCCTACACCCATTAACTGAAATTCTTCGTGATGAAAAGTTAGTAGGAACTAACTATGTAGACTGGAAAAGAAATATTAGAATTGTGTTTGCCGTGGATAACCTTGACCTATGTCTTAAGACACCTAAGCCTGAAATTCCTCCAGATGCTTTACCGGCCCAAAAGGTTGAGTTAGAGCAATGGGAGAGGTCCAATCAGATGACCAAGTGTTATATACTGGCTTCGATGTCTAACATTTTGCAAAGCCAACATGAACACATGGATAAGGCTTGTGACATTTTGCAAAACCTTCATGAGATGTTTGATGAGCAAAATAGGTCAGCTTGACAAGTAAAGTTGAAATCCCTTGTTAACACCAAGATGGCTGAGGATGATGGGATTATTGAATGAACTGGAAATTCTTGGTGGAAATGGATGCCATCACTCAAGTTGACACTGTTCTGCAGTCACTCCCTCCCTCTTTCAATTCGTTCGTGTTAAATTATAACATGAACAAGAGTGAAATGTCACTAAGTGAGCTTATGAACTCACTTGTGGCTGCAGAAGATTTGATCAAAAAGTCAACTAAAGGTGAAACTTTAATCGTCGATAAACTTGATACCTCCAAGAAATCTAAAAAGTTTAGAAAAGGGAAGAAAGACAAAGGAAAGTTTAAAGACAATAAGGGTAAGGCAAGAGTTGCCAAAGGTTCTTCAGGAATAGCTGGCAAGGAAAACAAAGGCAATGGAAAGTGTTTCCACTGTGGTAAAATAGGCCACTGGAAGAGGAATTGCAGGACTTACCTCACAACTCTTAAGAAGGGTAGCGGAAGTACTCAAGGTATGAGATACTTTGAAGTACATATTACTGTTGAGTCTAACTTTCTGGACGGTCCTCCTAACTCATGGTGCGTGGATTTTGGATCCACTGTACACATTTGTAATTCTTTGCAGGGGTTCAAGGAAACCAGAAAGCCGACCAAACAGGAGCAGAAGCTTAAAGTTGGCTCCGGTGCAAATGTTGCAGTGAAGTCAATCGGCTTGTTTACTCTTTATTTACGTAATGAAAAGACATTAATTTTAGAATACTGCTTTTATGTGCCTTTAGCACATCGAAATTTGATTTTAGTATCTAGACTCTTATTTTATGGATTCTCTATCAATTTTAATTCAATTGTTGAAATTAAGAAAAATGGAATGGTCTTGATAACTGGTAATCTAATTAATGGTCTTTATTTGATATTTCTATTGGTAAATAATGAATGTCTGCAAAGTGACAATGTCTCATCATCTAGAATGTCTGGAATGAAGAGACATTGCATTGAGTCTACTTATCTTTGGCACAAAAGACTTGGTCACATTAATCTTGATAGGATCAAGGGATTAGTAAAATATGGTCCCCTTGACTTCCTCAAGGTAGAACCACTCCCTACATGCGAGTCTTGTCTCGAAGGAAAGATGACCAAGAAGCCTTACCCTAAAAAGGTAGGAAGAGCCGAAAAAAAGTTAAGACTAATACATAGTGATGTATGTGGTCCATTTAACATTGTTGCACGAGGTTAATACTGGTATTTTGTCACATTTACCGATGACTATTCCAGATATGAATATGTCTATTTGATGCAACACAAATCTGACACCTTTGAAAAGTTCAAAGAATTCAGATTAGAAGTTGAGAATCAAATTGACAAAACTATAAAAACACTTCGATCAGATCGGGGTGGTGAATACCTCACCAATGAGTTTATGGATTACTTAAAGGGATAATGGGATTATCTCGCAATGGACAAGTCCTACCTCTCCTCAACAAAATGGAGTTTCTGAAAGAAGAAACCGGACCTTATTAGATATGGTTCGCTCTATGATGAGCCATGCCGATGTCCCTTCATATCTTTGGGGATATGCTATACAAACTGTCATTTATATTTTGAACTGGGTTCCATCTAAGTCTATTCCGTTTACACCCTATGAATTGTGGACTGGGCGAAAACCTAGTTTATGACATCTAAGGCTATGGGGTTGTCCTACGCATGTTTGCAAACTCGAACCCACTAAATTGGAATCTAGGACAGATAAATGGAATTTTGTAGGATGTCCAAAAGAAATTAAGGGTTTCTATTTCTACTCTAAGGCAGACCAAACAATAGTTGTTAGGCTTCATGCCACTTTCTTGGAGGAAGAAATGGATCTCCTTAAGAAAGTTGAATTTCATGAGATGAAAGACGACACAGCCAGTATCCAAACTGAACCTAATCCTTCCACTTTAATTTCTCCTAATTCTGTTCTACTGAGAAAGTCTGAAAGAGTTTCTAGACCACCGGATAGACTTCAGTATTGCAATAATGAAGTTTATCTAGTTACCCCTGATGATGAGGATAAAGATCCTAATACTTATCAGGAAGCTACATTGGATGTAGATACATCTCAATGGAATAAAGTCATGAATGCTGAAATAGATTCCATGTATGACAACGGTTTCTGGACTTTAGTAGATCCACCAGATGGTATAAGGCCAATTGGATGCAAATGGATTTACAAAAGGAAGAAGGGTGCCGATGGTAACGTGGAGACCTATAAAGCTAGACTTGTTGCAAAAGGTTATACTCAAATTCAAGGAGTTGATTATGAGGATACATTTTCACCTGTAGCTATGCTTAAATCCATCAGGATATTGCTAGCTATAGCTGCACACCATGACTATGAGATATGGCAAATGGATGTCAAAATTGCTTTCCTTAATGGAATGTTAGATGAAGACATCTGAAGCAACCAGAGGGCTTCATTGCTCCTAACCAAGAGAACATGGTATGCAAGCTCAACAAGGCGATATATGGTTTGAAACAAGCTTCAAGAAGCTGGCACCAAAGATTTGATATTTCGATCAAAAAATTTGGATTCCAAAAGAATTTGGAAGAATCTTGTATATATAAGAAGGACAGTGGGAGAACGGTAATATACCTAATTCTTTATGTAGATGACATCCTACCCATTGGGAATGATATAGGGATGTTTTCATCAGTTAAGATATGGCTTTCTCAGCATTTCTCAATGAAAGACTTGGGAGAGATCATATATTGTCGGAATAAAGATTCTGAGAGATAGAAAATGTCGAATGTTGGGATTGAACCAATCTTTCTACATAGACAAGATATTGTCTAGGTACAGTATGAGTAATTGTAAGACAACACTCATTTCTTTTAGACATGGTGTCACTTTCTCTAAAAAGATGGCCCCTACATCAGCTGATGAGATCGAGCAAATGAAGAGGTGCCCTTATGCTTTGGCAGTTGGGAGCCTCATGTATGCCATGTTATGTACTAGACCGGATATCTGTCATGCAGTGGGAGTTGTTAGTTGGTTTCAAAGCAATCCAGGTGTTAATCATTGGACTGCAGTGAAGCACATTATGAAGTACCTGAAAAGGACTAGGGATTATGTGCTTACCTTTCAATCAGAAGATTTAGTTGGACTGGGTTATACTGATTCCGATTTCTAATCTGATTCGGACAATAAAGCTTCCATATCTCGGTATGTGTTTACACTGGGTGGTGCTGCTATCAGTTGGCACAACATAAAGCAGAAGAGTATTGCTGACTCCACCACAGAAGCAGAATATATTGCAACTTCAGAAGTAGTCTAATTAGAAGGTTTTTGCAAATGCTAGGAAATGTTACTTCAGCACTCAGACCTATCACTCTCTTCTGTGATAGTAACGGTGTAGTAGCCCATAGCAAAGAACCTAGGAACCACAAAAGGATGAAACATGTGGAGCGGAAGTATCATCTCATTCATGAGCTCATTGACAGGCAAGATGTAGTGGTTACAAAGATTAGGTCTCAACTTAATGTTGCAGACTCAATGACCAAGGCTTTATTAGATAAAGTTTTTGTAACGCACTTAGACAGTATGAGATTGAAATCTATGACACAGTGACTTTTAGGGCAAGTGGAAGATTGTTAGACATGATGCCCAAAAAAGTCATTTAGATTGTTAGAACCTTATTAATTTGATTAATAAATTCTTCTTCTTAATCTATTGTGTATTCATATTGGGTAATTGACCATGATCATGAGATGATCTCTACGTTATGAGATATCGATAAAGGTCCATAGGATATATTGTAGGAAAGTTATGTGATTAGATTATCACAGGTAGATATAACTTTCCGGTTCCTTATACCTTATATAGTCACAACACTGGGTGAAGCTGGGCACTTCACTTATATGGCTGCCAGAATGCTAAGATGTTCTCAATAGTCGAGATGTAGTTCTATCTCTAACTATTGTAGTGGAGACTACACATCAGCATATGGGTGCTCAAATGTACACTGATTGATTGCATTCAACGAGAGACCTCTTGCATAAACATACTATCAGATAGTTGGTGTCTCATTCACATTGAACGGTTTTGATGATCCTTAGATCTGATGAGTTCATCTATGACTGGGCAGTGATCTGACTGTTTTGATTCTACCAACGTATTTTCTAACTTAGGAAATACAATACAGTGACAGTTGAATAGTCAGAAAGTTGTTCGAGTCATGATGAATTTCAACCAAGAAATCCATGCTCATTAATTTAAGAGATTATCCAAGTTCCGGGTAAGACAGTTGATTAAGTTCAAATCCTACGCAGGTGATTTTGAAAATAAAATAAGTTTTAAAATATACTTTTATTAAAAGGTATTATACTTATAAAAAGATTTTTTCAAAATTTTTTTCATGAGAAATTGTTTCTCATGGCTTAATAATAAGTCTTGGAAACCCGGATGATTTGCAATGGGCTATGGGTTAGATAGTATGTCAATCTCGAAGGCCCATTAGGGATAATGTATTTGGAAGGATAAATCAAATTTAAAAATTCATGTGGCGGGATCCGTAATGGTTAATGTTCCTACACTGGGATTCAATTGCAACATGGATATCTCACGTCACTTCCAATTCCGATGTAATTCCCATTTAGGGTCAATGAGATAACATTGGATAAGCTAGGGTAAGAATGTCCCAGAGCAATCTGTGGAGGTGCTCACATAAGAAATACAAGCTCAATAATTGATTAAAAGTTAATCAATTATTTTATGTGATTAAAATTTAATCATTTAATTAAATAGATTAATAGTTAATCTATTGTTTAAATTAATTGTTAATTTAAACTAAGAGATTATTTTAGTAATTATTTGATTAACATAATTAAAGGGGAAATGGGTTTGACCCATATCCATAAACCCATTAAAATGAACCTTTAATATGGGCCAAAGCCCATGGGTTTAAACCCTAGAGTAAGGCGCCCACTTGAGGAATCCTAATTGGATTAGGATTTGTTTAATTGAATAATTATTGAAATATAATTCCTTTTATTATGGAATTAAAATCTAAGTGTTAGATTGCAATTAGGATTAAGATGTTATTGTAATTAGATTGCAATAAGGAGTTTTAACTCCTCAAATCCCACGCCCCATAGAAGCTCACGCCCCCCCCTTGTGGATTCCTAGTTTGACTAGGTTTCCTACTTTGGTGTAGGATGTTGACTTATCCCTTTTAATTAAGGAATCCTCTTATAATAAGGACTTTTTAATTAATAGGATTACTATAACTAAAGTAGTTATAGATTAAGTAGAAGTTTATTTAATTAATAATAAGAGTTATTATTAATTAATAAATCCTACTAGATAAGATCAAGTTGGAGTAAGATTAGGATAAGATCCTAGTCTATAAATACCCCAACACCCTAGACCATTAAGTAGAATTCTCCAGAATTTTTTCTCTCCTCTCCTCTCTCTCTCCAAACCGTGAGCCCTAGGGGAGACCCCTAGGTATTTTCGTGAGCTATATTGGTGGTCCTAGTTGGGTTTTGCAAATCTAGGGTTTTAAACCTTAGTATTATTGGTGATAGAAGGTCTACACCATTGATCCATCTTCTTCCTCTTGCTTCTATAATTTCAAAGGAGATTCTAAAGCTTCGTGGGTATAGCGAAGAACAAGGATCGAGCTTCTAGTATTTTTTCAAAGGAATCTCTACAAAGAGTTCTGACGGTTCGAGTGGATTAAGCTTCACCGGTGAAAAACATTCACCGAGGTGATATGACTAAAATTCTTAGATAATTTTGATGCTTTTTATGGTGTTATGATCTAGGAGATCCAGTTTTCGCATGAATTTTTATTCGGATCCCCCTTCACCCAGTTATATGTTTAATGGGCTTTTCAAGGGCCTAGGCTTGGTAGGAGGCCATTCAAGGCCCTGCCTAGCCCCCTGGGCCTACTTCAGATTTGTCCAAACCTTAAGCATGGGTTAACCCAACCTCGGTTAGATTTTAACCATGGTTAGCTGATCTAACCTTGAGAAAAAAATCCTGAAAATTTCATAAAAATCATAAAATGAAAGAAAACGACTAAATTCAACTTTGTAATCTGCCTAATCATGGTAAAATGAGCTTAACCATGGTTAACCCTTTTCTTGACCATAGTTAAACTCATTTTAACCTTAGAGAAATCAGGAAAAATCCCTGAAATTGTCAAAAAATGTATAAGGACCATAAAACTTCCCTTGCACCTTGTCAACCATGGTTGGCAACCCAAGCCATGATTTGACCATCCCTTAACTTTAGTTAAACCCCATTTGGCCTCCAAGCCCAATATTAAGCCTACCGGGCTTACCCTTGATGTCTGGGGCTAAACCCTAGCCTCTGGGCTTCCCCTTTGGCCTTCGGGCCCAAACTGGCCTACCAAGCCCAACCTTAGTCTACCGGATTAGACCCTTAGCCTACTAGGCTCAAAACTTGGACTTTGGGCCCAAACCCTTAGTCTCCGAGCTTGCTCTCGGCCCACCGGGCCTAACCTCGAGCCTCTGGGTTCACTACTTGGCCTATCGGGCCCACCTCAACTAAACCATGCATGTGACTAACCCGGTTAATCAAACCCTAGCTTCCGGGTTAGACCGTAAGCCACCCTTGGCACACACACACTCCCTCAACCTTAGCACGGGCTCATGTGCTAGAACTAGGCTCGGTCTGATCTCACCCCATGTGAGTATGTAGGCAACCCTACCCGGGTTCGACCCTAGTTAGATTTTTCCTTTTTGGATTAGTATAACTTAAAAACTAAGACATTTGTACAATAATTGACATTAATTTGGCTTACACCTAGAAATTAGAGAACAATTGTAAAATGAAAGTCATGGGTGCCTAACACCTTTCCCGGACTTAACCGAAACCTCTTACTTAGACCTCTCCCATTGACTAAAACCTTATCCATGACCCTGAGACTTATCCCCTCTGAACAGATAAGTGGCAACTTCTAATCTTAAACAAACCTAACTGTGGGTAGGATGAAATCTGTGCTCACAGTATCGTTTCCGATTTAGATACTAGATTTACCTCGAGATTCTAGAAGAGTTTTCAGCAAGCCATGAGATCTCGTCTGGATTTTAGCACAATATTTCATCCTCAAACAGATGTTTAGATAGAGAGAGTAAATCAGTTCATAAGGGATGCGTGTGAGTACCTGAATTTTACCCTCCCTTCCCGATCAGGATAAATCCCAATAAGGAATAGTGATAAATTGTAATTGAGTTGTGAGTCGCCACCTATCTAATTTTGAGGGAAATAGGTCCCTGAATTTGTTGGATAAGGCATGGTCTAGAAATCAGAGGTCAGGGTAAGGGATTCATTTGAGTTAGGGGAAGGTGTTAGGCACCCCTAAACTCCCATCCGGAGATGGTTACCTACTCTCTAAGTCTGAATCAAATAAAGGAAACCGTATAAGAAACTTGCAATTCGATCTATATGCTGAGCAATGTAATATTGATTGAAATAAATGAATTGAGAGGGATATGGTAGAAATAGAATAAGGATTCTATCTTAGGGGAGCTGAACCCGATCAGGGTTGCCTACGTATCCACAGTTAGTGGAATCAAGCCACACGTAGTTCCGGAAATGAGTTGATGGTTTGATTTGATTGGACTGGTTTGTGGGTGATTGAAAGGTTTGAGGGTTGTTGCTCCTATTTGAGGAGTGAGGTAGCCTTTTAAGCTCGTGCTGAGGAGCGAGGTGGCCTTTTAAGCTCGTGCTGAGGAGCCTGGCGAGGTAGGGATTTGAACAGGTTTTGAACGGAGGCTCTGACGAGGGTTTAAATAGATTGGGTTTAACTAGAGTTTAACTAGGGTTTACCTAGGGTTAACTAGGGCTTAATCAGGGTTTAACTAGAGTTTAACTAGGGTTTACCTAGGGTTAACTAGGGCTTAATCAGGGTTTAACTAGAGTTAACTGGAATTAACTAGGGTTAACTAGGTTTAACTAGGATTAACTGGATTTAACTAGGGTTAACTGGGTTTAACTGGGATTAACTGGGATTAACTGGGTTTAACTGGGTTTAACTGGGATTAACTGGGATTAACTGGGCTTAATTGGGATTAACTGGGGTTAACTAGGGTTAACTGGGTTTAACTGGGATTAACTAAGATTTAACTAGAGTTGACTGGGATTAACTGGGTTTAACTAGGGCTTTAATCGGACAGAGGTTTGGCTAGGCAAGGCAAGTTCTGAACTGGGATTTTGGGCAGAGGTTCGACTAGGCGAGGCTATATTTGAACCGGAATTTGGGCAGAGGTTCGACTAGGCGAGGCTATATTTGAACCGGAATTTGGGTAGAGGTTCGACAGGCGAGGCTATATTTGAACAGGAATTTGGGCAGAGGTTCGACTAGGCGAGGCTATATTTGAACCGGAATTTGGGCAGAGGTTCGACAGGCAAGCAGTCTAAACTAGAAATTAAAGACAAAACTAGAAACTAAGCAATTAATAAAGCTAAAAACTTGAAAGCAAGACTAGGGATAGAGGGATTACCTGCCCGAAAGTACGGCGAACTTTCGGACAAAGATGGATACTCCAAAAAAAACTAAAAATTAGTTGAAACTCGAAAAACCAAGGAGAGAGGAGTGAAAATGAATGAATTTTGAAGGAAGAGAGGTGGGGTATTTATAGGGTCTCGGAGTAGTGCCCGCGCCTTTTTAAAGGGCACGATTTATTATATTTTAATGAATAGTAAAGCGGTATGAACAGTGAGTCGGCAACGCGTCGGCAACGCGATATTTCGAAATCCGCGCCTTTTTAAACGGCGAGATTTTAATATATCTTATTATTAACAAAAATAATAATAAAAATGAAGTTTGCCATGGAAGTGGGACCGACATGGTCCCGCGCCTTTTAAAAGGGCGAGCTTGCCCCTTAGGGCCTGTTTGGCCCTTCAAAAAACTGATTTTTTGGGTTGTTTTTGTTTATACTCCTATTTGCTGAAAAACTGTTTTTATCGTCTTAAGCACATTTTGAGCCCAAAAATAGTCAAAATTGAACTGGTAAAATCCAAAATAATATTTCAGATAAAACGTGGATTTTTCAGAATTTTTCAGGGGCGTTTTGGTCAATTTACACTCCAGGGGCATTTCGGTCAATTTCAACCGTTTTAAAGTTTAATTAACTCCAAAATAGCCAAAATTTACCAAAACTTTTATGAAATCATTTTAAACAAAATGACAACTTTTAGCACTTTTCAGGGGTATTTTGGTCATATTTTCACCCTAGGGGCATTTTGGTCAGTTTTTTACCTAAGGGGCATTTCTCGGAAACGAAAGCACGTTGGAACGAGGGTTTTAAAAAAAGGAATTTTTAAAAGGGATTTAGAGGATGTAAGGAGATTAAAGGGGTGCAAAATTGGGTGCTTACGTTGCCCCTCTTTGTAGGAGGGTGTGGCATGGGAACGACAAAGGTTATAAGAACCGTCAATTTTGCCGTGCAGAAAACTTGTGATTTGGAAGACAAAAAGAGTTAAAAAGTTAAATTATACTTAGACTGCTTGCCATAAATGGGATCCTAGAGGACGGAGTTGATAGGAAACCTGTTCAGTTCCTGGGGGATAGAGAAGAAATGGATGGTTCATCCTTAGTAATGAACATCCGAGATATGGGAGAGATGTTCTTCGCCTTATTGCAGAAGGAAAAAGAACCGTACTCATAAAGAAGGGGTGACAACATATTACGATGTCAGCCAGATTGAAAAAGGTGGATGACAACCATAGCGATGTCAGCCAGCTGAAAGGGTGGATGACAAGCGAGGCGATGTCAGCCGGTTTGAAAGGGTGGATGACAAGTGCGGCAATGTTAGCCGGATTGAAAGGTGAATGACAAGCGAGGCGATGTCAGCCAGTTTGAAAGGTGGATGACAAGCGGGGCGATGTCAGCCGGTTTGAAAGGTGGATGACAAGCGGGGCGATGTCAGCCAGTTGCAAGGGTGGATGAAAATGGAGGCGATGTCAGCCGGTTGAAAAGGTGGATGACAAGCGAGGCGATGTCAGCCGGTTGAAAGGGTGGATGACAAGCAGGGCGATGTCAGCCGTTAAATGTAGCAGAAGATCGAAATTTGAAGGTGTGAAATGGGGATGTTCTCACGCTTGCTCGGCTGCTGCTTCGAATCGAGGTGAATCAGATTTGTGATGCTTGAGCGATTGTCAAGACAAGGTCGATCTAACCAAATCAAAAAAGTCTTTTTTTTTTTTTTTTTTTTTTTTTTTTTTCAAGTCAAACCCTTACTCTTGAAAAAGTAAACATAATGACAAGAGGTCCTGACTACTTAGAAACATTGCTCAAAGTATGTAGAACCGCTTTGACTTCCCCACCATATGTTGAATCGTTGCTTGCTGTACCAAGAGCTTTGGACCCTGGTGGTGACAAATTTCTCTGAACCCAAAGATGGATTATTGGGACCGGTAAGATTCATACTCTTCTGGAACTTGAGGTAACTCCTTTTGCCGGAGATTCCGCTTGAATCTTATCTCAACTTTTCCCTTTTTTGCCATTGGAATGACCAAGTCTAGGGGTCGCATAATTTTTGCGCATGAGGCCATTTCTGGTTTTCACTCATGCCTGCGAAGTTGGTAATGATTTCCTCCCTTTTTTGCCCCTAATAACGATATTAGGTCTGGGATCACATAATTTTTGTGTGTCAATGCCATTTCTGGTTTCCATTGAGCCTGCGATTTTGTTCTTTCCTCCATCATTGCCTTGTAGGTACTTGTATCTTGCTCGAGTACTCATTTATTCGATTGTCTGCACTCTTAACCTTTAGGGGATCTAAGAGGACTTGAGGTAGGACGAAACGTAGGCCTAGGGGTCCGAAATTTTTAGGGCACCCTTTTCTCATTTTTCCCTTGAGCGCCTCTTTTTACCAACTTTTGCCTTTTCCCCTTTTTTTTTTTTTTTTTTTTTTTTTTCTTTGCTTGGATTTTCCTTTTCTTTTTTCTTTATGAAGGCTATTTTTTTGCTCAATTGGGTGATTATTTTTGACCGCGCCTGTTTCTCAGGCTGCCTACGTACCCTTTGCAGGATCAGGTCATGACGTAGTTCAACTCACGGGGGTGCCCCGGTATGAAAGTGTAATGAAAGAAAGGCTTGTAAGGCTCGAAGGGCATACTAGCGAATTTCATAGATAATATTTGGAAAGGTTACAAAAGATGAGGTTGAATGATGTGCCAACATGGCCTCCTATCATTTCCCAAATTAGTTAAGAGTACAGACAACTTCTAAGCATAGTACTTTTTGACCCGATCCATGTTGATTGGCTCTGGGAGGTCTTTGCCGTCCATATGTCCCAAACGAAGGGCACCGCCAGAAAACTTTTCACGAACAATGTATGGACCTTCGTAAGTGGGGCAAAATTTCCCTCTCGGATCTGGACGATTAGGTAGCATCTTCCGGAGCACAAGGTCTCCTACTTCGAAGTCTCGAGGCCGGACTTTCTTGTTAAATGCTCGCGCCATACGCCTCTGATAGGCTTGTGAATGACTAATGGCCTTGAGTCGTTTTTCCTCAATCAGATTAAGTTGCTCGTACCTTGCCTGGATCCATTCTGCCTCTTCCAACTCTGCTTCTACCAGGATTCTCAGGGAAGGAACTTCTACCTCAATTGGTAACACTGCTTCCATCCCATAAGCTAATGAGAATGGTGTTGCCCCAGTCGAAGTACGGATGGAAGTTCTGTAGGCCATGAGCGCATAAGGAAGCGTCTCATGCCATGCAGAATATTTGGTTACCATCTTTTCAACTATTCTCTTCATGTTTTTGTTGGCCGCTTCGACCGCACCATTCATTTGTGGCCTGTACGGAGTAGAGTTATGATGCTGGATCTTGAACTTCTCACACAACTCTGTCATCCCTTTATTGCGAAAATTGAGAGCATTATCAGTGACAATCTCATACGGAACACCGTATCTACAAATGATGTCTCTCTTCAAGAACTTTTGAACTGCTACAGCTGTGACATTGGCATAGGAAGTAGCTTCGACCCATTTAGTGAAGTAATCGATGGCTACTAGAATAAACCGGTGACCATTAGATGCTTTAGGTGTGATTGGGCCGATGACATCTATGCCCCAGGCCGAGAATGGCCATGGTGTAGTGAGATTATGCAATTCGACAGGTGGTGCATTAATGCGGTTAGCATAGATCTGACACTGGTAGCATCTCTGTACGTGCTTGCAGCAATCTGTTTCCATAGTCGTCCAATAGTAACCCAGTCTCAGAATTTTCTTGGATAGCATCAATCCATTCATGTGTGGCCCACAGACTCCCCCATGAACTTCTTCCACGACTTTAGAGGCCTCTGATGCATCTAAGCACCGTAACCATACCAAGTTTGGTGATCTTTTGTACAAAATCCCTGCAGAGAGGACAAACTGAATAGCTAACTGCCTGAGTGCTCTCCTGTCAGTCTTGGTAGCTTCTAAAGGGAAGGTTCCTTCGGTTAAATATTGCTTGATCTCGGTGTACCAAGGCTTCTCAACTGATTGTTCTTCTATCTCGAAACAGTAAGCTGGTCTGTCTTGCTGCAAGATCTCGATTGGTCTTACATCAATACCTCCTGGGATTTGAATCATTGAGGCTAGCGTGGCTAGTGCGTCTGCAAATCGATTATGGGACCTTGGTCTGTGACAGAAAGTGATCCTCCTGAACTTTGTGATTAACACCTTCAGACATGCCAAATAGGGAATCAGCCTGGCCTCTTTGATGGCCCAAGATTCATTTGCATGGTAGACTACTAGCGACGAATCACCATATACATCCACTTCTTCTATGCCCATGTCAAAAGCTTCTCTCAAGCCAGCTATACAAGCTTCATATTCTGCAGCATTGTTTGAGCATTCAAATTTTAGCTTGACTGCTATTGGAAAGTGAGCCCCGGATGGCGAAATCAATACTGCTCCTGCTCCTCTACCTTGACTGTTTGCTGCCCCATCGAAATATAACTCCCAATCGAACGGTTCTAGATCTTTTCCTTCTGCAAAGAGAACGGCTTCGTCTGGAAATTGATCGTGCACTGAGATATAGTCATATGACGGATTATAGGCCAGGTGATCGGCAATCGCTTGTCCTTTGATCGATTTCTGAGTCATATAAGTGATATCAAATTCTGAAAGCATCATCAACCAACGGGCTATTCTCCCTATAGTTGTTGGCTTTTCCAAGAGATATTTCAAGGGATCCATCCGGGAGATCAGAATTACAGGGTATGCCAAAAGGTAATGCCTGAGACGCTGAGAAGCCCAAACTAAAGCCAAGCAAGTTTTCTCCAACAGACTGTATCTTTCTTCGTATTCCAGAAGTCGTTTACTAATGTAGTAAATCGCTTGCTCTTTTCTACCAGAATCATCATGTTGAGCTAAAATGCACCCCATGGAGGTTTGCTGTACCGAAATATACAATAGTAATGGTCGGCCGAGTGTTGGTGGAACCAAAACTGGGGGTGTCAGAAGGTACTTCTTTATTTTGTCGAAAGCCTGTTGACATTCTTCTGACCAGACTGTGGGTACATTCTTCCTGAGAAGTTTAAAAATAGGTTCGCAGATTGGAGTGAGTTGCGCTATGAATCTACTGATATACTGAATTCTGCCAAGAAAACCTCGAACCTCCTTCTCAGTTTGTGGTGTAGGCATGTCAATAATAGCTTTTGCTTTTGAAGGGTCAATTTCGATGCCTCTTCTACTTACAATAAATCCCAAGAGCTTTCCGGAAGTGGTGCCAAAGACACACTTGGCAGGGTTTAATTTTAAGCCAAATTTTCTGAGTCTATTACAGAATTTCCTTAGATTAGTCGGATGATCTTCAGCCTTTAGGGATTTGACAATCATGTCATCCACATAAACTTCGGCCTCCTTATGGATCATGTCATGAAACAACGCGACCATAGCTCTCTGATAGGTTGCCCCAGCGTTCTTGAGTCCAAACGGCATCACCCGATAGCAGAAAGTACCCCATGGAGTGATGAATGCAGTCTTGTCCATATCTTCTTCAGCCATCTTAATTTGGTTATATCCTGAGAATCCATCCATGAATGAAAGCGTTTCATGGCCTGCCGTATTATCTACCAATACATCAATGTGTGGAAGGGGAAAATTATCTTTAGGACTAGCTTTGTTCAAATTCCTGTAATCAACACACATTCTAACTTTTCCGTCCTTTTTTGGTACTGGTACGATGTTGGCAAGCCAATCAGTATATGATGCTACTACCAGGAATCCAGCATTGATTTGTTTTTCGACTTCTTCTTTAACCTTCTGTGACCATTCAGGTCTCATTCTTCTGAGTTTTTGACGAACCGGCTTCATATCTGGATGCAAGGGTAGTCTGTGAACTACCAGATCTGTATCGAGCCCGGGCATATCTTCATAAGACCAAGCAAATACATCTTGATATTCATGGAGAAATTCGATCATGGTGGTCCTCTGCTCAAGACCCAGCGAAGTTCCGATTTTCACGTACTTAGGGTCGTCATCAGATCCAAGATTTATAGTCTCAGAATCCTCAACACTAGGTTCTGTTTCCCTCTCGCTTTGCTCTAAAAAGTCAAGGATCTCTTTGGGAGGTTCCTCTTCCTGCTCTTCATCAGATTCTACTTCCAAGAGTTCAAGCTCGATTAATTGATTAGTTGTGGTTTGAGCAGTTCCCTGTTCAAACCAATGGTTTTAATTTAGTATTTGTTTGAAGTTTTTAGGCACACTCAAAGAAATGAGAAAGAAAACTTTGGGAGGCTTCCGATCACTAGTGCTCGTGGGGAGTCTTAGATCATACCATCATAAGCCAGGCAAAAGGAATATTGAGATTTTTTTTTTTCAGAGAAGTAACACTTATATATATATATTCAAAAGATTTTTTTACAAGACTCGACAGAAAGTAACAGACTCTTTAGCCACTGTGGCTGACAAAAAAATGGTACGGCTTGACAAGGCTTCAACCGACCTTCTTGAAAATCTCTGCTCTTCCTTTGGCCGCTTCCAGAGTGATGGGCTCGGTCCACCACAATCTTGGGGATGAAAGACTTGTTATCTCCTTCTTATCTTCTGAGATAGTGAACACTTTGGCTTCAGCATACTCGGACAGAGCTTCCTCTTGATCTTCTGGGGCCGCTTCCTCTATCGCCATTTCTTTAAATAGGCGCTCCATTCCCATTAGCTCCTCATCCTGGATGCTCCTAGAACTCTCATTTAACACACGAAAGGTTGGGTTTGAAGGTTCCATGGTTTTGGGCATGGGTGAGATGGCGAGTTCTGGTATCAGGTTTGGTATGGGACCGATAGCTTGGGAAGTGGTAAGATGGTTCAGGTATTTCTGGATTTCTGCCCCTCCTCTCTTCGGTGTGAGTTGCTCCATATAGTCCTTCAATGTCGGCTTGTACCCTATCCCAAACCGCGGGGTGTAACGAGACGGAGTGATGATCTTCTTCATACCTTGATGCCGGAGTCCTAGACCCTGACCGGGTCGATATCCCATTCTTGCCATCATCTTGTATTTTGGAGGAATCTGTCTAGCATTCTTTTCTCTGACTTCAATCTGTGTAATACAACTTACTTCCTCAAACTGCTGAGTTACAAACATGGGCCTTAGCCTTTCCTCTTGAACCTCCAAAATGGAGTAAAACAAACTTTCTGAGGGGATGACGATCAGCTGGTCCCCTTGGATAAACTTTATTCTCTGATGTAGAGTGGATGGTACTGCCTTGGCCATATGGATCCATGGTCTTCCGAGGAGTAAAGTGAAGGATGCCGGGACATCTACTACTTGGAAATCAATGAGAAAATCTACCGGGCCGATAGTAACATTCAAATTGATGTCACCGAGGTTCTGCCGTGTCGAATTATCAAATGCCCGAATCGTCATAGGCCTTTTACTCACATGGCTCAAATCCATACCAATGCTCCGCAACGTGTTCAAAGTACAAACATTCAATCCTGAGCCATTGTCAATCAAGACTGAAGAAAGATGTTTCTCCCTGCAAACCACTGCAATATATAGTGCCCTGGTATGAGATGTGTCCTCCTCAGGAATTTCTCCCTCAGTAAATGATATGACTTTTGGTTCTAGCACTTGCCCCACTAGTTGTCCCAACTTTTCTGGAGTGATATCCGGAGTGACGTGGGCATTGTTGAAAACTTTGACCAATTGTTTCCGATGGTGGTCAGAAGTTAATAACAACCCCATTATAGAGATTTGAGCTGGGATTTTACTGAGCTGTTGAGCAACATGATATTCTTCGGCCTTCTGAATGGCTTTTAACAAGGCTTCTGAATCATCTCTCTCTTTCTCCAGGTCAACTACCTTTTCTTTCCCTTTGCTCCCTTCTGGCATATTTACAGAAGGATTTTGTGGATACAATCTGCCAGACCTGGTGAGGCTTGCAATGTCGATGCTCCCCGGCTCAGTTGGGTAGGAAGTGGATGGGTAGATATATGGTACTTGATCTAGGTTATAGACCGGTGGGGGGATGAAAGGGATAATTAAGGGACTAGCTGATGAGGTCGACTGGGCCAGTGGCCAATTGGCCGGGCATGGTATCAGGTAAGTGACTTCTTCTTGGACTGGAAGATCAGAAGGGATTTGAATTGGAGATTCTGTGATAGGTGAGGTAAAAGGGTTAATCATACCTATATAGGGTTCTGCTTCCTCTAAGAAATTAACTTGCTGATTGTGAGGTGGTAAAGGGGCTTGAATAATGCTTGTGTTTCCTGGGGATAACTCGATCTTTTTCTGGTCGAGGAGATCTTGAATTGCATGCTTCAAAGTAAAGCATCTATCAGTAAGGTGTCCAGGACCTTGATGGAAAGCGCAATGCTGGTCCATATGAAAGTTGGCTGCCGGGTTAGTGGGTACTGGCATTGGGGGTCTGGGTGAAAGTACTCCCTTTTGTATAAGGAATGGTAACAGCTGGCTGAGAGGATAAGGTAGAGGGGTGAAAGTTCTGGGCGGTGTTCGCACTTGCTGAGGTGCAAAAGTGCGGGGTAGTTACTAGGCTGAGCCGGGGCTACTGGCTGTGGTTGCGTTGCATTTATGGGCAACCGTACTGGCACCGCTGGTGCTACTGGTGCTACCATTTGTACCTCTCCTTCTTTCTTCTTCTGATCTTTCCTGAAAATATTCCGGTTACTGGTGCTTGGCTGCTGAGTGGCCGACTGACTGAAATTGGTAGTAATTGTGCCATTTCGAATAGCAGTCTCAATTCTAACTCCACTCTTGGCAATACTAGGAAAGTCCGTAGCTGGTAGAGCTATCATGAGAGTTGAATAAGGTGGCCTGAGTGTTGCCAAGAATGTAGCTATGAGTTCTTCATCCGGCAGAGATATCTTCATCCTGGATGCCATCTCTCTCCACCTGGCTGCATATTCCATGAATGATTCATCACTCTTCTGAGTCATTTGTTCTAAATCTCCCTTCTGAGGTAGCAACTCCATGTTAAATGAAAACTGCTTAAGGAATGCGCTGATTAGATCCTTCCAAGTTTTGAATTGTCCCATATCAAGGGAAGTGAACCATACAAGGGCTGCCCCCTTCAGACTCTTTTGAAAGCACCGAATTAGCAGAGGGCCATTGTCCCCACGTTCCAACATGTCTGTATAGTAAAGCCGAAGGTGGGTATGAGGGCATCCCTTCCCATCATATTTCTCAAAATCGGGCATCTTAAAATTTTTGGGGACTACAACCTTAGAATAGAAATCCAAGTCCGCAAACTCTTTACCTGGAGTATCTTGTACTGCCTTCAATTTTTTGATTTCTTCTTGCATCTCTTGAAACTGATCTTTGAAAGGGGAAGAGGGATCCGATGCATTAGGAACCTGTGGTCCTACAGAGTATATGGGTCGATTTATCTCTCCCTCACCTTGGTCATGTTGATCAACATCCAAGTCTAGTTTAGGGTTGAAAGAGGATTCTGGTTGAACTTTGAGGTGAATCTTGTTTGATTGGTTTAGTGGAGGGGGAGATGGATCGGATTGATTTGGCGGAACAGACGAGCTAGGTTGGTCATTTGTTCGTGTAGCATTGAGAGTTCTAAGAGCTTCCAAGATATCATGTATCGAGCCTTTGATTTCCATGATGTCCTGGGTGTTGCGGGTTGTTTCCTCTTCTAGATCCTGAGGGTCTAGGAATTCGCCTTGATTCATCTCGACTTCTGATGAACTTCCTGGGGTAGCAGCTTGTGCAAGAGCTTCTCGTGCGAGAGCTGCGGTTACAGATCGAGTCATATGTTGACGCATGATAGTTACGACAAATGACTGATAATGAAGACGCATTATGAGAGACAAGAAGAGTTTTTATTCATACAGTAGTTTATATACAAGATGTAACTGAACTTTATCAAAAAGTGTCTTACATACTCAAAAAAGAACTAGTTTATGTACATAACAAAAGTGCTTTTAAAACAGATGCGAGTGCATGACCATGACCCTAAGCAGGTCCTTCAAAGAGGAATGTCAAACTCCAGTGGTAGGGGCTCGCCCTCGAGCTGCATGATTTGCTGATTCAGGGCCTCGATGTGAACCTCCAGCATATCAATCGTCTCTGCTGCATTCTGAGTTCCCTGAACATACTGGCGTATCTTGGTACTGAGCTCATCGCTGGCTATGTCTAGCTGCTCTTGTGCAAATTGGAGATGAGTCTTGAGACCTTTCTTGCTCCTGGCTTGGTGCTTGACCACTTTTTGCAGGGAAGCTGCAAAATGCTCAGCCTGAATCTTCTCTTGCATCAAACGGCCTACCTCATGTCGGACTTTGTGCACATACTTCTTCACCTTCCGCTCTTTTGCTGCCAGTCGGGTTTTTGCTACTGCGATCTCCTTTTCCTCGGCTTTGATACTCATGCGGGCATGTAGAAATGTGTCCACCCAAGGTCGAGTGGTTGCTGCAATTGGTATGGTGCCATGCCTCGGGGGTCTCGCTGGTGTTGGTAGCTCAACGGGTATTGGCATGCTGCTTGCCTGGTCTTCTAAAATCAACCACTGATCATAGCCATCCACCGTCTGAGGAGTCATACAGTATTCAAGATTTTCATCCTCCCGCCAGCGGGAGAGCCTCCAACTTGATGCAAATTCCCGCCTCATACGCTCTGAGGTGCCTTTGAAGTCGATGAAGTCTTCGTGCATGGGTTCCCAGGTAGGGATGAATTGGGCATACCCCAACTGTCGGAGAACGCGGAGAGGTGCATAAGGTGCTGATCCTGAAAGCCCGGCTAGAATGATACAAGTACGTCGAACTGTGCTAAGGCGCGGCTGAATCTGTCTAGGCATCCAGGTGGGCCGCCATATGATGTCATCTTCTTTCAAAGTTTGGAGGTGAGCAAGGTAAAGTTCTGCATCTGTAGAAGCCGGCTTATGACGTTGTATCAAGAATTGTAGAACCACGCTATTGAACTGGATTGGCCTTGTGGGGGGCGATGCAATACTCGGGATGTGCTCAACTAACCAGATGTGTAGAAGAGCGATACAACTGTTGAAGGCCCCCTTCTGATGACTGGAACAGAACGAAATGTCTCGAAGAAGCTCGGCCAATAACATTGGGACAAGGGTAGCTCTTTCCTGGACTTGCCTGATGACGTTGCATAATACGGCCTCTACATGTTTTGGCCCTTTGGGGAATAGGACTTGACCCACTACCGCCAAAGTAAATGCATTTAATTTACCCGCATTAACTTTGGGGGCGGTGTAATCCCAGTCCCGGTCATACAAGGAAAATAGGTAGGTCAAAGGGCATTTACTATATGACTCCTCTGCCCCTCTGAGCACTTGGTCTTCTCTTACCTCGAGGAACCTGGCCAGCGTCCGCTTATAATTCCCTTGGTGTTGTGGAAACACAATATCCTCTCCTAAGTTAAGACCCGAAATGTGACTGATCTCTTCCAAGGTTGGACACAACTCCTGTTTACCGAAATGGAAGGTCATCGTCCTTTCGTCCCAACAATGGATGGCAGCTTGAAGAAGGCGCCAGTCTGGATTTATTCTGCTTAGCTCTAGAGTGTACCCCAAATGGTACTCCTGTTGCCAAACCATTCTTTGCTCCGATGTGAGGGTGGAGATGACTGATAATACTAAAGATTCACATCCTGGGCGTTCCCGCAGATTGACAAGGTTATGAGAACGTAAAGGACCTGCCATCTACATGATGCGGACAAAATTTAGACATATCTAACCTAAGATGAATGTATATATATATGTATATAAAAACATGGAAAACATTCAAGAATGAAGTAATTCACAATAAGAATCAAGCAGGGCTCACACAAGCTCCAAATTGGTTTAGGTATAAGGACACGAGTGTCCCTATATCTAATAAATGATGTAGGAGCGGCCTAAACTAGTAGCAAAAATAGGGATAAGGTTGTCCCTCCTGACGGGTAACTACTAGTTTATGCCCACACAGAACCTATGGTCTACATGCTTATGCTGGTGTATGCAGGGTTTTGACTATAAGGTTGAGGAGCACTTGACCGTATATGCGACTCCCCGGTATAGAACATACCTGAAAAGGAATGATTGGTGCAAGTGGGAAAGACCAGCTACGTTAACCGGAGATAACCATCTCTCGGTCTACAACCAGTACTTTCCACAGATCTTTGGGCTCCAGCATCGGGGATAACCATCCCTCGATTGTAAGCTTACCGAATCCAGCTAGATAGGAGAATGGTTTTTATTCTATTATGCAATAAATATGAATGCATCAATCAAAATCAAGCAATGAATAAAAATGGAACCCTAGGCATGTTGCTAAGTTTTGCAAACAAATGTCCGAGGTTTTGATAATAATGAATGAAATAGCATATAGATGAAACTGAAAATTTCTGATGTGGTTTCCGGTATTTGATTGAGACTTAGGTTTTGGTTTGAATACTGGTCTGCGAAACCAGAGTCCCCAGCAGAGTCGCCAGCTGTGAGTACCTGAATTTTACCCTCCCTTCCCGATCAGGATAAATCCCAATAAGGAATAGTGATAAATTGTAATTGAGTTGTGAGTCGCCACCTATCTAATTTTGAGGGAAATAGGTCCCTGAATTTGTTGGATAAGGCATGGTCTAGAAATCAGAGGTCAGGGTAAGGGATTCATTTGAGTTAGGGGAAGGTGTTAGGCACCCCTAAACTCCCATCCGGAGATGGTTACCTACTCTCTAAGTCTGAATCAAATAAAGGAAACCGTATAAGAAACTTGCAATTCGATCTATATGCTGAGCAATGTAATATTGATTGAAATAAATGAATTGAGAGGGATAGGGTAGAAATAGAATAAGGATTCTATCTTAGGGGAGCTGAACCCGATCAGGGTTGCTTACGTATCCACAGTTAGTGGAATCAAGCCACACGTAGTTCCGGAAAGGAGTTGATGGTTTGATTTGATTGGACTGGTTTGTGGGTGATTGAAAGGTTTGAAGGTTGTTGCTCCTATTTGAGGAGTGAGGTGGCCTTTTAAGCTCGTGCTGAGGAGCGAGGTGGCCTTTTAAGCTCGTGCTGAGGAGCCTGGCGAGGTAGGGATTTGAACAGGTTTTGAACGGAGGCTCTGACGAGGGTTTAAATAGATTGGGTTTAACTAGAGTTTAACTAGGGTTTACCTAGGGTTAACTAGGGCTTAATCAGGGTTTAACTAGAGTTTAACTAGGGTTTACCTAGGGTTAACTAGGGCTTAATCAGGGTTTAACTAGAGTTAACTGGAATTAACTAGGGTTAACTAGGTTTAACTAGGATTAACTGGATTTAACTAGGGTTAACTGGGTTTAACTGGGATTAACTGGGATTAACTGGGTTTAACTGGGATTAACTGGGATTAACTGGGCTTAACTGGGATTAACTGGGGTTAACTAGGGTTAACTGGGTTTAACTGGGATTAACTAAGATTTAACTAGAGTTGACTGGGATTAACTGGGTTTAACTAGGGCTTTAATCGGACAGAGGTTTGGCTAGGCAAGGCAAGTTCTGAACTGGGATTTTGGGCAAAGGTTCGACTAGGCGAGACTATATTTGAACCGGAATTTGGGCAGAGGTTCGACTAGGCGAGGCTATATTTGAACCGGAATTTGGGCAGAGGTTCGACTAGGCGAGACTATATTTGAACCGGAATTTGGGCAGAGGTTCGACAGGCGAGGCTATATTTGAACCGGAATTTGGGCAGAGGTTCGACTAGGCGAGGCTATATTTGAACCGGAATTTGGGCAGAGGTTCGACAGGCAAGCAGTCTAAACTAGAAATTAAAGACAAAACTAGAAACTAAGCAATTAATAAAGCTAAAAACTTGAAAGCAAGACTAGGGATAGAGGGATTACCTGCCCGAAAGTACGGCGAACTTTCGGACAAAGATGGATACTCCAAAAAAAACTAAAAATTTAGTGTTTCGGAAATGAAACTCGAAAAACCAAGGAGAGAGGAGTGAAAATGAATGAATTTTGAAGGAAGAGAGGTGGGGTATTTATAGGGTCTCGGAGTAGTGCCCGCGCCTTTTTAAAGGGCGCGATTTATTATATTTTAATGAATAGTAAAGCGGTATGAACAGTGAGTCGGCAACGTGTCGGCAACACGATATTTCGAAATCCGCGCCTTTTTAAACGGCGAGATTTTAATATATCTTATTATTAACAAAAATAATAATAAAAATGAAGTTTGCCATGGAAGTGGGACCGACATGGTCCCGCGCCTTTTAAAAAGGCGAGCTTGCCCCTTAGGGCCTGTTTGGCCCTTCAAAAAATTGATTTTTTGGGTTTTTTTGTTTATACTCCTATTTGCTGAAAAACTGTTTTTATCGTCTTAAGCACATTTTGAGCCCAAAAATAGTCAAAATTGAATTGGTAAAATCCAAAATAATATTTCAGATAAAACGTGGATTTTTCAGAATTTTTCAGGGGCGTTTTGGTCAATTTACACTCCAGGGGCATTTCGGTCAATTTCAACCGTTTTAAGTTTAATTTAACTCCAAAAATAGCCAAAATTTACCAAAACTTTTATGAAATCATTTTAAACAAAATGACAACTTTTTAGCACTTTTTCAGGGGTATTTTGGTCATTTTTCACCCTAGGGGCATTTTGGTCAGTTTTTTACCTAAGGGGCATTTCTCGGAAATCGAAGCACGTGGAAAGAGGGTTTTAAAAAAAGATTTTTAAAAGAGATTTTAGAGGTATGTAAGGAGATAAAGGGGTGCAAAATTGGGGTGCTTACAATGTGCTCCAGTCTTTTATGCTCGATTTTTAAGGTAGTTGGGATGCACACTTGCCTTTGGTTGAGTTTGTTTACAACAACAGTTACCAAGCAAGTATACAAATGAAACATTTCAAAGCATTATATGAGAGAAGTTGTAGATCTCATCTTTATTGGGATGAAGTAGGTGAGAGGAAGTTGTTGGGGTCCCGAACTCATTGAGCATAATAGGCAGAAAATCTATGCGGACACCCACCGGAGAGACTTAGAATTCTAAGTTGGGGATCAAGCCTTTACAAGATTTCTCCCACAAAAGGAGGGGTTATGAGATTAGAAGAGTAGGAGAAGTTGCCTACAGGGTTACCCTAACTGCTCACATGGTAGCGGTCCATAATGTGTTCCATATCTCCATGCTAAGGAAGTACATTCTGACACCCATCTCACATCAATGATCTTGATCCGCTAGAAATTCGATAAGATTTGACCTTGGTAGAGCAACCGGCTCAAATTCTGGATCAAAAGGAATAAGTCCTTCGCACGGAGACCATCTGCTGTGTTCTCTTACGTTGGCAACACCATTCTAATGAAGAAGCAACTTTGGAAAGAGATGATGAAGTTCGAAAAAAGTATCCTCACCTGTTTGTCTAAGGTATGTAATTTCGAGGAAGAAATTCTTTTAAGGGGTGAAGGATGTAGAAACCCAAATATTTTGCTTATTTTAGCTATTTCATATTAATAAATTGCATGAAATTGAAGTTAACAAAAAATTAGCAAAAGACTTTAAAAAACGAAGGCGTCGATCGATCGGCATATTATGGCCAATTGATCACCCAGAATGGTGATTTTTCTATAATTCGCAAATTTTGACTCTTTTAACACCTTAAGGTCTCTAACTCTATAAATATCCCTTTAAATCGTGGGTTTAGGGTTAGAAAACATTCTAAGAGATTTGAAGACTAAGAAAGAGGGAAAAACCTAAAAATCTCTAGGGTTTTCAATTGGAGAAGGGGAAAGCTTGGGGATCAAGATCTAAGCTCATTCTCAAGTGAGGGATCATAGGGAAACGATCAAGTAAGGTCCTATACATTTTCTAACCTAACAATGCTTATAAGATTTTGCATGTAATCAAGATCTAGATATGTTTATATGATTTGATCAAACATGTTGTGATGTTTTCTTACATGATTCGAAGAGAAATTCAATAATGAGATTCAGAATGGATTGTTATGATTATGCTACTAAGTTCATGATTTAATTCTAGAATAGAAGAATGATTTCTTTGTTAATGTGATTGATTAAAGTAGGATATGAATAACCTAAGTAGGATGTGAATATCATATTTTTATACTTGAACAAGGGGATTGAGAATTAATATGGAGATATGTGAATGTATGTGATGAAAGGGATGAGTTATTGAGTTTTACACATGAATGGAATTGGAAGGAGAGATTTGTTGTATGATGATTAGATTTGTAAATTGTGCATATATCTATGATTCTATTCCTCGTATGACAAAGTATTCTTGTATGAATTCCATGTAAATTATGCCTAATTATGCATATATATTGATTGGTTAAATTTCGGATAGGTAACTACTTAGAGGATGATATCATGGCCCTGAATTCGCTAACCTTATTTATATGGGTGGCTTTGGTTGGATTCAGTGTTTTGATATCGGAACCTAAGAGATAACCTAGATGAAAGTTAATCATTACATGGTCATGGACAAGTCTCACAACATGATGATTTAAAAGTCTACATAAATCATGAGTCTGCATAAACTAACTAGACCTGTAAGACCTTAGTAATATTTGAAAGGATAAGAAAAAAAGGTAAAACAAGTATGGAAACATGTGGTTGCGAGGACCTAGTATGGATATAGAACTGGTATAACAAACATGGAAACATGTGGTTGCAAGGATTGACACAACAAATATAGAAACATGGGGTTGCAAGGGCTGATACAACAAACATGACATCATGGGGTTGTAAGGACCTGACATGGCTATATGCTACTCACAAGAAACCTATAAAGATTTGATATGCATCTCATAAGTCTCACAAGTCCACACATGTCAAGAGTCTGATTATATGCTTTACATAATAATATGTTTTCATGTTTTCTGTGCATGAATTGTAAGATATGTTATTATGTTAAAGTATAAAGATATGGATATGTTATGATATATTGTTAAATAGACCTTGTATACACTGAGCTTTCATTTGCTTAGCTGTACTTTTATTTCGGTAGTTTCAGAAGGGGTCAACATTTGTACTCCACCGCCTTGGATAAAGGAGGAATATACAGAAGAACAAGAAGGTGATTTCCACGAAGAGGAGATCAATCTAGATTACTTTCTATATTATTTAGTTTAGAATATTAGTTATTTATTTCAGTTTATTAAGGGATGTAATAAGATAAATTTTAGATAATATTGTTTAGGTTTATTTTCAGTCAATAATCATGTTGAATGATCAAGTTCACTTTGGTATTTATGATTGGTTAAACAGGTTGGATTGAAATTATTATTAATGATTAAGGAAATTTTCAGGTTCATATTAGCATGCCTTGTATGTTTTTAAGGATAAGGATTGGATATGTGGTGTCAAGGGTCCAAAGTCTCCTTATAACCAAAATAGGATTTTGCTGCGCAATAGGGATGTTCAAACTCAATGTTATCAATGAAATAAATTATGGTTTTGCGTATATTACTGATTCGTTTGACTGATGGCATGGTAGGTTAGGTCATGTAAATTTTATGAAGATTAAAATCATGACTAATCTCGGATTAATTTCCAATATCATGAGTAATAAAGCAAAAAAGTGTATCGCCTGCAGTAAATGCAAGATCACCCGATCTTCCTTTCAAGGAGTTCAAAGATCAGCAATCTCATTCACTTAGACATTTGTGAAATGACTGATGTTCATTCAAGAGGAGGAAAGCGATAATTTATAATCTTCATTGATGATCCTTTGCGGCTCACGTACATCTACTTGATTCGTACTAAGGATGAAGCATTTGAGGTGATGAATACTATGATCAAGATCAAGATCCTATGATCAGATTGAGGTGACAAATACTTGGATGTTGAATTTACTAAGTTCTGTGAAGCTAGTGGAATCCAGTATAAGACTTTTGCTATGTATACACCATAGCAGAATGGGATTGTAGAACAAAAGAATAGATCTCTAACAGAAATGGTCAACACTATGTTAACTAGTTCTGGTCTCTCAGCCAACTTATGGAGAGAGGCATTGCTCTCGACATGCTATATATTTTGAATAGAGTTCCTCAAAGAAAGTCTCAAGTTATTCCATATAAGATATGAAAAGGGAGAAAGCCTAATTTGAAGTATATCACAGTTTGGGGTTGCTTGGCACAAGTAAGAATCCCAAATTTGAATAATACAAAGGTAGGACCTCGAGGTACTGATTGTATCCTTATTGAATATCATTGTCAAACAAGGCTTATAGGTTCCTCAACCTAGAGACACCATCACCGCATTCAATTGTGGAATCAATCTACGCAGATTTCTTTAAGAATGTCTTCCCGATGAAGAAAAGTTTGGATTTAATAGGGGTTCAGCTGAGTCAAGCAACAAATGGAAGGAACCAGAAGTTCCTGAAGAGATTGAGCCAAGGAGGAGTTTAAGAAGTAGAATTCCTAAGGACTTCGGTTCAGACTTTGTCTACTTAATCGAGAAAGATCCAGTTTGCTATGCTGAAGCGATGTCATCTAATGACACTGTATTTTGAAATGAAATAGTTGACGATAAAATGCACTTTATCTTCTCCAATAACACTTGGACTCTTGCGGATCTACCCCCAGGATGCAAACCTATGGGTTATAAGTGGATCTTTAAGAAAAATCTTAAACTAGATGGTACTGTCAATAAATTAAAACCGAGGCTCGTAACTAAGGGGTCCAGACAGAGAATAGGCTTTGATTACTTCGATACCTATGCCCCTATAGCTAGGCACACAACCATTATGCTCCTAATTTCTATGACTACAATCAAGGACCTTATTATCCATCAGATGGATGTCAAGACTACTTTTCTTAATAGAGAACATGAGGAGGAGATCTATATGGATCAGCCAGAAGGTTTACTTCTTGCAAAGAATGATCGAAAAGTTTGTAAATTATTAAAGTCACTTTACGGCTTCAAGTAAGCTCCAAAGCAGTGAGATGACTAGTTCAGGAGGATTCTCCTCATTGAAGGCATCCAGACTAATGGTGGAGATATTTGTGTGTATAGCATGTAAACACCCAATTTTTACACCCCTCCTTCACTATGGTTAAGAAATTTTACCATGGTTAACTCCCGTCTAACCCTAGGACAGCCCCAGTTAAACCCTAACTAAACCATAAGTAAACCCTAGGTCTAACCATGGGTCTACCTTAAGTCAATCCTAGGTCTAACCCTAGTTAAACCTTAGGTCAACCCTAGCTAAGCCCTAGGCGAACCCAAGCTATCCCTAGCATAGCCCCAACCCTAAAAACCTAGGGCATGGGCCCAAGGCCCATGCAACACCTAAACAAGGTCCCTAGGGCTTAAACCCATAGACAAACAGCCTTTGGGCCAAAGCATGGGCCCAGGACCCAAGCCAAGCGCTACGAGGGGAGCCCAACCCTAGAAATTCAAAAATCTCAGAATGTTGGTAATCCAATTACCGACATTCCTTTTGTGGTAAAATCCGTACCGCATGCATGAGCATTAAACACAGCCAGACCCTATTTTTGAAAAAGTCCAAGAATGGCAGTAGAGTTTCTATCGACATTCATCATTTTGCTCTGTAGGGGAATGGCGGTACTAGAATTGTTGTCATTCCTGGAGTTTGCATTTCACGCAAACTCTACCCTCTCCAGTGCCTCAGGCACACTTCTGGCCACTCTCTCACCCTCCTGCGACCTCACCTACCTCTATCGTTATCCCCTTGATGTCCCCAAATCCCTTGCCTATAAAACTCAAGCTCCCCATAGATTTCTCCCCCCAGGCCAAACCTCCCTGTAGAAGCTCTAAGAATTTGAGATTCCCTTCAAAGGACCTCTGTCTCCTCTACTTCAGATCGTTGTGAAGACCTTCATCCAAGGGTTCAAAAGAATTCAGTCCTAAGGAACCACCCTAGGTCCCTTCTCTAGTTGAGCACCACCTCCTCCGTTGGAAGCGTACCAGTAGTGTAAAGGTCCTCCCCCATCCATTTTTTCTGAAAAATACCTTGTGAGCCCCTGGTCCTATTCCAGGGGACTTTTGATTGATTGTAGGCTCAAAGGAGAGGTCTCCTTGTTCTTTCCATGAACAAGGGGACCCCCCTCGAAGCAGGAAAAGCTTTGTTTGTAACTAGATATACCCACACTCCTCAACCCTCAGAGCATCCATTGACCATGGGAGAGGCTCTGAGGATCAGTGGTGCAATGCCCAGGGGAGCACAATCGAAGTTTCTAGAAAAACCAGAATGGCGGTAAACACAACATCGCCATTCCTAGTCTTCTCCTTGGCAGTAGCTCTAAGCCTCGTTTCTTGGGGCCCTAGTCCAGTCTAGGACTTGGCCTAGGTCCTTGAGACCTCCCCTCTCATTTCCTGGTCTTTCCAAGTTCACTCAGTTAGCTTAACCATGGCTAAAATAAACAAAAGGGGAAATTGTCCAGAATGTCGGTAAACAATTTACCGATATTCTAGGTATTCTGCTTCTCACTGTAGATGGCCTCTGTGGGCCCAATCCAGACCAGACCAAAGGCCTAGACCAGGCCCAAGACTTACCATAAATTCCCCTGAACACCCTCATGGGTCCAAAATCTCTTGGGTGTTACCCCTGACCTTTCCTCAGTCCAGCAAACCCATTCCCAGAAAAACTGGGAATGGCGGTATACAACCCACTGCCATTCCAATACTATGAAGGATTGGAATTGGCAGTGAACAGTATACCGCCAATTCCAGCTTCCGTTTATTTGGGCCTTACTGTTGGCAGGTAATGACCCTAAAGGGGGGGTGAATAGGGTCTATGACAGAATTAAAAAATTCAAATTCAAAAGTGCGGAATAAAGTTAAATATGCAACAAGCTAAACTATAGAATATTAAAAGAAAGAGAGAAGAGATAAAGAGAATGCAAACTCAAGATTTGTTCACAAGGTTTAGCAAACCAACCTACTCCCCGCCTCAGCTTCCAGCTAGAGGATTCACCACGATTCCTTAATCGCACAGGCTCCTTCACAGGTGGAGTCCAAACCCTTACAATCTCTCTTATAGGTCGAGAAATTACCTTACAAGCTCTCCTTTAGGCCGAGCTGAAACCTCTCAAGAGCACAACCCTCTCTTGATATAACTGAAGCAACAGCTTCAGAGCAAGAATCCTGAATTCTTGACTAATCTCAATAAATGAGTTCTGGATTGGAAATCCGAAAAAGAAAACTCCTTAAATGAGTTGAATAAGAGTGAAATACAAACTCTAATAAAGTCTCTCAAAGGAAATATGAGTTGAATGAGCTCAAGAGAGATTTTTTGGGATTTTCTAAGTGTGAGAGTGAGTGAGAATCAATAGCGGTAAATGAGGGATCAATAGGAGTTATTGCTGTTATCAAGAGTTGTTGTTTGTTCATAAATGAACTCCTTTTATAGCATTTGATCCAATAGTGCTGTTGGGGAAGCATTAAATGCTTTTAGGTCCGTTGTAAACTAGCTGTTACAATGATTTTTTAGTTTCAGACATGATTTCGTCGACGAAGTGGAGTTCCCACTTGAGTTCGTCGCCGAATTCAAACAACAGAATTGAATTCTAAGAAATCCAGTAATGACTTTGTCGCCGAATTTAACCCAACCAAAGATTTTGTCGCCGAAATCAAGAGATAGAACTGAATTTAAAAAATTATGTCATGACTTCGTCGCCGAAATCAATCTACCCAGAGAATTCGTTGACGAATTCAGAGTAAAAATCCTTAATTCAGTCTTGGATCAGACCAAAGGGATGTGATTGATTTCCTAGGTCAATTAGCTATACTCTTATCATGATTTTATGATTAATTAGAGCTTTAGAATGATTTTCAAAAAGTATCCTAGGCTCCTATGGTCAATCTATGATTCTTGAGCTTTTCAACTTACCATTCTTTTGAGGACTTTTTACATAAATCCTATAAACTCTAAAAAATAAATACATTTAAAATGTTGAGAGATGATCTTGGCTTGACTTGGGTCTTGTGATTTAGCCTTTTATCTTCAATGGACCCGACTTGAACTATGGTCTAATTTTGAATCTTCATCTTGTATACAATGAATTGAACTTCTTCTTGGGTAATTTCCATCTTTTTTCATGACTGGAGTGTTGTCATCTTATGTATTCTGAAATATTCAAACACTTTAAACAAAAATTATTAGTACCAAATAGCTCATTTCATTGTTATCTTATTATCGAAATTATTAGGGGTACCCATGGTTGTAACCCTGAGGCTAACAATCTCCCCCTTTTTGATGATGACATAATAATGTAATGAAATGGGGTTAAGCTCCCCCTCACAACATGTTTTTCATAAAAACGTTGAGGTAAGTTCCCCCTGAACATATGCATTTGTACAAAATAATCACCGTTGTTATTTAGATGCATATTTATGGTGAGTTAAATGATATATCACCCTGGTTAAGTACCAAGAAAAGTTCCACAAAGATAAGTTTCAATTTAAATTTCTATTCACAACATATTAGATCATGACAAGAAAAGAATTCCAAACGCAAAGGACATAAGAGGATCCTTGTCCCTCCCAAATTCTTTCTCTTAGTCTGGAGATTTTGTTCAAAATCGTTGGTTGTGGCTGTTAATTTTCATTCAAGTATATCTCCTATGTCCTCTATGTAATTTAGAAGAGGAAACCGAAACTCATCTTCTCCTCCTTTGCCCCTATGCTAGAGTTGTTTGGTTGGGCTTAGACTTCCACTGGCAAGGAGAATTAGGTATCATGGGAGACTTTGCCAAATGGTGGTCTCATTGGTCTCAACATCAAACTTTCAGCTCAAAAAATTTTAGGATGGGTGTGCTCATTGTTACTACTTTATGGGCTATCTGGTATGCTCGAAATGAAAAAATTTTCTCCAATAAAGTGGTTACTCCAAGGGGTACAGTGGACTAGGCTCGAAGTATGGCTGAATAGATTGCAATTCAGGCTGTCTGTCATGCCCGAAAATACCCTCTAGAAGTTAGGGTACTTTGGTTAATGACCTGACATGACTTATCCTGACATATCAATCATCTTGTAAAATACAAGGCATGCTACAACGGAAGCTAAACATTTTATAACCTAAAAGACTTAAAGTATTCTAAGAGTTTACAAGTTCATACATGACTATAACAAGTACTGAGCAAACAACCTTGCTCATGACACAATACATATATACATCAAAATTTTTCCTACTCATCTCGGAACACAAATATCATAACCTACACCTGCCGACATAAAATGTACGGCTGAGTATGGAATACTCTGCGGGTAAGAACCAATAGCAAACAATGGATACTAAACATGATAAATCTTGCATGAAATTTAAAACAATATGATCATGTACATGCATGAATTTAATACTTAAACATTTATTTTCATGCTTTAAAACATGTTTGACGCTACATAACTCATGGTTCTTATCGTGTACATGTTGGTAAAATCATGCAGTATTGTTCTTGTTCTTGTCTTGCGTGAATCATGGTATTACACTTGCTTGAACTTGCTTGTTCCTGTTCTTGCTTGAACTCTCTTCTATACATGCTTGAAGCCGGGAGTTAGAGCCTTGACTTGGAAACAACCATGAGACCATCTTAGTATTTTTTTATTTTTTTTTAGAAAAGTCACTCAAAATGAGTGGGGGGTTTGGTTGACCCCTACTTGTTTATTAATAAAAGGAAAAAAAAGAGGGGGGGGGGGGGGCGACATAAAACCTTACCCCTACAAAGACACGACAAGGGGGGGACATAAAACCAAAACCCCTAAAGACACAATAGGCAAGGGGAATTAAAAACCCCCAACCCAATACAAAAAATCCATAAATTACAAACACGAGATAAAAACACATTAAGACTGTCTGATATTCCCTAAGCCCACTTTATCAAGGAAAAGAAGAGCTCTAAGGCGAGAAGGGCTATCCTGTCTAGAAAGGATCAAACCTAAATGATGAAGATCACAACCATAGTTAGCTAAAAAATCAGCAACCTGATTAGCTTCCCTGAAGATGTGAGTTATAGAAGAGCATATGTTCTTGACTTTGTGGATCTTTTGATGCCAATACCACACATTCCAAGGATGATGACAAATCTCATTCCAGGCTTCAACAAGAGATTTAGAATCAAACTATACCTCAATCTGCATGTACCATAAAGAATGGCAAAGCATAATACCATCGAGGAGGGCTCTAGTTTCAACAACATAACTAGAGCAAATATCATAAAAAGCATAAAACAAGCTAACAATTCTCCATGATGATTACAAATAATACCCCCTACCCCTGCTAAGCCAGGATTACCTCTTGAAGCTCCATCCACATTAAGTTTTATTCTACCATGAAGAGGCTGAATCCAATTAACAATGGATATAGAATTCCTTTGCTTTGGAAGAGGAGTCATGATACTGAAAATAGAAAGATCCAGTCTCTTCTTATTTGGTAATCGCTCCAATTCTGCCATCCAAACCTTGAAACGAGTAATAATAATACCTAAAGACTTCCAAAGACCTTTGAATCTACGTGAACACCTTTCTTTCCATATTTCCCAAATGATAAGGAGAGGAAGCAAAATGAAAAGCTCATTGTGAATTCTATCATAAGCTCTAAACCATCTCATAAAAAGACATTGAATGGTATCAGTGCGATGAATAACAATAGAGCAATAACTAGCGAATTGTCTCCAAATACTATCTGCAACATCACTATGAAAGAGAAGGTGAGACAAAGATTCAATATGACCAGTATTACAACAGGAGACCAGTATTACAACAGGAGCAACAAACCGTCTAAGTATAATATATATATATATATAATTTCAAGGTCCCCAACCCCGTTGACCAGCCCTACGTCTGGCTTTATCATTGTTTTTGATAACTTGAAGCCTAAGGAAATAGATTTAGACATGTCTTTCATAAACCATTTTCGTTTCATTTTTTTATTCATGAAAAACACTTATATACCCATGCTTTACTAAAATTTAAATCATGAAAGGCATGCATGAAAAACATTCATCATTGTTCTTAAACACATAATTTATGCATGATCAAAATAAATCATCTATGAGCTATAAACATAAGAGCATGCTTGAGGAATTCATATATAATTAAAATCAAAGTAATATTCATGGTTAATTGACATACTCCATAACAATTAACAACATGCATGTATTCAAAATATCAAATTCATAATTATATCTACAAAGTAAGCTAGTAGAATGTACTCACTTTAACTAGATCAAATCTCTTTAATCTAGTGCTTTGGAAATACCTCAGTAGCAAGATCTGGATTTTGGTCATTTACGTAGTTTATGCTCTTACATGCCACAACCAAAAACATTATTTTCTATAATTCAATATCAACCTTATTATATAAATACAATCTAACCTTACTTCATAAACTTTAATTCATAAGAATTCAAACAAGTTTCTAAGAATTATACACATTATAGTATACAAGCTAAAATTGAGCTTTCAAGTTTAACACAGAATTTCCAGCAAGACATTTTGTTACTCAAAAATCTATATAAAAATATATACCCGTTAGATTTCCATAATTCTTGTTTTATTTAAAAGCTTACTTAAAATTAAAGATTTATCCTTTAACACCACTAAGATAGAGTTTATTTGATCCAGTTATAGCTGCTGGACTAAAGATTCATTTCTCAGTGTGTAGTTTTCTGACCAAACATATGGTCTACAATGATGGGTTCTAAAATAGGACTTCCTAAACTCCGAATTTCCTCAAATCTGTGCCTTAGAACCGTAAAAAAGGTTAGATAAAACTGCAAAAATATTAGGTGATTCCAATTGAAATTGACTGAGATAGAACCTCATGAGTACAAAGAGGTAAATCTGGTACTGTAGTTTAGGCTAGATTTACAAGGCTGACTTTAGGGATTTTTAGATGTAAATCTAACCATTGGATTATCCTAAAATTTGTACTACAGTACCTCAATTGATCAATTTAATAACTCTAAAAATTTCACATGAAATAACCACATTGATTTCATTCCACATACAAATACCTCAAGAACATGAAAATTCACTTAATAACTTTAAAATGGAGAAGGTGAACTAGGGATCTTACCCTCTATATGCTAAGATATGCCTATGAGGTTGAAAAGAACACCGGAATCAAATTTAGAGCTCTAGAAAACCCTGGGGTAGTGAGCCACTCTCACTAGAATACTCTCTCTCTCTAGAAACCCTCTTTCTCTATTTACTTTCTCTCTAGAATTTTGTCCAAAATTTCTTCTCTCCAAATGAGAGAAATATGGTTAATTTCTCCTTTATATAACACTCTCCACATGTGAGACACTTGTCTTCTAACAAGACAAGTGTCATTGCTAGTGGATGGCACACATGTGCGTGGCCACGTATCCCCTTGACTTTGACTCCAGCGATATTTTCCCACTTTTCTCGTACAAAACTCCATAACTAAATAACTATACTCACGAAAATTACGAAACTACAGGTGACTCTGACTTGGCCAATCTGGCACCTGATGTAAAATTCTCAAGTAAAAATACTGATTTTTAATGGTAAAAAGTAAGTCTGCCAAAATACTGATAAACCTATAATTTTTTCAATTTTAACAAGAATACACCGTATACAAACACCGTTCACATATATTATATAAAATAATGGGAATCCCATTTTTGAGGTCTTAGACTGGCCCTTGCCCCCTCCAGTTTCTACGATTGTAGATCCCTTGCATCCAGTTTCTTCTCTCAGGTGGAGGACTCCAGATCCCAGTGTTATCAAAATCAATTGTGACGGTGCTTATTGCGAGACCAATGGTGCAGCTAGCATTGGTCTTGTGGCTCGGGTCGCTGTGCAGTAGTAATGGCTCGAATATCTCAAGTCATCCAAGCTAGCTCTGCTCTTATGGCGGAAGCTTGTGCCCTGAAAATGGGGTTGGAATTAGCTGTTGTGAGAGGTTGGGGCCGCGTTCTCATCGAAAGCGGTTCATTGGTGTTGGTCACTGCTATAATCGATGGTTCCTCCGCTTCGGTGCATGAGGTCCGTCCAATTTTCAAGGACATCTCATCACTCTTACACCTACTCCCATCAACGAGGGTAGTGTTCATTCGCTGCATAGCAAATTTGGCAGCTCATAGTCAGACTTAGGTTGCAATTCGTCGTTTCCGCTCGATGAAGGCTCGCCGATGGGACATTCCTTTTAATCCTAGTATCATGCAGTTTATCCGAGAGTCATATTAAAAAACTTTTTTTTCTTGGTCTCCGCTTGTATTTTTTCTTCCTTGTTATTAATGGATGATCATTTGCCAAAAAAAAAAAAAAACCCAGACTTAACATTTGGAGTTATTTTGAAAAAAAATGAATTTTAATTTGTAGCTAGGACTGATTTTAATACATTTTAATATATGTTTATATAATTATGTACATAGTGTCCTAATCTAGAGCTGTAAATCGAGCAAATAGTGGTATATTTGAATTGGTATCCTACTATTCACGTTCAATTAAATATCTCACAAATAGTGAAATAAGAGATTTGTATAATTAAAATATTTGAAATTGGATGATATCTTAATTATTCAATTATTTTTTAAAATAAAAAATAAAAAAATAAATTTTATTTTAAAAATGATAAATAATTTTTTTTATCATTATCTATATTAAAAATAATAATTATTATGTCGTAAATTATATTAATTAAAACTACATATAAATAAAATTATATAGTTTATAATATATTCTATATATAAATCATAATAAATTATATAGTTTAAAACTACCGGTTGCTGATGGGTTGGGGGGATTGATCTTGAGAGGAAGGGCAAATGATAGGAAGAGAGTTAGTGGGAAGATTAAGATTTTAATTAAGGTGAGTGGGATCCACATGACACACATGGAGTGAAGCTAGTGGTTAGAGGGGGTGCCACATGGCACAAATTTGAAGAGAATGAAGAGCAATGGAGTGTGCCACGTGGATACCAATTGCTATATAGTAGTAGTATAGATATAGATGAAGAGCAATAGTCACCTCCTTGGGCCGAGGAGGGGACTATTCCTCCTCGCTCTCACAAACACTTGGAATTATGGTTAAAAGATTAACCACCTCTTGTGGTTAATTTTTTTTTTTTAACCTTCTTTTAAAAATACCAAGGGTAGATGTGTGAACCCTAGGGTTGACTGAATCTTAACCACAGTTAATGAGAGAAAAAGGAGACATGTGTGGCCCCAAAAAAGGGGGACGAGACGGTAAGTCCCCTTGGCCCGAGTAGGTGACCATTTTCCATAGATGAAATAAAAATTTGAAAGAGAGAGCCGTGGGAGAAGGCAATTGAACAACCTCTTTCATCACAAACACCTCTCACGAAGGTGTCCTACTTGATTATCTCTCTTTCATTCTTTAAAAGACATCAAACTTATAAACACAAAGAAGGACAACCATCGAAGCAAGATGCATATCAGAGAAGAGAAGAGAACCCTATATCTCTCTACAGGTCAGCCATCACTGTGATCTCTCAATTAAATCTCACATCATCACCTTGGCCTTTTGCTTACCAGATTTCCTTCGCTGCTTCTCAATGGACATGACATGCTGTAAGTATTTTGATATAGCATGTTTTCTTGGTGTTTTTTTTCCTTCATGCGATCTGATTAAAGGTAACAATAATATTGTTTATAGATGGAACATCGAAACAATAGAGAAAGCAAACATTCCTTCTTAATATGCATGAGTGTAATGTAGATGCCCTCTGTTAAAAAATTTGTCCCAAACCCCATTAATTGTTTTCTCAATGGGGTTTGTATGAACGGTAATCAAAGAGGTATTGCAACCTATTGGTCTTTCTAGATTACATTTATTATTAAGATTATCTTTTAATTTTATATTTTCTCCAAACAGCTATTAATTTTTTTGGGTTTCTTCATTCCTTATTTTTGAAAGACTTTTCTTTAGGTTTTGTTTACTCAATAATTCAGGCCACACCATCTCATCTCTCTCTTTCTCACCCAACACGTGTAGGGATTGGCATACTCGGTTCTTCCTGATTTTAGTTGAGATTGACGAAAAAGACGAGGTTGGGTAAGAGGATAAGTACAATTTTTGTTTTTTGTTTTGGGGAACCCGGGGTGTCACCAAGTGGGAGGTCCTGGGTTCAATTTCTCACTCCCCCTTTGGGGCTAGCGGGAGGGCTAGCCCCGCACGGGTTTACCTGGACTTACCTAACAATTAAAGTAGCTAGATGGTTAGGTTCATCTCGAAAAAACATGGTTAGGTTACCTTAGGTCTGCATGTGTGCGTATTTAGATTATCTCTTTAACACCCCACCCCCCCCCCCCCCCCCCAAAATCTGTCACTCTAAATTTTTAATTTTGGGCCATTCAAGTAATGTCCAATAAATTAAACGGTACCTATCAGTCACATGCAACTGTAGGGGTAATAGCCAATTAATATCCTGTAAAGACATTTTAAGTTCATAGCCACAGATTAAATACAGAACTCCATTATATAAACTAAGCTACTTTTAATAGTAGGACATAAAAGAAATTCATTTTCTAATTATAATAAATAGAGATTTATTAGAATTATGTACTACTAATTATATATTATCTATTTAGTACATAAACTACTACTAATTATATATTTACAAATTATACTTTTTTTAATATACTCTAATTGGGTCATAAAACTATAAATAATAATAATAATAATTTTTTATTTAATTTAATTATATTTTAATTAATAAAAATTAATACGTGCAAAGCACGTGCACCTTTACTAGTATATATGCATATATATATTAGTAAAAGTGCACGTACAAGGCACGTATAATTTTTTCATTATTAAAATATAATTTAAAAAACACATATGATTTTTATTATATTTTCATTAGACGTCACGTTACTGTCTTTATACTAAATAATTTTTTTAATATAATATAATATTTATATAAATATAATTGAGTAATTAAATTTAATATTTCTTATATTAATTTAAATTTAATATTATTTACTGGTTGCATTTATAAATGTATTAAAAGCAAGGAATCATGAATAACAATCTTCTACTAATAAAAAACAATAATATTATAATTAAATATCTTAACATTATAATTATTTTCCATAGTTAGAATATTGGTGCTTTTGACTTCAAATTATATAAAAATATAAATAGAGAATCCTTATCCTTAAAAATAGTAAAATAGAAATTTAATACGTAATAGTGGATCTCATAAGTCCCACCTTAGATTAGTATAACCTTCTAATAATATAGTCATTTCCTATGAAAATAGCAAAATAGAAACTGATAATCTTGCCTTAACATCAAAATAAAAAGACTGCATATATACATATGTGTTGCAACAAAGAGAATTCATGGTTGTCTTCTTTTCTTGGTTGCTCTCCGGTGCAAATCCAGAATTTCTACAGTCCTTCTCATAAGGGTCGATCAATCGGGGTGTGAAGATTATAGGAAAATACTATTCATGGTCGTCTTCCTTAAAATATGGTAGAGTCCTAAACCAACTCTCCTTTCCCAGAGACTCTCTTTCTATAGAAATAGAATTCTTTCCTAAAATTTGGTAGATTCCTAAACTAACTCTCCCTAAGGATTCTTCCCTAATTAATATGGTAGAGTCCTAAACCAACTCTCTTTTAATAATGGATCTCATATAATATTAAATAGTGACTTCATTAAAGTTCGGTTATAGTATAAGTTATGTATGAAATAAATTAAGTTAAAAGGTATTTACGTCCAAATAAAGTTTTGCATACTCCTTTTACTTTTATATATATACTTGGATATTTATAGAATCGGATATCAATATTCAAATTTGTATCCAATTATAAACATATAATAAAATTACTATTTGAATTCATTCTAGATACCTATTTGGATTACTTATTACAGTAAATGAATTCAGATACGTACGAAGAATATCATCCTGTATCCATTGACACCCTCTAGATGTAGCGCTGTAGCTATTGGAAATGGTTTAATGGATCAGTAATGATGTAGATATATAATAATAATGTGGGACTGATGATTCTATAAATAATTTGATCGTATATACCATTATGCTACTTAGCTATACGAGATTCACAAGAAGTTTAATCTCTCTATCTCTCACATATATATATATATACTTAGCTATACGAGATTCACAAGAAGTTCAATTTCTCTATCTCTCTCTCATATATATATATACTAATGGGTGGCATGTGCGATGCATGTGAAAGCGAGAGGAAGGAGTTAATAGGAGTTAAAAGGGACACATGTTAACCTGCGGGTGCGATTGAATTTGCTAGTGGCACGTGCGATGCACGTGAGCGTGAGGGGAAGGAGTTAACCACAGTTAATAGGAGTTAAAAGGGACACATGTTAACCCGCGGGTGCGATTGAACTCTCCCCGAATTCAATCGCGATTGGCTGTGATTCTAAATAGATAGATGAGCAAGGGATAGTTTGGGAATTAAAGTAAAACATTAAATCAATGTTTTGTTTTTATTGAAGGGTAGTTTGGGAATTTCGGAAAATTCATCTATGCAAGGTTCTCACATTATAATAGTAAAGAAAAGATATATATATATATATATATATATATATATATATATATTATTATGAAAATTCATATATATATATTTATATATTATTATTATGAAAATTCATTTGTAGGATTTTAGGTTCATGGGTTTTTATGTGGACCAAAGGAGTGCCTTATATAACTCATCATGCATATACTACATGACATCAATAAATTTAGTGAACGAGGTAAAGTTCTATTTTTGTTTTTTGTTTGGTGAGCACTAACGATAGAGAGCAGAATGTTGGAAGGACCCCTCAACCATTTTCTGAATGAATCCACATAAAAATGAGAGATTTGTCCTCTATCTAAGATGTATCCCGACATTTTAAAAAACTATAATTGAGTTATCATTAACTCCTAGACCTAAGGTTATGGCTTATGTAAGTAGGGTTTTAACAACTTTATTAAAAAAGTTTTGCATCAACCCTAGCCCTTAGCATTACTGCTTACTTAATTAGTTATTATAATCTTGGTTTTAATTTTAATTTTTTGACTTGGTTCAAGTTGCACGATGAGAACGATTGAAGCCAACGAATCCCTCCCAGTGGCAGAGGGAGGATTCTCTTGCAGGGGCTAACAATGGGCTAAGTTCATGGGTCATCACATCTGTTTGTCACGCCTACTCCGCCCCTCTCCCAATTAGCTATACCCATTTCATTAGAATATTTTTTTTATTTAAAAATTTCATGGGGGCCTCAGTCCCCTGGCTCCCATGTGGCTCCGCCCTTGAGCTTGGGGTTACTGTCAACTCACATAAGTCTGTCACGCTAATTAACTGCCTATTATTAATTTATTTGTTTTCCAGGTTTCAGTTGCAAAAATAATCCAGTTGATAATCTGATCAGGGGTCTGGTTGAACATAAGATCCGATCCTTAATCATTGCTTTTTCCCACATAGTAAGGAATAGAAAAATTAATGTCCAACTTTCTCTAACTTTTACTTTTTAAGCCGCTAAAATAGCGAAACATCTCCACTTGTTAGCCCCATCTTGTGTCTATAGAAAAATTCGGAGTAAATGCAACTAACACTCCTCTAGAAAAAAATATTGGCGAGGGGGTATTTAGAAATGCAGATAAAACATATGATTATCTGAAAGAGATTAATTTTGAGTCAGGCGTTGATGCGGAGCTCCTTGTTTTACACTATAAATGTGATATTTTTGTAATTATTGATAAAGGCTGTTATAACACACCATAATTATACATTTACCACCGGATAGTGTAGAAAGAGGAGCTCCGCACAACGTGGTGATGCAGAGCTCCTCTTTATATTTAAATTGTGTCTGAAAATACGTTAAAACTAAATGGGTTTTAAGTGAAATCCCAAGTCACCGGCTAGAGTTTCTTACACAAGAGCCGATTCCATTGAGAAATTTAAGAGACCTAAGCTGTACGGTGCGGCGCGCGACAGACAAAACTCTGACCAGTCACCGTTGATATAACTGAGAGCATTTAATTCCAACCAACAAACATTGATAAGCACCAGCTCAGCCAAACACTCAAAAACTAAGAATAGCATCAATGAAAAGCTCACTTAAACGGTTAAACGTTCAAAGAAGACGTTACTGGGTTGTAGTTTTCCGCTTCAGAGATAAAGAGAAAAAAAATAGATTTCAAAGATTATTTGAAGACTTTCCATCTTTTAATTTATTGAAAAAACTCCCATCCATCAAAAAGTATAAGGGATTTAATCCAAGTCATTAGTTTTTTTTTTTTTAGGGGGGTTTGTACCGGGTTCCATTCCGGATAGGGTGGGAGTTTGTATATACTCTCCACCTACCTACTAACTGAACAAATACTAAAACCTAAGCGGTGTTGCGGACTAAATGTATATCTCGAACCAAAAAAAAAAATAAATAATCCAAGTCAATCTGGTACGAAGTTATTTGTTTAGACTTTCAAACGATTTGAAAGAAACTAATTAAATACATTTCTAACTCTCTTAAGCTTTCGTCATTTTAGTGCAATGACTATTAAATTTAGAGAAATGCTGACCAAACTTCCAAACTCCCATTGTGTTGCTACTTTCTTTTTTTGTTACAAGTTATATTGTTAGGCCGCAACACGATTAGTTAAGTATTTTGTTCTAGATTAATGGATTAATGCAGAGCATTTGAAGCTTTACGTAGGGTGAATATTATAACCATTGAACCTTTTGAGACTCAATCTTGAAACCTTAGCCCAAAGGGAGAGACACATTGGAATTGGGACAAGCCCATAGTGGAATTTTCCATGTTACCTTAACAATAGGTTCAAATCATAATTTTTTAAAACTCCATTTTCTTAATTTATTGAAAGAGTAGCAATGACAAGTGTCACTACTACAGTGAGAGTTTAGAAGTATACATCACTCTCTTGAAATTATAAATAAACAATTTAACAACATACATCTCGTTTTATTATGATTATTCTTTTTTGTTGCAAGACACCATTTATCCACAGTTAGTTGGTTAGAGGTGGTGAGTTTAGCCATAGGTAATCTACCTCTTACTGAGGTGTGCCCTTCATTTGAGGGAGGTCCAAGAGTATCATAGATGTAATATTCCTTGTACATATGAGTTACAATTGAATTTTTTTTTTTTTTGGTAGGCTCTAATAATTTATCTATCTATGTTAAGGGTTTGGAGGGTTCGTACTCATGATGGTGGGCGCTCAACAGCCAAACCAAGACTCGAACTTGAGTCACACCTCCACAAAGGGAGACATACACCCACTGGGACAGACCCATGCTGTTGAGTTAACGATTGAGGATTTGTTTATTGAGCTGGGTTCAGTTTTTCCATTTCCAAACCCATTTCTTCTAAACGAGGACTCAATTTCTTATTCTCTTCAACGGGCCTTGAAATTTGTCATATTTATAAACCTTTTTGAGAAAGGATAACGTGGGTCATATTCCATTTAAGTAAGTTTTGGCACTTTGGCAGCCCAACCTATTTCGTTCGATATGGAGTCCCAAGTGAGGCTTATTAATTTTGTTGGTCAACCTGATTTTATTTTATTGGATGTCGACGCACTTCTGGGCGGACCCATTTTTATTGGGAGTATGGCTTGTCATAGAGCCTGTATCACTGGAACATATTGCATAACGTGCTTTACCTTTAAAGCCCATACTAAGGCCGTGCGAGGTCCGATCCGTGCCGTTGGACCTAGTTTGGATGTGTAGGGCCCATTTTACATCTTTAGGGGCCTTCTTACGATTTTGCATGGGTGTGCATGGAATTTCTAGTAAATTCACCAAAATTTAGGGTTCTATAAATTCACTGTAAGGGTGTGTTGACAAGCCTTGGGTTGACATTTGCGCATCTCTTTAACTTGATGTGAGAAATTGATTTCAATTGCCGTCCCATATAAGATGTTTCATTATTTTGAATAACGTCCAAAATCACAAGGATTTGAGAGCCGCTACTTATTTAAATATTAGGAAAAATAAGATCCCCAAAATATTCAATGAAAAATAATATATTTCCATAAAAATATTTAGGTGAGAGATTCATTTGTGCTAAAAAAAAGATGTAAGCACCCTAAAACACTTGTTAAAATATTAGTTACATTCTACTTAAATCCGAATTAGACTAAGATGGGAACCATAATGAAAATTTGTTTTTAGTAAAAACTTATTATTGATATCATGCTAGAATAGGAAATATGCCAAAATAGTAACAAATCATAAGAGAAAACATGCTTAAAGCAGCATAAACAACATTTGTCCAAAAATATTGTCATGCTAATTTTGGGAATATAAACTATTTAAATAGTGACAAGTACAAAATAGTAACAAATAACATAAATAGAAACTAATCAAAATTCCTAACCTAGTGTTGAACATAGGGTACCTACATACCCATTTGTCTAGGAACAAGTCATGTAGCTCCAAAAGCATGCTAATTGATCAATTTATTTTTTAATTTTTATGTTTTTCTTTTTTGATGTTTTATACATTTTTGGAAATGGCTTAAATAGTTTGAGCTTGTGCAGGGATGGAGCATAGTGCAAGGCAAACTAAGTTAACCCTAAAGTTATAACTAAGCTAAAGAGGGATAAAAATATGTTATATAACCCTAGAAAAGTTACCTATTTTGGTTGATTAATTATGTTTGCAATGGTAAGATTGTTATCCTCGATGACGGAATCCAAAGATCTATGGAGTGCATCGATTATAGGATCATGGGAGGGTTATTCTAGGTAAACGCAATTGATCGATCTTTCCCACTTGCACCAATTTATCATCAGGACACTTAATTTAAATACTTTGTACTGGAGAGCTCATATACGGTTAAATGTCTTAGCCTTATACTCAAACCTTGCATACACAAGCATAAACATGTAGTCAATATGTGCATGTTTGGGCTTAAACCAAGAGCTATCTCAAAGGAGGGATAACCCTATCCCTATTCTACTAATTATTTAAGCCCGCTTTCCCATCTTTTTCTTAGATACAAGGATAACATTATGCATGCACCTTTTTTAGGAGATTGTGTGAGTTTTGTTTGTTATTTAGTAGATAGATTAACCTTACCCCATCTAATGTTTAGGTACATGGTCAACAAGACAAATATGTGAGTGCATAACCCTAGATTTTTACATGCGGCATATAAATTAACTATCAACCCATTTAATATTGACTCAGTGGGCACTCGATCTCCATAAATTAAGCAAGTGAGAGTAGACCCCTAGTTCACTCCCTCCATAGGATCACACATGTCGAGTTGATTCACCACTCTTCTCCTTGGAAACGAGATCGAATCACAGCCAATCACGATTGAATTCAAGGAGAGTTCAATTGCATCCACAAGTCAACATGTGTCCCTTTTAGCCCTTATTAATCATGATTAAGATTCACTAACCCTAAAGGTACAACAATATGACCCAGGTTTTTTTAAAAATATATTTCTTAAAAAATTTAACCCTAAGGTTAAGAAATTGTATTAATCAAGTTACTTTTTTCAAGGAAAGAATTTCTAAAAACTAAGGTCAATTCCCTATGTAGCCCGGAGGTCTCGAGTTTGATTCTGGCTCCCCTCATTAATGCTTGCATGGGGTGAGGGTATTCCTTGTGTAGCCCGTGGGACTAGTCTAAGCTTTTAAGGCTCAGGATATCCACGGTTATCAAAAAAAAAAAAGGTTAGATGATTGAATCTTAAGGCTTAGCGAATCTTAACCAAGGTTAATAGGGGTTAAAAGGGACACGTGTTGACTTGTGGGTACGATTGAACTCTCCTTAATGGCTTCGGATTAGCTTTGATGGATGCCTAAACGAAGGGACATATGACGTTTTAAACGGGAGAGTTATCAAATGGGGAGAAGTCAAAATCATGGAGAGAAAATGAAATGAATTCTCCCCCAAATTATCGTCAGGTGCCTCTTTATTTGTGGATGCCCGAACACTTGGCTCGGTCATCCACCAGAGCTAATCCGAAGCCCTCCATAATTCAATCGCGATTAACTGTGATTCAATCTCCTTGTAAACATGTTAAATCAGTTAATTAAAAAATAAAAAATTATATAAATAAAATATCAAAAAAATTCAACGATTTAGTCAATTCAGAAGTACTTTTTTTTTTTTGGTAATCAATTCCGAAGTACTTAAAGAGACCATAGGCTGCAAGGTACGACGCATGCTAGAGAAACTAGTGAGATGGCTGAGAACATTTATTTCTAAACTGTGACTACCGGAATTTTAAACCCCATTCTCAATCAGGATTGAACCCGAGGAAGAATAACGATAAATTGCAATTGGGTTGAGAGTTGCCACCTATCTAATTCTAAGGGAAATAAGTTCCTGAAATGTTTGGATAAGGCATAATCTGGAAGTCAGAGGTTAGGGTAAAGGATTCAGTTGATTTAGGCGAAGGTGTTAGGCACCCCTAAACTCCCATCCGGAGATGGTTACCTACTCCCTAAATTTGAATCAAAGTGGGAAAACCATAAGAGAAGCTTGAAATTTCATTTATATGCTAAGCATATATAGTATTAACAGTAATGAATGTAATGAGATGAACAAGATAGAAACGGAATAGAGATTCTATCATAGGGGAGCTGAACCCAATCAGGGTTGTCTACATATTCACTATCAGTGGAATCAAGCCATACGTAGTTCCAAAACGTGATTGATGGTTTGATTTAATTGATTTGATGGTTTGATTTGATGGGTTCGATTGTTTTTGCTGATTTGAGAGTGAAATGGCTTTTTAAGCTCGTGCTAAGGAGCGAATGGGCAGTTTAAGCTCTTGCCGGGGAGCCTGGGGATGGGTACCTGAATAGGGTTTTGAATCGAGGTTTGGACAAGGGTTCGACTAGGTAGGTAGGTTTAGGGCATTTAACTAGGGTTAAGCTAGGGTTTAGCTACTATTTAGCTAGGGTTTAACTAGGGTTAAGCTAAGGTTTACCTAGGGTTTAACTCGGGTTAAGCTGGGACTTAGCTGGATTTGAATCGGGATTTGGACAGAGGTTGAACTAGGCCAAGCTAGATTTGATCTAGGATTTGGGTAGGGGTTCAACTAAGCAAGGCTAGCAGTCTACCAAATTAAAAAAAACTACTTTTAAAAGTGATTAAAATAGTTTAAACTACTACAAGACAAAGCAAGACAGAGTTTTTTTAGAAAAATTACCTTCTGGGAAATTTGAAAAGATTTTTGAGAAGAGGTCCTGATATTCGACCCTTTGCAATCGACTTTCTCGAGAATCCAGACACTACAAGGAGTTTTGAAGAAGAAAAGGGAGAGTGGGGAGAGTGAATGAGTGAGAAATGAAGAAAGGAGGTGGGATATTTATAATTTTTCAAAATTGGGGGGGGGGCGCTACTTGAAGTAGCGTCCCTATGGATAAAATCCCCGAATAGTGAGGCGGTAGTGAACAGGAGGGTGGCAAAAGGGTGCCACATAGGGGGGCGCTACTTGAAGTAATGCTCCTACGCAAAAACCCAAAAAGGCCCGCCGACCTAGTGTTGATCGGTCAAAAAAGGGCCAAAAAACAAGCCCAACAAGAGGCGCTGCTTGAAGTAGCACCCCTAGCTAGTGGGGCAAAATAATTATTTTTTTTTCTCTTTGACTTTGACTCATCACGTGTCGCGCCCATAACGACCAAAACTCGATTTTCTATTTTAAGCCCGTTTTGATCTAAAAAATAGTCAAAATTGAACCAAAATTTTTGTACAAAGATTTCGGACAAAATGATATCTTTTGAACACTTTTTAGGGGTATTTTGGTCATTTTGCCCTCCAGGGGTAATTTGGTCATTTTTCACTGTTTTAAACCCGATTTGATCTCAAAAATAGCCGAAATTGAACCAAAAATTTTTAAAATTATTTTGAATAAATTGAAAACTTTTAGCATTTTTACAGGGGTATTGTGGTCATTTTTTACTTCAGGGGCATTTTGGTTATTTTTTACCTCAGGGGCGTTTCTGAAAATCGAAGCGTGGGAAAATAGGGTTTTAAAAGAGAGTTTTCAAAAGGGTTTCTAAAGGTGTGGAAATAGAAAAGAGGAATGCAAAATTGGGATGCTTATAGTTGCCCCTCTTTGTCGGAGGGTGCGGGCACATGAACGACAAAGGTTATAAGACCTCAATTTTTCGTGCAGGTGAACAAAACCTATGAATTTGAAGACAAAAGAGTTTTTTTTTTTTTTTTTAAAGTTAAATTATGCTTAGACTGCTTGCCACAAATAGGATCCTAGAGGACGGGATTGATGAGAGAACTTGTTTAGTTGTTGGGGGATAGAGAGAGGGAAGGGATGGTTCATACTTAGTGATGAAACATCCGAGATATGGGAGAGATAGTTCTTCGCCTCATTTCGGAGGAAAGAATGATGGAAAGGAGGAAGTAATAATTTATGCTCAGTGATGAAATCATGCTTCATTCAGGAGGGCGATAGTGATAGACTGGAAAATGGATGTTCATGCTCAATGACGAAACATCTGAGATAGGGAAAACATATTATGGAAGTGCGAATTTAGCCTCATCATAGGAGGGCTCAAAGCAGACTCTGAAAATGTGATATCATACGAGATGTACAAAGGGTGGCATAAGACTAGCTGTCAAAAAAAGATGACAGTGACATCAGATGAGATGTCAGAAGGAAAGCATCAAACAAGATGTTTAAAGGGTGACATTAGACAGGATGTCAAAAAGAATGCATCAGACGAGATGCATGGGGAGGATGCATCCAATGAGGTGCTCAAAAAAGGTGACATCAGACGAGATGTCATAGGAATACATCAGATGAGATGCACGGGGGGGATGAAGATGACAACAAATGAGATGCACAAGAAGGACATCAAGATATGGACATCAAGATATGTGGGTTTAACCTCATCCCAGGAGGGCTCAAAGCAAACTCTAGACATGCTGGATATGTTGCTTACGTCGGTTCAGGCAAGGAGTGCCTACGTCGGTACGAGCAAGGAGTGCCTACATCAGAACGGGCAAGGAGTGCCTGCGTCGGTTTGGGCAAGGAGTGCTTGCATCGGTTTGGGCAAGGAGTGCCTGCGTTGGCTCGGGCAAGGAGTGCCTGTGTCGGTTCGGGCAAGGAGTGCCTGCTTTGGTACGGGAAAGGAGTGTAGATAGGTACGTGAGTGCATGTGTATAGTGCGACTAACTGTGTGAATGTGCATGCATAGTGCAGCCAAGTGTGTGAGGGTGTGTACAGTGCAGTTAACTGCACTTTTGATTGTGAAGTGTGTATGCAAAGCTACCTATGTAGGTGTACGAGCAGTGGATACCTATGTACAGGTGTTTGATGTGTCTATTATGCAAGGAGATGAGATATGAGATGCATGATGATACAGATGAGATGGTATGATAATGCAGGGAGCAGAGAGATAACTCGTTAATTGAAGCTCTGATTTCGCACTTGCCCCTGGCTAGCAGTTTATGTGCTTGTTTTCTTTGCTGCTCTTTGGAGAACTGTTGAAAGGAGATTGATCTTTGACCAAGCCCTGAGACATAAACTGAGACTCTATGACTCTTGAATACGACTTGCTTTCTAAAATTTTGAGTTTTGAAAACAATTTTTGAAAATTTTGAATTCAAGGTTTGGAAAAAAGGAGGATGCTTTCTTTGCTGGCTAGTTTATGAAAAGGCCTGCCCTGGCTGGAGTTTGTGGATCTCTTGCCCCTCTAGGGCAGGATATAGTAATGAGCAATCTTAACCTTTTGAGTCATTGCGAAGGGAGATAGTCACTCAGTTTTGACCTTATTGTATGTTGAATCAGGTCTTGCTTGGAGCTAAGGGCATTGGATCACTATGACATTGAGCTTCTTCAATCTAAGCTTGCAGAGATGAGTTGTTGGGGAGTCAAAGTTATCTTTTGCCGATCTTCTGTCGTCGAACCAGAATTCAACTTTTTCCTTTTTTACCCTTGGAATGACCAAGTCATGAGATCGCATAGTTTTTGCGCAATGAGGCCGTTTCAGGTTTTCACTCATGACTGCGAAGTTGATAATTTATTCCCTCTTTTGCCCCTAGTAGCAATAATAGAGCTGAGCTCCCTTTATTTTTGTACCTCAGTGCCATTTCTGGTTTTCATTGGGCCTGTGACTTTTGAGTTGAGTTGAGATGTCTTCTCCCGTCATTACCTTGATGGATTTGATATGTTGTTTTCGGATGCTTGCTTGTACTCTTAGTCTCAGAGGGATTTGGGAGGACTTAAGATAGGATAAAACGTAGGCTTAGGGGTCGAGGTTTTGGGAACACCCTTTCTTTTTTTGAGCTTTGCTTGAGCACCTCTTTTAAGCTTTTGCTTTTTTTTTTGAGCTTTGCTCTTTTTTTTTTCTTTGATCTTCTTTTCTTTTATGCTTTGATTTTTCTTTTGTTTTTTGATTTTTGAAGAGGCTAATGTGGTCGAATTTGATTAATTTGACGGCACCTTATTTTCAGGCTGCCTACATACCCTTTTTAGGATCAGGTCATGTCGTAGTTCAAGCTCTCATGCTTACAAAGAAACTTTTGATAGGGGTGTCCCGATAAATGTGTTTTAAGAAAGAAAGGTTGTTGGGCTCGAAGGGTGAACTAGCGGATTTTGTTGATATAAACGTGATTGGATACGACTAGGGAGAAATGGTGTGCCAAACATGGCCTCCTTTCATTCCTACAATGATTGAGAGTACAGACAGTTTCATGACAAGATCTTAAGCATAGCATCTTTTGACTCGATCATTATTGACTGGCTCTATGAGGTCTTCATTCTCCATACGGCTCCATTGACGAATACTCTAGGAAAATCTGTTTCCAACCATATGGGTCTTCGACGATGGACTGATCTTTCCCTCGGCGTGATGAGTAGTTGACGTTTCCATGACTATATGGTTATTCTTGGTCAACATCTTTTGATATAACCTCTCTTGATAAAAGGTACTGCTCTTGTCTTGATTGTTGCCCAGATAATGAACCTTAGAAGGGGGGGGGGGTGAATAGGGTTTATGGCAATTTAAAATTTAAGCTAAGTGATTTTTGCGGAATTAAGACTACTACTACTAAAATAAATAGATAGAGAGAGAGAGTCAAAGATACCAGACACAAGATGTGTTATCGGGGTTCAGCAACTTGCCTACGTCCCTGCCTTTATGCTTCCTGCTTTAAGGATTTTCCACGATTCCAATAATCGCACTCTTCTTTACGGACAGAGAGCAAGCCTTTACAATCCTTTTGTAGGCTCAGGAATAACCTTGACAATATTTTTAGTACGCTAAGGAATAACTCCTTCAAGAGAAACTATCTCTTGGGTACAAGAAGACACTCTTCTCAAATGGTGCAAGAATCTCTGATTTTTGACTTTCAGCTTTTACAGAAATTGAGTAGATTTAAAATCTGAATATGAAAGCTCCTAACTGAGCTAGATAAGAATGGAAAAAAAAGCTTACAATCACTCAAGATTGATTGGAACTGATTGCTCAAAGGATGAGGGATTGAGATTTAAGATATTTAATGCAAAAATAGAGTATTGATTGTTTGAAGGTTGTAAGTGATTTATGAATGATAGAACAGTGTTTTGAATGCTTGGGAATACTTATTTTGTTCATAAATCATCTCTATTTATAGTTGAGCAATCAATATAGCTGTTAGAGGGGTCACATTTAATGAGGACTAGCCGCTTAAAACTAGCCGTTACACGATTTTCCCACAGGCACTCATCGACGAGTGAGTGAAAATCAGGCTTGAGTCGTCGACGAGTGGGAACAGAAGCTATTGCATCATTTCTGTTCTTTCATTCGTCGATGAATCTCTTGCACTCGTCGACGAGTCTACTAAATGTTTTTCAGTAAACTCATCATAATGAGACCAATTTGATGGGAATTGTGCTTGGACCCTTAGGTATTCAAAATAACATTATTTTAATCATTTTTAGGGCCTTAGATTGATGTCCAAGTTATACTAAGTCTCCTAGGGTCTATCAGGTAAACTTTGAGCAATCTTTTCCAATGTCTCGAGGACTTTTTACAAGGTCCTAGACATTCTTTAACTAAGACACTAGTCTTCATTAAGTGATGATCTTCTTTCTTAATTTTTTTGGGGCTTCACTCTTGATGGATTTTCATGCATTGTCTTGAGCTTTTGAAGCTTTTTCCTTTGAAGGATTGGTACTTGAACTTTTATCTTGATGACCTTATATGGTTGAACTCTTCAATTGTTCATGACTTTGAAAGATAATCTTAATATTCTTTTTTTCTCTGAAATTTCATATTCTAAATGGAAGAATTAGTATCATAAAGTTCATTCCATTATTGTGTTATCATCAAAACCATTTAGAGTACTTAGAGTTGTAACCTTGAGGCTAACAATTTACCCCTTTTTGATGATGACATAATAATGATATATTCTTAAAATTTTTGAGGATAGCTCCCCCTCAATATGTGCATTATATTGATAAAATTTCAGATCATTATGAAGTTTAGAGCATTTGCTAAGATCATTCAAGAATCAGTCAAAAGTATTTAGTTTTAAACAATGGAATCGAGAGAACTTCCATAAACATGATTTTTAGTTATAATTGTTTAAACACACAAGTATGAACCAAGAGAAGTTCCACAAAGAAGGTATATGTTTTAATAACATTTCTTAACTGAAATTTGGAACCAAGAGAAGTTCCACAAAGAAGATGGATCTCAATCATTATTATTCACACTTATAGTATTCACATTTTATCCCCCTTGTCATCATCAAAAAAATATAAAAGGGAAAACAAATAGATAACTTATGATTGAGAAAAAAAATGGAATGTCATATATATCAAAAAGAGTACATGAAAGAGTAGTCATTACATCTAACCAAAAAGAAACATAAAAAGTCACATAAACAATAAAAAAAGAAGTCTTCATCAAATCTTCTGCCTTTTGATTGGTTTGTCAGGCTTGGAAGTTGGCTTTTTGGGCTTGAAGGCTTTGGCTATGTCCTCAGAGGAGTCAGAGGAATCTGAGGAAGAAATCACAGCTGGATGGTCTTGAGTAGTCTTTTCAGCCTTAGTTTGAGGTTGAACTTGAGGTTGCTCACTTGGGGGTTGTTGATCTTGAGGGACTTGAGAAGAAGAAGGAATGTCCACATCATTAGGAATTGGCACAAGTTAAAGCTTCTTCTTGATGAGGATCATCTTAGATACAAGCTGATCTACTTTGGCAGCCATCTCACCAACCACTGGGGCCTGGGAGTTCAACAATCCAGCCATGTTCTAAAGATACTTGGCTTGAACATTAACAACATTACCCACACTGGTCATGTCATCACTTAGTTTATCACTAACCACATTGGCCTCAAATGCCTTCCTCTCTATCTGTGAGATGATAAAATCTACTCTATTCTTAACAATCTCACTAGATATCTGCAACTTTGTAAACTTAGGCTTAAGCACTACCTCTCTAGTCTTCATCTCAGATTGAATCAAATCCATCTAGGTATCTAGTGAGGATAGCCTCTCTCTGGTCTTTGCCTGGAACTACAGTTGGCTCTGCCTCATCTCAAGCTGAAATTGCTCAATGCTTAAAGCCATGGAAGAAATTTGGATTGCCATCACACTCATCTGCTCATCTGAAACTGGAGCAGGTCTGGGAGGAGATACAAAATGCTGCTCTGGCTCATGATCTAAATGCTGTCTATGAGATGACTTAGGAATATCCACATGAATCATAATGTCTCCCTAGTCAGGCTCAGCCTCAACCTTAGTCTCTACAGCTGGCTCATGAACAAGCTCTGCACTCTCTAGCTGCTCAGCTGGCTTAGATATGGGAGAAGAGGGAAGGATGGGAGAATGGACATGAAAAGAAGAGTGGGTAGGAACTAGAGTAGAAGGGAGTAGGATTAATGAAATCCTAGCCACATCAATACATATGAAATCCCGGCCACCACCTCTAGGGATAATATCATATGTAATGATGTGGTGTGAAAGCCTAGCATCAAGGGTTAGGTCCTTGAGCTTAGGAGGGACAAGGCTAGTGATGTCTTTGTTGACACACATCACTTTCAATGCTTCTATCACATTGAATCCCTCATGGGATACCCATTGATTAATGGAGTATTCCTAGAAATTCCCATTAGGCAATTTAAGAATGGTTCTTAGGTCAGCTAGATCAAAGGTCATGAGTTTGCCATGGGCATATGAGGTGAACTTTTGAGTAGTTTTGTCAAAGACAAGGTGAGAATAAAATTGCTTGATAAGGTCAGGATACATAGGCTCATGCAATTCTAGGAACCTATGCCATCTAAGACTTTTGAATTTGGAGGCAATGATATCAAGACCAATATCCTTAAATAAGTCAAAGTCAAGAATTTTACCCAAAACTGGTTTCCTTTTGATGAAGAACCTGGTATAGTTCTCTTGCGCTGCCTGGGTCTTGAACAAGTTGGGAATTGCTTCTTGGGAAGGCTCTATGGCTTTGCTCTTTGAAGTCTCTCCTATTTTCTTCTTTTCTTTCTCGGCTGTTGAGGGCTTCTTCTTTGGCATAGATGGAATTTTCATCCGAGGAGCCATTGGAATAGAGAGAGATGATGGAAATGGTTTAAGGAAGAGATTTGAAGAAGAAAGAAGGGAGTTTGGAGTTTTGAGAATGCAAGGGAAAGGATATTTGAATGAGTGAATAGTTAAAAAATTAGGGATTTTAGGTTTATTTTTTATAGATCTGAGGGCACTCGTCGACGAGTAGGTCTGACTCGTCCCCGAGTGGCTTAAAATCAGCTACTGGAATGCCCACTTGTAGACAAGTACAATCCTGTACTCTGACTCGTCAATGAGTCAATGCACAGAATTTCAAATTTTGCAAATTTCAACTTCTGGATTGATTCCTTAAGCCCTTAAACTTATTCATTAATGATTATAAGATATTTTAAGACATTAAAAACCACAATTCATGTTAGCAATCATACTAATCTCAATTCAATCATCAACATACATCAATATGAAGTATTTTTAACCAAAATTTATCAGATTTTTAACTTAGGCAAATATTTCATTGTATGTCACCAAGTGTGGCCATACCTAATTCTCTTCTTAATGAACTAAATCTTTCATAAGGGAGAGGTTTGGTAAATATGTCTGCAAGTTGGTTGTTTGTTTTAATAAATTTCAACATTACATCCCATTTTGAACACGATCCCTTATGAAATGATATCTAATTTCAATATATTTGGTTCTTAAATGTTGAATTGGATTATTTGTTATACATATAGCACTTGTATTATCACATTTAATTAGAATTTTATCGTAAAACAATTTGAAGTCCTCTAATTGTTGTTTCATGTATAATGTTCGAGCACAACAACTCTCAGCTGCTATATACTCAGCTTCAGTTGTTGATAGAGCTACAGAGTTTTGTTTCTTACATGACTATGAAACTAATGAGTGTCCTAAGAAGTGACAAGTGCCACTAGTTCTTTTCCGATCAACTTTGCATCTAGCAAAGTTAGGATCGGAATAGCTAACTAGTTCTAGTGATTTGTTCTTAGGGTACCATAGTCATAGTTCAATTGTTCTAATTAAATATCTGAAAATTCTTTTTATGACAGTCATATGTGATTCTTCAAGATTAGCTTGAAATCTAGCACATATGCACACACACAACATAATATCAGGTTTACTAGCAGTTAAATACAATAAACTACTAATCATACCTCAATATTTTTTTCTTCCACACAAATGCCATTTTAATCTTTATCCAATTTTGTGGATTGACTCATGGGAGTATCAGTTTCCTTTAAATTGTCCATCCCAAATTTCTTGAGCAACTCTCTAGTGTACTTAGCTTGATTGATGAAGGTGTCTTCCTTTATTTGCTTAATTTGAAGTCCAAGGAAGTTCAACTCTCCCATCATGCTCATCTCAAATTCATCTTGCATGCATTTAGCAAATTATTGACAAAGGTATTCATTAGTAGATCCCAAAGTAATGTCATCAACATAGATTTGTAGTAAAAGCATATCATCATTTTTGGACTTTATAAATAAAGTAGTATCTATTTTTCCTTTAATGAACTCATTTTCAAGTAGGAAGTCACTTAGTCTATCATACCATAAAGAACTTTAGTGAGTTTAAATACATGATTAGGCATTTTATAATTTTCAAAACAAGGAGATTGTTCAATATAAACTTCCTTTGAAATAAATTCACTTACGAAAACACTTTTAACATCCATTTGATAAAGTTTAAAGTCTTTAAAGCTAGCATATGCAAGCAATATTCTAATAGCTTCAAGTCTAGCAACAAGGGTAAAGGTTTCTTCATAATCAATTCCTCTTCTTGGTTGTATCCTTGAGCTACTAGTTTAGCTTTATTTTTAACAATGTTTCCAATTTCATCATTTTTATTTCTAAAAATTCATTTAGTACCAATGATAGATTTGCTTTTAGGTCTAGACATTAAATCTCATATTTGATTTATTTCAAATTTATTTAACTCTTCTTACATAGCAATTCCCTATGATTCATCATTAATTGCTTCAAGGGCATTTTTAGGTTCAATTTGAGATAGGAATGTAAGGTTATTACAAATATTTCTTCCTTTTCTTAGCCCTTGTTCCATATTACCAAAAATTTGATCTTTAGGATGATCCTTAATTAATCTTCATGCCTTAGGAAGTTGAATTTCATTTTCTTCATTTTCATCTAAGTTTTTATCATCATTATCATTATCATGATTATCATTTTTATTTATTTCCAAATTAACAATGTTTTTAGAAATTATTTTAATGTTGTCATTTTGAATCTCATCATCAATTTTATTGATTTCAAAATGATTAGATTCATCAAAGATAACATGCATTGATTCTTCAACTATTAGAGAAGTTTTATTAAATATCGTATAAGTTTTGCTAATTGAAGAATAACCAAGGAAGATTCCTTCACTAGATTTTGGTTCAAATTTCTTTAGGTTATGTTTCTTATTTAGAATAAAATATTTGCATTCAAATACTTTAAAATAACCAATATTTGGTGATCTTCCATGCCAAAGCTCATAAGGGGTTTTATTTAATTTGTTTCTAATTACAACCTATTTATCACATAGCAAGATGTATTAATGGCCTCAGCCCAAAAATAATTAGGTAATTTATGTTCATTTAACATAATTCTACCAATTTTTTGTAATGACCTATTCTTTCTTTCAACTACTCCATTTTGTTGAGGAGTTTTAGGAGCAAAGAAGTTATAGTTTAAACCATTATCTTTACAAAAAGATTCAAGTTCTTTATTCTTGAACTCTCTACCTCTATCACTTCTAATATAATTAATTGAGTAGCTTTTTTCATTTTTAACTCTTTTACAGAATTTTTCAAACAATTCATGCACTTCACTTTTATGAGATAGAAATAATACCCATGTGAATCTAGAATAGTCATCAACAATAACAAATGCATAGAGTTTGTCACCTAAGTTAGCAACAACATTAGGTTCAAATAAATCCATATGCAATAATTCTAGTGACATAGAGATTGATAATTCTACTTTCTTTTTGAATGATGATTTTATTTGTTTTCCTAGTTGGCAAGCATCACAAATTTTGTCTTTTGAGAATTTAGTTCATCAAAATCAATAGTATAAACATTTTCATGTCTATGAGCAATGAACAAAGTATTAATGTTATCTTTGTCTTTAATGATGCAAATATTAGATTTAAAAGATACATTTAGTCCTTTATCACACAATTGACTAATATTGATTAAGTTATGTTTAAGACCATCAACTAACAAGACATTTCAGTAAAAATAGTAGAATTCTTACCAACATTACCTATACCGATGATCTTCCCTTTCACATTGTCCCCGAAGGTCACATGCCCTCCATCTTTTGGAGTAATTGAGATGAATAACTCTTTGTTCCCAGACATGTGCCTAGAGCATCCACTAGCCAAGAACCATCTTGACTTGGAGGAGTTAGATTTCAAACATTCCTCTTTATTTTCAAGAGCCATTAGGCAAAGGTTGGTGACCTCTTCATCACTGGAGCTTCCATCCGACCCACTTTCTTCTGAGTCGTCCCATGTTACCTTCATAGCCTTTTTCTTGAACCTTTGGCCTTTCTTTAGTTGAGGACACTCGATCTTGTTGTGTCCAGGTTTCTTACACTCATAGCAAATGATTTGCTCTTTCTTACTTGATCTCCTTTAGTAATTTCTTTGGAGAATTCTCTTTTATAAGGACTCTTCTTGAAGTTCTTCTTGTGCTTCAAGAACTTCTTAAATTTCCTTAACATTAAGGCAATGTCATTATCTTCATTATTTTCTTCTTCCTCACTTTCTTAAGTAGTCTTCAGGGCAAGTCCCTTATTTGTTTTTGGCTCATCTTCTTGATCCTTCAATATGACCTCATGTGTCATGAGAGATCCAAGAAGCTCATCTATTAGAAGCTTGTTCAAATCCTTAGCTTCTTGAATAACAGTGACTTTGGGACCCCAACTTTTTGGGAGTGAGTGAAGAACTTTCCTTGCATTTTCTGCATTAGAATACACTTTACCAAGAGATTTTAGACCATTCAAAATATTAGTAAACCGAGTAAACATATCCCCTATAGATTCATCCTTTTCCATTTTGAAGAGTTTATACTTATGAACTAACATGCTTATCTTTTCTTCTTTTACTTGATTTGTGCATTCATATATGACTTGAAATTAGTCCCATATTTCTTTGGCAGAATCACATCCAGAGATTCTATTAAACTCTTGTGGACTTAGATCACAATACAAATTACTAATTGCCTTAGCATTTGTTTGGATGAGTTTAATATCAGCCTCATTCCACTCTTCCTCAATTTTAAGGATTCTAATATCATCAACTATTTTTTAGGGTAGATGAGTTTCTTTGACAATGACTTTCCGGCAGTCATAATCAAGAGCTTGGATGTAAACTATCATCCTGGTTTTTCAATAATTGTAGTTTTCTCCATTGAACAATGAAGCACGGGTGGTCGATTGGCTCTCTCCTAAGGTAGTAGCAAATATGTTTGTCATATGGGATCTTTAACTCACGATGGTTAAATCTAAAATAGAGCCTTAAGCTCTGATACCAATTGTTGCCCAGATAATGGACCCTAGAGGGGGGGGGGGGTGAATAGGGTTTATGGCAATTTAAATTTTAAGCTAAGTGATTTTTACGGAATTAAAAATTAATCACTATTAGCACCAATAATTAATCAGAAATAAATAGATAGAGAGAGATTCAGAGATACCAGACACAAAATGTGTTATCGGGGTTCAGCAACTTGCCTACGTCCCTGCCTTTAAGCTTCCTACTTCAAGGATTTTCTATGATTCCAATAATAACACTCTTCTTTACGGGTTAGAGAGCAAGCATTTACAATCATTTTGCAAGCTCAGGAATAACCTTTACAATCCTTTTAGTAGGCTAAGGAATAACCTCTTCAAGAGAAACTATCTCTTGGGTACAAGAAGACACTCTTCTCAAATGGTGCAAGAATCCCTGATTCTTGATTTTCAGCTCTTATAGAAATTGATTGGATTTAAAATCCGAATATGAAAGCTCCTACCTGAGCTAGATAAGAATGGAAAACAAAGCTTACAATCACTCAAGATTGATTGGAATTGAATGCTCAAAGGATGAGGGATTTAGATTTAAGATATTTAATGCAAAACAGAGTATTGATTGTTTGAACGTTGTGAATGATAGAAGAGTGTTTTGAATGCTTGAGAATACTTAATTTGTTCATAAATCATCTCCATTTATAGTTGAACAATCAATATGGCCGTTAGGGGTCACATTTAATGCGGACTAGCCATTTAAAACTAGCCGTTACACGATTTTCCCGTAGACACTTGTCGACGAGTGAGTGAAAATCAGGCTTGAGTCGTCAATGAGTAGGAAGAGAAACTATTGCATCATTTCTGTTCTTTCATTCGTCGACGAGTTTCTTGCACTCGTCGACGAGTCTACTGAATTTTTTTTAGTAAACTCATCATAATGAGACCAATTTGATGGGAATTGTGCTTAGACCCTTAGGCATTCAAAATAACATTATTTTAATCATTTTTAGGGCCTTAGATTGATGTCCAAATTATACAAAGTCTCCTAGGGTCTATCTAGGTAAACTTTGATCAATCTTTTCCAATGTCTTGAGGACTTTTTACAAGGTCCTAGACATTCTTTAACTAAGACACTAGTTTTCATTGAGTGATGATCTTCTTTCATAATTTTTTTGGGGCTTCACTCTTGGTGGATCTTCATGCATTGTCTTTAGCTTTTGAAGCTTTTTCCTTTGAAGGATTGGTACTTGAACTTTTACCTTGATGACCTTATATGGTTGAACTCTTCAATTGTTCATGACTTTGAAAGATAATTTTAATATTCTTTTTTTCTTTGAAATTTCACATTCTAAATGAAAGAATTAGTATCATAAAGTTCATTCTATTATTGTGTTATCATTAAAACTATTAAGGGTACTTAGAGTTGTAACCTTGAGGCTAACATTGATAACGATGATTGTTCTGTATTTCTCGAATGATTTGTAATTTAGAATCTTGATAATGGTCTGATAGGCTTTCTTGAAGACATCTTTGATTTACCCTCTGCCCCTAGCATAGCAAGGTTCCAATTTTTGCATACTTAGAGTCATTACCGAGTTGATTTCTTTAGCAGTGTTTCTTTTCTTGGCTTTCTGCCCCAATGATGCTTCATCCCCAGTGGCTGTCAGAATGGCACAGGCATGGCTGGTTGGATCGGTTTGGCGGGTTGGATGTGGTTGGATTGCTTATTATGTGGTTACATGGGGACATCAAGGATATTGGTGTTTTCGGGAGCAAATTCAATATTTCCTTGCTTGAGCATATCTTGAATTTTATGTTGCAAAGCTAGACAATTGTTGGTTTAAGTGACTTGGGCCCTGATGGTAGTCACAGTGCTGATCCATGCGAAAATAATGCGGTACTTGGTTAGGTATAAGGACTGACTCTGGGTGTTCAACTAGCCTTTTCCGTTTGAGGAAGGGAATGAGCAGACTAAGTGAATAGGGGAGACGGGTAAATTGCCTAAGTGGCCTGCATTGCTGCCTTTGGGCTTGGGCTTGATACTGGGCTTGAGCTGGCTGTTGAACTTGCTGCTGACCATGGGCTTGTGGTGCTAGTGCCCCAAGATTAGGAACTCAGACTGGTGCTACAGGTGTCACCATTTAGACATCTGTTTCTCTCTTCTTGAGATCACGTCTCCCTTTGGATCTATTATTGTTATTGCTTTCAGGTTGTGCTGAGTCTTGGTACAGTGTGGAATGTATGGACCCCGACCGGATGGATGCTTCAATACGGGCCCTACTTTGGGCTACTATTACAAAATTTGAGGTCTGAACTACAGCAAGCAAGATAGAATAGGGCTGCTTTAGAGTTTTGAGAAATGTGTCTATCAGCTTGTCGTCAGGTAAGGAAACTCTCATTCTGGTGGCCATCTCCCTCCATCGGGCTGCATACTCGATGAATGACTCATTAAGTGTTTTGACCATGAGCTCAAGGTTACCCTTCTGTGGCAGGAGCTCCATATTAAAAGAGTAATGTTCAATGAATGCAGCTGTCAGGTCCTTCCATGTCTTGATCCTTTCTAAATCCAGTGACTTGAACCATCTCAAAGCCGAACCGATCAAACTCTTCTGAAAGCATTAGACTAGTAGTGTAGGGTTTCCATTGTGGCCAAGCATATCTCTGTAGTAGATCCTAGGTGAGTACGAGGACACTCCTTACCATCGTATTTCTTAAAGGCTGGTACTTTGAATTTTTCAGACACTGCTACCTCGGTATAGAAGGTCAAATCTGAGAAATCATTCCCCTGAGCTGCTTTCCCCTTTTGTATCTGCTTGAGCTATTCTTGAACTTTTTCCATTTGCTCTTGTTGATTCTTTATGAATCGTGCTATCTCTAGGGTGAGCGAATTTGGTTGATCTGTAAACGGCGGAGTTTTGTTTACTTCATCAGTAGGTTGGTCATATTCTTCAACCAATGGAGGTCCTGGTTGAAGAATGGGACGGTTAGATGTCTATGCCATGGTAAGACTCTTTAGGGATTCAAAGATTGCAGTGAATGAGCCCTTGATTTCATGAATTTCGCATGCATTAACCAAAGGTTGCGTGGTGGACATATCAGCTGGTGCTTCTTCGTGCTCCATCTCTGAGAGTGCTAGTGGTAAATCTTTGGGGTACTCTTTTTCTTGCTCTACTTGTGCAAGAGCAAGTGCTTTAGTCATAGAATGAGTAAATCTCCGACTCATGGATGTACTACAATTGGAGATGAAATGAATGAGGTAGATGATGACAAGAATTGACTTATATGATGATGATGATGTTTAATAGAATGTAGATGATGATATGAACAAGATGAATTGAATTATTTTTGAACTTGAACCTTATGAATTGAATCATTTATAAATTTTGAATTGAATTGAAAAGAATCATTTCTGAAATGAATTAAAATGACTGAGTTATGATACTCAGACAAGGGTGAGTCAACTCAACGTGTGTGACTCAATGAGATGAGTGGATAGGGATCCATTTCATTGATTTGGGTTATAGGGATCCAGAACCCGTTGGGTTAAGATCAAAATAAATCAATGGCTTATGATTCATTTAGAGTCTAGGTTTTTAGACCTCACACGATGTTGGCTAAAGAATGGATTAGGGTTAGAACTATCTAGCAATCAAGGCTCATACAAAGCTCCGAAAAGGTTGGGTATAGGGATACAATTATCTCTATACCAGAACAAAGATGCAGGAGCGGCTTAAACTAAGAACAAAATAGGGATAAGGTTATCCCTCCTGATGGATAGTTCTTGGTTTATGACCAAATAGAGATTCCTCGTCTATATGATTATACTGGTGTATGCAGGGTCTTGACTATAAGGTTGAGGAACACTTGACCGTATATGCGACTCCCTGGTATAGATAATATCTAAAAATGGACGATTGGTGCAAGTATGAAAGACTAGTTGCATTTAGTGGGGACAACCATCCTTCGGTCTACAATCAGTACTTTTCACAGATCTTTGGGCTCCATCGTCGGGGATAAACATCCCTCGATTGTAAGCTTACAGGATTCAAACTAGATAGGTGATGAATTTTTATTTTATCATGAAATGGCATTAATTAAAATCAGATATGAATAAAAAAAATGGAATCCTAGGCATATTACTAAGTTCGTAAACAAATGTCTGAGGTTCAAATAATAATGACAGAAGTATTAACAGCATATATATGAAATTGAAAGCTTCTAATGTGGTTTTTTGTATCTGGTTCAGACTTAGGTTTTGGCTAGAAGGTCTCCAATAGAGTCGTCAGTTGTGAGGATTGGTATTTTAACCCTCATTCTCGATCATGATTGAACACGAGGAGGAATAACGATAAATTGCAGTTGGGTTGAGAGTCGCCACCTATCTAATTATGAGAGAAATAGCTTCCTGAAATGTTTGGATAATGCATGGTCTGGATGTCAGAGGTCAGGGTAAGGTCTTCAATTGAGTTAGAGGAAGGTGTTAGGCACCCCTAAACTTCCATTCAGAGATGGTTACCTATTCCCTAAGTTTGAATCAAAGTGGGGAAACCATAAAAGAAGCTTGAAATTTCATTTATATGCTAAGGAGATATAATATTAACAATAATGAATGTAATGAGATGGAGTAGAAACTGAATAGGGATTCTATCCTAGGGGAGCTGAACCCAATCAGGGTTGCCTACGTATCCACTATCAGTGGAATCAAGCCACACGTAGTTCCAAAAGGTGATTGATGGTTTGATTTAATTGATTCGATGGTTTGATTTGATGGGTAGGTTCGATTGTTTGATTTGATGGGTTCCTTTGTTTTCACTGATTTGGGAGTGAAATGACCTTTTAAGCTCATGTTGAAGAGCGAATGAGCAATTTAACCTCTTGCCAGGGAGCCTGGGGATGGGTACCTGAACAGGGTTTTGAACCTAGGTTTGGACAAGGGTTCGACTAGGTAGGCAGGTTTTAGGGGATTTAACTAGGGTTTAGCTAGTGTTTAGCTAGGGTTTAACTAGGGTTAAGCTGGGACTTAACTGGATTTGAACCGGGATTTGGACAGAGGTTTGACTAGGCTAGGCTAGATTTGATCTGAGATTTGGACAGGGGTTTGACTAAGCAAGGCTAGCAGTCTACCAAATTAAAAAAATTACTTTTAAAAGTGATTAAAATAGTTTAAACTACTAAAAGACGAAGAAAGACAAAGTTATTTTTTAGAAAAGTTACCTTCAAGGAAATCTGAAAAGATTTCTGAGAAGAGGCCTCGAGAATTGACCATTCGCAATCGACTTTCTTGGGAATCCAAACGCTACGAGGAGTTTTGAAGAAGAAAAGGGAGAGAGAGGAGAGTGAATGAGTCAGAAATGAAGGTAAGGGGGTGGGGTATTTATAGTTTTTCAAAACAGGGGGGTGTTACTTGAAGCAGCACCCTTATGGATAAAATCCCTGAATAGTGAGGCGGTAGTGAACAGGAGGGCGGCAAAAGGGTGCCTCATAGGGGGGCGCTACTTCAATGATGAAACCCAAAAAGGCCCGCCGACGTGGTGTTGACCAGTCAAAAGGGCCCAAAAAACAAGCCCAACAAGGGGCGTTGCTTGAAGTAGCGCCCTTAGTTATAGGGGCAAATTAATTAATTTTTTTTTTCTCTTTGACTCGCCACGTGTCACGCCTATAACGACCAAAACTCGATTTTCTATTTTAAGTCCGTTTTGTTCCCGAAAATTATCAAAATTGAACAAAAAATTTTGTAAAATTATTTCAGACAAAATGATACCTTTTGAATACTTTTTTAGGGGTATTTTGGTCATTTTGCACTCCAGGGATAATTTGGCTATTTTTCACTATTTTAAGCCCGATTTGATCTAAAAAATAGCCAAAATTGAACCAAAAATTTGTAAAATTATGTTGAGTAAAATGACAACTTTTAGCATTTTTATAGGGGTATTTTGATCATTTTTACCTCAAGGGCATTTTGGTCATTTTTTACCTCAGGGGTGTTGCTGAAGATCGAAGCATGGGAAAAGAGTGGTTTAAAAGAGTTTTCGAAAGTGTTTCTAAAAGTGTGGAAAGAGAAAAGAGTGTGCAAAATTAGGGTGCTTACACAAGCCCAGCACCGCCAAACACTCAAAGACACAAGTATAGCATCAATGAAAGGTTCTCTTAACCCGTCAAAGAAGACGTTGGGTTTTAGTTTTCTGCTTTAAAGATAAGAGAACAGGAGAGGTTCAGAGAATCTTAGAAGAAAAAAAATTTAGAAACTCCATCCATAAGGGAATAAATCCAACTAAGTCTGGTACGAGAAGTAGTTGGTTTATGGATAGACTTTAAAAGATCTTTGAAGACACTCTATCTGTTTATTTATTGACCACATCCATCAAAATTTATAAAGAAATAAATCGAAGTCTGGTACGAAGTTGGTTGTTTAGACGACTTTAAATAGCTGGAAACAGCCCAGTGGTGATGTATCCCTCACTACGAGGAGGTCCCAGGTTCAATCCGTGGGAGAGAGGTGAGCGTTTCTAACCCTAACTGAGAATTTTATTTTTTTTTTAAATTATAAGAAAGAAGCTAACATTCGATTCTTCTCATGACAAAAAAAAAATGAAGATTTTTAGTCTCAAAGCTTTCTTCATTTTAGTGAAAAAAGATAAGAAAGAAGCTAACATTCTATTCTTAGTCTCATGACAAAATATATATAAATATATTCCTAGTCTTAAAGCTTTCTTCATTTTAGTGCGTGAGGAATACATTTACAAAAATACTAGCCCTAGACAGACTTCAAAATCTCATCGTGACAACAACATTTATTGTTTTTTTTTTCATGCCTTTACAACCGGTTGAGATTAGTCTGTCAAAGGGTCGGACTAGGACATGGTCAAAGTCTTATCGGGCTGACCCTCATTCACCAGAGTGATGCCCTAGTCCTCAGAGAGCCTAGACTAGCTAGGCTTGAGCCCTACCCTCAAGGACTAGGACCAAGTAAGACCAAAGAATGAAAAAAAAAGAATTCATACCATGTTTTAGTAAATTTTTTCGACATTGATTATCAACCTGACATACAACACTCGTTTTTTATTCGGGCTTAGGACCGGAGATAAGAATTGCTAGCCTCATATATACTTTTGTTACAGTGGAGGGTTAAGTTATGTTTAATTATAGTGGGGGAATCGGTGAAAATACCACCACACGTTTCCACCTCTAATAAGCTAATGAGTAAATTTACTAAAACATGATATGATTTTTTTTTAGAATAAAGAAAACTATGTTACAAATTAAATGAAAATTCTGGGTAGAAACTACACTTCTACTATTTTTTTTTGGTAAAGAGATAATTGGAACTACACTTCTACTACACATACACACTTTTGTTACACATTCACAGTAGCCTCCGTTAGATTGATAAAAAAAAAAATGTGACTACATTGTCGTAGTATGTTATATAAACAAGTCTTAAGGTGCATTTTGCAATTCTACTGTAAGCTAATGAGTAAATATTCATAAATAAGTACGTTTTTTATAAGTAGGTATGGAGTTACTTATTTATAAATATATATATATATATATATATATATATATATATTTTCTTGGTTCTCACCACTTCTACTTACTTATTTTATTTATTTATAAATAAGTAATTTTTTGGATTAAGAAATAAATAAGTGCTTAATAGCAGTGTTGGCAAACACCCCTTAGGGTTAGGTTATTATAAATCTTAAGTTATTATATATATAATATTATATATGGTATAACATATAGAATGAAGGGTTGAGGGCTGAGCAATGAGCTTGGCCCTTAAGTAAGAAGACCTTTCAAAATTAGGTTTGGCTCGGCCCTAGGGCCTTAAGAAAAAATAAAAAGTTCTCCATTTTGTAGGCTTTGAATGGCCGAGTAACCCCCCTCATCAAAGGACCAAATTGACAACCCTAGTTGAGATCATAACTATTTTGAAAATTTTGTTTCCTAAATCTGTTGAAGGGTAGTATTGACAAGTGTTGCTATCACAAAGAGAGTTTGGAAGTATGCATCTCGGTGACAGTGTCTTAAATTTATAAATGAACTTAATTAATCACTCACCACTTTAGTTTTTATATTTATCTTCTTTGGATGTTGCAAGGAGCACAACAATATTTACTAATTTTACACCAAACTTAAAATTACTAATTATATACCATTAATTAAAACTTATTTTTCTTCCTCTTTCATCTCCCCAAAGACCCAGTAAGGTCGCAACCCCTGCCATCTTTCTTGTCTCTGGCAACCCAACCGTGTCGAGAGGGCGCTTTCTGAGAAAACTTTTCTTAATGTTTGCGCAGTGTATCTTCTACAGTTGTATTGAACTTTTTGATGGATATATTTTTTTTCCTGGAGTTGAAGGAGAATTGAAGCAGTGTACATAATCTGTTGCCTACATACATGTAATTTTAAGAAGATGGGATATTAAATAGTTGCTGTGAATCAATTCATGACATAGGTTGGGACCTCCACTCCTTGATCTATTATTGGAGCATGAAAACAAGTGGATTCTATTACAGGAGAAATGATTTTGCTGACTTTCCATAATATGGATGAAATATTAGAAATGTGAAGATCTCTATTTGATTCTAATCATGTCTTCAGTAACAAGTATCAGCCGATACATAATAGTGTTGGATTTTATATAAGCTTCATTTGGTGGATTAACTTCTACTTAGGGGACTTTAATATAACCCATCTCCCATGTCTCCTATCTCTTACTTATTGGGTCTTTGGGGTAGAGGAGGGAGAGATAAGAAGAAGATAGTGTTTTAATTAATGGTGTATAGTCAGTAAATTTTAAGTTTCGTGTATAATCAAGGAAAATTTTCTTCTCCGTGATTCAAACCCTGACAGAGGGCACACCTTGCCATCTGAACTAATGGTGTATAGTCGGAAAATTTTAAGTTTCGTGTATAATCAAGGAAAATTTTCTTCTCCGTGATTCAAACCCTGACAGAGGGCACACCTTGCCATCTGAACTACAGGCAGTAGAACTATCTCTATGGCTAAGGTGTGCCCTCACTTACGGGAAGTCATGAGACCAAATGTCAATGATAAAGTGTTCCTTATACAAATGAGTTATGATATGGGATCACAGTCAATTGTGATTGAACTTGGGAGACTTCAATCGCATGTGTTGCAAACAGATTGGAGGAGGAAAAAATAAAAGATTTGGGATATTAAAATTAATTTTTTTTTCTCCTCCAATCCATTTTGCAACATATGCGATTGAACTCTCACGAGATAAATCGCAATTGACTGTGATCCAATCTCTGATTTGAGTTGGGTTCACGTTTTCCATTTCCAACTCATTTCTAAACGAGGACTCAAGTTGATTGGTATATTGACCGGGGTTCAGCACTTGACCCGACCAGAACCCAAGCAGACTCGACTAATTGACTACCCTTAGCTAGATTGGTCATAAAAATAAAAGTTATTTTTAATAGCAAAATTGATCTCAAAGTGTTCTGAAATATTCGTGGTTGACCCACCGACTCAATTTTCGTAAATAGTAAAATAACACGAAACTTGGAGGAAGACATTACGAATATTGTAATGTTAGAAAAATGGTACAACAATGCACTCAAATCTTCAAAACATATTTCTCCATCTTCACATGATTTTGTGTAAAGTTATAAATCTTTTTCACTTTTAAGCTTGGCACATTATTGGTTAGAAAAATGATTGATTTTCTCGGAGAAAAACTAGGTTTCCTTTTGCTTGATCTTTTTGAAGAGCTTTGGCGTTCAAGTGAGAACTTTGATTTTTTAATTCTCTTACATGGGCCTTGAGAATGTCCCATATTTATAAACCTTTGGCCCAACCCATTTCCTTCTATACTACGGAGTTCCCAGTGAGGCTCGTTGATTTTGTTGGTCAACCCGCTTTTATTAGATGTGTGGATTCGCTTTTGGGCTGGGCCGACCCACTTTTAGTGGAAGTGTGGCTTGCCGTAGAGCCTGTATCACGTGGAGATATCCAGGTTGCGTGCTTTATTCTTTAAAGCCCATACCTAGTGGAGGTTTGTTCCCTATCGTTGGACCCAATTTGGATGTTTAGGGCCCATTTTACATCTGTAAGGGCTTTCTTATCCTTCTAGTGTTAAAAGTACAAGGATTCTTCTGTTAAGTACAAGGAAAGGATTTTTTAATAGATTTTATAAGACCATAGCAATTTAAAAGTTGTTTCCTATTCCCAAAGTGCATCTATACCCTTGATTATCTCTCAATCAATTTCTTTTCTTTACTTTTTGTAATGGATAAAATTCGTAAATGAGCAAGTGTAGCAAGGGCGAGTAGAATCCTCATCCCCGTAAAGGACAAATGAGGTTTTCGTGCTCCATTTATGGTATGAGCTCGTGCTCTCCAGGACGATGCCAGATATCATCGTTTGTAGGACGATTTCAGATATCGTCGTCATGAAGACGGTTTCAGATATCATGGTCATGATAAGGACGAGCCCATACTCACATTGAGGACGGGACTGCCTTATAGGATGAAATAATCAGGACGCGATGAATTTACTCTGTTGTTAGGTGAAAAGCACCGTCTTAACATTTAATGCATTTAATGTTGGTCATCTAAGCCTGCTTTCAACCCAAGACTGACCTTAGAAATATTAAGCTCACACACGTGACACGTATGGATGAAGATCAGTCTGATATATTTAGTAATGATCATAAAGTAAGTTGTATGGTCATGCATGGGCATTGATGGGCATGAAGTGGCATCTGAATTCAAGCCTATAAATAGGTAAAGACTACTGAAAAAACGACTAAAAGACTACTGAATCTCGACCATCTGAACTTCTTATCACTAAGAAAACCCACTTGAAAGCTCAAAGTCTTTAACCTACTCTCTCTCTTAAAGTTTGTTCTCTATACTTCATCTTCAACATATACTTAATTGATCGTCAGAGGATTTTGACAGAAGGAGCTCCCACCCGCATCAACAAAGACAAGCTGTGAACCTACCTTCTTCCTTCTATCAGTCAACTTGAATTCAAGAAGCAAGTGACACGTGGAAAATCAAAGAAATCTCATCACAAAAATTGGCGCCGTCTGTGGGAAACTCATAAACAACCCCATCACCTTTCATACACTCTATTTATCATGTCAGACAGAGCTCAGATCCCTCTTGCCGAAGACATAGCTAGACCAACTGTACTAGAAGTTGGGCAAATATCAAGGCAAGTTCCTAAAGGAGACATGTCTCAGACCACCCAAATCATTGTGTTGTTGTAGCAACAACAGTCGACGTTAGACCAGCTGGTAAGCAACCAGTAGACATTTAGGCTGGACGCTTACAAAAATGATATCTTCGAGTCCCAGCTTGAGCTCTCCTTGGATCCGAGAGTTGGTGCTTACTCTCCTCGGTACCCGGGTTTGTAGCCACCTAACCGAGATGATCCACAAGGTGGAACCAGGCGACCAGAGTCTCCGCGTCGTGATGCCCGAAGAGAACCTTCACCATAGTCAGATGTGCGATAGCAACTTCTCTTCCCGTCCCCTCCAAGAGACCAAGGGGCACGTCAGGCATCCCCACCGTTGCATGGAAACCTTGATAAAAGGTTTGTACTTCTCTCTCCTCCCCATGATGTATTTAGACCTCGCTCTCCTCCTTTTCAGTATGCTCGTGTTGAACAACGAGAGCTTGAATATGTCCGTGTTGAACCACAGAATCATTATGCTCATGCTGAGCCGTGGGAGCCATATGCTTATGATGATCTACGGGATTTCCAGTATCCCTGTTAGGAGCCATGGGATCGTGATGCCCGAGAGTTGCATGCGCAAACGCATTACGGGAACCAAAGGGCGTGGATGCATGACCCCCAGGGACGTGGAGGCCATAATCAATGCCGATGTTAGGGGCACGAGACAAGCAAAGCTGGATGTTGGACCTCCCCTTGTCAAATGAGATTAACATATCCTACACCCCCTTGAAGTTCATGACGCAGAACTTCATCATGTTTAACGGAAGGATGGATTTAGTTGATCATCTGTTCAACTTCAAGCATGCTATGGCTCTCCGTAATCCTAATGATAACCTCCTCTGCAAAGCTTTCCCGAACAGTCTGACTAGAGCAGCTGCGAGGTGGTTCCATAACCTCATTTCTGGATCAATAAGGAATATGGTAGGACTGAGGTCAGCCTTTATGGATCAGTATATTGTCAGCAAGAAGAAGGCAGGCGCGGATTCCCTCTTCACACTGAGAATGAAGCCCTTGGAGTCTTTCAGGGACTTCATTCAGAGCTTTAGCGACGAAGTCTCGAACATCGACAAGGTCAAGAACAACAGCAGTATAGCTGCATTCAAGAATGCGTTGCCGAAGAACTCCAAGATGTACGAGTCTCTCGCTCTCGACTGTCCCACCAAAATTGATGAGATGCTAGTCCATGCAGCGAAATTTGGGAGGTTTGAAGATGACATCATGATCGTAGAATAACCGAAGTTGAGGGGAGTAGGAGAGGAAGCTGTGGAGAGGGCGGACGGAGCATCCACCTTGAGGAAGGGGAAGAGACCGAGGTACAATTCTTGTGATGATGAGGGGTCACCACAGTATGAGCCAAGAGAGAGAATTATTTATGTGAGTCAGTGGGATCAACCGGATCAACGTCCGTATGAAGTGAATCGATACCAAAATCAAAACTAGCAGCAGTAGCAACAACAACAGCCAAATCGACGACCCATTCAGTCCAATCAGAATCAACATCAGCAAGGATGGCCAAATAGGTGTCCTTATTAACCCAATCAAACTCAGTCTAGATCAATGCAAGGTCTCAGGAAGCAGGGCAATCAGACGATGGAGAGACATCCATATCAAAACCAAACTGACCAAGCCCATTTTCAGTTAGGTCAGCGATGATAATGCAGACCATGGTGAACGAGTCTTACTTTGAGTGGCTAGCCCAAGCCGTCACTGACATCACCGAAGGGCCCTGAGCTCAAGCGTACAGCCATTACCATAAGTGTCGGGATCATCTAACCAATAGATGCAGGATCCTGAGAGAGTACTTAGAGTGACTTGTTCGGGAAGGCAATCTGAGGGAGTACATGGTCCTTGATGCAACTGTTAATCCAAATGCAAATCAGAGAAGAGGAAGAGGAGCACCAACTGGCACGATCAATGTCATCCATCGTGCCCGTTCTCCAGTGGCGGATTTGGAGCAGGATTTTTGTATTGCGCTGGATTTTCTACAAGCACTGTTCATATGCAAGGACAGTTCATGTGAGTGAATTGTGTCAAGAGCACTTGTATTGGAAGGGCCAAATGCCTTTATTATAAGTTAGGTTGGTTAATGAGAGTGAGGGTTTCCTCATGGCTTGAGAATGATGGGAGTTGGTGTATGAATCAAGAAGTGTAAGGTGTTTTGAGAAAACATGAAAGAGTGTAAAAACACTCTAAGTGTCAATTTGAGCGATGTTGTAGCAGCCGGGGCCTCCTATGCATTTGGGTTGAGCCCAGTGGGTTACCTTAGTTGGTTTAAGAACCGAGGATCGGGAGCTATGAGAATGGAGTAGGGGTTGGATTCGGGGTGGATGGGTTATAAAAATACCCTTAGTATGTATGTAGAAACCCGGAACCAAGTTCCCTAGGCCGAGAATAGTGCCATGAATAGTGTGTGGATAGTGCCTTGTATGGTGTGTGTAAAGGCTTAAGGCCTTTACATTTTGTTCTTGGTAGGATGGTCCATTTTATTCTAGTTAGTGTGTTGAGTTAAGTGAGGATTTTAGGTACGTGTTTTGAATCTCAAAAGAGAGTATAAAGATACTCTAAGTGTCTAAAAACAAGGGTATAAAATACCCTAAGCGTTTAAATGGGTTGTAGGTGAATGGTGCTAGTGCATGAGGCATAAAGAGGTCGGAGCCTCTCACGTATGTCGGTGTGACTTTAATGATCATTGAGGTGGGTTAAAAACCTATGGAGAATGATTTATGAGGTCTGAGTAGGGTGTTGGACCCAAGGGAAAAGAGTGTGAAAACACTCGAAGTGTTCTAGGTGTTGAAAAGGTAAGTTTCGGCATTTACCTCAACTTTAAAGGGCTTTAGTTTAGTCATCGTTGCTCGGAATTGAGTGAGTATTGAATTTTTGGAAAGGTATTAGAACCCTCTTCGAGGTTCATGTTTACCATTTTTCCATATTTTGAGTCGGAGTTGAGTCAAAAGTCTGATTTCCAAAGTCGGGACTGTTGAAAATCTGGGCTGTCGAAACCTTTTTACAGACCAGTCAGCTTTGGAGCCATTTTTGGTAAATTAAAACTCAAATTTTGGAGTTGCACAAAACATGAAAGTTGTTCCGCTTCGAAATAGGAATCCAACGCAAGTTGAATCATGAAAATCAGACCACCGAGTCAAAAGTTATGGCCAATCTACCGAAGCGTGTTTTTCAGAAAAACTCGCTCGAGCGAGATCCAAACCCGCTCGAGCGAGATAGACCAAAACTGAGTTTTTGAGGACCGGGAGCAACCCGCTCGAGCGAGATGGAAGCCCACTCGAGCGAGATTGCACAAACATGTTTTTTTAAGGGTTTTTCTCAACCCAAACACCTATATTTACCCAATTTTTGGGGGACCAAGGTTTCTAACACCTAAAGAAGGACTTTTTGAGAGAAAAAGAGAGAAAGGAGAGGAAAGGTTTGGGGATTTCCAAGAGGGGTCTTGTGGAGATCAAAGAGAGTCCAAATCAAAGCTTGGATCATTTCCTTCAAGAAGGATCTTCCACTACCAAGTTGAGATTCTACTCAAAGGCTTTCTTCTACAAAGAAATTTGTCCAAGAGGTAAGTGAAACTACAACCTAGCTTTGTTATGATACAAATAGTAAGTAAAACTATTATCTAGCTTTGTTATCATGCAATAGTAAAAGTATGATTTTGAATGTGATGTTAGTGATTCTACTACCTAACCTTGTTATTATACAAAGATAGAAAAGATGATTAAAGGGGTGATTTAAATAGAGATTAACCTTGCTATAATGCACATAGTGAATGTATGATTTAGGGTAAACTAGATTGTGATCAAGTGAGTAAATAAAGGTATATGATTTGGGGGTTTTTCTATAACAAGGATGAATGTAGCAATACTTGTAAGTAAAACCACTATCTAACTTTGTCATCATACTAAGATTGAATATGAGTGATTTTAGTCTTGTTATGATGCAAATAACACATATGGGATTTTGGGTGAACTACATTATGAACAAATGAGTAAATAGGGGTTTATAAATTGGGGGTGTTACAATACAAGAATCACGAGGGTTATACATGTATGAGATCATTATTACTCCCTAAATAAATCATGATTTTTAGTATGATGTGATGAAAATGACATAGTCTTAATGATGTGATGAATTAGGCTAAAAGTCATAGTCTTGATGTTGTGATGAAATGAATGGAAATATATTATGTTTTAGAATTATCCAATGATACTACAATGCTACTATGACTTGTATGAACCTATATGAATTGTTAAGGCTTTACATTTATACACAATGATGCTCACAAGCATACCAAGCACGATAAATTATGCATGATCGAGTTTTTGCATAAGCATGTATTTCAAGAGTCATGAACAAGGTTTTTCAAAGGCATTCATAAGAAAGAAGCATAAGCATTTGACAAAGCTAAACTTTGGGTTGGTATTCTAAGATCAGTTACTTCATACTCACAAGGATCAAGTCTGTAGCACCCCGGACTTTTTCATCCTTAATGAATAGCACCTTCGTAGCTAATTGGCCTTTTTGTAGTCTAATTAATAAATAAGGAAAAAATTGGAAATTTCGAAACATCAGAAATGTTCCTTTTCGAAGTACGAACCCAACGCTAGTTGAATCGTCAAAATCGGACGAACGAGTCAAAAGATATGGCCAAAACAGTCTGAACCTGTAGGCAATCGATAGCTCGGAAGGCACTAAGGACGTAGCTCGGAAGGCACTAAGGACGTGCTCTGACAACGTGCTCTGATAAGGCACAGACAACGTATAGACAACGTACTCTGATAACGTAGCTCTAACTCTGATAACGTATACGTTGTGCATCCGTTGTGCAACAGACAACGGGTACGTTGTACAGCAAACAACGTGTACGTTGTACAGCTCACAACGGGCACGTTGTACATAAGACAACGGACAACGAGCTCAGCACAACGTGTTCATGCACAACACAACGTGACAACGGGTTCGGCACCCTTCACAGCACAACGGGTTCGGCACCCTTCACAGCACAACGTGTTCATGCACAACACAATGTGACAACGGGTTCGGCACCCTTCACAGCACAACGTGTTCGGCACGATTCACAGCATGACGTGTTCAGCACTATTCACAGCATAACGTGTTCGGCACTATTCACAGCACAACGTGTTCGGCACTATTCACAGCACAACGTGTTTGGCACTATTCACAGCACAACGTGTTTGGCACTATTCACAGCTCGACGTGTTCAGCACTCGTGTTTTTGTAGAAATTTCAGTAAGGGTATTATGGTCTTTTGGTCGGTTCACTCTTACCTTAAGAGTTTAACCCGAACCTTTAGGGCTCATTCTCAACACTTAGAGGATTTGGGGGATTAGAAGAGAGGAGAAAGGGTTTCCTAAGCTAGGGTTTTTCTTTTGGAGAAGAATCAAAGGGGTTTTGAGACCCTAGATCACTTCAAGTCCGGTTTTTCTCCAAGATCACGGCTCAAGCACTCGTGGAGAGCGTTCTCCAAGCTAGGGCAGCAACCCAAGCACGTTTTTGAAAGGGGTTTCTTCCCCAACTCAAGTCTCCTTCAAGCAAAGGTGTTCTTCTTTCAAGTTGGAGCTTCAATCAAGGTTTCTACCAAGGATCAAGCCTTGATCTAAGGTTCGTACACCCTACTAACTTACCCTAGCAAAGATCTAGGTTTTCTATATAAAAATGTGATTCCTTATATTATGTTTTCCTCCTTATGAAATGTGTTATCCCCCATTAAATATAAACAAGATAATGGAAAAGGTGTGGATGTGTGGATGGAATGTTGGATGTGGCGATTGGATGCCGAGATGTATGTTGTGTGATGTGTGTGATGGAAATGGTGGATGGTTATTTTACCAATAATGAACTTACCTTGATGTTTTGATGGAAAATATGCGCTAAAAAGAACAAGATGAATTATAAAGAAACATTGCATGTGTTGTGTTTGACAAAATGCCTAAACTATGAATAAACGACTTAGATGAAGAAAATGGAAATAGGTTTTATGCATGTGTTCTGATAGACGATGAATTGATCCAATGTCATGTGAATTACTTAAGTTACCTATGCTAATATTATGAATTGAATTATAATGCCATATCTCTTTTGTTAAGCGCATTCCCACAATTGTTATTATTGGCACGCACATGAGCACGCATGATAGCATGAACCGAGATTTCAAGAGCATGTGCATATAATAAACAACAAGAAAGCATTTCATAACAAGGAGGTTGGTAGCCCAGGGACATTCGGGTGCTAGCCTCTGGCTCACAAGTGCATTTCATAACAAGGAGGTTGGTAGCCCAGGGACATTCGGGTGCTAGCCTCTGGCTCACAAGTGCATTGCATAACAAGGAGGTTGGTAGCCCAGGGACATTCGGGTGCTAGCCTCTGGCTCACAAGTGCATTGCATAACAAGGAGGTTGGTAGCCCAGGGACATTCGGGTGCTAGCCTCTGGCTCACAAGTGCATTTCATAACAAGGAGGTTGGTAGCCCAGGGACATTCGGGTGCTAGCCTCTGGCTCACAAGTGCATTGCATAACAAGGAGGTTGGTAGCCCAGGGACATTCGGGTACTAACCTCTGGCTCACAAGTGCATTTCATAACAAGGAGGTTGGTAGCCCAGGGACATTCGGGTGCTAGCCTCTGGCTCACAAGTGCATTGCATATCAAGGAGGTTGGCAGCCCAGGGAGATTCGGGTGCTAGCCTCTGGCTCATAAGTTACGAGATGGAGGTTTACAAGATGATGATCATGCATTCATGCATGCACGCATACATGATTTCTACGAGGCATACCGGGACATGACATGGGTTTTCAAGCATGAGTTTTATCGGCGTTTTCGCATTCATGTACGCACGTCAGGATGCTTGTATTGTATCATGCCTTATACTGTTTCTTTTGTGATGTTTCTATTACTGCTTGTATGATATTACTATAGTGTGTTTTTATTATTGTTATGGTCTGCTAGTAGCTTGTACTCGCTGAGTATTCCATGCTCAGCCGTACTTTCATGTCGGTAGGTACTGAGGGAGCCCTCGACCCGGAGCCTTGGGTCGAGGAAGAGTATATAGAGGAGAGAGAGCCGGCTATTCCATTACAGTCTCAGGCGGACTGAGACCTCGATGTGTGGCCATACCTCGACTACTGTTGAGGGGAGAGTATGAGAGGGTCTTGTGTATTTTGATAGGTGGGCCTGTCCACCTTAGACTTAGACATGTCTTGTATTTATGTTAACTTGGAATACTATTTTGGATCATTAGAAGAAATGAAAATTTGTTTACGCTTCCGCATATATGTTAGCTTCCGCGCTCTGATTATCGTTGTTAGTACTGTATTTTATCTTGTGCGTTACAGGATGGTTTGATAGGTACGTAGTATGACACCTAAAATATCCCTAAACTCCTAGGGGGTATTTCGGGGCGTTACAGAGTGGTATCAGAGCTCTAGGCATTAGAGTCCCTAGGGTCACTTGGATGATTGAACAAGGTATTAGAATCACCTTAGAGAGTTGTATTCCAAGTATAGACTAACAAGTTAGTCTTAGTCAAAATGGGTTGAACTTCAACCGAACATAGAGTCCTACGCTAGGAACAAGGATTGTATGTTATGCTATTGTGTTATATACCATATGTACATTATTTGTGTTGTACTTATTGAATATGCTTGATGAATATGTATTGAGTGAATTGCGAAATTTGTACTAAATGCGTATCTAAGTTAGACTCATGTTGTATTGTCGGTCTCAGGAGAAATCATGAGACACAATACCCGGGGTCGCGGGTACAACACGAGGGGTAATGGAGGTGATGCTCCATCGGGTGATGATCAACCCAACTTTGCCCAAGCATTCGCATCCATAGCCGAGACTTTGGCTATGTTGGCTGCAAGGCAACCGGCCACTCCGCCTAATGCGGCACTTATACCGGCTCCTCCTAACCGAGCCCAAGCCGGGATAGAAGCTTTTCGGAGGATGAGGCCTCCAACTTTTTGGTGGAAGCATTGATCCACTTGTCCCCGAGGGTTGGATTCGGCAACTCGAGAAGATATTCTCGGTATTGGCACCTACGGGAGTGGAAAGGGTCACTTGGGCCGCCTTTATGCTTGAAGGCAAGGCCGACCATTGGTGGAAATCCGCACTTCGGACCCGAGAGTTGGCCCGGCAAGGTCAAGATTGGACTTGGGAGGAATTCTTGGAAGCTTTCAACAAGAAATACTTTCCGGTCGGAATGAGAGAGAAAATGGAAGTGGAATTTATTTCCTTGGAGCAAGGTAATATGTCCGTAGCGGCTTATGAAGCCAAATTTTCAGAGCTATCTCGATTTGCTCCACACATGATAGCTACCGAGGCTATGAAGGCCCGGAAATTCGAGAGGGGGTTGAAGGCCTATCTCAAGGATCGTGTCTCAATGTTCCGACATGAGACATATTCAGAAGTTGTGGACAAGGCATTGTTGGCCGAGTCGAATTCCGAAGAGTTCTTTAAGAGAAGAGGAATGGAGAAAGGACAGTCAAGTAGTTCTGGGGAGAAGAGAGCAAGGACTAGCTTGTATTAGTCCACAGGGCCGGCTCAGTCACAGAGGTTGTATTCGGCACCACAGGCCCCTCGCTCTTTTGCTCCACCGGCTTTTCGCCCGGCTACCTCATATGCTCCTCGCCCCGCAGTTACTCAGGCTACGGGATATGCTCCTTCCCCCTATTCACACGATGGCTGCACTCTTTGTGGAAGAAGGCATCCAGCAGGAGAATGTCGGAGGGTTTCAGGAAGTTGCTTCCATTGTGGTGACCATGGTCACATGGTTAGAGATTGTCCCCGACGTCAATTGCCAGCTCAGTCTTGGGGGAGCAGGCCCCCGATTAGGCAGACATCTCAGCCTAGCTCTTCTCAGGCTTCGAGGGCCTCACAGTCTACCCGGCCTCCTCGCCCAGCCACACAGGGCCGAGTCTTTGCCTTATCCGAGAGAGACGCACTTGCATCCGACGATGTCATGCAAGGTACGCAAAAATTCTAGAGTCTAAGTTGTGTAAAATTTCTATGGTTTATTATGTGATTATTTATACTAAGGGTTACCTATGTATGATGCTTGTTGTTGTTTAAAATCTACTAATAGTAGCTACTTAATCGAACAGGTGCTTTATTAGTGAACGAGTGTCTCGCCCGTGTGTTGATCGACACAGGATCCACTCACTCCTTTGTATCACCTAGTTTCGCAAAGAGATTTTTGACTGAGTCTACTCCGTTAGAGCGGGAGTTGACCATTGCAACTCCACTCGGCAAGTCAGTTGATATGGACAAGATATTCAGGGATAGTGTGGTTCAAGTGGGGGAGAATGAACTGTTAGCCGACCTCATCGTCCTAGCTTTTCAAGACTTGGATTTTGATGTTATCTTAGGGATGGATTGGTTGTCAAACCATCACGGGAATGTTGCGTGTTTTGAAAAGATGGTGAATTTCAAGCCGGAAGGGGGTAAACTTTTCACTTCCGAGGATTAAGAGAGAGGGACATTGCTCGCCTCGCAACCTTGAGTATAGCAAACCCAGAAGCACAAAACTCCTTGGCTATTCCGGTCGTGAGTGAGTTCTTGGACGTGTTTCCGGAGGAACTTCCCGGGTTACCTCCGAATCGGGAGATTGAGTTCGCTATAGAGCTTACTCCGGGCACCGCTCCGATTTCAAGAGCCCCATATAGAATGGCCCCGATAGAGCTTGAAGAATTGAAGAAGCAAATTGAGGAGTTACAACAACTTGGTTTCATCCAACCAAGTGTGTCACCGTGGGGAGCTCCGGTCCTTTTTGTAAAGAAGAAAGATGGGTCGATGAGAATGTGTATAGACTACCATCAGTTGAACAAGGTAACTATCAAGAATCGTTATCCCTTGCCAAGGATCGATGACTTGTTCGACCAACTGAAGGGAGTGAGATTCTTCTCCAAAATTGATCTTAGATCGGGGTATCATCAATTAAGGGTCAAGGCGGAAGATGTTCCGAAGACGGCTTTCAGGACTCGGTATGGGCATTACGAGTTCCTTGTCATGCCTTTTGGGCTGACGAATGCACCGGCGGCATTCATGGATTTGATGAACCGGGTGTTCCGATCTTACTTGGATCGATGCGTGATTGTATTCATTGATGACATTTTGGTGTATTCCCAGACACGGGAAGATCACGCACGAGACCTCCGCCTTGCTCTGGAGATGTTGAGAGAGCATAGGCTATATGCCAAATTGAGTAAGTGCGAGTTCTGGTTAGAGGAGGTCGCATTTCTTGGACACATGGTGTCGGCCGAGGGCATTTCTGTAGATCCAGCCAAGGTTGAGGCAGTCATGAGTTGGGAGAGGCTCAAGAGCGTCACGGAGATACGTAGTTTCCTCGGATTGGCAGGCTACTACCGGAGATTTGTGGAGGGATTCTCCAGTTTGGCTGCACCTCTCACCTACTTGACAAGGAAAAATGCAAAGTTCAGTTGGAGTGACCGATGTGAAGTAAGTTTCCAAGAGTTGAAGAAACGCCTCACCACAGCCCCTGTCCTTACTGTGCCATCTGGACCTTTTGGGTATGAGGTGTATAGTGATGCCTCGCACGTCGGACTCGGGTGTGTCCTAATGCAACACAAGAAAGTCATTGTCTATGCATCAAGGCAGTTGAAAGAGCATGAAAAGAACTACCCCACTCACGACTTGGAGCTTGCGGCGGTCGTGTTTGCACTCAAAATTTGGCGACATTATCTGTGCGGGGTGGAGTTCTATGTGTACACAGACCACAAGAGCCTCAAGTACCTCTTTTCCCAAAAAGAGCTCAATTTGCGACAACGGCGTTGGATTGAGTTCTTAAAGGACTACGAGTGCATTATCCAATATCACCCGGGAAAAGCAAATGTGGTGGCAGACGCTCTGAGTAGGAAACCGTCGGGGTTGTTAGCTCACATGTTGGTGTGGGAATGGAGACTATTAGACGATTTGGCAAATCTAGACATCAGTGTGAATGATTCTGTCCGCAGTCCGGTTTTGGAAAATGTTACAGTTCGGCCGTACCTTATAGACTTGATCTAGGAGTATTAAGCCACAGACACTGACTTGTTGGCTTTCCGGGATAAGGAAGTGGCCAAGGGTAGTTCGGACTTCTCTCTCACTAGCCGAGGTGCTATTACATTCAAGGGAAGGCTTTGTGTCCCAGCCAATGCAGACCTTCGGAGAGAGATTATGGACGAAGCTCACCGGTCTAAGTATACAGTGCATCCCTGGGGGACAAAGATGTATCGGAACCTCAAGAGTCACTTTTGGTGGCGAAACATGAAGAGGGAGGTTGCGGAGTATGTGGCACGGTGTTTGGTGTGCCAACAGGTGAAAGCAGAGCATTTGAGACCGGCGGGTCTTTTGCAGTCTCTCCCTATTCCCGAGTGGAAATGGGAACATATCTCTATGGACTTCATCGTGGGGTTGCCGAAGACGGTTAGGAAGACCGATGCTATATGGGTAGTTGTTGATAGACTCACGAAGTCCACTCATTTCTTACCGTACCGGACTACATTCAACTCCAATCAGTTAGCGGAGCTATACATCAAGGAAATAGTCCGATTACACGGGATGCCAGTGAGTATTGTGTCGGATAGAGACCCAAGATTCACATCCAGGTTTTGGAAAAGTTTTCAAGGTGCAATGGGCTCCCGGTTAGACTTTAGCACAGCTTTCCACCCACAGACCGACGGGCAAACCGAGAGGGTGAATCAGGTTATTGAAGATATGCTCCAAGCATGTATGCTAGACTTCAAGGGAAGTTGGGAAGATCACCTACCTTTGGTGGAATTCGCTTACAACAATAGTTATCAAGAAAGCATAAAAATGGCGCCTTTCAAGGCTTTGTACGGAAGGAGTTGTAGATCCCCGTTGTATTGGGATGAAGTGGGAGAAAGAAAGATTTTGGGCCCCGAGTTAATTGAACAAACCGCGGATAGGGTCAAGCTTATCCGGGAGAGGTTAAAGACCGCACAAGATAGACAGAAAAGCTATGCCGACAACCGAAGGAGGGATCTTGAATTCCGAGTCGGTGATTTTGTGTTTGTAAGGATTTCACCGACCAAAGGTGTTATGCGATTCGGGAAAAGAGGCAAGCTTAGCCCGAGATATGTGGGTCCGTTCGAGATCATTGCTCGAGTTGGTGAGGTAGCTTACCGGGTTGCTTTACCCGCTCATATGGCGGCGGTCACAATGTGTTTCACATCTCCATGCTCCGGAAGTATATCCCGGATCCTTCACATGTCGTCGAACTTGATACGATAGAGATCCGAGAGGACCTCACGTTGGTTGAGAAGCCGATTCACATATTGGATCAAAGAGACCAAGTGCTTCGCAACAAGACTATACCGCTAGTCCTAGTGCAATGGCAACATCACGCGAGAGAAGAAGCCACGTGGGAGCGTGAATCCGAAGTCAAAGCAAAGTATCCTGAGTTGTTTGAATAGGTTTGTGTATATGACTTGTGATTTTGCTTTGGTTTTGTACATGTATGTATCGTCCAAATTTCGGGGACAAAATTTTTGTAAGGGGGGGAGAATGTAGCACCCCGGACTTTTTCATCCTTAATGAATAGCACCTTCGTAGCTAATTAGCCGTTTTTGTAGTCTAATTAATAAATAAGGAAGAAATTGGAAATTTTGAACCGTCAGAAATGTTCATTTTCGAAGTACGAACCCAACTCAAGTTGAATCGTCAAAATCGGACGAACGAGTCAAAAGATATGGCCAAAACAGTCTGGACCTGCAGGCAATCGATAGCTCGGAAGGCACTAAGGACGTAGCTCGAAAGGCACTAAGGACGTGCTCTGACAACGTCCTCTGATAAGGCACAGACAACGCATAGACAACGTACACTGATAACGTAGCTCTAGCTCTGATAACGTATACGTTATGCATCCGTTGTGCAATACGTTGTACAGCAAACAACGTGTACGTTGTACAGCTCACAACGGGTACGTTGTACAGCAAACAACGTGTACATTGTACAGCTCACAACGGGTATGTTGTACAGCAAACAACGTGTACGTTGTACAGCTCACAATGGGCACGTTGTACATAAGACAACGGACAACGAGCTCAGCACAACGTGTTCATGCACAACACAACGTGACAATGGGTTCGGCATCCTTCACAGCACAACGGGTTTGGCGCCCTTCACAGCACAACGTGTTCGGCACTATTCACAGCATGACGTGTTCAGCACTATTCACAGCACAACGTATTCGGCACTATTCACAGCACAACGTGTTCGGCACTTACTATTCACAGCACAACGTGTTCGGCACTATTCACAGCACAACGTGTTTGGCACTATTCACAGCTCGACGTGTTCAGCACTCGTGTTTTTACAGAAATTTCAGTAAGGGTATTATGGTCTTTTGGTCGGTTCACTCTTACCTTAAGAGTTTAACCCGAGCCTTTAGGGCTCATTCTCAACACATAGAGGATTTGGGGGATTAGAAGAGAGGAGAAAAGGTTTCCTAAGCTAGGGTTTTGCTTTTGGAGAAGAATCAAAGGGGTTTTGAGACCCTAGATCACTTCAAGTCTGGTTTTTCTCCAAGATCACGGCTCAAGCACTCGTGGAGAGCGTTCTCCAAGCTAGGGCAGCAACCCAAGCACGTTTTTGAAAGGGGTTTCTTCCCCAACTCAAGTCTCCTTCAAGCAAAGGTGTTCTTCTTTCAAGTTGGAGCTTCAATCAAGGTTTCTACCAAGGATCAAGCCTTGATCTAAGGTTAGTACACCCTACTAACTTACCCTAGCAAAGATCTAGGTTTTCTATATAAAAATGTGATTCCTTATATTATGTTTTCCTCCTTATGAAATGTGTTATCCCCCATTAAATATAAACAAGATAATGGAAAAGGTGTGGATGTGTGGATGGAATGTTGGATGTGGCGATTGGATGCCGAGATGTATGTTGTGTGATGTGTGTGATGGAAATGGTGGATGGTTATTTTACCAATAATGAACTTACCTTGATGTTTGGATGGAAAATATGCGCTAAAAAGAACAAGATGAATTATTAAGAAACATTGCATGTGTTGTGTTTGACAAAATGCCTAAACTATGAATAAACGACTTAGATGACGAAAATGGAATTAGGTTTTATGCATGTGTTCTTATAGACGATGAATTGATCCAATGTCATGTGAATTACTTAAGTTACCTATGCTAATATTATGAATTGAATTGTAATGCCATATCTCTTTTGTTAAGCGCATTCCCACGATTGTTATTATTGGCACGCACATGAGCACGCATGATAGCATGAACCGAGATTTCAAGAGCATGTGCATATAATAAACAACAAGAAAGCATTTCATAACAAGGAGGTTGGTAGCCCAGGGACATTCGGGTGCTAGCCTCTGGCTCACAAGTGCATTTCATAACAAGGAGGTTGGTAGCCCAGGGACATTCGGGTGCTAGCCTCTGGCTCACAAGTGCATTACATAACAAGGAGGTTGGTAGCCCAGGGACATTCGGGTGCTAGCCTCTGGCTCACAAGTGCATTGCATAACAAGGAGGTTGGTAGCCCAGGGACATTCGGGTACTAACCTCTGGCTCAGAAGTGCATTTCATAACAAGGAGGTTGGTAGCCCAGGGACATTCGGGTGCTAGCCTCTGGCTCACAAGTGCATTGCATAACAAGGAGGTTGGTAGCCCAGGGACATTCGGGTACTAACCTCTGGCTCACAAGTGCATTTCATAACAATGAGGTTGGTAGCCCAGGGACATTCGGGTGCTAGCCTCTGGCTCACAAGTGCATTGCATATCAAGGAGGTTGGCAGCCCAGGGAGATTCGGGTGCTAGCCTCTGGCTCACAAGTTACGAGATGGAGGTTTACAAGATGATGATCATGCATTCAAGCATGCACGCATACATGATTTCTACGAGGCATACCGGGACATGACATGGGTTTTCAAGCATGAGTTTTATCGGTGTTTTCGCATTCATGTACGCACGTCAGGATGCTTGTATTGTATCATGCCTTATACTATTTCTTTTGTGATGTTTCTATTACTGCTTGTGTGATATTACTATAGTGTGTTTTTATTATTGTTATGGTCTGCTAGTAGCTTGTACTCGCTGAGTATTCCATGCTCAGCCGTACTTTCATGTCGGTAGGTACTGAGGGAGCCCTCGACCCGGAGCCTTGGGTCGAGGAAGAGTATATAGAGGAGAGAGAGCCGGCTATTCCATTACAGTCTCAGGTGGACCGAGACCTCGATGTGTGGCCATACCTCGACTACTGTTGAGGGGAGAGTATGAGAGGGTCTTGTGTATTTTGATATTTTGATAGGTGGGCCTGTCCACCTTAGACTTAGATATGTCTTGTATTTATGTTAACTTGGAATACTATTTTGGATCATTAGAAGAAATGAAAATTTGTTTACGCTTCCGCATATATGTTAGCTTCCGCACTCTGATTATTGTTGTTAGTACTGTATTTTATCTTGTGCGTTACAGGATAGTTTGATAGGTACGTAGTGTGACACCTAAAATATCCCTAAACTCCTAGGGGGTATTTCGGGGCGTTACAAAGTCTAAGATCTTGCATAAACTCCACGGATCATAAGTCTCGCAAGGTTTCTCAAGAACTCATAAAAAACTCACAAGTCTAAGATCTTGCATATGTCTGTAAGGATCATAAACTCATAAGAAGGCTCACAAGGAAGTTCATAAGCTCACAAGAAAAGTCATAAGAACTCGTAAGCTCACAAGAACTCATAAGAAAATACGAGACTCACAAGCATTCATACGAACTCATAAGCATGCATGAGATGGTTTGTTTTCCATGAAAAGAACAAGTTTTACGAACGGTTTTCAATGACGGAGTTTTCAAGCATGAACTTGTGATTCGTAATTACTCATGCACTTGTATGTAATATTATGATTATTATTCTTTGAGGGTACTTGCATGTGGTATTTTGTTATTTTAACATTGTTAGCTAGTAGTTTTGGCTCACTGAGTATTCCACGCTCAGCCGTACATGTTATGTCGCAGGTACATGGACTCCCTTTGACATATGTGATCAGGGGCCTTGGATAGAGGAGGATTACGGCGAGGAGGAGCCATATGTGGAGCCTCAGGAGGAGGCAAGGGACTTAGACCACTGGCCCTTTCAGGGTGATTACTGAGAGACAGAGAGAATTACCATTTTGTATTTTGATAGGTGGGCATGTCCACCTTTATCCTTGATTATGTATTATGCAAACTTGGAATACAGAGTGTATATAGAAAATAAATTTTTGGGTTACGTTTCCGCACACGATTATGCTTCCGCATTACTTTATGTTTACAATGTATATTGCCTTGTGTATTTGACAGGATGATTTTCCAGGTTAAGTATAGTCTCGCCTAAAGTATCCCTAAACTCTTAGGGGGTATTTTGGGGCACGACAACTTTTATGCAAAGACCAGGAAGCTGTCGCAAATGGCTGAAGTATGTCAAGTGCAGCCAGCATCGAGAGGCATCGAGCAAGCTCTCATAACCATGATATGACAGTCGTAGTCCGGCCTCATTATGATGCTCTCGTCCTCAAGATGAGGATAGGTGACTATGATATCAAGAAGGTGCTCATTGATTCAGGAACTTTGGTGGACATTATGTATCTCCCGGCCTTCGCTCAAATGAAGTTAGATCATTCCTTATTGGTCTCATCACAGACTCCTTTGATCTGGTTCGATAGAAACTCAATGCAACCCCTCAGAGAAGTCATCCTACTAGTCCAGGCTGGGCCAATCGTGCTACAAACACGGTTCACCATTCTTGTTGCTCCGTCCCTATACAACGCCATTCTTGGTCGGTGGTGGGCGCACGAGATGAGATCTGTCCCCTCATCTTATTATCAAGTTCTGAAATTCCCGACTCAGGACGGGTAGATGGAGATCAGGGGAGATCAGCTGGCCTCCCAAAAGTGTCACTTCATCACACCTGGCACTTCTAAATAGCAATTACAATGCGGGGTGGCCAAAGAAGAAGATGTGGCTGAAGTAGTTGAAAGATCATCTGTTGAACCCATGAAAGTTGTAGACTTGGGGAAGGATGAAAAGCCATAGATGTTACTGATAGGGACGAGCTTGACGATGGAAGAAGAGGCCGAGCTGTTGTGCTTTTTGAAGAAGAATCTTAATGTCTTTGTTTGGTCGCACAAAGACATGACAGGGATCAGCTCAGAAGTCATTTGTCATCACTTAAATGTTGATCACACTATCTGTCCTGTCAAGTAGAAGCCATGAAGACTTGATCCTACTTACCACGATGCCATCAACATGCCGTTAACGAAGAGATTGACAAGCTCATCCACAACGGCTTCATCCGTGAAGTCCAGTACCCGGAGTGGATAGCAAATGTTGTGCCAGTCCCTAAGAAGAGTAGGAAGGTCAGAGTCTGTATATATTTCACCAATCTTAATAAATCTTGTCCAAAAGACTCTTTTCATTTGCCTAGGATTGATAGACTTATCAATGCTACTACTGGCCACGAGATGTTGTCCTTCATGGACGGATATTCGGGTTACAATCAGATTCTCTTTTCTGATGAAGATCAAGAGACTGCCTTCATCACAAAGCGTGGATTGTTCTGTTACTGAGTGATGCCCTTTGGTCTCAAGAATGTTGGTGCCACTTATCAACGATTGATGACAACTATGTTTGAACCATTGCTTGGCAAGATGGTGGAAGTGTATATTGATGACATCGTGGTGAAGAGTCCAGCATGGAAGACTTATGCAGCCGACCTAGTTGAACCTTTTTTTATCCTTCAAGCTTTTAATCTAAAGTTGAATCCAGAGAAGTGCATATTCGGCGTCACCTCGAGTAAATTATTGGGTTATTTGGTTAGTCAACGAGGGATTGAGGCTAATTCAGCCCAAATTTGTGCTCTCCTCGACATGCCTGAGCCAAGGACGAGGAAGGAAATTCAAAAGTTGATAGGATGAATTATTACCCTCAACAGGTTTATTTTGAAATCTTCTGATCAATGCAAGCCCCTCTTCTGGTTGTTGCACAAAGATTCTATCTTCTGATGGACAAAGGATTGCTCTCAGGCTTTTACTGCCTTGAATGAGTATCTGGGATCTGCCCCTATTCTGTCTGTACTTGATCCTAGTGAAGTGCTCTATCTCTACCTCTCCATCTCCATCTCGGAGCAAGCAATTGGTTCTGTGCAGATCTGAAGCTATGAAGGTATGAAAAAAATAATATATTTCACCAGCAAAACCTTTCTTAAGGCAGAGTCTCATTATAGCAAGCTCGAAAAGGTATGCCTCACCCTGGTATTTTTCTATAGAAAATTGCGTCCTTACTTTCAAGCACACTCTATCATCATCATCACGACATATCCCCTTAAAATTGTGTTGGGAAAACCTGAGTTAGCGGGACGAATGTCGAAGTGGGTTGTCTCATCAAGTGAGTTTGATATCCAATATCAAGCAAGGATATTTGAGAAGGGTCAGGCCATGGCAAGTTTCTTATCCGACTTTCCTATGGATGATGTCGGGCTGGAAGTAGATCAAGATCACCACGAGCTCCTAAATGAAGTAGAAGGCAAGGGAAATGAAGAAGACGGGATGCCCGTATGGAGAAATTGGTGATTGTATGTGGATGGTTCATCTAATACGAGTGAGGCATGGCTTGGTGTTGTGCTCATCAGCCCAAAAAAATATCAAAGTGAAGATGGTGGTGAAGTTAGGCTTCTCTGCTTCAAATAATGAATCCGAGTATGAAGCACTGATACTTGGCCTCCAAGGTGCAAAAGATTTGGGCACCCGGAAGCTATGAGTGTTCTGTGATGTTCAGCTCGTTGCGACCCAGATGAATATCGAAATGACCGAATGCGTCGTTATCCTGCATTTCTCCTTGGTCTATGTGAAGCATTCGACATCATAGAAATCAAGTATATTAGACGAGATAAGAATAGGCATGCCGATGCATTGGCCTATATTGCTTCAATGTTGCAAGTCAATGAGCCACGGACAGTCCTTGTGGAGTATAAGGAGCGTCCTTCTATCGAGCTACAGCCAGGATAGGAGAGCCTTCTCATCAGCATGATATCGAGCTGGATGACGGGGTTGATTGCTTGTTTAAAGGACGGAATCCTCCCTATCAACCCTCGAGAATCTCGACGAATAAAGTACAAGGCACCATGATACATCCTCTTGCATGGAGAGCTCTATAAGAAATCATTTTGTGGACCTCTACTAAAGTGTGTACATCCGTCCGACGTCGAGAGAATCTTGGTAGAACTTCCTAAAGGAATCTATGGAATTCATTCAGGACGATGGACGATAGCTCACCGTGCTCTAGGGCAAGGCTACTTTTGGCCTTACATGCAAGCGGATGCTGAGAAATATATGCTGAAATGTAGCCAGTGCCAACTTCATGACAAGATGATCCATGCTCCAGCTCAAGAGCTCAATACCGTCTCTCAGCCTTGGCCATTTGCACGATGGGGGCTTGATATTGTGGGACCATTGCCCAAAGTCCTTGGTAACATGATCTTTCTCCTAAAGACAACTAATTATTTTACTCGATGGATTGAGGCTGTCCTTCTTGCAAGGATTTGTGAGTAAGAAGTGAAGAAATTTCTATGGGAGCATATCATTTGCAGGTTTGACATCCCTCAGTCCATCATTTCTGACAATGGGAAATAGTTCATGGGCAAAGTTATTGTAGAGTTTTGTAAATAACTCAAGATCAAACATCTTTTTATTTCCTTACTATCCTCAAGGGAATGGACTCGTCGAGGCAGCCAACAAGAGTTTGCTAAGTGCAATGAAGAAAATTAAGATTGGGTGAATCCAAGGGAAAGTGGACAGTTTAGCTTCACAATGTCCTGTGGGGTTATCGAACTATCCCCTGGAGTCCCACAAATGAAACTCCATTCTCTCTAGCCTACGAGATGGAAGCCGTAATTCCCATAGAAATAAGCTACCTATGATTCGCTCTCGATGGAAGGTCAGCACGGATGAGGAAGAAAAGAACAAATAGCCCGAGCTGATGGCTATTCATCTGGAATTAGTAGAAGAACGACGAGAAGAAGTAAGTATACAAGTAGAGCACTATCAGCATCAACTCAAGAAGACTTACAACAGGAAAGTGTGAAAGAGAACTCTCCACGTAGGAGACTATGTTCTACGACAGGTCTGTCAGAGCATGCAAGAAGTCAATAGTGGGAAGCTCAGACTGACATTGGAAGGACCTTATATCGTGGATCGGCTCGGGAGCCCTGGAGTTTGCTATCTCAAAGACCTAGAAGGTACGATCATACTAAAGTCTTGGAATATAATGATTCTAAGGCAATTTTCCAATAGAGAGAAATGTATACTACCTTTTAATCATCCTCGAGGATGGAATTTCCGTCCTATGAAATGTTCAATAAATTATCAAATGAAATATCCAATGCAATGTCTGAAGAATGATCAATGAATTGTCTAATGAAATGTCTTGAATGAAATGACAAATGATTTATCATATGAGCATGGTACTCACCACGGGGCACGTATGGCTTAATCAAATGAATTGTCATCTGAACAAATATACCCACCACGGGGTACTGATGACTTATACTAAAATGTCATCTGAGCAAAGTTTCCCCGTAGCGAGGAACCTAAGGTTGAGCCTATGAAATTTCATTTATCTGATTACATTTATGAAATTTTACATTAGTATGCTTCCGTGCTCATTTACTGTCATCTCGTAGTCATTCCGTACTCTACAGCCTTAGATATAAAAGTTGATTCATCTTTTAGAAATGTTACTGATCTAATGTTTTCTTATTCTATGTATATTCACGTGCTCTAAACACTTGGAGAAAAACATCAATATGAGAAAGACGATGTGCAAAAGATTTTTCTATTCATAAGCGTCCAAAAGACGGACAAGGCGATTACAAGAGAAAGAAAAAGAAAAAATACAAAGGCTCATCTGAGCTGAGTATGCTCATTACATTAAAAGACGAACACGACAATCAAGTTTACTGTGAGAGTAGATCTTACTCATTTGCAAGAATTTTCACACAGCAGACAAATGGATGTGCCATAAGAAACTATTTAAGTTCTGGAGCAGGTTCGACAGGCTCAACAGGCTCAGTAGACTCAACGGGCTCAATCGACTCGAAGGGAGGCTCAGGTTGTTGGCATAGGCTCTTCAGGAAGAGAGGGATTCTCCACGGTTTGAGCCCCCTCTTCCTCGAGGATGATGACGTCCTGAGAAGCACGAACAGACTTGGTAGCCTCATCCCATGGTGGAGATGGAGTCCTCGTCAGACGTCTTGAGTCTCGGAGAGCCCTCAGTTGTTCTTCAAAGTTCTTCTCCATCTCCTCTTGCTCAACCTGAATCATCTTTTCAACCTCGTCCTGGTAATATTGTTGAAGCCTCACCTTCATCTCCTCCTGCTCGTGCTTCTCGTCTTCGACTTGTCTGCTCAAGTCTTTGGCTACGCCCTCCAACTCACCAATGTAGACCTTAGCCATCTCAGCATCCGCCAGAAGCCTATTGTTGGTCTCCACAGCCATCCGGACTCCTTTCTAGGAGTCATCGTGTTGCTTCTTATAGCTAGTTGCGTCGACTCTGCATTGTTCGGCCTCGGCCTTGCTTTTTGCTGCCTAGGCCTTGGCTTGCTCTACCTGAGCTCGGACCTCTTCGACCTCCTTAAGCATGATCAACCTCTCTGTCGTCATCTTTGCCTCGACCATCGCCGCTTGAGCTTTGTAGTGCTCAATGGCGTTACCTAAACAGTCACAACGATCAGACATCTCCAAGAACGTCGTGTTGATCTTACAAAAGAGAGAGAGAGTAAAAGATCCGTGGTGCAGCAAGATGAGAAAGAGAGAAATGAGCAAAACAAAAGAAAATTTCACCATTGCAACCGCCATGGCATGGTGGTTGTCTAGCACCGACTTGGTTGCCTTCTTAGCCATGGTCTCATCTGCAGGGAGTCTAACCCCTTGGCTCCAGACAGTGGCCGTATGCAAGTTCTCCATAGCCACATCGGCGTACGTTAGTGGCCGCGCACCAGCCTTATTTCTGAAGGACGGACTCTAGATCCGAGCCACGCCCTCAGCCATCAAGCTCCCCTGAGGCGGAGGTGGAGCTGAGGAAGAAGGAGCAATCACGCGCACTTTCGGTTGAGCAACTTCGGGTTGTTGCGCTTTTGTGATTGGCTCTCGGGTAGTCACCTGCCGAGCTGAAGGATCCATGGCCGCCTTGCCTTTGTCTTTGGCATCCTACCTCCTCTTCTAGTTGGCCGCTAGCTCAGTTAACACCACCTGCCTTTTCTTTGATTGAGTCTCGGGCGCGGAGGCATCGCTAGCACTATTAGTAGCAACATAGTAGCAATGACTGCTTCTGGCATGGTCGATGAATCAAAGTTGTGCTTCCGTCCTGAATATCTTGAAGCACGGGCATGCCGGATCAACAGAAGGGGTTGTCATCCGACATTTCTTCCTTGGACTTCTCAATAGTAATAGGAGATACTTCTGGGACGGCTTCTGCTGCAGAAGCTAGTAGCGCAGCTATTTTGTCGATCTCGAACTCAAGATCTTCAACAAGCACGACCTCAATCTCGCTCCACGACCTCCAGATCACGTACTTGTCCCCCTTATCAGCTCTGATGGCTTTCAAATGGCGAACTTCCTCCAACGACAGGCGCTTGAAGTGAACCTTCAACGGTTCTGCAACAAAATATGAAAATGTCATATAAAACATAAAAGCACAAGACAAAAGACGGAGGATGGAGACTGAATATGTAAAAACTACCTAGCTGGAAGACGCTGGGGACGGGGCAGGCACTCTGTGTCCATGCACCAGAGATGATGAAGGGTTTCGACCTCCCCTTCTGATCCACGTCTCGAAGTTCATTTATGAAATAGAAAGTTTTGGCTTAATTTAGAGGCCCACGTGTAGTAGGGCTCCTTTTCCTTCGTCCCTGGACACATGATGAGATGATTGAAGTGGAAGAGGTGACGTGCCTCTATGACATATCCGTCCTCGATGAACTTGGTCACCAAAGACATGTACTTATAGAAATTGGGGCGCATCTGCCCCAGAGTAAGTTGGAGGGCGGTAAGCACCTCCTCTACGATAGGCTCAAAAGGAAATCGAAGCTCAACCTCCAATTGAGCAAGGAAGACTTTAGTCGGCTTGGACTTACAACTTATGGAGTACGTCTACCATGAAATGAATATGGACTTGGGGAGGAATGTCGAACTGAACTCGGTGTTGAGCAAGGGTGTGGACTTGGAATTTTCTAGACCGAGGGGAAGAGGCAATGTAAGCCTCTGGAGGGAAGCTACCCAAGGTGCTAGGCTCTTCACTTGGGTTCATAGCTACTGATTTTTGGGGATTGGGAGGACAGAATGACAGTAAGCAAAAAAAAGAAGAAAAAGACAGAGAAGAAACGAAGTAAAAACAGAGAAGATGAGAAAATTTTCAAGAACTTACCAAGTTCTTAAGAAGAGTCTGGAGACTGGAGAAGATGATATTGCGCAGAGCAGTTGGTCTTGAGTCTTGATTTCGGTAGAGTAACCGTAAGTTCAAAAACGAAGTAAAGAAGATGAAGTCTATCTCTCCTTATTTATAGAACAATCCAAGTTTAGCAGGACGAGAATACCCTTCATCTTCACCGTTCACGAACTCATGCGCAAGGGCATGATGATCATTTATCAAATTTGAATCGGTGTGCCAGAAAGTGATCTCATCAGGACAAAATTGACCTTCATCTCCGTCGTACACGTATGAAAGATCAAGGGTATGATCGTCTTCCTCAAAACAAAGTCTACCGTCGCAGACATCCACGTGCCTCGAGTCCTACAAAAAGCAATGATGACAGCCTGCCAATATTAATGAGACAAGACGGTTCGTCACGCGTGTGAAACATCTATATACAGCTGTCACGACAATTCGTATACAAGTAAGTTCACTCAATGTTTTGTCTTCCATGGAGTGACAGATATTTTTCCGTTGTTGGTTGGTTTATGATACTTTGAACTACATTCAAAGTATCGTAAAAGGGAAAATTGTAATGGATAAAATTCATAAATGAGCAAGTGTTATAAAAGCGAGTAGAATCCTCGTCCCCGTAAAGGACGAATGAGGTTTTCGTGCTCCATTTATGATATGAGCTCGTGCTCCCCAGGATGATGCCAGATATCGTCGTCTGTAGGACGATTTCAGATATTGTCATCATGAGAACGGTTTCGAACATCATGGTCATGATAAGGACGAACATGTAAAGTCCATGTTTTAGTGTTAGCTTATTATGTTGTCAAAACAGTGTGTCTTGTGTCATTTCCTTTAAGCGTCTACGACAAGTGAAGATGAAGACCCAAGAAAATCAGTTAAAGACATTCCAGTCATAGCCTTCGTTTCACTTATAGGATGGTAAGTGACCTAGATACCATGTTACCTTAGGTGACTAGATATGTAACCATAAGAGTGTTAGAGGTTCTTAAAAACCAAGGTTCCTTCTAAGAGGCATATCTCATTGACCGTAACTCCGATTTTGCTCTATAATATATCAAATTGACCGTATCGAAAAGATGTTCAAATTTTGTGAAGAAAGCATGAGAAAAATCGAGTTTTTGAAGGTCGGTCGACCGAACCATGATTGGGTCGACCTAGTCCTCACACAATTTGTATGGAAAAAGGGGACAGAGAGCATGGAAAATTTGGGTCGACCCAAAGGGACACTTCGGTCGACCGAACTGCCCAGTTGGGTCGACCCATCCAAGCTTGGTCAACCAATTGCCTTTTAGATGTTTCTAAATCCGATTTTTAACCTTGTAAAAGCTAGTGTTGGCTTCTCTAATTAATAGAACCTTACTAGTCTGTGAAAGGTGACTTGTGTAGAGTTTAAAGAGTTTCTTTTGAGTGAATTAGGATTCCCCCAACCTATTCTCCTCTCCTCTTCCGTCCTAGAGTTTGCAAGCCATTGTTTCATTCTTGTTTGCTTGGACTTTTCCATTGATAGAAATCCATCTAGGATTTAATTTTAATCAACCATCAACCCGTTCTGGAAAGAACACTTTGAAAGGTGTGTTCCGGAGCCTTTGCGAAGGAGATCGATCTGAGAAGGATCGTGAATATTTGGTCGGTGGAATCCAAAGCCGTCATGGACGGAGATCGATCTTTAGAGATCGTGGTTGTCAAGACTCAACAGAAGTAGAGGCTGCTGAGGTTGTTTATGGGTCTTGCGAGAACGTGATTACTTATTGAGGCGTGTAGAACTAGCAGTGGATCGATGAATTTGAGTCCTATTTAGGTGAGGGGTTTGAGTCTGTAATTATCTTTACTTTGTCTTAGTGATCTATTTGTTGGATTAGGTCCTATGGTTTTTTCCGGAAGGGTTTCCACGTAAAAATTCTTGTGTTGTGATTTACTTGTCTACTCTATTTCCGCACTTTATTATTCATCATTCCTTAGTTAATATTTTAATTGTTAAATCTTAAAAATGGTAGATAGAATTTATAGGGGGACCTAACCATCTCCTTGAATTTGTGAGTTCTCTACTCAAACATTAGATTTGAGGTTCACTGGATTTTTCAGAACCCATACTCACATTGAGGACGAAACTGCCTTATAGGACGAAATAATCAGGAGACGATCAATTTATTATGTTCTTAGGTGAAAAGCACTGTCTTAACATTTAATGCATTTAATGCTGGTCATCTCAACCTGCTTTCGACCCAAGACCGACCTTAGAAATAGTAGACTCACACGTATGACACGTATGCATGAAAATCTGTCTGACATATTTGGTAGTGATCATAAAGTAAGTTGCATAGCTATGCATAGGCATTGATGGGCATGAAATGGCATCCAAATTCAAGTCTATAAATACCTCAGACCTCCCCTAAGGTAAAGACTACTGAAAAAACGACTAAAAGACTATTGAATCTCGACCATCTGAACCTCCTATCACTAAGAAAACCCACTTGAAAGCTCAAAGTCTTTAACCAACTCTTTCTCTCTCAAAGTTTGTTCTCTACACTTCATCTTCAACGTATACTGACTTGATCGTCGGAGGACTTTGATAGGAGGAGCTCCCACCCGCATCAACAAAGACTAGCTGTGAACCTACCTTCTTACTTCCACTAGTCAACTTGAATACAAGAAGTAAGTGACGCGTGGACAATCAAAGAAATCTCATCACACTATTATAATAAAAGGAGGGGTAAGTGGCGTTAGATTGATATTTTTAAGAGATATGCTAGCCCCAGTCAGAATCGTCCATAAATGCAACATAGGGGCCACAAATGTCAAACACCTTCTGATTTTTATTATTTTAATTTATTAAAATATCAAACATCTCCACATGTTGCACTTGGGTCTATGGAAAATACTGGAGTTATCGCGACTGGGGCTAGCACTCTTCTATTTTTAATAAGACAAAAATACCTTAAAGTTAACAAAATTTCAGTTCTATATTTATGGTTAAATATGTAATCTATTACCCTATTATAAAAGCCACGGTTTACCCTTTGTTTCAACTAATCCTTTTTGCAAAATTCCTTCTATATCCCATCTAAACTTAATGTATATAAGATGACTCACGTGCTCTTCTTTTGTTCTTATCTGACACCCATCCCTATCTCTCTTTTCTCATGTCAGAAGATTCAGTTCTTACCCATGATCTCTCTCTCTCTCACCGCCCACCTCACCACTCAACATTCGCCATCCAGCATTCACCGCTCATCATCATCTCGGATCAGATTTATCCTTCAAAATGCTGTATTTCAAGATTGTTCTCAACTATAGTCATAGCAACCCGCCACTTCCGTTGTTCCTGCTCCTCTTTTGTGCTCCCACTCTTCGACTCGATTTCATCTTAACGTTCGTCAAGATTGGTTAGTTCATTATTTTATTTTATTGTTTTTACTTTCATTCTCCCTCTGATGCTATCCATTTTTCATAGTGTGTCGATATCTCAAATTGAAACTCCATTTTTTTTAATACATGATCAATATCTCAAATTGGAACTCCAGATTATCAATATCTAAAATTGGAACTCAAGACTCAGGGTTTTCAGGTAAGTTTACCTAATGCCTAATTTTTTTCCCTTTTCCTCACCAATGGTGTTTGATGATCTATTAAGATGACTGTGGATTGTTCTAAAATGAAAGCGTTTGTGTGTCGGGTTTGTTTTCTACGGTGTTTTTGATCTCTTTGAGTGTATAGTTTATCATATTGGAGATTTTTGTCTTTCGTATTTTTTTTGCTTGGTTATTCGATTCTCGGCTCTGTTTGTGATTTTCACATTTGATTCATTGAATGAAAGATAGTGTCGGCCATTAGTGCGGAAGAAGTGGAGTTTTATTTTTTTGTTTTTTATTTATTTATTTGATTCTCGGCTCTGTTTTTGATTTTCACATTTGATTTATTGAATGAAAGATAGTGTCGGCCATTAGTGCGGAAGAAGTGGAGTTTTATTGTTGTTTATCTTCTAAATTGGTACTAAAGGCTGGAGTTTAGTTTCTGAGTCGATGTCTAGATGAAATCCTTTTATAGAAAGGAAAAAAAAAATAATGCTCTCACTCTCTCACTATTGCTTACAGTGTCTCTTTCTATTTCAGGATTTTTATTTGGATTGCATAAGAGATTGCTAGAATCTACTCGAAAATTATTACTAATTTTTATTTTTTGTGTTATGTCTTAGTGATTATGAATTAGCTTGGATTATTGATTTAATTATTTGTTCATTTTAGAATGAATTTTCACTTGTTATCAGGATCATCTATTATGGAGATTCTTTACAGTTAAAGAGGTTGTCTAATTAGATCTATGAAGTTGTCTCTGTTGGATTGGTTGTGTGAATTTTTTATTTGGTTCATATATTAATAGTAGATAACAAAAATGGCAAAACATTAGGTTCATACTAATAAATATTTACCCATTCAAAAGTTTATATGCATTATTTATTTCTGACATGAAGATGGTACAATTTAATTGCAATACTCTTGTTTACCATTATTTACAAGATTTTGCAATATTTTTTGTACCATTCATGCCTAAAGAAATATTTTAGTGGATATAAAGTTTTGAATTGTCATGATGGACAGTTTAAAATTTTAAAACTATATTTCACTTCTAATATGCAATTAATTTGTTGTGATTATTTCGGTACAAATCTTTTATAGTTCTTCAGATACGAATTTGATTAACTTAATTATTTCTCTGCTATTTTATTAGACAGAGAATAATATAGGTAATCAAATTACGTATTTGAAGAACCATAGAGAGATGCTGCCAAAATTTTCAAAAATAAATTAACTTGTATATTAATGAGTCAATATAGAAGTTATATTTTTAAATGGGTAACACAGAACTTAGAAAAGTGAAATTAAATTTGAGAAATTATTATGTTAACAATATCAAATTGTTACTCATATAGGCGTTTGTTACTTGTTTATGGAATTCATTGCCTCGATTTCTATTATTACTTTATATGCTAATTTCTTGTTACTTCTTGATAATTCATTGCCTCAATTCTATTATTATGTTTTGTGTTAATTTCTTGTTACTTCTTTATAAGGATAAGAGAATATTTGGTTATTTTCTTGGTTCCATATAAGTCGCCGCACTCTCACAACATATAGGCTATGGCTTGTGTGTGTATCTGGCTCGCCTATGTGTGTGCGAGTTGAGTATTATTAACTTTACCAAAAGAAAAAAAAATTTCATTTCATATAAGACTCTGCACTATCACCAAGAGACACTCTTTTGGTAATAAGTGCAACAATCTAAGTCTTATATGGACCGTGTTTGTGTGTGTGGTGTTAAAGATCCAAGTCATATGTGGCTTGTGTGTGTATCTGGCTCGCCTATGTGTGTGCGAGTTGAGTATTATTAAGTTTACCAAAAGAAAAAAATTTTCATTCCATATAAGGCTCTGCACTCTCACTAAGAGATACTCTTTTGATAATAAGTGTAACGATCTAAGTCTTATATGGACCGTGTTTGTGTGTGTGGTTGATTTATTATGTGTGAGTTGAAGTACGCTTATTAATTATTAATTGTGTTTTTTTGATAGATAAACAAATGGACAAGAAAGAGAAACAAAGGAACTACTATAGAAGATATTATGCTGCATTGACTGAGGAAAAGAAAGAAAAAATGCAAGAAAAAAGAAGAGAAATATACAAAAAAAAGAAAATCCTGAAAATATTAAATGCAGAATTAACTCCATCAGATAATATTGTTCCACAACAACAAGGTATATATATTTTTCTCATCAATGAATTTTAGAATTTTCATTTTCATCTCTACACTGTTTCACATATAATTTTTATTCATATTACAATTATTATACTTACTCTTATTAATGTAGATAATGAAGCACGACGTATTAGACCTGTAATGTTAGATAAAATACAACAACAAATTGGATTTCATAGTTCATTTGAAGTTGGTAAGAAAATTCACTCCCAACGTTTGTTAAGATAAAAAAAATATTACATTGAAATATTGTGCACTAATAAAAAATATTTATGATAGGATCCACATCGAATCAGGCTTCTCGTTTGAATTCATTGGAAGAAGAACAACAAAATACATTACAAGGTAGCCATATTTTTATGTATATTTGAATAACTATTTATAGAAATGGCTTTTCGTTTCTAAATATAAATAAATAACTTGCGCACTCATGTTATGACAGGTATAAGTACAATTTCAAACAATGTTAGTCACTTTCATAATTCTTGTAATGAACATGGATCACTGGGAAATTACAACAGATCTGGAATCGGTAAGTACAATATATTCATATAAATATGACTCTTAGGCACACATAAAAAAATTTAAGAACTAATAATTTAAGTTATGTTTGCTGCAGATAACACCCACTATAGATCAACGTACATAAATGCTATTCTTCAAAATATACTTCAACAGCCTAGCATTTTACCATGTGCACCATTGTGTCAATATTGTGCTGCTAAGCGATTTCATCGTGAACCGATGTGTTTCTGCTGCTCTGATGGACAAATATCATTGGTTTCGAATAATATTCCTGAAGAACTTTGCAGATTGTTCACTTCGACTTCCAAAGATGCTATTGAATTCGGGAATACGTTCGTACATACAATAATTGTTTCGCATTCACTTCTCTTGGTGTCAAATATGACAAAAATTTTTGCAAAAGAGATAAAGGTGTGTACACATTTAAGGTGCAAGGTCAGGTTTATCATTATATTAATGAGTTAATGCCAGTTGATGGTCATCCTTCACATTTACAACTATACTTTTATGATACTGAACATGAGGTTGAAAATCGAATGCAAAGATCATCAAATCTCTATTCAGCTATCATTGAAAAGTTAATTGACATCCTCGTAGTCAATCCATACTGTTCATTTTTTCAAACTCTTCGGGATATACCTACCTTTGACAGCCATCAGATTGTTATCAAGAGTAACACTGGATTGGATCAAAGAGTATATAATGCTCCATCAGAATCTCAAGTAGCAGCAATATGGGTTGAAAATAACAATTCTTCAGAACGCAGTGAAAGAGATATAATTGTATACAACCATGCTGGATATAGTCACAAAGTAAAGTACTATTTCGGATGTTATGATCCTTTACAATATCCTTTGTTATTTCCCTATGGAGATACTAGCTGGCATGAAGGTATACAAAAAATTGGACGAAGAAATAGAGGATGTTCTCAAGAATCAAGCTATTTGGATCCTTGTCAAATGACGTCAATAAATGATCTTCTTCATAAAGAAACACAAGGTATTGATTACATTTAAATGTATTTCACTTACATTCTTGATACTATACATATTTTACACATATTAACAAATTTTTTTTTTTGTTTCAATATTTCAAAATAAGGGCAAGAAAAAAAATACTGTCTCATGTCGTGAGTACTATTGTTATAAATTACAAATACGGCCAAATATGAATTCAAAGTTGTTATGTTCTGGCCGTCTTTTACAACAGTATGTTGTTGACATGTATATTAAGCTCGAAACATCTTGTTTGGATTATTTTCGATATCGACAAGATGAAATTCGTGCTGATTTATACCAAGGAATTGTTGACAGTATTGCAGCCGGTGAAACTCGTGCCTCTAAGGTTGGTCGTTCAATTGTCTTGCCAGCATCATTTATTGGTGGTCCGAGAGACATGCGATGTTGTTATATTGATGCAATGGCATTGGTGCAAAGGTTTGGAAAACCTGATATTTTTCTAACAATTACGTGTAATCCGTCGTGGTCAGAGATTAAAAATGAGTTACAGTCAACTGAAGAAGCACAAAACAGGGCAGACTTGATTGCACGGGTATTTAGAGCAAAACTTGAAGAGTTAAAAGATGATTTATTCAAGAAAGAATTATTCAGAGCAGTTGCAGCATATGTGTATGTCATCGAATTTCAGAAGAGAGGACTTCCACATGCTCACTTCTTACTTATACTGAAGTCAAAATATAAAATCATAGAACCGAATTCGTATGATCAATTTGTCTGTGCAGAATTACCTGAGAAAGATCAAAATTCACATTTATATGCATCAGTTGTGAAACATATGATGCATGGACCATGTGGTAACTTGAATCCTAATAACGTATGTATAAAAAAAGATAGTCATTGTAAAAATCATTATCCAAAAGACTTTTACCCCTCAACTATTCAAGGAAGAAATTCATTCCCAATATATAGAAGGCGCAACACTGGCCAACGAGTGAAAGTACGTTCTGCATATTTGGATTATCAATGGGTTATACCCTATAATCCATATTTACTTGCGAAATTTGATTGCCATGTAAATGTTGAGATTTGCTCTACAATTAAAGCAGTCAAATATTTGTACAAATACATTTACAAAGGCCATGATCGTGTTACTTTTCATGTTATTGCCGAAGAAAATTCTTCTTCTATTGATGAAATAGAGCAATATCAAACAGGAAGATGGATTTCACCTCCAAAAGCTATGTGGAGAATTTACAAGTTTTTATTAAACGAAATCTATCCATCTGTCAAAAGTTTGCATTTACATCTTGAGGATAAGCATATTGTGGGATTCAAAAAACAGGATGATTTTGGTACGTGTAATCGGCAATGATCGTACGTCGAAATCTATGTTGACAGAATATTTTCGTACAAACGAAATTAATGTTAATGCTCGAAAGTACCTTTACAAAGAATTTCCTGACCATTTTGTCTGGCATGATGACAAAGGGTATTGGACCGAAAGAAAGCAAGGAAATGCTATTGGTAGAATTGTGACTGTAAATCCAACTGAAGGTGAAAGATATTACTTGCGATTATTGCTGAATCATATTAGAGGAGCTATATCATTTCAGAATTTAAAAAATATCAATGGGATTGAGGCTTCATTATTTCGTGAGGCTGCATTGCTACAAGGGTTACTAGAGTCTGATAACAGCTTAGAAGAATGCTTACAAGAGGCTTCTCAATATCAAATGTCACACACTTTTCGTCGATTGTTTGATACTATTTTAGTCTATTGTAATCCAAGTAATCCTCGAATTTTGTGGGAGAAATTTGAAAAAGCAATGTCTGAGGATTACGAAAATGATATGAAAGTTCATGGCAATGTATTAAGATCAAAAGTATTGACGAATGTCAACTTTATTCTTCAATCAATGGGGAAGAGTATTAACGATTACTATCTAATTGACATTGATATTACAAATGATGAAAATGAAATTTATTCCAAAGAAATTGAAGAAGAAATGAATATTCCAGTTTTAGAGCAAGACTTATTGAGTGTATCTACATTGAATGAAGAACAAAAACATGCATATGATATAATATTACAAAGAGTATTCAATGGAGAACATGGAGCATTTTTCATTGATGGTCTTGGTGGAACTGGAAAGACGTACTTATATCGAGCTCTTTTGACTACAATAAGATCAAAAGGTTTGGTTGCTCTTGCTACAACAACTTTTGGAGTAGCAGCGTCTATAATGCCTGGTGGTCGAACAACTCATTCATGGTTTAAAATACCAATTCATGTTGATGAGATCAATTCTTGCAATGTAACCAAACAAAGTTGTGTTGCTCAATTGCTTCAAATAACAAAACTCATTATATGGGACGAAACATCAATGGGAAAGCAACAAGCAATTGAAGCACTTAATCAAATGTTACAAGATATAACTGATTGTCAGTTATTATTTGGAGGTAAAGTTATTGTATTTGGAGGAGATTTTCGACAAGTTCTTCCTGTTGTTCCAAGAACAAATAGACATGAAGCAACTGATGCAAGCTTAGTAAAATCAAATATATGGCCTTTATTAGAGAAAATCAAATTTACTGAAAATATGAGAGCAAAATTTGATCCTTTGTTCAGTGAATTCTTACTCCGTGTTGGAAATGGGACAGAAGAAGTCATCATTGATAACAAAATCAGAATTCCAAGCCATATGGTCATTCCTTACAAAGATGATACTACATCAAGGACTGATTTGATAGAAGCTATATTTCCAAATTTAGCAAATGGAGGATACAACTCAGAGTTATTGATAGGGCGTGCTATATTAACTCCAAGAAATGATTTTGTGGATGAAATAAATGATCTATTGATAGATCGTTTTCCAGGAAGTCCTATCAAATATTATAGCTTCGATTCAGCAATAGACGACACAGAGTGTACTCAACAAGAAGATTTTCTGAATAGTTTAACACCAAATGGGCTTCCTCCTCATGAATTAACACTAAAGAAGAACTGCCCAATAATATTGTTGCGAAATATCGACCCACCAGCAGGATTATGCAATGGGACTCGACTACTGTGTCGTCATTTTACAGCAAATCTTATTGATGCAGAAATCGATGTTGGTCATCATCGAGGAAAAAGAGTTTTTCTACCAAGAATTCCGCTTCAACCAGCTGAAAATGATAAGTTCCCATTTTTATTCAAGAGAAAACAATTTCCAATTCCTTTGAGTTTTGCAATGACAATCAACAAAGCACAAGGACAAACTTTAGAACATGTGGGTATATATCTTCCTCAATCTGTATTTTCTCATGGTCAATTATATGTTGGGTTGTCCAGAGCAAAAACGGCAGCAAGTGTCAAACTTCTGATTAAGCCAGCATCAGACAACACTTCAGAAATATGTACTTCAAATGTTGTTTATCAAGAAGTATTAACACTTGCTAATTCTCATTAGCATTTGATGATATTACAGGTAATTAAGAAACTAATCAACTATATTTATTTTCTTCAATTATTGATTGCGATATTAATTATTGCAATAATTGTGTTATTGTGCGATATCATTTTTTTTATAATCATTAACTCTTCTAAAGTGAAAATCCAGTGAGAATAATATAAATATTTGCATTCTTAAATAATTTACATGTCTTTTTTTAATATTTATGTCACTTTGCTTACATCTACATCTCAGTCAGAATAGAGTTATCTTGACATCCAACTACTATTTATGAATGTTAATGGTAATGTAAAAAACAATAGAAACATCTACTAATCAGATAGTTATTGTTCTGTCAATTTTTTTTATATAGTGTCTCATCTCAATGATGGTTTACATTTATTTATTGCTTATGTTAAAATCCAGTGACAAGGATATAAATTTTTTCATTCTTGAATGATTTATAGTTTAAAAAGATAATTTATGTCACTTTGCTTACATTTACTACATCCAAACACTACTCATGAATGTCAGTGGCAATGTGAAAAACAATAGTCTCTTTGATGCTGTACATTTATTTTATTGTGAACCGTGTTTTTGGTGGTTAGGTTGGGGGTGACTTGTGGGACATGGATGATGGGTTGTGTTGGGGGTGACCTGTGGGACATGGAGAAAAGATCAAAATTTTTAAATTTTTAAAAATTTCATGAAATTTATATAAATATATTAAAAATGTTGGAATATATCAATATATATTTGTATTTTATTAAAATAAACAATTTGAAAACAAATTTTCAAAATGTTCTCAAAAAACTGCAAATTTAAAATAAATTTACAAAACATAATAAAAATAAATGAAAAAACAATCTAAAAATTTGCATATATAGCCAAAAACCCTCAACTTACATCTTACCACTAATTTAACAACTCTTTTTTTAATGAACTTTACTATGTCTAATGCGAAGAAAGCATATGGCATGACTTTTAAGTTCTGCTCCATTTAGCATAATCTAAGTACTATCATCTAGCCTCTCAAGATGTTCTCATTCGAACAAGTGATTTGATTATTGGCTTTCTGAGGAGCATCGATTTTAATGAATCTGAAATATTGTAGATATGCTGATTTGGGAGCATTTTTATATGATTATAACTAATCTAATTTATTGCATATTGTTGTTCTTCAAGAATCTGATTTTGATCTATTCCCTTTGTTTTTTTTTTTTTAATGTTTAAAAAATATTTAATAATACAAGAGAATAAGTCATGCTTCAACCATTGCATTCTATAAAGCAAATTACATGCACTATCAATTTTTTTTACTTCTTATTATTTGATGATATATATTAGCACTTGTTCATTATCATTAGCATATATGTGATAATATTGTAAATAATTATGAAATAATACTTTTACTAATTTTTTTTGCTAGGTGTAAAAGATGCTGTATGATTGAAAACTAATATCAGAAATTACCGATCATACAAGAAATTGGATAGCAAAAATATAGGTTAATGACAAAAGTTTGACCCACCAAGCACGATACAACACCAAGAGATACTAGAGATTGACATTTAGCGATTCTAAGGTAAATTAATTAATATTTGATATTTATGATATTATTATTAAATATTTATATTGCTAATTTTTTCCTCTTCAATTGCATACAGGGAAATCGTGTGGAGGCGATCATATTTGATAGCAACATCTCACTATTTCAGCACACATTTTCTCTAATGAAAAGTTATTATGTCTCTGATGCTTGCGTCAATCCAATTGATCCAAAATATAGATATTTATCAAATAATTACCAAAGGATTATCAAAATAGAACTCGAGTTGAAGATGAGAAAGATGTCAGTGAAGAGATCTACAAGTTTGTCTCATTCAACGATTTGAATGCTCACATGAACTCAGAGACACTAATAGGTAAAAGTATTAAAGCATCATAAATGTTATTTCTAAACATCATTTCAATACACTACAAACTTACATCGATATGTGATCTTGTAGATTTTGTTGCTATTGTCTTGGATGTCTTACCAATGAAAATGGTAAAATCAGACACAATTGCAGTTCGAGAAATTATAGTTATTGAGAGAGAGTAAGTTATCTCAATCTATTACATATTGCAAACTATCTCTTTATTAATATCATTATACGTTCAAATAATTTCATATCTTTTTGAACAGGTTGAAACCAGTTCTATTTTGCACATGGAATGAGTTTATTGCAAATGAGGCTGAAAGCATATCCAAATTGGCACACACAAACCCAATTATTGTCGCCCCGCGAGTAAAAGTCACATCTTTTAATGGTATGTGTAAAATAAAACATATTCATGATAATTTACAAACACGCTTATAGATATATACTAATTTACATCTTTAAATTTTTGCAAGGGTTATCGTTGTCGACACGAGGATCAACATCACTTATAATAAATCCTGATATACCCGAAACAAATGCATTACAAATTTGGTACTTTGTATTATGATTTTATTCTTAGCAATAATACACATTAACATAAACCACTAACACTTGTTTTTAGGGCATCCGAAAATGAACACTTGCTGCATCAAATTCGAGAAAAGAAATCTCAACCAACCATTGAGTGTGCTCCAAAAGTAACAAAAAACATTAGTCAAATCATCGAATCTGCAGAAATTGTAAACTTTCAACAATCTGAAATTAACCATATTCTTTATGTCAATTTTTTAATTCAGGATAATAACTCATGATATCTATTACTTTCAGAAATTCGACTACTGGACGAAAGCATCACTTTCGATAACGGATCTCCAACAAAAGTTTTGGTATATGGCTTGCAGCAACTGTAACAAAGAAACTCCAACTGATTATGCAAATTCCATCACATGTTCCCATTGTTCAAGCCTAAATGCAACTGCCCAACCAAGGTAAACAAACAAGCAAGATGTATTAATTTTTCTTATAAGTATCATTACTAATATTGTTTATTCTTGATATTTATCATTACTAATAATTGTTTATTCCTGATGTTCAGAACAATGATTAAAGTTCAACTTGCTGATGCCACTGGTAATTTATTGGCAACAATATTTGGAGAACAAGCGGAAAAAGTCATATCAGCCACATCAGTGCAAGTAATGCAATTTTCAACTGAGGTACATACAAATACTAGAAAGCTCATAATAACCATAACTAAAAAATTTGCTAACAATTTGATTGTTAACATTAAAAATATGTGCAGGAAATTTAAAATTGTGTCAACGATTGCGATGGAAAAGAATTCATCTTTCAAGTCAGATCATATCAATACATGTATCGAGATAATCCAGAGCGCAGATTTAGTATCATATCAGTTCGTGACACTTTTGAAGACAAATGAGCATCATCTCTGAGTTTTATAAACAACTATTGTAAATTTGTAACTAAGTAACTTTTACTCATTTCATAACTATTGTAACTAACAACTTGCAACTCTTTCTCTTTCTTTTTGTAATATATAACTTTTTAACTCTTTTGCAATCTGTTTACTTTCACTTTTAGTTAATTCTTACGAATTTTTTTACATTCGCAATATCATTAGCTCATTAGAATGCTTATTAGTTTACTATTGTGTGGTCTATGGATGTCGCCTGTATGTACAGTGATATTTAAAAATTCAACACCAAAACAACACATGTCAGATTTTACAATACATGGTATTTGTCAATTCCTTGTTCATTCAATGACTGTCATTTTATTTATCTCATTGTTATCTATTAAATAATGTGTTTACCTCTATTAATCTTACAGGACAAATTTCAATGTATGTTTATCATGCACAATGGATCAGCCCTATTAGACAAGGTCTTAAATCCAATTCCGTATGTTGTGGAATTCATTGGCATTGGTAAGTTCACAATTACCATGAGTTTATTTGTTATTTTCTTTAATTCATGAATTGAAATTTGTTTTTTTTTTTCGAAGGATTGACCTTGGTATGCTCAACTACGTCAACGTCTTAGGTTGTTATTTTCATTTTTTGTAGTTTTTTACGGGTTATGATTTCCTACTTCTAAACCAAATATGCTTACTGACAACATCAATCTCTTTTTGTTGTGTCAGTTTTTTACCATCAATCACAGTAGGATCTCTATTCTGTTTCTATTCAGTTAAACTGCTCCTCGTAGTTTGAATTTCCATTACTAACACAACTACATGAACTAAATTATGTTCAAAGTATATTTCCTGATATATGAAAAAACAGATTGATGTGCCGAGTTCAATTTTTGTTGAGTTAAATGTGCATGATGCCTGGTAATTGTCTCTGACACATGTTTGTGTCTTAGCTATACAAATGTTAACTAATATTTTTGAAATAATGTGGATTAAACAAGGATATAATATCAAAGATTCTGACTGAATTTTAATGGAAATTCCAATTAAGATGTTCTTTCACCTAAAAAAAAGAAAAGCTTGAAAGGAAAAATATTTTCCACTATTAGCTAACTAAATTGGCGGTGTAATTTTTATTTTCTTTTGGTAATTGATAAAGCTCTGGTTTGAAATTTCATGGTTTTTTTTCATTTATACTCACTTAGCCCACTGTGTTCAAAGCATCCAGCAGCACTCACTCTGAACTATACATCGAAGGTGCTGCATTGCTGCATATGTTCAATCTTTGCAGAAAATCATTAGGCGTTAATACTAGAAGACACTTCCTTACTTTCTTCCACTAAGCTATTGCCTAACTTCATTTAACTGACATACAACCTGTTTTGCAACTTTATCTTCACACCCCCTTGACTGGTTATTAAGGAAAACTTCATAAAAAAAACCTTCCCAAAATATCCCTGCACATGGTTCTTAGACAAACTTCATGTATTTGTGTTTTCCACTTATTTTATATATCATTTCCACGAATATCAGCTTACCTGTGGATTAAGAGATTTTGGGTTGTCTTCTGTAATCTGCATGAAGTTTACTCAAAGAAAGCGCCTGCAGTCTGATTCCTAACTTGATTAACACAAAGCATTGTTCTCCAAATTCCATAAAATCAACAACTCTCTCCTACTCAGGAACTAGACATTATGCTTACCTTGAGTTAGAAATTTAATTTTCAAACTATTCCCTGCCATTTTTTATTGCTTTCTCTACTAAATATCTTGCCTAGCATTTTACTGTGTTATTCGTTGATTTTGTGAGGGAAACAAGGATATAATATCAAAGATTCAGACTGGATTTTAATTTTAAAAAAAGAGAAGCTTGAGACGAAAAATAATGTTCCGGTATTAGCTAACTAAATTGGAGAGGGATATATCAGGTTATGATAGAGAGGATGAGGTTCAAACACCATCTTTTTGTGGTCAGACCCACATGACAAGCTGTATATATATCGTGCATGCTATGAGCTGCCTTGAAAAATATTGTGTTGTACCTTCCTGAAAATCAATCGCAGTTTGCATTGTAGTATCAGTTAGAGATTTAGTTTTTATTTTCTTTTGGTAATTGATAAAGTTCTTGTTTGAAATTTCTGCTGTACAACTTGTCATTAATTCTTCAAGTTTCATATTTTTCCTTTTTTTTTAAATATATATATATAATTTTTTTTTTCCCTTTGTAATTAGTGGTATTGATTGTTGGCTTAAATTTTGGAAAAATTTGAAGTTAAAGGAGATGCTTTGAGCTTTTGTTGTTTTGTACCTTTGAATATTTATTTTTTCCTTTTGTTGATTGGGTTTCTTTCTTTACTTATTTTTTCTTCTTGAAATTCTCGGCTACACACTTGGCCTTGAATGGTTGAAGAGGGAATGATGATTTTAGTCATTATTTTTTTATCCTGTTATAAATACTACTCTAGGTTATATTAACATCAATTCTTTAGGCTATTGCGTTGGAATATGCATATGGTGGAGAGCTTTTTGAGCAAATGTGTAATGTGGGCTGCATTAGATGAGGTTCTTAATTCATTACACTGGTTTCTTGTTTTTATTTTTTTCAGGGGTCAGCTATTGTCACTCGATGGTATTTGAGCAAGTTGTCTGTTTTGAGTTTCATTCTTTGGAAGAATCGGAAGAACTAAGTGTTGGGTACTTGTGGGTATTTTTACTTTACATCAAGGTTTGTATTTCATTCTTGATTAGAGGATTCATTTATTTTTTTAAAGCTAATTAAGATCGTTATTTAGAGGTGTTTGAGCTGTGAGTTTCTGTGATTATTTCCCCTCTAGAAATTGCATCCTCCTTTGCCTAATGTTTTGCTTTAATTGGTGAGTGTCAGCTTCTAAAGTCATGGTCATTGTATAATTCAAGAAACTTGCCAACAACAATCTTGAAGGACACATCCACAAAACATTAGCTCTTGCACATCATTGAACCAGTTGCGATAGTCCTATCTTTTCGATTACTTTTAGAATGTTTAACATAGTTGCAGGTATTGATAGACTCATTCGAAACTTGAATATATTTTTATTAGAAACTTCTCAAATTACACTTCCATATCCTTGCATTTTCAAGACTAACAGAGTCTTATTGAATCTACAAGAATCTCTCATCAAATGATTACAAATGTAGGATACTTATTGAGTTAAGCCGAATAATATAGTTTCATACAATGTAAGTTGCAAGAGCTAATGGAATTGTATTTAAAGAGGAAATTTAAGGAAGCATTGAGTCGTTTTAATTGAGTTGCAATGCCTATATAGGTCAAGACTAAACAAGCTCCTCTTAAAATTTGTTTGCTTTTCCAGTTCATGCATATGTGTTTCCATCTCATATATTGCAACTATAGCAATTTAAGTAGAAATGGTCTCAATAGACCTGTGCCAATAGAGTTTTGGAATCTCAGTGTTTGAGAGATTCTAAAATACAGTCAGGGGTTCATTGCCATCTGAAAGCTGTAAATAGCAGACATATATATTTAAAGAGGAAATTTTAAGGAATCATTGAGTCGTTTTAATTAAGTTGCACTACCTATATACGTCAAGACTAAACAAGTTCCTCTTAAAATTTGTTTGCTTTTCCAGTTCATGCATATGTGTTTCCATAAGCATTTCTAAATTTCGGCATCTTGATATCCTTTTTTTCCTATTTCTGGACATCATTCTTTTTAATTTTTTTAAATGTTATTGGTTCTTTGCCTTCATGAAAAATCTTTTGGTGCTGCCTCCTTAAGTCCTCAGTTTTAGATCGTATAGCCATTAAATTTCAGTGACACTCTTCAGGTTCAACTCGGTTTAACTGGTTTTCTAGAAGATTAATTTCTTAGATTACATTACCAGTATCTTATTCCTGTAATTTCTGCTTAGCTTTAGCTCAAAAGTAGTTTTTCTCTCCTTTCTAATTAGTGGTTTCAGGTCAGTAGTCCTTTTTCTTTTTCCTCGCTCTCTAAGTAAAAAGAGACCATGGCTAGGAGTTTTATAATCATAGTTTAATTGTTCACCACTTGCCTCATAAATATTTACATCTACCTCCCATTTCTATTTCTTGGGCTTTATAATCAAGGAAGGCACATGTTTGTGTTTGAACAAATATGCAGACACAATAAAATATTTTTTGTCCGCACTTCCTGGAGATCTTTTTAAGGAAACGTTATTGATCAGTCAACAATTGTTGGAGTGAATGTGATTTCCATATTTTTTTATTCACCTTTTTTTCCACCACCAATCTCCTCTTATTGCTTTCTTCTATACAATATGCTATTGCAAAGATATTTTTGACACAATGTTGGGCTACGACTTTTCATGTGTATTTCTATTGAGAATTATGTATCTTTTTATTGTTTTCTGTATATTTTCTTGAATAGTGGGCTTTTGAATTTCTTCATATCTTGATTAGTATTCCTAACTTCATGTTGTTTGATCATCTCTTCCGGTGGTTTATGGCCATAAACATTAGGCTAACCTTTTTATTTGGAGGAGTCCTTGGTTTGGTTTACTGAAACCCGAACCTCATCTAGAAGGCTTCCTCATTGCTACATGTTTAGCCAGGTAATTGCCTAAGTGACTAGATTTTAGCTCTTTCTCTACATGCATTTATGTAAATGTAAGTTCTCATAAACTTAAAAATTAATAGGAAGAATGGGAAATATTAAATTACACCCTTCTCCTTGCAATCTGTAATGAGGTGATCGAAGTATTTGGGGCTCCATTGGACTCTACTATCTTACATGTTCCTTTCTACTCTGCCATACTTGTAGGTTGCCTCCCAGGTTCTTTTTGTTTCATTTATTTTTTCTAATGCTTGAGATGGCAATTTGCTGGTGCTTACTAATGAAATTAATCTACTGTAATAGTTATTGAAAAATCCATTGTAATAAGGTTAATCAGTGGAACTTAGTCAGTTTTGCTCTAGGTTGAGCTTCTGTTTGGGTTGAATTTGTATCTGTTTTCATCCTTTTTGGTTTGTATGGCATTTATGTCAATTTATTGTGTTTATTAATGGGTTCACATCTTCATTTATGGTTTGCATCTGTTGATGAATGATGCTAATTTGTCAAATTTTTTTTGTTCTTAAAAGCATATAATTTGGCATTCGCAAGAGGCAATGAATGAACAAAAATGAGGAGTGGAGAATCACATATTATCTATCACAGTGCTTGCTTAAGCTTGGTCACAAGGTTAGAGGTGAGAAAACAGCCATTATTTACTGAATCATATATGAGTACTGCCTAAAGCATTACATACTTTCATTGCCACAGTAAGTTCTCTTAAGGTGTCACACATTCCATGCTTAACAGAATTTCCAGCTTTTTTTATTCTGGAGTATTCTATTCTTCAGGGCAATGCTATGGCTGAAAAATCTGATAATCAGGAATGGTGCTCCACTATAGCTGATCAACAGAATTTCGTGCCTAACACATATGCAGATTGAGGTGTTCAAGATAATGAATGTGGTGATGTTGGTAAAAGTACTGAAGATGGTGATGATGATGATTATTCAAGGGATTTTTATGAAGATGTTGCCAGAGACGATGTTGATGAGGGTCTTATCTGTTTAAATATCCCAATGGTTGATATTCCTAGTTTCTCTAGGTCTGCTTTTGGGCAAGTCAGTCAATGTAAGGACAATCGCCATAGAAATGATGATCCTCAAGGCCTTTCATCAAATGTGATCGAGAATGATGAGTATGTGAATTTTAACCCTTCAGACTTTGCATATGTACTTGAGAATACTAATGATATTTCATTTAGGCAAATGTTTACGGATAAGAGGTGCCTACAAAATGTGTTGGCAAAGTATGCAATGAGAACAAACTTCTAATACAGGGTTGTGGATTCAAATAAATCAAAATTTATAGTTAAGTGCCTTGGGGGTAATTGTACTTGGAGGCTGCGTGCATCAAAGGTGAATGAGTCGGGTGTCTTCAAAATAAAGACTTATAATTCACATCACTCTTGTGGGTTTCCCCTAACTGGGCCCGATCATCGATAAGCATCTAGTTTGGTTGTTAGTGGCATGGTTGTAGAATGAATCGAGGGTTGCGTGACTTATAGGCCCAAACAGATTATCCATAATGTCTGGCAACAATATGTGGTTCAAACGAGTTATACAAGAAAGCGTGAAAATCCAGAGAGATTGCAATAGAAAATGTTAGAGGATCATACGATGAGTCGTACACTAATCTCCTTGCTTATTTGTACGAGTTGCGCATGACCAACCCAGGAACAGTAACTGCAGTATTGAGCGACCCAGATACTAGTGCATTTGAAAGATGTTCTGTGGCTCTTAGACCTTGTATCAGAAGTTTTCAGCTCAGTTTACAAAGAGTATTAGTTGTTGATGGGACGCATCTAAAGATTGAGTACAGGGGGATCTTAATCATAGCAACAACACTTGATGGTGACAACCACATATTTCCAGTTGCATATGGAATAGCTGAATCAGATAACAATGATAGTTACAAGTGGTTTTCAAACTATTAGCTAACTCACTTAGGTGCATGGAAGGGTTAGTCATTATAATGCCAGTTTAATAAGCCAAGTCCTCATTGTTTTCCCACATGCAATTCATAGTTATTGTTCATATCACGTTAATCAAAATATGCATGCAGGATTCAAGGATGAGGGATTAAAAAAGTTTTTTGGTTGGTCGTAAAGGCATGCATGTTCAGCAATTTCCAAGAGTTTATATCACCTCGCAAGCGCGAATTCTGAGGCACATCAATGGTTAGATGCAATTCCAAAAGAAAAATGGGCATCTGTATACTTTCCTGGGATGAGGTATAATATTGTTACTACAAATATAGCTGAATCGATCAACAGTTTGCTTAAGGAAGTAAGAGAATATCCAATCATAGTGCTTATAGAGGATGTGCGTCTTAAGATCCAGTGAATGTTCTTTAACCGATGAAACAAAGCGATGGAAATGAATGGAAGACTAACAACATGGGCAAAGGGTAAATTGCAGAAGAGAATAAGTATCGACATGATCTGTATTGAGCTACTTATGAACAGTCAATATATCCGGTAGATGATAAAAAGCAATGGGATCTCCCAGATGAAGTAATGGTCGAGACCAAACAGATTAAACCCCTTGTACAAAAAAGAAGCATGGGGAGACCGAAGAATAACGCAATTCTTTCACAATACGAGGAAAGGTCTACCGTAAGATGTGGTACATGTAAACAAAGTGGTCATAATAGACAAACATGTACTAATGTAATTCCTCAAAATAACTGACAAATATCCCAGACATCATTTCATTATGAGAATTAAAAGAGTATTTTGTATTGAATTCTGGATATTGTATTTTTTGAGTTGGATTCTGGATTCTGAATTGTAAACTAAATATCTATCTAATTTTCTGTATTGGATTTTGAATTGTATTTTCTGTATTGGATTCTAGATTCTGAATTGAAAGAGGTTCACAGAATTTAATTCCATCATATATCACAGCCTGCCAAAGCATGCCATACTTATAACACAACTTTGATCAATTTGGTCTTTAGAATTTTGATATCCAGTGTAGTCTGGTTTAAACTTTTGGTATCGAAAAAAAAAATTCAAAAAATTTTGATATCAAAAAACAAAATCAAAAAATTTCGATATCGAAAATTTATTGAATGAAAATTTCAAGACAAAACCTGTAAATTTCGAGGTTGAACCTATAAATTTCGATATCGAAAATTTATTGAATGAAAATTTCGAGACAGAACCTTTTACACAGTTGAATGAAAATCTAATACACAATTTTGAACCTGTTACACAGTTTAATGAACAAAATCTAATGAAAATTTCGAGAATATCTGTTACACATCCATAACAAAATCTGATACACAGTTTACATTCACTCTTGAGACACTCCCATGAAAATTTAATGAAAATTCTGAATGATATTACATACACATTCATAACAAAATATGATACACAGTTTACATTCACTCTCAAGACACTCCCATGAAGACACTGCACTTTATGCTCAATCTCAGACACTCCCACCTCCGCTTGACAACCATCACGGATGGGCAATCCCAGTCATCATCTCGTATGCTATATTCAGAACTTCGGTACTTCAGTCTACAAAATAACATATTTCTGGTTAAACAATGTAAGAGAAATAAAAAAAATAGAGAGCATAATTAGTGAGTGAGAAACAAAGAATACCTACTGAAAATGGATCTGAATATCAGCACATTGGAAATCAACATATTTCATAAGGAATATTCCACAATCGTGGCTGATACACATTAACAACACATTTCATCAGTACATTATAATATAAAAAAATACATTATAGGTATATTGTTATTCTTAATGAAAAAAACATACAAGTTCTTTTGTTTTGGTAAGTCTGTGATCTCCTGCACTACCCAGTCTTTGCCTGTTAGAGCTTGTATGTTGCCAAACATATGGAAGAGGGCGGGGATGCACTCTTTGAGGGTACACAGTTGTAATGCGTACAAGTCCATGACATTAGTGAAGTATGAATCCAGAATTAGGATATTTTCTCCTCGAGGGTTCCAGCACCGCCAACACCCAGTGCTTATAATGGAGGAATGGGAGGTACACACCCTTTCAACCGATCACATGGTTGGTCGCCCATTCTAACCCTCAACTGGGCAGCGAAGGTTATCGTTTATTTTATCCTTAATTGATTGACGCATCGTAGAGTCTTTAGCAGCCATATATGATCTTAATATGTCTCCTTCATTAAGTAGCAGTTCCTGTCAATTAGTTAAATAATAAGAACACATTCAAGATGAATGCAGATAATAAATAAATAAATACCCGCCTTACCATGAACAAAGTAAATCCAAAGACACAAGTCTGGGTATAAACAGTGGGGAGTCTCTCATGTCTTTGTGCCAACAACTCCATCCATATGTCCATATGCTATGTACATTGTATTAGTGTTAGATTAGTAGAATTACAATTTAGATGAGCAATACAGAATTATAGCCGACAGAAGAGTATTACCACGGAATCGATCAATCATTTATTAGTTGACATGTCGTTGAGTTGCTCCGGAGTGATCTTGACATTACATACAATCCTTCACAATTAGAAGAATTGAAGTAAGGAAATAGGATCATTAACTAATCATTTATTCATCTACCTATCCAATAAGAAATTAAAGAATTAAGTTTATTACCTAACATTATTTTCATGTGCCTCCGTATTCATTAAATTTTGTAAGACCTTCTTTTCTACTATCGTAGCTCCCCTCATTGGATCTATAGCGGCCCCGGCTCAATCCAATTGTTTCCTTCGTCAAGTATCCACGTAAGGTGAGCGGAGATGCTTAGAAATAATCATAAGTCTTTGTGTTCTTCCCTCCTCCCCCATTGGGAAAGATGTGCTCGGAATATCACCTCCCTCCCCTCGTGGAAAAGATGTGCTAGCATAATTACCTCCCCCCCCCCCCCCATGGAAAAAAGGTGCTAGCATAATCACCTCCCTCCCCCCGTGGAAAAGATGTGCTCGCATAATCACCCCCCACCCCCTCTGGGAAAGGTGTTCTCTCATCCTCACCTCCCTTCACCTCTGGAAAATGTGGTATGTCATCATCACCTCCTAACTTGGTGCATGGAAGGGCTAGCATTTACATCATTTTCATAAATGCCCTACAAACAATTTAGTTTTCAGAAATAGCGTGAAAGATAGAAAATGTATACAATAACAACGAAGAAGAGAAACAATCTTTTTACGTTCTCTTTCTATTTCTTTCATAGCGTCTCTCATAGCCTCCACTTCTAATGTGTTCTTATCAAGTTTCGATTCCTGAATTTCCAATCTATCAGTTAGGCAATCGAACATGCAATCCATCTTTGTGGCTAAGACAACAATCCGTCTCCCAATATACTGCTTGAGCCACTTATACAAGAAAGGTATATCGTGTACCTGAAATAATGATAGATATTAGGCCAATATAATGTTTGACATGCTTATATATAGAAGGTATATATATTGAATAAATGAGTTCACATTAGTTACACTTTTTGTCCTTCTCTCATGCTTGGACCTTTTGACGCATACCGGGGAGGGACTATCCTCCTCATCATCACCATCATCATTGCCTCCCTCCTCCACCTCATCCACCTCAATTTCCTCCTCCTTATCCTCCTCACCATCCTCCTCCTAATCATATTCATCTTCCTCAGATCCCACCTAGTGCTCCCCCATTCGTGCGAGCACATCCCTCACTACTTGCTACTCTACCTCATGAGCAGTGAGATGTATAGGTAAAACCTCAAGCTGTTAACATAAAATTATGTTAGAAAAAAATTAGTCATGTACACAAAAATTATATATAACTTCACACTAACTTCGTACCTCTTCTAAATTAAATATCTTATCTTGTAATGTCTTGTAGCTTTTAAAACCGGTATTCTTCCAACGCAAAACACGAGGGAATATCATAGTAACGGGAGGAGCACCACGGCGCATAATTTCTCAAGTGCGGGGATGCTCTCAAACATCCAAATCTGTCATCATTAGAACATTAAATGAGCAATAAGAGTCTAATTACAAACGAAACAAAAAAGAACAACTCAAGGATATAATTTTCTTGGAAAGCAATACCACATCCGATAATATTATATTTTGAAGTTTCTGTATGAGTGGTTGGACCTTCTTTAAATCTCATATACCCTACAATGCCCCAAAGATATCTGTTGAAGGCCTCGAGGTCCTCCACCAACTCCAAGTACTCAACCTCAATGTTGGAGTGCGTCTCTTTCGCAATGATTAATAGATCGACGTATAAGACCAACGCAATCTTGATTGTGCCCATATTATCGTCACACATATCGAACTTCTGAATTAGATCATTCTTTTTAATCAGTTGTGCTTTACAAAACATTCGAACTTTAAGAGAGGTCGAAGAACCCGCATGTTCTATGGTGGGAGGGGCAGCCAAACTAGCATTCAAGCCCATGATCAGAGTAAAGTCTAACTTTGTGACCCTCATCGTCCTACCAGCCACAACAAAAACTAGCTTGTCTCTACTCCTCTACCTATGGAGTACGTGCTCAAATGCCTGACCACACTGGAGATTTTTGGACAAATCATAAAGATGCCCAAAACAACACCCCAACCACAAGTTCTTTCTCGCCGGATTGGCCTCCAAATTTAGCCTTATGATTTCAAACCATTCCTTCATAGTACATTTAATTGAAGGTTGGGACTTTTCCACTTGGATCACCTCTTTTCCTTTTCTTTTCCCTTCCCCCTTTTCTATGATTTTAGGCATCTTCAATTTGCAAAAATAAATCAAATTTATTACGGAACTAAAATTAAATGAAAACATAATTATTTTCGATAATAAAAATTAAATGAAAAAAAATATTATGGAATTAAAAATAAATGAACAAACAGTTCGATATCGAAAAAAATTTTGCTTTACACATTCAATGTTTAAGTCTCAATCAATTAGAGAACCAAGAAATAGGAATTATTGCCGCAAATATACAACAATTTGCCTCAAATTTAGATGCCCCTAATTTAGTGTTCCATAGATAATTAGGGTTGAGCTCCCCCTAAATCATCTGTAAGTATGCTTACTAATATATTAAAACAAATAATATTTTGTGTAAACATACAACCATCTCATTTTCTTCAATATTATGTAGAATATATGGTATTGAATGTAATTTGTTTGAAGTTTTCCATCCCATTTTCTCAAATAAGAATATTTAAAAACAAATATTCAACAAATATTGAAAAAAAATATTTCTAATATTTCAAAAAAAAATTGATATCGAAATTTTATTTTCAATATTGAAATTAAAATTTTCGATATCAATAAAAAAAATTTGAATTCGTATAAAATTTTTGAACTCGTCCTCAAAAATTTGGGTTTATTTTTTGCTTTGGGGTTAAGCTCCCCTAAATCATCCGTAATGAAAAATCCCAATTTTTTGTTAGGTTCAATCTTTTATAAAAAGAGTTTGAATTCGAATAAAAAACATACCTCTCAATAAAATGAGATAATCCATTTCGAGTGACTTCTTTTTTTTTAATCTTCTTCTTCTACAGAACGGGTGTATCCACATCAAAATGGTGCTAAGTCCCAAATGGGGGATTTTGGGTGAATGACTTTTTCTTTTTCTTCTTCTTCTTCTTCTTCTTCTTCTTCTTCTTCTACAGAGCTATTCGTTCAAAATGGGGCTAAGTCTAAACTGTTAGGGTGTATTCGTTCGAAATGGGGTTAGAGTGGTAAGTGTTTACATGTTCTAAGGAGGGGTAGTTTCGAATTTCTGAAGAGCTCTCCCACACGCTTGAGCGCTACACACGCAGGGAAGCTAAAAAAAATAAGTCTGAAAAAAGTAAGCTGATTTCCATCCTTTTTTGAAAAAAGGAGCTTAAATGGGTAAAAATCCTAGCTGTTTGGGTACATAGAGGGTGCATGGCTTGTTTGGGTATAGGAATATAAGGTATGTTTAGGTGTTTGGGATTTTAAAAAATGGGAAAGGGTTTGTCCAAATTTAGAATGGGTATTTTTGTAGAAAAAACATCTGTCTTTTAGTTAAAAAATCAAGGATATTTTAGTCATTTCAGAAAATATATTTTGGTCATAAAAAAGAAAGGTATTTTGGAGGATTGTGTCTCATCAAAGAATATTGTGGGCTTCAAAAAGTGGTGCAAAATTAGGTGCTTAGGCCTTTATCAAAAGTTGTGGGCAAGTGTACTACAAAGACTGAAGACACACAAAATTATCAAAGGTTGCTTTATTGATGGTGATATTAGCAAAGGTTGCTTTGTTGATGGTAATATATTCGTGGATGTATTATGAGCGATGTGGACCTAAGTCGGGGGGCTGACATGGTACCACAGAGCAAATGGGTCGATGCATGAAGTCTGATACGACATCTCAAACTATGAATGGATGTGTTGTGCATGAATGAGAATGCCACTGCATTAAGCCTGAGGTGTATAATATATGATAGTATGATTAATAGAAATCCGGATGTATAAAGCCTAATGCGACTCCATAGAACATTAACAAATATGATTGTGTCAATGCATGAAGTATGATTTAACACATGAAAGCATGGGCGAGAATGCCGTTGCATGAAGCCTGACACGACACTCTAAACGGATGTGATCGATCAAGGGTACTAATGCCTAACCCGGGCTCACAAACCCAAAATGCAAACATGTTTGAGGCCAAGGTTCCTCACCCCCCCCCCCCCCCCCCCAAGTCATCTCCCAAGTAGCAAGTGCTTCGGCTGGAGGGACCCCAATTGCAAGCTCTGCGTCCAATCGGTGAACTAGGCCAATCACCATTTGCATCTGATTCCCCACAAAACCAGGTTGAATGAAACCGGATGGGGTAATGAGTTTGTCAAGTCAGGCTTTTGGGATTGGGATCATCGCTCGAGACTACAAAGGAACCATTATCTCTAGTTACCTTCAAGCCCTTTTTGGTGGTTCGGTCAGTTGCCTAGCTAATGGACCCTAGAGGGGGGGGGGTGATTAGGGTCAATGGCAATTTAAAAATTTTCTAAGTGAGTTATGCGAAGTTTAAATGAATCAAAAGAAATGCTACAAGCAATAACTAATTTAAAGCTTCTTGATTCAAGGATTTCCACACGATTCCATTGATCATACTCTTCTTTACGGGTAGAGAGTAAGCCTTTATAATCCTTCTTCACGGGTGAGGATTTCACCTTTTACAATCCTTTTCTCAGGCTCAGGATATAACCTCTTCAATAGATTGCCTCTCTTGGCTTCAAGAAGAACTCTTCTTCATTGGTGCAAGAATCCTTGATTTTTGACTTTGTTTTTTACAATGAGTGGTTGGATGATTAATCCAAAATTGAATGCTCCTTGATGAGCTAAATAAGAGTGAAAAACAAAAGTAGTAATCTCTCAAAGATGATTGGAATTGAATGCTCAAACACATAGGGATTGGGATTCTAGGTTTTCAATGAAAAACAAGGTATTGAATGCTAGATTAGGATTGATGATCAATTAATAGTAGAAGATTGTTATTGTTTGTTCATAAATAAGCTCTATTTATAGTTGAGCAATCAACTTGGCCGTTGTGGGAACATTTACTGCGAAAATAGCCGTTTGAAAACTAGCCGTTATGTTCAATTCCCGCAGGCACTCATTAACGAGTGATTCTGAAAAATGAGGAGTCGTTGCCGAGTGGAGTGATAGTGCTCAAACTTGAGCTACTGTTAGGCCACTCGTCGACGAGTCACTTGAACTCGTTGACGAGTTCTCTGATTTTTCATGGAAAACTATTCTTTATAAGAACAATAAGATTGGAATGAAGTCTTGGTCCTTAAGCATTCATAAAATCATTATTTTAATCAGTTTTAGGTCCTTAGAATGATGTCCAACCTATTCTAAGTATCCTAAGGTCTATCTAGGTATTTTTGAGCAATCAAGTTCCAAGTTTTTGAGGACTTTACATAGTCCTAGATACTGTTAAGATTAACACAAGGCTACTTTGAGAGTTGGTCTTCTTTTTGAACTGATGGAACTTCAGTCTTGACTTTTCTTCATGATTTGGCTTGAGTCCTTGAAGGTTTTTCCTTGAAATGACTGAAACTTGGCTTTTGAGTTGATTCACTTGAGTATTTGTTCTTTTCAATTCTCCATAGCTTGAATGATGCTTTTAATGTTCTTTTTCTTTGAAAGTACATAGACTAAATGGAAACATTAGCACCATAATGATCATTCTATTATTGTGTTATCATCGAAACTATTAAGGGTACTTAGAGTTGTAACCTTGAGGCTAACAATCTCCCACTTTTTTTGATGACATAATAATGTGAATGTCTTGGGATTGAGCTCCTCCTCAATATATATATTCAATTAAATTTTTGAGGTTGGCTCCCCCTAAGCATATGCATCTATATAAAATAGTACTTAATTTTTAGAATTGTATGAGTCATAACCAAAAGTCCAATTATCCAAATACATAGGCATATGATTTCATTTCATTTCAAGTCAAGTCAAATTATATAAGATTATGTATGAAAGATGTTAACCACAAATCATATATATCATAATCCTAAAAACAAAGTAACCATTCATCCACATTTTGCTTACAAGCATCATTCACATTTTTCTCCCCCTTGGCATCATCAAAAAATGGATTGGAGAAATTAATAGACAACTCATTATAAGACTGTGAAAAGATCATAGATATATCAGAAATGTAGGTACAAGTATTTTTATTGTTTCCCAAAAAAATACATGTTTAACAGACAGTACATCCAAAAAAAATAAGAAAAACAAGGTCTTCAGCCCAATTGCTCTCTCTTCCTCTTATAATAAGGCTTTGAAGTGGGGTTCTTCTTCTTTGAAGTCTCAACCTTTCTTAGGCCATTGGAGGTGGAAGAGGTGTCACTAGAGATCACTTGCTCTACTGGCTTTGCTTGAGGTTGCTCAGGTGGATTTGCTTGAGGTTGAGCTGGGACATCCACATCAATAGGGATAGGTATGTGAGCTAGCTTGTTCCTTATGCTCATCATCTCAATGGCTACTTGAGTGACTCTAGAAGCCATTTCACCCATGACTGGAGCTTGAGCATCTAGCAATGTGGTCATCTGATGAAGGTAGCTAGCTTGCACATTTACTGCCTTCCCAATGCTGGTGACATCATCACTCAGCCTCTCACTAACCCCTACTGCATCAACATCTTTTCTTTCTATCAAAGAAAGGATGGAGTCTACTATGTTCTTGATAACTTCTCCAGCAATCTCTATTTCTTCTAGCCAAGGTTCTACTTGCTCATCTCTCTTCTTCAACTCAACCTGAATACCATCCATCTTAGACTCTAGAGATGTTAGTCTATCTCTAGTATCGGACTGGAGGCTCACAAAGCTCTCTCTCAATGATGTTTCGAATTGGATTTTGCTCTCTCTCATCTCCCTCTGAAATTGCTCCATGCTAGATGCCATGGAAGCAATCTGCCCTGCCATGAGGCTCATCTAATCATCTGATGCTGTTGCCCTGGAGGGTGGCTCAAAAATTGGAACTGAGTCATCAAAGTGAGGTGAGTCCTGTTTGTGGGAAGACGTAGGATACTCAGCCTCAACCATCACCTCTGGCCACTCAGACTCCGTGTAGAACCCCGGAACCGAGTTCACTATGCTATGAATAGTGTTAGTGAATAGTGTCCTTATATGGTGTGTGTAAAGGCCTAAGGCCTCTCATTGTGTTCTTGATATTATGATTAGTCAACTGAGGGTTTTAGATACATGGTTTGAGTCTTAAAAAGAGAGTGTAAAGATACTCTAAGTGGATAAAATCAAGGGTACACATACCCTAAGTGTTTCAATGGGTTGTTGGTCTATAGTGCTAGTGCATGAGGCATAGAGAGGCCGGTGTCTCTCATGCATGTCGGTGTGAATTTAATGATCATTGAGGTGGGTTAAAGACTTATGGATAATGATTTATGAGGTGTGAGTAGGGTGTTGGACACAAGGGAAAGGAGTGTGAAAACACTCGAGGTGTTCTAGGTGTTGAAAAGGTATGTCTCGGCTTTTGCTTCAACTTTAAAGGGCTCTAGTTTAGTCATCGTTGTTCAGAATCGAGTGATTAATGAATTTTTGGAAAGGTATTAGAACCCTCTTCAAGGTTCATGTTGATCACTTTCCCTGATTTTGAGTCGAAGTCGAGTCAAAAGTGGGATTTCCAAAATCAGGTCGGCTGCAAATCTGGGCTGTCGCAACCCATTGCAGACCAGTCAGCTTTAGGGGAATTTTGGTCTATGAATAAAGAAGAATTAAAATTTATTCAAAACATGAAAATTGTTCCTCTTCGAAAGACAAATCCAACGCAAGTTGAATCGTCAAAATCGGAGAACCGAGTCAAAGGTTATGGGCAAAATACTGAAGTGTGTTTTGCAGCACCAGTCAATACCGAGAGCTCGGTCCACTACCGAGAGATCGGTCAAAAGCACCGATCGATCGGTCCACTACCGGTAGATCGGTCATCTAACGGTCCTACGCGATTTTCAGAAATTTTTTTAGGGGTTTTTTGGTCTTTTAGCCACTCCACCCTTATTTTTAAGGGTTGGCTCGAGCCAAGGGTGTTCATAAACACCCTTAGACATATTTTGAGAGGGAGTGAGAGAGGAGAGAAGTGGTTTTCACCCTAGGGCATCAACTTGAGAAAATCAAGGGGTTTTGAAACCCACGACCATCCCAAAAGCTTGGATCTCTCAATTTACGGCTCAAGCACGTGAGGAGCACGTCCTCCAAGCTCGGTAGCATCTTCCATGGTATTTTTCAAGGGTTTTCTTCCCCTATTGAAGGTTAGTACACCCTTCCTAGTTAAGCTTAGTGATAATGGTATAGGTTTTCCTTTAAGCATGCTTGGGTGTTGAACTTTTATATATTCCCTCTTCTTAATAATGCATAAAATGTCCTAAATGAACAAGATGAATTAAATGGTTATGGATGTATGGGATGTGGATGGTGGAGGCGCTTGGATGCCATGTAGAGGTGATGATTGTTGTGTGATGAAAATGGTGGAAGGGCAATGTATCCATAATGCACATACACTACATGTTTGATGAAATGCTTGATTTAAATATACAAATTAAAGGTTAAAAGAATTATCGCATATCACATGTTTAATGAAATGCATGAATGAAGATTAAACTAAGACAATGAAAATATGATTTTGGGGTTTCTCCCCAATTGAGAAACTTGAATGAAATGTTATACATGTTCCTCAAAAAAAAAAAACTCACATGCTTATTGGGATTATAGTAATACTATATGATGTTTATCATTATATCACCAATTGTTATGCATGCATGATTAAGTCACTATGATTTCCACAACTTGTTACACACAAGCACAGATATGTGAATGAACTAAGGTTTTTAAATGAGCATTAAGAAGTGAAACGAGTACAGGTAAATGTAAGGAAAATAAGTAAGGCCTCACACGCATAAGTTTGATAAATGAAATGTCAAGGAGGTTGGTAGCCCCGGTTAAGGGTGCTAACCTCTGGCTCATAAGAAAAGTATTAGAATTGTCAAGGGGGTTGGTAGCCCAGGACTGTGCGGGTGCTAACCCCTGGCTCATAAGAAAGGACTTGAAAGTATTGTACTGTCAAGGAGGTTGGTAGCCCAGGATTATGCGGGTGCTAACCTCTGGCTCATAAGAAAGGTGTTGTATTGTCAAGGAGGTTGGTAGCCCCGGTTAAGGGTGCTAGCCTCTGGCTCATAAGAAAAGTAACGGTATTGTCAAGGAGGTTGGTAGCCCAGGATTATGCGGGTGCTAACCTCTGGCTCATAAGAAAGGTGTTGTATTGTCAAGGGTGTTGGTAGCCCAGGGATGTGCGGGTGCTAACCCCTTGCTCATAAGAAATATATTGTACTGTCAAGGAGGTTGGTAGCCCAGGGATATGCGGGTGCTAACCTCTGGCTCATAAGAAAAGAATTGAATTGTCAAGGAGGTTGATTAACCTCTGGCTCAGAAGAAAAGTAATGGAATTGTCAAGGGGGTTGGTAGCCCAGGATTGTGTGGGTGCTAACCCCTGGCTCATAAGAAAGATATGGAACTATCAAGGAGGTTGGTAGCCCAGGGATGTCCGGGTGCTAACCTCTGGCTCATAAGAAAAGTAATGAATTGTCAAGGAGGTCGAGTAACCTCTGGCTCATAAGAAAAGTAATGAATTGTCAAGGAGGTCGAGGAACCTCTGGCTCATAAGAAATATGGAAAGGAAAACTCATAAGGACTCACATAATTCATAGACAATGGTTTGGTCTTCATGAGAATTATGATTTGGTAAATGTTTATGTATTATGTTGCTTTACATAATTATGATCTGTACTATTCCATCACTTGTATATGTTATTTACTCGTTATTATAATGGTTAGCTAGGAGCTTGTACTCGCTGAGTATTCCATGCTCAACCGTACTTTTATGTCGGTAGGTACAATATACGTTTATGTATTCTGGCTCCGTGGATCGAGGTTATCAGGGAGAGTAAGAGCTTGATTGGAATTGTCACCAGACATTGGGGGCTTGGATATGTGGTACTATGGAGGGGTTGAGTGAGAGAGACATGTATTTTGGGATTTACTTTTGGGGGGATTTTCATGTAGGCTTGAATTGGTGATTCAAGCATTTGTACATCTGTATTTTATTCAGTCGTTCGTTTTTGTAAACACTTGGGAGTACATTTATTTTAAAGAAATTTTATGTGTCACTTTTTGGCATGCCTTGTATGCTCTTGCAGGATGGTTGTCGTGGTAGGTAACGAGCTCAAATATCGCCTAACTCCTAGGGGGTGTTTTGGGGCGTTACACTCCGCCTCTGTCTCTACTACTGGTTCATCCTCAGTCTCTGGCTCTAGCTGAAGCTCTGGCTCTAGCACTACTACTGAAGAGGAAGGTATGACAGGAGAATGGGCGGGAGTAGAGATAGAATCAGGAGCAAGAGAAGGTAGTGGATCAGAAGGATCAGGAATGATAGAAGGAGAAGCGGAAGGAGATGAAGGGATGTTCTGGGTTTTAGGAACCCATACATTCCTAAACTCTATCCAAGTGTAACCCATACGCATGATGGTGGCTTTAGAGTATACATCAGAATCAACTAAATTGATTTTATCTTGGTATAAAGATAAAATAATTTTAAAATGTTTCAAGATTCTAGTGAGGGCAAGACCAAATGGTAATCTTCTAGAGATTCTATTAGAAGCATCAAGCATGACATGCATGATGATGAAGGTGAGGTCAATGTGTTGGTGTTTAGAATACATCAAGAAAGGTAATGAAGTCACGACCTCTACCCCTAGGAACAATGTCATAAGTAATAATGTGATGGCCTAGTCTAGCATCAAGGGTGAGATCCTTGATCTTGGGAGAGATAGGTTTTGTGATGTCCTTGTTGACACATGATTTTCAAAGCTTCAATTACATCAAAGCCTTCATGGGAAACCCACTGATTTGTGGTGTAGTTTAGGAATTCCCCATTAGGCAATTTGAGTATTGATTGGAGTTCAGTACGGGTAAAAGAAATAAGTTTACCATGAGCATAAGAAATGAAAGTCTTTGTGGATTTTTCATATGAAAGATAGGAGTAGAATTGATGAATTAAATCTGGGTACATGCGTTCATGAAATTCAAGAAAACACTGCCACTTAAGGGCTTGAAATTTGGAAGCAAGAATGTCTAACCCTATGTCTTTGAATAAAGAGAAATCGGGAACCTTACCCAAGATAGGAACACGCTTGTTGAATATTTGCTTGTAGTTCTTTTTTGCCTTCTTGGATTTGAACAGATTCTGAAACTCTTCTTGAGATGGTTTGGCAGCCTTCTCCTTTCCTTTTGGAGGCCTGGAAGCTCTCTTCTTTGTGGGAGTTGCAAAGGAATTCTTTGTGCTTGGAGCCATTCCTTCGGTTAGGTTTGATATATTTGAGGGATTTGGATGAGATGAAATGATTTTGGATGAATTTTGAGAAGAATGGAAGAAGATTTGAGGATTTTGGAAAGCGACTAGATTTGAATGAATATGAAGATTTGAGGTTTGGGGATTTTTCAGAAAATTAGATTTATATTTATAATCCCGTAGGCACTCATCGACGAGTAGGATGGATTCATCGTCGAGTGGCTAAACAGAAGCCAATAAAAAGGGCACTCGTCGACGAGTAAGGTGGATTCGTCGTCGAGTGGCTGAACAGAAGCTACTATTAACAACACTCATCGACGAGTTTAGCTATGAATTGTGACTCGTCACCGAGTCCAAACAGAAATTAAAAAAACTTTGATTTTTCATTTCAAATTAGAATTTCTTATGCTTAAATCTTCTTTTTATTAATTAAAATCTTTATTCTTAACATTCAAAACTTCATTCCAAATAGATATACTAATTAAACACATTCCATCATTCATTAAATATCAACATTTAGCACATTCAAACAAGATTTCTCAATTTCAGATTTTAGGCATTTTTTAATTTAATTTCACATAATCTAGTCATGCCTAATTCTCTTCTTAAGGTACTGAATCTATCATAAGGAAGGAGTTTAGTAAATATATAAGCTAGTTGGTTATTAGTTTCAACAAATTCTAACATTACATCCCCGTTTTGAACATGGTCCCTTATAAAATGATATCTGATTTCAATATGCTTAGTTCTGAAATGTTGAATAGGATTTTTGGTCATATATATAACACTTGTATTATTACATTTAATGATCTTATCATAGAATAGTTTGAAATCCTCCAATTTTTGTTTCATGTAGAGAGTTTGAGCACAACAACTCTCAACTGTTACATATTCAACCTCAACTGTAGATAGAGCAACTGAGTTTTGTTTTTTACAAGACCATGAAACTAATGAGTGTCCTAAGAAGTGACATGTGCCACTAGTACTTTTCCGATCAACTTTATATCCAGTAAAGCCAGCATCAGAATAACTAACTAGTTCTAGTGAAGTGTTCTTAGGGTACCATAGTCCTATTTCAATTGTTTCAATTAGATATTTGAAAATTCTTTTTATAGCTCACATATGTGATTCTTTACGATTGGCTTGAAATCTAGCACATATGCATACACTAAACATGATATTAGGTCTACTAGCAGTCAACTATAATAAACTACCAATCATACCTTGATACTTAGTTTCTTCCACACTTATGCCATTTTCATCTCTATCTAGCTTTGTAGATGGACTCATGGGTGTGTTAGCTTCCTTAGAGTTGTCCATCCCAAATTTCTTGAGAAGCTCTCTTGTGTACTTGGCTTGATTGATGAAGGTTCCTTCCTTGTTTTACTTGATTTAAAGTACGAGAAAGAAGTTTAACTCTCCCATCATATTCATTTTGAACTCATCTTACATGGTCTTAGCAAATTCTTGACAAAAAGTTTCATTAGTAGAACCAAAAATAATATCATTTACATAGATTTGCACAATAAACATATTATCATTTTTGGATTTTATAAACAATGTAGTATCAATTTTCCTCTAATGAAATCATTTTCAAGTAGGAAGCCACTTAATCTATTATACCAAGCTCTATGAGTTTGCTTTAAACCATATAGGGCTTTAGTGAGCTTGAAGACATGATTAGCCATATTATGATTTTCAAAGCAAGGAGGTTGTTCAACATATACTTCCTCCGAAATAAATCCATTAAAAAAAGTACTTTTAACATCCATTTGACATAGTTTAAAATCTTTATAACTAGCATATGCAAGAAGCATTCTAATAACTTCAAGTCTAGCAACAGGGGCAAATGTTTCTTCATAATGATTTCCCTCTTCTTGGTTGTATCCTTAGCTACTAGTTTAGCTTTATTTTTAATGATGTTTCTACTTTCATCATTTTTATTTCTAAAGATCCACTTAGTATCAATAATTGATTTACTTTTAGGTCTATGTACTAAGTCTCATATTTGGTTTATTTCAAATTGATTAAGTTCCTCTTGTATAGCAATTCCCCAAGATTCATCATTAATTGCTTTAATTGCATTCTTAGTTTCAAATTGTGAGAGAAATACAAAGTTATTACAAATGTTTCTTCTTATTCTTACACCATGTTCCATATTCCCAAGAATGAGATCTTTGGGATGATCTTTTATTAATCTTCAAGTCTTAGGAAGTTCATTTTCTTCTTCATTTTCATCTAAGTTTTCAACTTCTAAGGATTTATCATCATTATTGACTTGATTTTCACTAACATCTTTATTGATTTTCAAATTTGTTATATCTTTAGATATGTTGACTATTTTGTCATTTGGATCATCTTCATTAATTTTCTTATTCGAATGGATTAGATTCATCAAATATTACATGCATTGATTCTTTACAACTAGGGAAGTTTTGTTAAACACCCTATAGGCTTTGCTATTTGAAGAGTAACCAAGGAAAATTCTCTCACTAGATTTTGGTTTAAACTTCTTTAAATTGTGTTTGTTATTGAGAATAAAACATTTGCATCCAAACACCTTGAAGTAATCTATATTTGGTGATCTTCCTTTCCAAAGCTCATAGGGGGTTTTATTCAATATGTTTCTAATAACAACCTTATTAATTACATAACAAGAAGTATTTATAGCTTCAGTCTAAAAATAATTAGGTAGTTTATGTTCATTGAGCATTGTTCTACCAATTTCTTATAAGGACCTATTCTTTCTTTCAACTACCCCATTTTGTTGAGGAGTTCAAGGAGCAGAGAAGTTATGGTTGAAACAATTTTCTTCACAAAAAGGTTCAAGTTCTTTATTCTTGAATTCTCCACATCTATCACTTCTAATGTTATTAATGAAGTAGCTTTTCTCATTTTGAACTCTTTTACAAATTTTTTCGAACATAGCATGCACTTCATTTTTATGAGATAAAAATAGCACCCAAGTATATCTAGAATAATCATCAACAATAACAAATGCATAAATCTTGCCATCAAAGTTTGCTACATCATTTGGCCCAAACAAGTCCATATGCAATAACCAAAGGCGTATAAGTTGATATTTCTAGTTTCTTTTTGAAAGATGACTTAATTTGTTTTTCTAGTTGGCAAACATTACAAATTTTGTCTTTTGAAAACTTGGTTTTTGGTAAACCTTTTACAAGTTCATTTTTAGACAATTTAGATAGTAGATCCATACTTGCATGATCTAACCTTCTATGCCATAACCAACTAGTTTCATTGACAGCCGAAAAGCACATTAAGTTTTGAGAGGTTAATTCATCAAAATCTATGGTATACACATTTTCATTCTGATGAGCAATAAACATGGTATTAATGTTATCTTTGTCTTTAATTATGCAAACATTTGATTTAAAAGACATATTTAGACCTTTATCACACAATTGACTAATGCTTATAAGATTATGTTTAACATCATGTACTAATAAAATATTTTCAATAAAAGTAGTATGACCCTTACCAACATTACCTATACCGATGATCTTCCCCTTTGGGTTTTCCCCGAAGGTCACATGCCCTCCATCCTTAGGAATGATTGAAATGAAAAGCTTTTTATTCTCAGACATGTGCCCTGAGCATCCACTATCCAAAAACCAAGTCGTCTTGGAGGAGCTAGGCTTCAAGCATACCTACAAGATAAGTTTAAATAACTCCAAGATATGTTCTCCCCGGTACCCACACTGTTTTGGTTGGTACCCAAATTAACTTATGATTGATCTTGGGAGGATAAGTTCATTTTGGAACCCAAACCATGTTTGGTCCCTTTTGGTTGGTCTTAAGAGTGAATGTTCCCTTTGGGACCCAAACCTTCTTAACCATCTTCTTTCAATTGAAAGTGAAGAATGCACTAGATGGTGGGTTTAAAGGACTAGTTGATTTAGTAAACAAGTTTTGGTATTCCTTTTGTTTTGTAAAGGGATTATACCCAAGTCCGGCCTTATCAAAGATGTATATTTGTTGGCCCAATAGTCTTTCTAGGTTATTTTCTCCCGTAGACAACTATTTTAGTCAAATCTTTAACTTTAACTTAAAGTTCATCACACTCACAAGATGAGTCATTTTGAAATTCTTTTAATTTTTCATTCAATATCTCATTTTCATTTGTTAGGGAGGTCTTTTCATTTTGTAAGAATTCATAAGAATTTATAAGAGTAAGAATGACAATTTTGAAAGATTTGTTTATTGAAGCAATTCTTTTGAATTCTATATATAACTCATCAAAGGCATCCCTAATTTCATCATAAGAAAGGATTCATTTGGTGAAGGAGTTACCTCATCCTCATTGGCCATGAGGCACAAGTTGTCTACTTCTTCATTGCTAGAAGCTTCCGAGCCACTTTCCTCGGAATCGTCCCATGTAGCTTTCATAGCCTTTTTTTGGAACCCCTTGCTTTTCATGAGTTGAGGACACTCCATCTTCAAGTGTCCCGGCTTTTTGCACTCATAGCAAATGATCAGCTCTTTCTTACTTGAATCACCTTTGGATACCTACTTTGTGACTTCTTTCTTGTAAGGCTTCTTAAATTCTTTTTGTTTTTAAGAAACCTCTTGAAATTTCTAGCCATGAAGGCAATGTTTTCATCCTCATCGCTTTCTTCTTCTTCACTTTCTTCTTGATGAGAAGACTTTAGAGCAAGCCCTTTCTCTTGAGCTTGGGCTCATCTTTTTGATGCCCCTTCATGATTACTTCATGAGTCACCAATGACCCTAGAAGCTCATCCATTTGGACCTTGGTCAAGTCCTTCACTTCTTGAATGGTGGTTACTTTGGGAGACCATTCCTTTGGTAATGAACGAAGCACTTTTCTTACATTTTCTACACTAGAGTAAACTTTACCAAGTGTCTTTAGTCCGTTCAAAATGTTAGTGAACCAACATACTGATTTTTTCTTTCTTAACTTGGTTGGTTCCTTCATATGTAACTTGAAGTTTATCCTATATTTCTTTGGTTGAATCACATCTTGAGACCTTATTAAACTCTTGTGGGCTTAGAGTACAGTATAAATTGCTAATTGCCTTAGCATTATTCTGAATGAGTTTAATATCAGACTCAATCCACTCTTCCTCAACTTTAGGAATTCTAACATCATTTACCATTTTTGTAGGAAGATGTGGACCTTTGACTATGACTCTCCAATATTCATAGTCAAGAGCTTGGATGTAGAACATCATCCGGGTTTTCCAATAGTTATAGTTTTCCCCATTAAACAATGGAGGACGGATGGTTGATTGGCCCTCTCCTAGGGTAGTAGCAAAAATGTTTGCCATTAAAATCTTTAACTCTAAGATGATTAAATCTGAATAGCTAGAGTATTGTTGCCCAGCTAATGGACCCTATTAGGGGGGGGGGGGGGGGATTAGGTCAATGGCAATTTAAAAAATTTCTAAGTGATTTATGCGGAGTTTAAATGAATCAAAAGAAATGCTACAAGCAATAACTAAGTTAAATAGAAGGAGAGAGAAATAAGAGATACCACACACGAGATTGATCTCGGGGTTCGGCAACTTGCCTATGTCCCCGACTTTAAGCTTCTCGCTTCAAGGATTTCCACATGATTCCACTAATCGTACTCTTCTTTACAGGCAGAAAGTAGTAAGTCTTTACAATCCGTCTTCATGGGTGAGGATTTCACCTTTCACAATCCTTTTCTCAGGTTCAGGATATAACCTCTTTAAGAGATTGCCTCTCTTGGCTTCAAGAAGAACTCTTCTTCACTAGTGCAAGAATCCTTGATTCTTGACTTAGTTTTTTACAATTAGTGGTTGGATAATTAATCCGAAATTGAATGCTCCTTGATGAGCTAAATAAGAGTGAAAAACAAAGGTAGTAATCTCTCAAAGATGTTGGGAATTGAATGCTCAAACACACAGGGATTGAGATTCTAGGTTTTCAATGAAAAATAGAGTATTGAATGCTAGATCATGATTGATAATCAATGAATAGTAGAAGATTGTTATTGTTTGTTTATAAATAAGCTGTATTTATAGTTGAGCAATCAATTTGGCCGTTGTGGGAACATTTAATGCAAAAATAGCCGTTTGAAAACTAACTGTTATATTCAGTTCCCGCATGTACTCATTGACAAGTGATTCTGAAAAATGAGGAGTCATCGCCGAGTAGAGTGACAGTGCTCAAACTTGAACTACTGTTAGTGAAAGTATGCCTCTTTTTAATTTTAGAAAAATAGTTCTTGGGGGGCATACATCGAATCCCAAGATCTGACTAAGATTCTAATTGATTTTATTCAATGAGAGTAAGAAATCACAATCACCTTTGCAACTTTGAAATTGTTAAGTCAAATCCACGATAAAAGCTATACTGGCAAAACTTTACAAGTGCCAAGTCTCCTTCGCTATCCACACGGACCTTCTTTTTCTTTAAAGCTTTCTCTAATAGAAGCTAATGGCCCTTCCAAATATCTAGCTCTAGGAATCTTGAATAAAAGATCCAATCTTGATCTTCAAGAACCTTGATATTCCTCTTCATTATTTTCAAACTAGAAAACAAAAGAAAGGAGAAGAAAGGGAGAAGGGGGCTGACCGTACACCTATGAAAGGAGAGAGAGGGGCGTGAGATTATGGAGAGGAAAGGGAGAGAGAAAATTCTGGAATATTTTAGTAACTCCCAAGCCTTGGACGTCCAGCCCTTTTTATAGGGTTTGGGTTTCTTGCAACCCAAGTGTCCAAGTCCTAATCCAATTAGGATTCCTCAATTTGTTTCCTTTTTTGATTTTCTCCTTAATTAATTAGGATTAATCAAAATAGAAACTAATCTTATCCATTAGTGTCCAACTAATTTTATCATTATCCTAATGCAATTAGGATTCCTTGATTAGTAAGAAACTAATAGAATCTTTGTCCAACAAGGAATCTTTAATTAGTAACTAACTTTAACTAACTAACAAACCTTATCCAATATGGAATTTAATTAATTAGAAACTAATTAAATAATGACTATTATTATTTTTTCATGGAGTGGGCATCCCACCCTAGGTGGGTCCCACCCCACACGCCCTCTTTTGGTATTAAACCCCTTTGGTCACTTTTATTATTCTTTTAAAATAATCCCCAATGGGTCCTACCCATTTGGTTTTTCACATCTAATGTGATTCCACCTTTTATAGCTTCACTATACCATATAGTGATTTCTTTGAGAAATTAATTAATTTAATTTAATTAAATACTTTAAGAAAGTCCTTGTGTGTGGGATCTAAAGGGATCTCTTATTTCCGGTTGTGGGACCAAGTACTCAACCTATTGGGTAAAGCATTGTTACTAGGAAACACCTTTCATATACTCTATTAGGATTATAGAATGTCATCTATATCTCTGGACTTCCACCAATCACAATTAATGTCCATTAACACAATGTGATTAACCTCCAGAAAATATAGAATTACTTGCAGGTATTTCTATCTCAAGATTTGTTTACAGATGCGTTCCTCCACTTCCAATATTGTTATAAGCTTACGGGACAATATTTAATACTGTCTTTAATCCCTGGCTTATAATGAGAACCCATTCTCTTTGATACTTTTAGTTAAACTTGGACTTTCAAAACATTTTAGAAATTCTTTAAAAGAAATAATAATAATAATTATATTTCTTTTATACAGAAAATAAATTCCTCGATAAAACCATTTCATCGATAAATACCAGCGCTAGGTTTTTCAAGTCCGATTTTGACAATTATCAACTCAATATTATTTACTCTGTTATGAGTAGTGAAATCCTTGTTAAGCGTACGCACACTTCTTCTAATACAACGTACATAACCCAACGAGCTCGTATTTAGTCCGGTGTGTTGGACATTGACGATTGGCTACATCAAAGCTATATAGGCAAATACTAGAGAAGATGTCGACCTCTCAGGTTAAGGACAATCTGTCAAATAGACTACCCTAAATATAAAGACAATATATTTCTAAAGGTATCCATTGAGCAATCCAGTTGCAATATAAGTACTTTTTACTTATATCCACATCTTAGTCAAGAGACCATTCTCTCAGTGATTGAGATTCATCACTCCCTCATATGAAACTAACAATGTGTAAGTTATTAGGAATTTATTGTCTAGATATATCCTGATTAACTTAGAACAATATTAGGTTTACAAGGAACCAAAAAAACCATATATCCTTAGCAATCAGTTATCAACTAATTGGATGGTTTTCCAACAATATTACCTAAGGGAAAAAGTAGTCTCATCCAACGAGATACTTTTGATATATTACCCAATGTAGAAGACAGCGTGTGAATGTAAAATATGCATTTATTGATTAAATAGATAAATACAATTCCGGAATGGCTTTCGTGGGCATATATGTCTTACAATCTCCCACTTGCACTCAAAGCCAATCTCCTATGTATCTTATACCCATCGACTCTAAACGTTTCTCAAACACCTTCTGAGGTAGTGCTTTAGTACATGGGTCCACCACGTTATCCGCTGACGCAATCTTAGATAACACGATGTCTCTTCTCTTGACAATGTCTCAAATCAGATGGAATCTCCTTTCAATGTGCTTTGTCCTCTAATGTGCTCTAAGCTCTATGGCTTGAGATAAAACACCACTATTATCAAAATAAAGTGTGATAAGAGATTCAATCGATGAGACAACAACAAGTTCAAGAATGAACTTCTTTATCCACACTGCTTCCTTTGCAACATCACATGCAACAACATATTCAGCTTTAGTTGTTGAGTTAGCAGTTGTTGATTGCTTGCAACTCTTACAACTAAATGCTCCTTTCCCAAGAGTAAAGACAAATCCTGAGGTGGAATTTCTATCATCAACATCTGCCTGAAAATTTGAATCTGTGTACTGTACAACAGTTAGATCTTCTCCACTATAAACCAAACAGTGGTGCATTGTCCTCCTCAAATACTTAAAAATGTACTTAACTGTTGTCCAATGCTCAAGACCCGGATTTGATTGATATCTACTCACGATACTCATTGCATGAAAAATATCAGGTCTTGTGCACAACATAGCATACATGAGACTTCCCACTACAAATGCATATGGGATATGACTCATTTGCTCTCTTTCATCATCAGTCTTTGGAGACTTTGATTTGGAGAGACTAATTCTATGCCTATAGGATGAAAACCCTTTCTTAGAAATTTCCATGCTATATTTGGGCAAGATCTTGTCAATGTAATTAACTTGGGACAATCCCAGCATCCTTTTCTTTCGATCTCTAAACAATTCAAGACCAAGAATATAAGATGCCTCACCGAGGTCTTTCATTGCAAAGTTATATGACAACCAGATTTTAACCGTCAATAACATTCCTACATCATTCCCAATGAGTAGAATATCATCTACATAAAGAACTAAAAAAGTTATTGCACTCCCACTGACCTTCTTGTACACACATGCCTCATCCATGTTTTGTTGAAAACCAAACGATTTGATTGATTCATCAAAACGGATATTCCAATTCCGAGAAGCTTGCTTAAGGCCATAAATGGATTTTATCAATTTGCAGACTTTATTATTTTGGTCATGGAGTTCAAAACCTTCGGGCTGGTCCATATAAATATCCTCTTGAATGTTTCCATTCAAGAAAGCGGTTTTGACATCCATTTATCATATCTCATAATCATGGAAAGCAGCAATTGATAACAGAATTCTGATGGACTTTAGCATTGCTACTGGTGAAAAGGTTTCCTCATAGTCAATACCAGTTCTTTGACTATATCCTTTTGCCACAAGCCTTGCTTTAAAGGTCTCTACCTTTCCATCGGATCCACATTTCCTCTTGTACATCCATTTGCACCCAATAAGTCTAATTCCCTCAAGCTTTTCAACCAGGGTCCAGCACCATTCAAGTACATGGAGTCCATTTCAGATTCCATGGCCTTATGCCAATTATCAGAATCAATATCACATATTGCTTCTTGATAAGTGTAAAGATCATCATCTAAGGAAACCGATTCCATAGAATATACTTCATGCTGATAAGACAATCTATCTGGAGGTCTACTGATCCGTGCACTTCTCCTAGGCTGTTGTGTATTTAAAGGTTCAGTTAAGACGAGATTAACCATGGTCATTTTATCTTGACTTTGCTCCTCAAGATCAATTCTTAGTCCATCTTTTCTATTGAGGATCATATCCTCTTCTAGAAAAATGGCATTCCTGCTCACAAACACCTTTTGTTCGCCAGGATTATAGAAATAATATCCGAGAGTTTCTTTTGGGTATCCTATTAATAGGCACTTCTCAGTCCTACTTTCTAACTTGTCAAAGTTTTGCTTTCGCACATAAACAGGACAACCCCATACTCTGACATGCTTTAGACTAGGATTTTGCCCCATCCATAGCTCAATTGGAGTTTTGGAAATAGACTTAGAAGGTACCCTATTCAATAGATAGATTGCAGTCTCTAATGCATATCCCCAAAAAGATATTGGCAAATCAGTATTATTCATCATTGAACGAACCATAAGTTGGGGTGTTCCTGGGGGAGTCTATTGGGATAAAATTCCATTATCTCTAAGATAATCCATCAAATCATTCGAGAGGTACTCTCCTCCTCGGTCGGATCTAAGAGTTTTAATACATTTACCTGATTACTTTTCTACTTCATTCCGGAATTCTTTGAACTTTTCAAAAGATTCTGACTTGTGTTTCATTAGATATATGTAACCATATCTTGAAATATCATCTGTGAATGTAATGAAGTAGACAAAGCCACCTCTGGCTGAATGATTCATGGGCCCACATCATCAGTGTGAATTAATTCCAATATACTTGTGACTCTCATAGGTTTGCCTGTAAATGGCCTTTTGGTCATTTTACCTTGCAAACAAGGTTCATAAGTTGGATAAGGTTCAACATGTAAATGGTTTAAAAGACCATCCTTTACCAATCTATTGAGCCTATCCAAATTGATATGGCCTAATCTGAGATGTCATAAGTATGTTGGATTCACAGACTCTCTACCTCTTTTCTGAGGTGTCACACTGGTGGACTCTTTATCCTCAATGTTATTTATAGAATTTCTTATAGGATCAAGATAATAAAGACCATTAGACAATGTGTCGAAAACAATAAAACTATTATTGTATTTGATAACTACATTAGTATCAAAATTCACTGAATAACCGTTACAGATTAAACTAGAAACAGAAATAAAATTTATGTGCATGTCTGGCACATATAAGCAGTCTTTTAAAACCAAAATCCTATCTAAAGAAAATTCTAAAATATAAGTTCCGATGGCGATCGCAGTAACACTTGCTTCCGTTCCCATCCTTATCTTGACTTCCCCATCACTGAGCTTTTTGCTCTCCTGAAACCCCTGTAACATATTACAAAAATGTGAGGTAGATCCACTATCTATAGACTAAGAGTTTAAGGAACCAATAATGAAATTGGATTCAGTGATGAAATATTCTGACATACCTTCCAAAGGCTTGTCCTTGAGGGATGCTAAGTAAACTTTGCAATTCCTCTTCCAGTGACCTGGTTTCTTGCAATAGAAATAGACATTCTGATTCTTTTCCTTATCTTTCTTCTCAGAAGCTTTTTTGTCCTTACCCTTCTTACCTTTGAGAAACCTGGAGAAATTAGACTTCTTCTTTTTCTGGACTTTGCTCTTAGGCTTGGGCCTTGAAGGTCCAACTCCCTCTGCCACATTTTCATAGAGCTTAATACACTTCATAAGGTCCTCAGCTCCTTGCAACATGTTTAGGATCTCTGGCAAAGAAGTCTCTAATTTGTTCATGTTGAAATTCAACACAAAAGCAGAAAAGGATTCCGGGAGAGAGTTCAGGATTGCATCCGTTTGACTCTGTTGATCAAGATCTGCTCCAAGAGTCAAGAGTTCATTAATGAACTTCATCATCTTAACAACATACTCTCGGACTGGGCTACCATCAGACATCTTGGTCCCCATTAGTCTTTTCATTGCCAACTGCCTAGCAGTTCTGTTTTATTCCCTGAACATCTCCTTGAGATTAGTCAATATTTCCTTAGCTGTAGCAAAACCCTCATGCTATTGTTGTAGGACATTTGACATGGATGCAAGTATGTAGCATTTGGCCAAACTATTTGACTCATACCACTTTGAGGCTTTCTCAATTGCCTCAGGGGTCTGAACTGCCTCATCAAATTCCGGATAGTGGGATGTGCGGACATAAGCTATCTTCTAAGCGATAAGCACAATGTCAAGGTTTCCTTTCTAGTCCACAAAATTTGGACCAGTCAACCGATTCTCTTCTAGAATCTTGGAAAGAGGATTCATGGCTTATATCTACACAATAAAATAAGCATAAATTATTACATTTATTTTCACACATATATTCATCAGATTTTTGGGATTTTAAAATCTGATGATCCTCTCATCTTTCTTCAAATTTAATCATTCCCTTAAGTATATGAAATTAGGGAATAAACCTTTTATTCCAGATGAGTATTAGGATCCTCATAATACACATGCAATCTTCTATTTTATGATAGTGCCACACATGCACTACAAGGTGGATAGTAACCATCCATCACTGAGCATCTCATGCATAACTCTTTATGTAAATCAGTGATTCCCAATTTTCTTGCGACCTACAAGGACAACATGACTGTCACTGTTTCAACCGCCATGTCTCCTTGTTTAGGTGAAACCCATTATTTTCCTTCGCCATATGATCAAGTAAAGTTGTGCCCCCATTTTAGTTGACACTCCTTATCAGGCCATACACAAACTTATTTACAATAGAAATAAGTCTCTAGGAGTTTAATTCAGACTGAATTATGTCAATACCTTTTGGCAAGACAAGACTCAAGCTAATTAATTCCTAGTCTTATTGATAATGGAAGACCTTAGGATTAATAATCTCATTTATTATCACATATTTTTCTTGAAGGGAACAATATTTGTTGCGACCCAAAATACCCCCTAGGAGTTAGGGATACTTTGATTCGTGACCGCCGTATCATACCTCCAATATGACATATAAGGCACACATGGAAACCTGTCAGAGTACATAGACAACATAGCGGAAACAATATGCAATGCACAGCGGAAACAAAATACACTAAACATAGCGGAAGCAAAGTAACCCTCCTATTACTTGGTCCCAACATGAACCAACAAAATATACATGTATGTGAATATCCAAAAGGGTGGAGTGGACAATTTCCACTCTCACATAACAAAACATAGTGTCAAATCTACATAGATCAACAGAAGTCAAAGTCCTGACATCTATATAATGGACCATCATCCTGGTGGGATCCATGGAAGGCTTCGGGTCGAAGTACTCTTCCTCAACCCAAGGCTCCGTACCACATAAGTCGAATGGAACCCGAGCACCTGTCGATGATAACAAATATCGGCTGAGCGTGGAATACTCAGTGTATACAAGCTACTAACAATAAAGCAATAGAACATAGAGCATACGAATCATAGAGACTGAAATTCCTTAAAGCATATAAAAGCGTGGAAATCGTGAAATAGCATGTGAGATGAGATCCGAAACCAAAACCAAAGCCAATATCGTGTGAGTCAAGCGATAATCATAGTCTTGTGAGTTCATAGAGTTCATGGAGTTACTTAGAGTCATTTATGATCCGTAGAGATAGAGCATAGAGTAAACCATAGAGCCAATACCATAGAGATCTTAAAGCATTTCATTTGTGATCCTTAGAGCTTGTGAAACGATCTTAGAGCTTATCATAGAGTTCTTGTGAGTATGTATCATGATCCTTAGAGCTTGTGAACCGATCTTAGACAAATCATAGAGTTGCTTAGAATCATTCCTTATAAGTCATTTATTAAAAACTCCTTTTGTAACTTTGAGAAAATCCATGGAAAACATCAGTTCATGCGAGACATGCAAGCATATGAGCATACGAGAGTACTAGCATAATTTAACACCCAAAAACTCTTAGAGGCATTACATCAAACACTTAGAGTGCATCATAATGATAACTTACATCCAAGTATAACACAACCTTTCACCACATACAAATCAAGGTACATATATAATAGATAATAAGAAGAACAACCCAAGGTAACTAGTAGTATTGCAAGATTGGTAGTAGAGTGTATCTACCTTGATGAAATCAATGATTTTGCTTCCAAAAGCTTAGAATACTTGAAAAACTTGAGTTCTTTGTTAAGAAACACCACAAGGAAGGAAGGATCTTGATCTTCCTTCAAGCTTGTGTAACACCTAGCTTTCTCCTTCTTCTTCCTCTTCAAAATCTCTCAAAATAAGGCACAAAGGGTTTCTAAAACCCTAAGGCACGAACCCAACCCTTATATAGGCAAAGGGGTCTTTAACACCCTTAATGAAGAAAATTTGCGTATGACCGATTGATCGGTGGGACCGAGCAATCGGTGGCTGACCGGTTGATCGGTGGTTTCAACCGGTTGATCAGTTGAAAACAACCTCTTTGGAATTTTTTCCCATACAAGAAAGTTAACCGTTCGATAGCTACCGAGCGATCGGTATAAGACCGGTCGATCGGAGGTTATCACCGAGCGATCGGTGACCCCTGTTTTACTGCAAAACCCTGTTTTTACTACTTGAATCTTCTTCAAACCAATTCTAACACCCTTTTATGCTTCAAACACACTTCTTAAGAATATGTGGACCTATTAAAACATGCACGCCATAAATCCAAACACGTATATTAACATAAGGCCCGTTAGTGAACAAAACCACACTTGGACACTATTCACATACTATTCACTGCTTAGTGACATGAAAATTCGGGGTTCTACAATATTAAATAGGTATGATCATATCATTATCCAAATATTCATCACATGAATTATGAAAATTTTCGATAATAGGATTATCAAGGAGTGATAAACTCCCACTAGCCTTCACAGGGGGTTTTGATCATTAGGATTTTCATCTTATAATCAAAACTTACTCATCCCTATTACCTTAGGGTATTTGGATGTCAGTTTAGTGATCCATCTACGATTACTGTCTTTTCAGACACATTTATCCAATAATCTCGTATGCAAAGATTTTACGTACAAAATCTCCGCATGGGTCATAAACTCCACGGCCAAAAGAGTACTAGTAATGTATTGTGTCTAAATATAAACAATTTATAATTAAACACAATCAATAAAAAGAAGTAAAATCCAATTATCCTAAATTATCATAAAAGCGATAGTCACAATTATCACAACTTCCGGGCTAAAGGAAAAATTATTAATCATCACATAAATAATAATATAATAATTATAATCATATTATAATCTCACAATAGGTTCACAAAAATCATACGACCTTATTTAATTACAACAAGGGAATTAAATAAAGCCCTACTACAATTTGCTATCTTGCAATGGTTCTCCAGGCATCTCCTTCGATTGATTTAGTCCACCATAAATCAGCAACCCTATTCTAAAAATAAGAAAAAGGGGAGGGGAGGGGAGGGGAAAGAGAAGGAGGTATGATTTGTGAAACCCATCCAACACATAAAATAATATTTATTTATCATGATAAATATATTATATATTATTTATGCTAGCCCGGGGCTCTTAGAACCAAATTTATTTATCTATATATACCTATCCCTATAAAAATTTTGAGAGGTTTTGGAATCATCCAAACTTGAAATTAGTCTCATACTAATTTCTGGGGCTTAATTTTTTATTTCCTCAATAATAACAGGGGAACCCCTTAGCCCTACTAATGATTATCTCATAATCAAGAAGTGATCAAGAATCAAAAGATTTATCACTAGGGGGAGCCGAAATCTATAAGGAGGGTAATATGATAAATTAAAAATTGATTCTACCCTAAAATCAAAGAGAAGCATAGCCAAGGATCTGATACCACTGAAAGTATGCCTCTTTTAATTTTAGAAAAACAGTTATTAGGGGGCATACATCGAATCCCAAGATCTGACTAAGATTCTAATTGATTTTATTCAATGAGAGTAAGAAATCACAATCACTTTTGCGACTTTGAAATTGTTCAGTCAAATCCACGATAAAAGCTATACCGACAAAACTTCACAAGTGCAAAGTCTACTTCGTAATCCACATGAACCTTCTTTTTCTTTAAAGCTTTCTCTAATAGAAGCTAATGGCCCTTCCAAATATCCAGCTTTAGGAATCTTGAATAAAAGATCCAATCTTGATTTTCAAGAACCTTGATATTCCTTTTCTTTATTTTCAAACTAGAAAACAAAAGAAAGGAGAAGAAAGGGGGAAGGGGGCTGACCATACACCTATGAAAGGAGAGAGAGGGGCGTGAGATTATGGAGAGGAAAGGGAGAGAGAAAATTCTGGAATATTTTAGTAACTCCCAACCCTTGGACGTCCAGCCCTATTTATAGGGTTTGGGTTTCTTGCAACCCAAGTGTCCAAGTCCTAATCCAATTAGGATTCCTCTATTTGTTTCCTTTTTTGATTTTCTCCTTGATTAATTAGGATTAATCAAAATGGAAACTAACCTTATCAATTAGTGTCAAACTAATCTTATCATTATCCTAATCCAATTAGGATTCCTTGATTAGCAAGAAACTAATAGAATCCTTGTCCAATAAAGAATCTTTAATTAGTAACTAACACTAACTAACTAACAAACCTTATCCAATAAGGAGTTTAATTAATTAGAAAACTAATTAAATAATAACTATTATTATTTCTTCATGGAGTGGGTGTCCCACCCTAGGTGGGTCCCACCCCACACGCATTCTTTTGGTATTAACCCCCTTTGGTCACTTTTATTATTCTTTTAAAATAATCCCCAATGGGTCCTACCCATTTGGTTTTTCACATCTAATGTGATTCTACCTTTTAGAGCTTCACTATACCAAATAGTGATTTCTTAGAGAAATTAATTTATTTAATTATTTAATTAAATTAAATACTTTAAGAAAGTCCTTGTGTGTGGGATCTAAATGGATCTCTTATTTCCGGTTGTGGGACCAAGTACTCAACCTATTGGTTAAAGCATTGTTAATAGGAAACACCTTTCCTATACTCCATTAGGATTATAGAATGTCATCTATATCTCTGCACTTCCACCAATCACAATTAATGTCCATTAACACAATGTGATTAACCTCCAGAAAATAGAGAATTACTTACAGGTATTTCTATCTCAAGATTTGTTTACAGATGCATCCCTCCACTTTCAATATTGTTATAAGCTTACGGGACAATATCTAATATTGTCTTTAACCTCTGGCTTATAATGAGAACTCATTCTCTTTGATACTTTTAGTCAAACTTGGACTTTCAAAATATTTTAGAAATTCTTTAAAAGAAATAATAATTATTATTATATTTCTTTTATACAGAAAATAAATTCCTCGATAAAAATCATTTCATCGATAAATACCAGCGCTGGGTTTTTCAAGTCCATTTTTGACAAGTATCAACTCAATATTATTTACTCTGTTAAGAGTAGTGGAATCCTTGTTGAGCATACACACACTTCTTCTAATACAACGTCCATAACTCAACGATCCCGTATTTAGTCCGGTGTGTTGAACATTGACGATTAGATATATCAAAGCTATATAGGCAAATACTAGAGAAGACGTCGACCTCTCAGGTTAAGGACAATCTGTCAAATAGACTAACCTAAATATAAAGACAGTATATTTCTAAGGGTATCCACTGAGTGATCCAGTTGCAATATAAGTACTTCTTACTTATATCCACATCTTAGTCAAGAGACTCTTTTCTCAGTGATTGAGATTCAACACTCCATCATATGGAACTAACAATGTGTAAGTTTTTAGGAATACATTGTCCAGATGTATCCTGATTAACTTAGAACAATTTTAGGTCTACAGGGAACCAGAAAAACCATATCTCCTTAGCAATCAGTTATCAATTAATTGGATGGTTTTCCTACAATGTTACCAAAGGGACAAAGTAGTCTCATCCAATGAGATACTTTTGATATATTACCCAATGTAGAAGACAATGTGTGAATGTAAAATATGCATTTATTGATTAAATAGATAAATACAATTCCAGAATGACTTTCGTGGGCATATATGCCACTCGTCGATGAGTCACTTGAACTCGTCGATGAGTTCTCTGATTGTTTTATAGAAAACTCATCTTTATGAGACCAATAAGATTGGAATGAATTCCAGGTCCTTAAGCATTCATAAAATCATTATTGTAATCATTTTTAGGTCCTTAGAATGATGTCCAACCTATTCTAAGTATCCTAAGGTCTATCTAGGTATTTTTGAGCAATCAAGTTCCAAGTTTTTGAGGACTTTACATAGTCCTAAATACTCTTAAGATTAAAGCAAGGCTACTTTGAGAGTTAGTCTTCTTTTTGAACTGATGGAACTTCAATCTTGACTTTTCTTCATGATTTGGCTTGAGTTCTTGAAGCTTTTTTCTTGAAATGACTGATACTTGACTTTTGAGTTGATTCACTTGAGTATTTGTTCTTTTCAATTTTCCATAGCTTGAATGATGCTTTTAATGTTCTTTTTCTTTGAAAATACATAGACTAAATGGAAACATTAGCACCATAATGATCATTCCATTATTGTGTTATCATCGAAACTATTAAGGGTATTTAGAGTTGTAACCTTGAGGCTAACAGTCCTTGTTTTTGAAGCTGTAGCACGCTATGCTCTGTGGTCTCGTTCGCATTATCTCTGTAACAACCCGGATATTTTTAGAAATAAAAATATTTTATATATTCAGTATATGACTGAATAATTAATAATTCATGGTATTATCTAAGTATATAAAACATTATATTACTTAATTAGGTGATAATGTAGTATATGTTAAGCTTAAGGTATAAAGCTTAGTGTTAAAATAAGTATTTAACACTAAAGTAAATAGGATTATGACAAGTGGCAATATCCTAGGGTGATGCCCAAGTAATTAATAGAAGAATTGATCATGAGGACACGTGGCAAGTGCCACATGTCAACACCACAAGTGGGACGTCTAAGATTAACCAAGGATATGGTTAATTAACTAGGAAGAGTTAATCAAAGGGTTAAAAGAATCATGATGGCATATGATGGACGTACAAGATTCAATCATGGGAATTATGTGCCACATGGCAACATCTTAAGGAGGGACGTCCAATTAATTAGGGAGAATTTGTTTTTGAGTTAATCATGAATTAACAAGATTAATTAGATGAGTTAATCAAGGAATCAACACGATCTTGTGGCATAATGGACGATCAAGATTAACTCATGAGAATAAAGTGCCACATGGCATATTCGTTTATGGTGATCATAAACCAAAATAATAAAGGGAGATGCATGAAAGGAAGTAGGGGAGAAGTATCAAATCTTATGCATTGAACCATGCTCACGCCCAACTAAATTGACCTTAGGTTAGTGACTTACCTTAGTTGGTTAGTTGATGAATCTAGGTTAAGGTTATAACCTTCAAGTTAACTAGAAGATATAAACATGAATCTCATTTATGAGATAGTTCATGAATATTTTATGATGAAATATTAGATGGATTCTTAATGGGATAGTGCTCATGCCCAACTAAGTTGACCTTGGTTAGTAACTTACTTAGGTTAATTAAACCATAAAGTTAATTTAGGAAAGCATCTAATTTAATAAGATGCATGTAGATAATAAGATTAATACTATTTTCTAGCAATGAAGGTTAGTATAAGCAATTAGTTTTTATATAAGGTGAAATATGTAAGTGATATTCTATGATATCATTCTAAATAGTAATTTAGAATGAAGGTTATGATTAGATGATAATTAATCTACTATATCTATGGAAATAAATAGTATGATATTACTATATTAAAATGCTATAAAAATAGTATAATAATACTATGATAGTATTACCTTACTATGTCTAATTGTTTGAAAATAGTATTACCTTACTATGTTTAATTGTTGGAAAATAGTATTATCTTACTATGTTTAATTGCTAGAAAATAGTATAAGAAATACTAGAAACTAGTATAATGATACTATGAATGATTTGATAAGGATATATTAAAATTCTGGAAAGATAGTATAATAATACGATGGTCAAATCGTAAGATGATGTTATGTAACGTGTTAACGATATATAGTGATGATACTAGTACGTTACATGTTATTCATATATTACATTCTATGATATGAAAATAGATGTAATTGAAAATGAGGATTCTAAATTATGAAGTTATAGTTATGAGAAAACTATAATAAAAATAATTAAAATGGAAATCATAATGTTATGATGTATAATGTCTTAATGAGAAGGCAAGGAAAACACTTATCTTATTATGGGTTTTAAGACAGATGGGCGAGCCCCAAAAGGGAAGACCGTTCGGCAATCATCTTGAGGGGTTAAGGAAAATCCCAAGACAGAAGGGTGAGCCCTAAAAGGGAATACCATTTGGCGATCATCTTGAGAGACAGGATTAAGATAAGTAGGAAATAAAGGAGAAAGATAAAAGAAAATAAATATTTATCTTAGGTCTCAAGATAGATGGGTGAGCCCCAAAAGGGAATACCGTTTGGCAATCATCTTGAGGGGTTAAGGAAAATCCCAAGACAGATGGGTGAGCCCCAAAAGGGAATACCGTTCGGCGATCATCTTGAGAGACAGGAGTAAGATAAGTCTGAAAAATAAATAAAAAGATAAAGGAAAAGGTAAAGAATGTTTATCTTAAAAATTTCTCAAGATAGTGGCGAGGCAAAGGAAGGCCGTTCAACAATACTTCATGAGGAGTAATGATGGCTCCGAGACGGAATGAAATACTTCATGAGGGGTCAAACTCTAAGACGGAATGAGTCTAAAGAGGTGTACCTTTTAGGGATCATCTTGAGAGGCAAAGTTAAGATAAACTAGATCCAAGTAAAAGATATTTAAAAGAAATGTTGAAAATAATATTAAAAGTTTTAATATTATATATATTGTTATGCTTATTCTATCTTGTTATTTAGCATGATATCCTAGAATATTCTTATTGGGCTTCATAGCTCACAGACCTTTTATGTCTTCAGATGAACAGTAAAAGAACAACTTGAAAGCGACGTTCGAAGAAGGCTGGAGTTACTTTTGATCTTTATGTTATATTTTGTTATATGTTCATTTGGATGTAATTAAATTGGTTATGTAAACCTTAACTTTAATTATGGACATGGTTATGATGGCTATTGCATATGGAAACAGAAGAAGGGTTTAAATTCCCTTGATATTATATGCTTCCGCATTATAAGAGAAAAAGGATCTCACAGACGGATTACTTTTACATTTCATTAATGAAATGTTAAGTTTAAGTCCGGTCGTGACAATCTCGGGGTTGGCCTCGGGTGGAGTTCTAGAGTTATGCTCAAGCCTTGATTTTGCTAGTGCACCAGCCCACTTCCGAGGGGCCGTCTGAAATCTCCGCCATCGTTGGAGACATCTACTTGTTACTTTTTCAAATCCCTCACTAGATAGTCACGTGTTGTCAGCGAAATCTGAACGCCTTTGCTCATAAGCTGGCCAGGTCCAGTTTGACATTATGTGTTGCACAATATTTTCAGCCTATGCGGCTTACTCCTTGGCAATGCCGGAAAATCCCTACCAATATAAGCTCTCAGGATGTTCTTGAGCTTCTCTGGTGTAATTGTTATATCCCATTAAAAAAAAAATAACTCCCCTAAATCTGGGTGAGAATTTTGTTTCCAGAAGCATGATGTAACACCTTTATGTTTAGTCACTTCATACCAAACCATAAAGGTTCGGCCCTTTTGTAGTGACCTTCAAATTATTATTCTGATTTTAAGGGTATTTAGGTAATTATCCTATTGAGGGTAGGTTAGTAATTACATCATTAAAGTTAACAATGATAATTTACGTAACTAAAGGTTAAATAGAATAATGAGAATAAAGACACAAAGAAGAATAATATACAAACTTGAATTAAATTAATGAGTAACCAAACACCCCTTCATAAGGACCTCTTAGTAAAATACTAAATTAGGGTGTTAATATAAATAGATAAAACTAAACCTAGTAAACCATTATCTTTAGAAAAACCTAAATTGGAGAAAAGGAGGCATCGAAAAAATGGATTTGAGGAGAAAACTTGAGGGAAAAGCGTTAGAACTTGTAGGGTTTGATCTAGAAATTTGAAGCCACAAAGATCGCATCTCGGATATCAAGGAGTCTTCTTTGTTGTTAGTGGGGATTCAAATAGAGGCAAGTGAATACTCCTCTTAGATTTAGGTATTTGTATGTAAATTTTTTAATTTAAAAGTAGATATATTTTTCTTGAATCATGATTAACTTCATTCAAATTTTTTTATGAAGTATGTGAAGTTTGAGAATCATATTTTAGGTTTAGACATTTTAAATTGAATTAATATGAAGTTGTTAGATTTCTAGAATTTTAGGACCAGTCGTGGAACAATATTCATAATATATTCTCTCATATTCAAAAAATTATGATATTTTGTGGGTAGTTCGCACATTGATAAATACACCTCTCTGAAAACTTTCAGATAAAAATAAATTTGTTTGATATTGTATTCATAATTATGTTTAGGACGTGTTAAACCTGTCAGCAATTTCAGAATCAGAAAAACTCAACTTGTCTTATAATATTTTATACATGAGAGTATTTTTTTAAAATTTCTAAACCAACTATAATCTAATAGAATTTAACCCAATTGCTCTCATATTATTTTCTTTTATATTGTATATTTGGTGAATTTATTGGTGAAAGGTCTTGAAACTGTCAGAAAATTTCTCACTGCAGATAGACTGTCACTACAAAATTAAAGACCTTTAGCGGTGCTTACAAAGTGCCGCTAAAGGTACATTAAGTGCCGTTATTTCCAATAACGGCATTTTGAGAAAATGCTGTTATTGACGTTGTCGGGGATTCATTTAGCGGCACTTTTAGCGGCACTTAATAAAAATGCCGCTATAAAGTCATCTATTGCGGCACTTCTGCAAATCCTTTAACGGCGTGTTTCAATAGACATTTCCGTCATTTTTCAGCCTCCCTATTGCGGCGTTTCTAAAGTGCCGCTAATAGTTACTTCTATTACGGCGCTTTCAAAGTGCCGTTAATGCTCCAATATTTAGCGGCATTTGTCAAAGCGGCAGTGGTGATGTCAGAATCAATAGCGGCAATTAATAAGCGCCGCCAATAGGTATGAATTAAAAAAAATATATTTATTTTTTGTACATTTTTTTTACCTGTATTGTTTGCACCTGCACCTGTCAGCAATATAAAATAATTTAAACAATGTGGATACAATTTTCCACCTCTAATCCATCCAATCCATGTATAAAACAAAATATATCCACCAAATCCGATAACCTATACTCATAATGAAATAATAACAAATATATACCTGTCCAAAAAAACCAGTCAGCAATATAAAATAATTTAACAATGTTGATACAATTTTCTACCTGTAATCCATCTAATCCATATATAAAATAAAATCCATCAAATCAGAATAACCTGTGCCTATAATGAAATAATAACAAATATATACATGCCCAAAAAAAAGTGTCGGGTAGTAACAAAAAAAAATCATAAGTCTGCCTAGCTATCTCCCTCCGACTGCTCTAAAACCCGACATGTGTGTGCTGCCGGCTCCCTCCTGAAAAGATAATAAAATACAATTGATTATTAGAATATCGAAATGATAAAATTTATGAATATATAATTAATTATAATCTGCAAAAAAACAATGTCATCTCAGATTTTTTTTATACATAGAGAGTTTAAATAGATAAAAGTCTATTATCTATTTATCAATGGAAGATCAAGATGACCGATGAGAGATGGCACAAGAAAAAAAAATGGCTCTGATACCAAGTTAAAACAAAAGATTGAATTCAAAGTTCATATCTTGTTTTCCTTGTATATGAGTTTAAATAGATACAATGCCGTTACAATCCCTTGATTGCATGGATTAATTAGATGCTAATCAAATATGGAAAATGTACAACTAACTAACAAGAAAAGAATGGTAAGGATGGCCGGATGATTTGAATGGGTCATACATTCCAATAGTACAGGTAGCTTAATGGAATTGTATACCTTCCAAAGAACCTGAGCATTACTTACAAGATGCGGTTTGAAAAAAGATAGACTGGCGTTTAAGGCTTCCTGTGCGAGGTTGTGAGCCAGAGTGTTTGCTTCTCTATATATGAAGTTGAAGGTGAATTCCTCACACAGGTTCCTCATCCTACTGATGTCCTCTAGTATTGGATAGATCTCCACATGAGCTTGGCAAAGGTCATGGACAAAAAGTCAGTGAGTTTTTTTTTAGTTGGATCCAATTATTAGTTGCTGCCAACCTCAAGATATGGCTGCTTGTAGACCCAGCCTAATAGCTTCAGCTTCTGCGACGCTATAAGGTTGTGTCGGTTCTTATCCTGTCCCAAGAAGGCACAACATCCCCTAGTGTCTGTTCGAAAGTGTCATCTTCCTCGATCAACTCCCTCACCTTACCATCCCCATACATTCCATCATGGTGGTGATCATTCCAATGTGCCAGATCACTCTCTCCCACCAACATATCATCCGAATGCTGCTTATCATGAAGCAGCCCAACTGGCCTGGAAGCATCTTCCCTTATACTCCTAACTCTATTCACGATATCCGACAGTTCTCGAGACACCGAGCCCAACAGCTCCTGCGGCACTTTTGCAATTTTCCCTTCCAACAACCCAACTTCAACCCCAAGTTCCTGCACCTGGTGCAAAACCGTAAGCTGCAAATCCCCCTCGTCCTTCCTCATCAGGCTAAATGCATCCGTCTTTGTGTCCTCACTCATCCCATAAACAGCCTCCTGATCCATCAAGAACCCACCTTTATGCCCAACAACCCTATGTATAATCCTCGCATTCCCTGCTTGGCGCATGTTATAAGAATGGTTATAACATGAGTTAAACCCTATGTACAAGGTTGCTGAGTACAGATGCTAGAGTAGGAGAGCTGTAATTGATGCCAGTATATGAAAGGTTCTGCATTAAACAACTGCAAAATAAACAATGCAAAGCCCATGACTTTGGTTTTGAGTCTTTTATGTTTTCCTTAAATTCTACAAGCTACTAAAGCCATGTAATTCAAATTAAATCAATTGTATGTATATATATATATATATATATATATATTGTTGTACCCAATTAAGCTTAGGAGGAAAATTCTACAAAGGATGGAGAAGGTGAGTGGAGGACAAATGGTTGATCTGCAAAGGAGAAGATAAATTTGTTCTTCAATAACTGCTGGCTATTGTTCTTCAATATACATAACTGCAATTAAGTTAAGGAGGATGGGATATATAGAGACAAACCTGTGGAAGATAAATGAAGAAGGAAGGAGGATAAGTGTTGCAAGAGCATGGTTATATACGAGGAAGACAAAATAAAACATGCATAAAAGCTGGAAATTCAAAGTTCATATCTTGTTTTTCTTTCTTTCATTTGAGCTCCTTCTTGGTTTACTATTGGTGCACCTTGCATTTGCTCCTTGTTTTTTTGCGTCCATTTTGTTGTATATTATATCCTTGATTACCGATAAAATAAAATTTTAATAACTAACAAAATCTTTGTGGTGTGAAAATGAAACAAAGCCACTGAATGAAGCTTGGAGGTCATAAGAATGTATGTACAAAACCTATGAATAAAATACAGTGGGCATAACCCGAAATGTGTAGAAACTACACGGAAAGAGAAAATGTTGCAGTCAAAATTTCTATAAACCAATTCCAGAACATCAAAACCCTGAGTTTCAATTGCAAAAGGAAACCCTTCTAGTGTTCAACCTAAGCAAGGAAACAGTAAAACCCTAAGTTAGAGAGTGCCAGGACAGTTTGAACTTCTTGAATCTTCCCCTTGCCAATTATTCCCCACCATAATCAGCGAATTAAAAAAAAAATTAAATAAACCAATAATATATGGAGAACATACCTAGAAATTAGATGTATAACAAAGAAACGAGAGACTAATAAGATCCTTCTCAAAAATAAAGAGAAAAGGCGAAAGATAAAAACCTGTCAGCGAAATATTGAGGAAGGAACAAATAAAGTGAGGGAGGAATCGAGGAGAATGATGATTGCAGAGCGACTTCGTCCATTGAAAAAGCCTACTTATTATATACGTTTTATAGTGGTGCTAGTGGTGAATTTTCATGTTTCTTAGGGGATTGGACAGTGCATGGGGGTCACTCTAGCTCTGTGATTCCCCAACAGAGCTTACTGTTTCCAAGGACTGAAATAGAGCTTATGTTACTAAAGACACCCTGTTTGGGTACTTCAACATCAAGGTCATTGAAAGACAAATTAAGACTTTGCAGAAAAGGGAGCTTCTCAAGATAAATTGGAATTGTTCCAAACAGGTTATTACTAGACAAATCGAGGTCTTCAATAGCTCTGAGGTTACTCAAAGATTGGGGAATAGTTCCATTGAAATGGTTTCCCTCCAAGTATAGGTATTCCAAGTTCAGGCAATTGCCAAGCGTTTGAGGAATTTTTCCTGACAATTTGTTCTCGGAGATGTCCAGTGCCCATAGCATTTTCAACTTACCAACTTCTAATGGTAGGGAGCCAGTCAAAAATTTAGAGCTAAGTCGAGGAAAATTGATAGAGAGGATAGGCTAATCACTGGTTTGGGTATGGTACCACTAAGGTTGTTCATAGAAAGCTCTAAACTATGCAGATATAGACAGTTTGCAAGACTTGAGGGGATGCTTCCTTCCAGGTGATTTCCATATAAATAAAGTTCGTTCAATGAAGTGATGTTCCCAATAGATGAACTTTAGGCCTACACGAACGAGCTAGAAACAATAGTGACACAACGTGAGAGAACATGTACTGTTTGAATTTCCAGCTTTTATGCATGTTTTATTTTGTGGATATGAAGTTCTACAGTTGTCCTCACTCATCCCATAAACTTTCTAGTACTGCAACACTAGAAAAAAAAAAAAGATACCTCCGGGTACGAGCAGCAAGAGCTCCACTCCTCATGCTAACTTCTAACTAGTTGACTCTACAGATGTTTGTAAATGATATCGACTATCCAAAAAAATAATAATAATAATAAGACACCCATATGACCTAGGAAGTACGGATACTTTGAAAAGTTAAATTAACCACCTTTCACTCAGGTTAATTTAACTTCAGGGTTAGAAATTAACTTGAGTCAAGATAAAGTAGACCTTGCCAAGTATCCCAATGTAGATGGGCCATGTTATAAGAATGGTTATTATATAGCATACCAATTACTCTAATTTCTCTTGTATGGTTAATTTTAACCATAGTAAACAATATGATTAGCCGTTACATATTTCAAACTGTTTTTAGATAAATTTTGATAGTATGCTTAGCAGGTTATTAATAACATAATAGAATAACTATAAAAGAAGGTTATTAATAACAATAGAATAACTATATAATAACCATTGGATTATTGCCAAGTCAAGATAAAGTAGACCTTGCCAAGAATCAATAGCCAATCCACCACTAGCACCACTATCATACACCACCACCACAACAACTAGCACCACCACTACCCACCAACCACCATTACACCTCCACCACCACCACCATACACCCATCCACCACTAGCACAACTATCATACACCACCACCACAACCACTAGCACCACCACTACCCACCAACCACCACTACACCACCACCACCACCATACACCCATCCACCACTAGCACCACTATCATACACCACCACCACCACCATCATACACCAAACGATTACAAGAACTGAATTTAAACAAACAAATGTTCAATAAAATTACCTCATTGGCCGTTCCTGGGGCCGTAAAATGATGAACTGGCATCTGTTGTCAAAATTTATAATAAATAAATCAATGTTTCTTCCAAATTTTAAAAATGATTAATTAAAGCTTGTTAGATTATATACCTGCCCCTGTAAGAGCTGTTGGAGCAGCTGCTGCATGGTATCAAGCTGAGCTTGTTGGGCTGCCATCTGAGCTTGTTGGGACGCCACCACAGATTTCGTCTCCTGAAGTTCAACCCTCAGCAATTGGGTCTCGGCAGATGGGGAACCACTAGTACCGGCACGGCTCGAAGATGACCCCCATAAACTGGTGGGAGTCGGGCCCAATCCACATCCACGGATGCGTCCAGGTTGCTCAGGCCCCATGACTTGAGAGAAAACATCATCCCGGCCCGTGCTGTCTTGCGAGCCAACCGGTATCTGGTTGAGGAGGTCCCTCATCTGGTGCTGCAAACATTTTGAAACAATTACTACAGTGAATTTTAGGAGTCGTGTTATATGATATAATGAATATTTAAATTACTTACAATCACTTCTTCTGCTTCAAAGTTGACTGCCCGGCCATCCTTCGTTGTGTGCGTCTTTATCCAGACCACAGCACGGCCCGGAGCTTCTCCTGAGGGACTCGCCAATCGCTATGGTAGTGACAATAGTAGAACAACAAATTTTTAACTCATATGCATCAAATTGTTAAATAAATTATTAAAATTAAACCGAACATACCTCCTCTTCTCTAACTCTGGCGAAGCTCTTTGTGCCCGCCGTATGGGGAATCTTTTGGCACTCGCGACTCCTTTTATTCCTGGCCCTTCGTTTCTACAATATTACATTTATATATCATATGAGAGAAGTGACCAAACTTAGAAACGGTATAAGCATAATTAAGTTCAAATAAAATATACCTGGTCCTCCTCGGAATACAAGAAGTCGACGAATACATGCCATTGCTCCGGAGGAATATTGGAGGGGCACCGGGCATAGTTCAAAGCAGGACGGTCCTCGTAAACAAAATGTTTCCTCCCCATTAGAGACTTATTGTCCCGCCATTTCTTATCCAGAGACTTCAAAATGTAATCCTCTAGGATAGGGGGGAAAATGAACCTCTCCTGCGAAAAAGTTGTCAAATTATTAATATATAGTCGTGCTACATAAGTGTGTTTTAATAACCGCTCAACAATTCTTTTTTGCTCTGACCTGTATGAGACCCAAAGCTCGTTTTTTCGCTTCATCACTGATTGCGCACCAACTCTGGACATCGATGCGAAATAAGTGGGCATCGCGTGCAATATTGCCCAAAAATCCAGCCAAAGTGGTGGCCTCCTCCCCCACGGGCTGTTTCGCATCATTTGTCGGCACTTTTGTTTTCTCTCCTGGAGGCATATTGTAGACTTTCTTGCACTTTGCTTTCCCACGTACCTTCTTCGCCACCGTGGCGGAAGGTGTGGAAGTCCCCGCACCTGATGGGGTCGTCTCTATAGGCTCCATCTGCAAAATATAGATATTAGCTTCTAAGAGAAATGAAACATGAAAATGAATATATAGCACAAAGACATGATCTCATGGAACAATGAAATGAAAATCAAATAATAACGTACGTACCAAAACATCTTATTGAGTAGTTTATGATGAAGTACCAGCCATCTAAAAATTAGGCATGCATGATATCAAACTTAACTCTTTTACGAATGGAATAGTTTGAACAAGATTCTTGTATCCGATAACAAAAAAGTTATTCCTCCTTATAATAGAAGATGAACAAGAAAAGAGCACCGAATTCACAATTAAACTAACAAAATCTTATCATTAAAACAAAAAAAGAATCATTCTATTTGATCGTTATATTCTGATTCAACGTCCTCATCACTAGATTCGGTAGAAGGAGCTTGTTGTTGTGACACTTGTGGAGGCGCATCAACAGTTGTTCCAGTAATCCCTAATCTCACCCAATCGACACCTCTATCATCATCATCGTCATGTTCAGTATCATCTAATTGTTGGTTGCCGAAGGGCTCGTTCTCCATGAATGCATTATCGTCCACAACAGCTTCCTTATTCATGTCAAAGAAGTCTCTTGGTTTAGTCTTGATGACAACATGCCAATCTTCTTCTGTTGGATCTTCGACGTAAAATACCTGCTCTGCCTGAGATGCCATAACATAGGGTTCGCTCGACACAGAGTTTCCCGGGAGCAAGCGTGTGAAGTTCACAAGCGTAAACCCAAACGCATCGGTCTTTATTCCTCTATCCTGTGTCTTCTCATCAGCCCAATCGCATTTAAACAATACAAATTTCAGGCTTTGAGAGTACGTCAATTCGACTACATCCGTTAAGCGGCCAAAATAGGTTATATCGGTAGCAATGGGGGTCTTGTCCTTAGAAGTTGCATAATTTATAGTTTTTGCAGTGACTGTAATCCCACTATTCTGACTTTTGCGTCCTCGCTCTTTATCCTTAGTACAAAACCTATATCCATTTATGATGTAGCCCTTAAACCTTTTTGCGACTTTTTGTGGACCATTTGCAAGCCATGTAATCTCATCCGAAACCGGATTGTCTGAATCTCGCAACCTTTGAACCTATTTAAAGACCACATAAGATTAATCTATATATCCAAACATAACTAATGTGTTGTACAGAATTCACAAGTTAAGACTTACATAGCCCTGAAACCAATTAACAAACTGTTCGCTGTGCTTTTTTTGGATTACGTGTGGGGCCGTTTTGAGTGGATTTGTCATTTTAATTACATTCATGTGCTGCCTGCGAAGAATAAATCAACATACCAATCATTTTAAGTTAAAAAATAAAAAACAATGAAAGAACAAACTATATGATAATTGTGTTCTTACTCTGTATATTTTGTGACTTTATCGTAATTGAACAACACATAACGATATGTCTGCTGCCATTCCAATTCACTTAGAGCAAATGGCTGCGCACCACCTATCACACTTTCATCGTCATTCCTCACTTGCCTGTTCAATCTCGATTCCACATTATTTAGGTACCTTGAACAGAATGTCAAACATTCTTTTGCCAAGTACCCCTCTGCAATGCAACTCTCTGGTCGAGCTCGATTGCGCACATACGATTTCAGTGTATATAAGTACCTAAGTGAATTAAATTTTGGTAAGACAAGAGAAAAACTATAACATGAATTTGAAACACTACTATAAAATTATAATTGAAGGTCTAGTGGTCTACCTTTCAATGGGATACATCCACCGATATTGTACAGGTCCACCTAGCATTGTCTCTGCAGCCAGATGTATAGGCAAGTGCACCATAACATCAAAGAAAGCCGGTGGAAAAATTCTCTCTAAATGACAAAGCGTAAGCGTAATTTTCTCCTGTAACAGTCTCAAATCCTCGACCTGATAGACTTTGGAACATATAGCCAGAAAGAAGTTGCTCAATTCGATTAGGACTGAAGCTACATTCTTCGGCAATGACTTCCTCACGGCCAGTGGTAGGAATTGTTGCATTATAACATGAGAGTCGTGGCTCTTCAGTCCATAAATTTTACGCTCTTTGATATTGACATGTCTTGCAATATTTGAGGAGTAACCATCCGGAACCTTCACACTCTTCAAAACTTTACAAAACAACTTTTTTTCATTTTTGTCCATCGAAAAGCATGCGGGGGGCAGATAAACTTTGCTTCTGCCAGGCTGCAACTGAGGGTGAAGTGCATGCCGAATTTCCATTTCAACCAAGTCGCTACGTGCTTTTAAACCATCCTTAGACTTTCCTTCCAAACCCAACAAAGTCCCGAGCACATTGTCGCATACATTTTTCTCGATATACATCACATTAAGGTTGTGCCTCAACAAATTGTGCTCCCAATATGGCAACTCAAAGAATATACTCATCTTTTTCCAATTATACGGCATATCGTCATGGCCCGTCTGCCTTCGTCTAGTTTGCCCAATCTGCTTCCCGAGGGAGAAAGGGATACCCTCCAATTGACGCAACACATCGGACCCAGACATTGTAGTTGGAGCACATTTGAACTCTGTAGTGCCATCGAAAGAGTTTTTATTCCTCCGAAACCTGTGATCCGTCTTTAAGAAACGACGGTGCCCCATGTAACATTGCTTTTTGCTCTTAGACAAGTGTCGGCTGCAAGTGTCCTTATAGCATGAAGGGCATGCCAACTTTCCTTTCGTGCTCCAACTTGACAACATGGCATACCCTGGGAAGTCGCTAATGGTCTAGAGCAATGCCGCACGCATTACAAATGTCTCATTCTTCGATGCATCATAAGTTGGCAACCCATTCTCCCATAAGTCCTTTAACTCCTCGACTAAAGGCCTCATGTAGACATCAATGGCATTTCCTGGCCCGGAGGGATCAGGAATAAGCAAGGACAAAATGAAGTTCGGCTGCTTCATGCACATCCACGGTGGTAAGTTGTAGGGAATAAGAACCACAGGTCATGTGCTATGAGCAATACTCATCGTCCTAAATGGGTTGAAGCCATCACTTGCCAACCCAAGCCTGACATTACGAGCATCTGAAGCAAACAAAGGATATTGGATATCCAAATAATCCCAAGCCGGTGAGTCTGCAGGATGCCTTAACCTCCCATCCTTAGTTCGATCTTCGTCATGCCATCTCATTTCAGAAGCAGTCTTGGATGACATGAACAACCTTTGTAACCTCGGTCTCAACGGAAAGTGACGCAAAATCTTCGCCGGAGTTTTCTTCTTGTGTTCCGCTTGATCATCCCCTGTCTTCCATCTTGATTCACCACAGATGTCACATGCTTGCTTGTTTGCAGACTCTTTCCAGTAAAGAATGCAATCATTAGGACATGCATCGATTTTATCATAGTTAAGCCCCAAGTCTGACATCACCTTTTTTGTCTGAAAGTAAGTATCTGGTAGTGTTGACCCCTCGGGGAGTACCTCCCTCAACAACTCAAGCAACATGGTGAATGATTTATTGCTCCATCCACTAAGACACTTAATGTGATATAATCTTAAGATGAAAGACAACTTGGTGTGATTCTTACATGCTGGATACAAAGGTTGTCCCGCATCCCTTATCAATTGAAAGAATCTATCAGACTCGGGATTGGGATCCCGACTACTAGTACCCTCATCTTGGTTTGGGACTCCGAATACATCGTGAACCATATCTTCCATCTCATTCTGTCTGTCTTGCACAACCCGATTTTTAGGCACTTGGACAACGGGTGTGTGTTGCAATATGTCTTCCCCGTGATAAAACCAGATTTTATAATTCCGGTCGAATCCATAACAGATCATATGGTCGTACGCTGTAACTCTATCTTGATAAACCGCATTGTTGCATTTGGGACATGGACACTTTATACCCCCATTGTTATTAGTCACTCCACGAACTAATGCAAACTCTATAAACTGCTTTACCCCTTCTATATATTCCTTTGACACCCTATGTAATACAAAAATTGAATTCACAATTGCTTAGATACTAACACTTTGTTCCATTAATTCAGTACTTCTTAAAAAATTATGGACAAAAATTACCTTGACTTTCCAATCCAACTCCTATCCATGACAGATGAGATTAGGATTTCTAAGTCCTTCGTTAACTATATTCTGAGAAATAGCAAAAGTTTGAGATCATCAGTCAATTACAATATGTATGCATGCATGCATGCTTCCTATCGTCATCAACTCATCTTCTAAAGGGTGGGGTGTTCCTATCCCATTCAAGAATGCATAATCCCCAAAATTCAATAGCTCAGGTGCTTTGTTCCATTTCAAAGAAATTTCGACAGCATTTCCCTATGGTTCTCCAAGTACACGACTTAGACTAGGGGCAAGAATGCCAAATTGTCTAAATATGTACCCAGAGAACAAGAGAAACGACTGACAAAATTTTCTTCAATTTGAACAAACCATAAGCAACTGACTATATTGGAGATTATGCATTCCCAAACTGTCCAACCGGACAATTCAAGAATCATATACAGATAAATACACTTTATCACAAATAAGACCGAAAAGTTGTTAAACCTGCATTTAGCCCCACAAGAGAACTAAACGTCATAGTTTACAACTAGACCGTCCAAATAGGTGATACAAGAAATGCACTTGTCACACAATGGTTCTTGAACGGGAGATCTAAGGTACAATGCATGCATGAGTATGAACGTAAGCCAATACAAAATTTCAATCATCATAAATACAAAGTTTAAACATCCCTAAGCAATCATAACATAGTAATTAAACACATTTAACTAGTAGTTTAAACAGTTAACATAGACCACGGGGTTCTACCATGCACTCTATAAAGTATAGTAGAGCGGGAACAGGATTGTTAACAAGTAAGAATTACTTAATGCAATTAAATCGAAGGAAAATTTAATATCAAAAGATGTAGCATGTCATTTTAGTTTATCTCTCAAGTTAATAATTGAGAATTACTCGACTCTCCTATTAATCATTTGAATACTAGTATAAAAGAATTAAGGATTTAACTAAGAGCTTTAATTAGAGGACCCTAAGGTCCTCTTCCAAGTTGACCACATCAATCAAATTTCAACACATTGGGCAAGAAAAATAAAGTTTTTTAAAAATAATAGTTTCACTACCACATGTCAATTTGCAATTGGGCGGGACGGGATGGGACGATATTTCATTTTATATACAAGATATTAAAGTAATTTTAGAATTAATATAGGACAGTAATAGGCATCTAGATTATAAATGGGGCGGGTCAGCTTAAATCCATCTTGGCTCAGCCGGTCGGGTTTACTCATCCTCGCCCCAACCCTGCTTATGAACGTCCCAAACCCATCCTAATAGGGTGGGTTACCCATTTAACTAGAGTCGGGTTAACCCATCATTACCCATCCCCACCCGGACCCCATTTATGAACCTCCCAAACCCATCCTAATAGGGGCGGGATACCCGTTTAACCCCCCCCCCCTTCTTGCCATTCCTAGGTGTGGTAGTGGTACCATGGGGTTTTTCCCAAATTGCCCCTCCAATTTAGGGACCCAAGTTTTTAAAAAGGGAAATGGATAACAGACCGCATGGTTAGCTTGCGATCTCATTGGTCCACTCCCTCCGGTTTCACTCCCACTAACTATGGTTAAGATTCACTCATTCCTAAGATTCATCAATTCAACTTTAGTTTAAAAAAAAACAATAATATTAATCATAATTTAGTTAAGTTTAACCATATTTAAAAATGGATTAAAAGGGACACAGGGACCTTGCAGTCAACTAGGAAGGAGACCTTCTCAAGAGACTCTTTTAAAAACCATTTAAAGAGGAGCATTTTCACATAATTCAATATTTTTAAAAAAAAATCTTAAATACCACTCCACTACCACCAACACTTAAAAATGAATTTTTTTAGCTTTAAAAAAAGAAGTCGGAAAGAAGGTTTACATATGTGCATGAGAGATAAAACCTTTGACGTGCATGATCCTAGATAAGTTTTGGACAAAACTCTTCACTCCTCACTCCCTTCTTCTTTTTCTCTCGCGAAACTTCACACTTTTTTTTTGTGAATATATATGCTGGTTTATTCTCATGGGTTGTCAATTTGGAAGAAGACCCTGTGGTCCGTTTTCCATTTCCCTTTAATTTGATGTGATCAATCTGATTTCGAAGAAAATAGGTGGATTTTATGTTACCCCTTGGATTTATCTTACTTAGTGACGAGCTAACCTCTTCTTTAAAATTATGGCAAGCAGTTTTCGTTAGAATTAGTCGACACCTAAAGTTAAGATATTCTAATTATTGAGTGATTTGGATTTACTCCAAATCAGGCTCCTTTAAGCTGTAAATATTTCCAATGGCTACAGGTTCATATATGTTGTCTCTATCTTTCCCGCATAAAAAATTGAATCATAGCTGTAAAGAAATCTGTTTTTTATCATGGTCATGTATAAGAAACCCACAACATGGATCTTTAGACTCTGTTTTCTTGTGTTTGTTACCATTTACAGATTGTGCCAGTGGCCACTGGAAGACTCACTCAGGAACCAGTACAAAGCGGAAGTGTGAAGGGATCTCACCATGGTTGGACTCCTCACAACCCTTATTTATAAGAGTCAGCATAAAAGTCTTACAAAATCAGGACTCCTACTTCTAATATAACTCCTACTTGGAAAACAAATGAAAGAATCTTACAACAAGTACAACTAAGCTCAAGACTCTATTACAAATACTCCTACTGTAACACAAATAACACTAAATTAGTTTCTTATTTTTAGAATCTTGAATTCCAAATTTATACCAACGTCCCTTGTGGATTCTGTCTCTTGGTTGCATAACTTCCAGGTAAAAATTCTGGAAAAAAACAACTTCCACAAAAAAAGGGAACAGCTATTCTAAAAAATAAAATTAGGAATCCAGTGAGCCTCATATCCATGCTTTCTAAGGATAATAATATAATTCAAGAACCCTGCAAAAACTCTCGCTTTTAATCAGTACAGATCATTTCATGTAACTTACCAATATCACTACCTTATTCTGCTGCTGAAACCCCAAATGGAGAGATGTAAAATAAATGAGAAGATATTTTACCCACCATAAAAACGAAATGAGAAGAAAAACACCTTATCATCCAAGTTTCTCATATTGGTACACAATCTCATAGTCTTCTAACACCAAAAAGAAAAGAACAAGTCAAAATTCCGGCAAAAACTGCAGAACAATCCATCCATAAAAAGGCCAAGAAACCCACTTTAGCATTCTTACATCCACAATAACCAAAAAAATAAAAGAACAACAAACCCCACAAAACCTATGTAAAATAAACAACGCCCTTCAATACAAAAACAGACAAACCATCAAGCACAAATTACAGAGTCAAAACCACCCATCAATGAAACATCCACAAACCCCAAAAGTCCGTTCCATTTTCAGACCCCAGAAATATCCATAACAACAGAAAACAAAAAATCCAGCAGAGATTAGATGATACGAACACCAAATTCAAATAAAATACGAACCAAAAAAAAAAAATTGTAAAGCAAATAGAATTGAAAGGACATTTGGAACCTGAGGCAGAAGTAATGGTGGAATGAAGCAGAGTACAAATCAAACTTATGCACAAACGATCGTGTTAGAGGAGACCGAGAGAGAAGAGAGGAGGGTTACCGGAGCAGCGCAGGTGAGCAGAGGAGGTGGCCGGAGCAGCGCAGGAGGTGGCCAGAGCAGCGCAGGAGGAGCACGGAGCTGGAGGTGGCCGGAGCAGAGGAAAGCCTATGAGCATATACATAATCCAGGAAAAATTAAAAAAAAAACCCTTAATTTCTTCCCGGAAGCCTTAAAATCCAAGAAGATATCAAAGCCATCAATATTCAGAAAATCCCTTAAAGATGGATTTGTAAGCCCTAAAAACTCCAAACTAAAACCTAAATCTGTAGCAAAATAGTACCTTTGAGATCAACGTAAGATCAGGATCTTCTTCTTCTTCTCGTTTCACAGGGAAATCGGATGGGATTGGAACCACTGCTAAGTTCCCTAGCGTCGGCGTCGAAACTGGAGAAGATTTCCGGGAGATGACTCTTGGGATCGCTGATCCTCGGGTCCCACTCCACAACCTTTCGATACTTCAGCAGAAAATGGACAACGTTCAACAGTTCATCTCTGAATCGTTGAGTCGAAACAGCTTAATCGGAAAAGATCAGTTGGATATGGTGTCGACAGAGATCGTCTCCGCCATTCACCAGATTATCGTGAACAGAGTGGCTCTGATTGCGTGCTCCCAACAGTCCAATCTTGGATCTCAACTCGGAGAAGGCACGGTTCTGATGGCCACAAAAGTTGAAGAACAGTTAGATCTGAAAGCTCCGACGAGTTCAATGGTCACCGGAAACTTCTCTAAAATGGGAAACTATATGCACGGAGGAGGAGAGGAAAATGGAGGGAAAGAGAAGTAGGGAGCAGGAGGAGGAGAGGAAAATGGAGGGAAAAGTGAAAAGCTCGGGCTTTATTACGGGGCCTTTAGCGGGATTTTTTATAAACGCCACTATATGCCCTTAAATGATGCCACCACTGGATCGGCGCGAGTTTTCAGCGGGATTTCCGCGGCGTGTTTTTAAAAAATGCCGTTAATGATACTACCAATAGAGGCATTTATGAAAAAAATGCCGTGGTACATGGTTCCCGCTTTGCCATCTGTGACGTTTTAATTAAAATGCCGCTGTTTGTGTCATTTAGAGGCAATTTTTGCTAAGCGCCATTAAAAAGGTGACGCTGAAGGGCATCAATTTTGTAGTGTGTGTTTCACTCAATATTTTAAATTTAAAACAATATAATTTGATTTTTATGATATTTTTATTATTCAATACAGTTGCACTGCAGGTAGGCAATGCAACTGTATTGAGTTTAATTATTTATGGAAGAATAAGTACATAAATGAAGAGAAGGAAAATAAAGGAAAAAAAAATTATTTAATTTATTTTAAAGAAGATCATTGAAAATAATATATTGTTTGTTACAATTATGTAAAACTCCATAACTTGATATGTAGACTTGAAAAGCATGAGTTATTTAATAAAGGCTCAGGATCCTCTCAAGTTCAAACCAGGGAGACTCTCTCGGGTTTGAACCCCTAGAGGTTGCCACGTGTCTCCTTTGACACCCCTTCACCATGGGTAAGGTTCATCCACCCCTAGGGTTCACTCACCCATCCTTGGTTTTTTTTATATTAATTATTATTTTTTAAATTAAAAAAATTGTTATTAGAGTTTTTTTAATATTAAAAACAGTTCTTAATTTTAAAAAAAGAATTAATATTTTAAAAAAAACCAAGGATGGTTGGGTGAACCCTAGGGGTGGGTGACCCTTACCCATGGTTAAGGGGTGTTAATGGAGACACGTGGCGACCTCTAGGGGTTCAAACCGGAGAGAGTCTCCCCAGTTTGAACTCGAGAGAATCTAGAGCCTTTAATAATGCACTGTTATCATTGTTTCGCTTCCTATATATACTGTTTGAATGCATGCTTATTCTTGTTTCTCTTTATTATGATGGTATGAGACAACATAATAAAGAGAGTATATTTTGTTAATGGTAAAGACCACTACATAGGGGATGACTGTGAAGAGTATGATACTCTCGAAGAAGTCTAAGTTTATGAGTGATCTTCAGGAGATTTCACTGGGGGAGTCTGGGACTTCTCAGTGAGACAACCTTAGGTGTATTTGTGAACTCAGGAGTCCAAGACCTCTCAGTGTGACAATACGACTTAAGGGTCCCTTAATGATGGATTAGATGACCTTAGATCACTACTAATGGGGTCGACTCTGGGAGAACCCTATAGGCAGAGGACCAAACCAATTGGAAATTATCTGTAGTAATTATTACATATTTTAATATTGAGATATTAAATGTCAAATACTTTTGTAAATTGCTGCATGCTTGTTGTATTCACTTGTTGAGCTGTGAGCTCACTCTTGCTATTATTGAAATTTTCAGGAGACACCTAAAGAGGTTAGGGAGTCAGGAGGACAGAGTTAGTTGTTGAGACTTTGTTGAGTTTTAGTTGAATATTTATCTGAGGTAGATTGAACTGTAGTGAGATTTAATTAATTTGCTTTAACTATTTTACTCTGTGTGGTTTGTTTGAACTTTAGTTGCTTGATAATATATCTAAATAGTATTTATTAGGAATAAATTCCATTGTTGTTGGGGTTTGTCCTTGGATCGCGCCTTGTGATCTACACAAATTTGAGATATATTATGTGCAGGATCGTGGGGCGTGACAGCTTTGGACTAGTCCATCGACTGATGTTGTTCAATGAATCCATAAAGGAACCGTTTATCTGGACTGTCCACTTGGTAGACCATGATTGCGTACCATCCATATCTTGGACGATTGATGCCCAGATCATATGTGCATACCTTAGGCAGGTATCCACCATACTTGGTGCATATGGCTGTGTCCAAATAGCACCAATTTGTACTCTAGAATAAGGACAATTGGCAAATTCCTATAACCAAACAGTAAAATGGACTCAAGTTAATCTTGTAACCATACAAGATGGATTAACCTTAATATGGAATAATCTAAGACTGTAAGCAATAATATTGGAACAAACATACACTTGGTTAAGTCTACTCTTTTTTCCCAATAGGCAAAATTGACCAAGGACATTTTGATGAAATCACAATTATAATTTTATTGGACTTCTCTTAGGGCGATTGAGGTATGGTATGACAAGTTGGTTGAATTACAAATTCCTATCACTTGTATTAAGTTAAGATTTTATATGGGCATACTAAATGATGTTTAGTACTCCATCATCCACTGAGTAGTGCAAACTCGTAGGGATTGATCAGAGAGAATCCAAACTGAGTTGAATCTCAGAGGTAGTGTTGTGGTTTGGTAGACCCATACTTGGGGGGGGGGGGGGGGGGGGGGAGGGACATAAACCTTACCCCTATAACCGACTGGTATAAAGAAGGGGGGAGGGACATAAACCTTACCCCTATAACCGACTGGTATAAAGAAGGGGGGAGGGACATAAAACCTTACCCCTTCTCGACGACCAAACCAAAAAGGGAGGACAACCCCTTCCCCTAACTCAAATACATGGGGAGGACATAAAACCAAAACCCCAACAAAGGCCGAACCATCTAGAATCTAACATTGAATAAATGAGACCGGTCAATGTGAATCAATCCCTTCATCGGCAAAGGACAATCCTTAATATCTCTAAAAATTTTACTATCCTAATTCTTTCAAGCTTCTTTGGATAAATAGTCCGCGATCTGGTTGTTTTCTTCCACCAGTTCCAAGCTGTCCAAGGAGGCTCAATGATTCCATTAATCACTTCAATTATAATTTTTGAGTCACTTTCCACCACAATATTCGTAAAACCAGATTTTTCACATAATAAACACCCCTCCCAAATTGCTCTAATTTCAGCAATTGAGTTGGTCTCCTATCCAAAACAATGGTAGAAAGCAAAGATCAACTTACCTTGAGGATCTCGAAGAATTCCCCCTCCACCACTAATGTCTGGGCGAGCTGCCCCATCGGTGTTGAGTTTATACTAACCCGGAGAAGGACTTAACCATTTGGTAATCAATGGCCTTTTAGTTCTACGGAAAACCATTTGAATATCAAAAAATTCAGTTAATTCTTTATCTTACGACTGAGATTTCTTGTGAATGTCCAAATCTTCGCCAAATCATTCACCCATTCATTGATTTTCTTGATGACTGTCCTTAGAGAGCTTTTATTGTTATCATACCTTGCCTTGTTTCGAAATAACCAAATCTCCCAACAAATCACCATCAGCAGAATGTTGCACAGATATCCTTTAACTGAGCCCTTTTTACTACCCTGGAAGAATCTCATAATTCTAGTATGGATAGTGTCTTCTACAAAGCACTGAATATTCAAAACAGCCCCCACTTGAGTCCAAATCTTAGAAGCTAATTCTCTTTGGTAGAAAATATGAGACAACGATTCCCTATTTGGAGTTACACAACATTCACATTTGCTAGGCAAAGCAATTCCTTTAGCTTGGACATTTAACTCAACCGGAATTGAGTTTTGAAAAACTTTCCATAGAAGAACCAAAATTTTAGTGGGAATAGCCTTCTTCTAAACAAACGAAGCCCAACCAACCTTAGGAGCCCTATCACGAATGCAATCCCAGCAAGACTTGGTCGAAAATCTCCTTGAACTTGCTTTTTTCCAAATGATACAGTCCTCTTGATTAGTTAAAACCAAGGAATTTTGTAATAATCTTTGATGCATGTCACTAGGAAGGTAATCTAGCTCCTCATTTCTCCAAGCACCATGACCCCACGCATCTTTGATGATCGGGAATTATCTGGACATGTAGAAGCTGATTCTATCAATGATTTATCCTCCAACCATATATCAAACCAGAAATTTGTATCTTCCCCATTTCCGATTAGCCATTTGCAATTGAGCAATATTTTTTTAATCCACCTCCCAATGTTTAACCAATTTTTTGGGTCTTTCAGGAAACTTTCAATTATCCAAGGGTGATTGTTACTCAAGTATTTACTTCTGAAATAAGAGGACCATAAACTCTTATGGGATATGATCTTCCACGCCATTTTCATTCTGAAAGCATTAGCAACATCCACTAGTTTCCTTATTCCCAAACCCCCTTCATCATGAGGTTTAGAAATTTTCTTCCAGGAGACCCAATGAGCTATGTTATTACCCTCATAGTCGTTCCAGAAAAAAGAAGCAAAAATACCTTCAATCCGCAGAATCACTCCTTTCGAAAAATTGGATCCCATTAACGTATGAATAGGCATAGAGGATAGCACATGCTTCATCAGAATAAGTTTTCCTCCGCTGGACAACATTTTTCCTTTCCATCCCTCTATCTTATTTCTGACTTTGACAATAATATAATCACAGAAAACATTCTTCAAACACTAGCTAAAGATGGGGATTCCCAAATACCGAAAAGGGAATGAATCAATAGCAATCCCACTACAGGTAACCAGCCTACCTCGATCTCTCAGATTTTGTATCAACTACATACATAGCACTCATATGCTTATTAGCTTTTTGCTCTGAAGCTGCTTCATAAGTTGACACAAACTTGAAAAGCTGATGAATAGATTTTTTCTGTCCATTATAGAAAATAAGCGTATCGTCAGCAAACAACAAATGAGATATAGGTATGGCATTTCTGGATGTTCTAAAATAACCAACTTTGCTTGTTTTGGAAAATGTTCTTCAAACCTCTGCTCAGAACCTCTTCTGCCAATATGAACAATGCTGGAGATAAAGGATCACCTTGTCTTAGACCCCGACAAGACTGAAAAAATCCATGCATTCTACCATTCAAGATAACTGAGAAAAATGGAGAGACGATACACCCTTTTATGAGCTTCAACACTTTATCATTAAACCCAAATCTCTGTAGAACTCAAATAAGAAAGTCTCATTCAAGTCTATCGTATGCTTTAGCCATATCCAATTTGAAGATCACATTCCCACCTCTCACTTTCCTGTTTATATTCGCAGCTAAATCTTGAGCCATGGAAATATTATCAATAATATTTCTCCCTTTAACAAAAGCAGACTATTCTTCAGCAATTATCTTGGGAAGAAGCATACCTAACGAAGTAGCAATTACTTTTGCAATGATTTTATAGAAAACATTACATAAACTAATCGGTCTGAAATCAGCAAAGGTCTTCGGATTCTTAACTTTAGCAATAAGACAAAGCAAAGTTGCATTAATAGCTCTCGGAATAAACCCATGCTCGAAGAAAAACTGAATTGCAGCAACCAAGTCATCTTTAATAATCTCCCAACAATATTGAAAAAACATACCCGAAAAACCCATCTGGACCTGGAGCTCCAGAGGCCAATATATCAAAAACCACTGTGCAAATTTCATTGACATCCGACATTTTACAAATCTCCTTATTTTCTTCATCCGAAACCAAAGGTGGAATATTCTCCTCTATGATATTACCTAGAAACATAGGTTTAGTTTGCAATATTTTTTGGAAAAATTTAGTCGCTTCAGCACCCCTCTCATCCTCTTGAGAATACAAGTTCCCCTCTTCATCTTGAATAGCCTGAATCATACTCCTTTTACGATTGTTTTGATAAACTGCATGAATATACTTGGTGTTTTTGTCCCCCTCTTTTAGCCAGTGTTCTCTAGATTTTTGTTTCCAGAAAATTTTCTCGTAGTCAAGAAACTTTTTAAGCTCGATCTTGGCTTTACTTAAATCCTGTTGACACTCTTCTGACAAGTTTAATTGAATTTGGTTTTCTAATTCTTCCACCTGACTTTCACAAGCACTCAGTTGAGTAAATATATTGCCAAATTTGTTCTTGTTCAGAATAGCTAAAACAGATTTAAGATGTTTAAGCTTCAAAAATAAAGACATTATATGGTTACCTGTTATAGCAGTAGTCCATGCATCCTTTACTACATCAAGGAATCCTTCATCTTTGACCCACATGTTTTGGAATTTGAAAGCGGAAGGGCTCCCTTTCAACTTGTTAGCCGCCGATATAAGAAGGGGGTCATGATCTGAAGGGCTTCTGGGAAGATGAGTAATTGTAGTTTGAGAAAATATTAAAAGCCAAGCTGAGTTGTAGAGAACCCGATCCAATCTAGCCCATATACAGTGAGCACTTACTCTATCGTTGCACCAAGTAAGCCGGTTTCCAAGAAATTCCCCATCTATAAGACCACAATGAGAAATCATGTAATTAAACTCATCAATAGCATTTAAATAAGGAATTCTACCCCCTTTCTTCTCTCCAGTATGACGAATAACATTAAAGTCCCTCCCTATCATCCAGGGAGTAGAAACATCAGAACTCAAAACTCTCAAATCATCTTATAGAGCTCTTCTATCTAATTTGCCGCAGAAAGCATAAATGAATGATAAACGAAGCTGTCCACCCCCCTGATATTCAACATGATAGTAATACATTGCGAAGATCTCTGAATAGACTGTAACATGATTTCTTCTTTCCAAAAAATCCAAATTCGACTATTATCCCACTCGTTAATTGCATAGTTTTTAAAGCCCCATTCTTTACCGCATTTTCTAAGAATTTCAGATTCTTCTTTGGATCAAGTAATACTACAATCTGAACTTTACTTTCCATCACCAATGATTTGAGCCTCCTGCGGGAGTTAAAGTTTCCTGCCCATCTTATATTCCATATGATTGCCTTAATCATTAGGTAACTTTTGGATTACCCCTTGCACACCCACTCTAGAATTTAATCGAGTCACTCTTCCCACTGTGTTTAGAGAGCTACCTTATGTTTCTTTGTCCAGTTGTTTTTCTAAATAATTTCTCAACCAAACCGATCCCACAATTCTATTGGAGAAAGACTTGCAACTGTGAATGAACTCCTCCCTATTAAGAGAGGTTTTTTCTCTCCTCTTTTTACTATCCGATTGGCTGCCTTCATCCATCATAACATTAAACTTTTTAGTCTGGTCTCTCCTTTGATGATACTTAACTCTTGGTTTTGCTAATTGGAGGGCTTCCAATAATTCATGATGATCATCATCGTGAAGCTCATCATCCATCACCCCACAACTTTCTTGGTGTACCCCTATACCCGACTCCTTTCCGGAATACTAAAAATCTTCTTGATAGATTTCTTCCTCTTCTATCTCCCTTTTTTCTGATTGATTATCTTCAATCTCAATATCAGCTTATTCATCTATAAGTTTGCTATCTTTATTCCTGATAACCAACTCGAACCAGTTTATCTCTAACTCCTCATTATCTCCTGCTGTAACCAGTCCGAGCTATTCAATATCTTTTGTTAATTGAACTTCCTTGAATGAATCTGAAACCAATATCAATTCTTTAGGATTACAGGTTGTTTTTTCACCTACCAACTTGGTGTGTTTTTCTTCTTCATCTTTTCCAGCTACAGCAGTATTCAGAATCACAGTTTGCTTGTCTTGTTCATTCGACTCATTTTGTTTGCTTTTTTCAAATGTTTTCTCAACCCATCGGGCGGTTGATTCCTTAGCAATAGGATCTGTATACATATCCCCTCTCTTCTTCTCTTTATTTAAAACTTCTTTCCCCATGCCTTTCGATTTCTTCATAACAGTACCAATACCAGATTTCCTTTCTCCCTTTCTACAATCATCTTTATTATGGCCAATCTTGTGACATTAGCACATAAGATGAGTTCTTTTTCATATTCTATATTCTGCCATCTCCCAACTGTGCCTAACCCAACCAAAACCTCTCCACTTTGTCTTTTTTAACATCAATTTCAACGCACAGACGAGCCACACTAGGTCTGGATAGAGATTGGGTCGGTCCATCTACTTTCAAAACTCTTCTGACTATATTGCCTATAGCCTTAAGATCTCTAGGATTAAAAAGATTTATAGGTAAACCTGGAAGAGAGATCCATATAGGAATGACTGTAGGCTCAGTACCTGCCTGGAATAGAGGCGTCCACTTGATAAACCTTACTAGTTGTCCATCTCCGTAGCAAGACTCCTTTAACCATACAGATATGAAGTCCTCTTTAGATTCAAAACGAATGAGCTGATGTTTCTCGTACAGAATACCAACATAAATCGAGAATTTTGTGTGGAAAGTTCCTTGGATGTAGTTTTTCAAAACTTCAATGGATGATCTCCCATAAGCAAACTTTGCAATAAGGACTTTTTGAAAACCAGCTGCTGAGATCTTGAGTTCCTCCTCGGTGTAGAAAAGTTCTGGTTCACTTTGAAAGGTTGCTGATTGCTTCACATCATTAATAGAATTAAAACTTAAATCTTTGTGATGACCCAATCTTGATCTCATTGCATTCCCAACCGCTTCAGCATAAGAAATCTTGGGTAAATCCAGTGGTCGGGGAGGTGATCTTCCTCCCATGTTGACGGCTTCCATGAAACCCTAACTTGAATTTCAGAAACCCTATGCTATCTTGGACCTAAAAAGTTAAGTTTGCTAACGTGCTCCTCCAGAGCAATCTTAATCTGAAATGTTTTTTGGGACTGCATGATTCTCATTCTCATTTTCGTTTTATTTTATTGTTATATATTACAGAAGTTTTTGTAGGGAGTTTACTATATTTCCCAACACTCAATACATGAAGTGGGCAACCTTCATGTCTTTGTTTTTTAAAACTCTCATCATACCTTATTTTCAAGGATAAATAATGCATCTTCAAAAATTTAGTTTAAAGGAGGTGATATCTTTTAATTAAGGTGAAACCTTAATATCAAAGCTCTGAGAACACACCCTCTTTTCAACATCAAGGTGGTGGCAGTCTTGTAACTATGGAGAAATTTTTTTCCTCTCCATAATTACAAGACTATCACCGTTTTCAACTAAAAAAAAAAAACGTTGGTTTGGGTGGCAGTCTTATAATTACAGAGATAAATTGCTTCTCTCCATAATTACAACAGTACTACTGCCTTAAATCAAACACATTGTTCCTTTGCGTGGATGTGACAAAGTTTACGCATTGCGTGAACGTTATCGTTCCCCATGAATCATTTCTTAAGCATATATTATATGTTCTGAAGCTAGGTCAATGGATTTAACAAATCCAATAAACAAGTATGAGCTCGATGCTCAAGTTTGGATCGTTTGTGGGTAATAAAGCCTAACTTATAATATTAACAAATCTAATAATGACCCGATGCTCAAGCTTAGGTCATTTGGGTAACAAGCCGAGCTTGTAATGTTTATATTGGAGTGCTAGCTCAAGTACTCGAATTTAGTTTGATTGAAGCTTCGAAAGATTCCAGAAGCCGCGTACATGCTTTGCAAGATGATAACGGTAGGTGAGACGCAGAAAGTTTGATTGTTCTAGTAGACCAATTTAATCATACTAGAGAAACGATCCAAGCATGAGCTAAAATATCGTATGTAAGCTCGACTGAAGCTTGGGTGATTTGGGGTGAACGACCCAAGACCTAAGCTTCAGCTAAAATATTATATTTTAGCAATAACACATATACAAACGAGGCAAGCTTGAGCTAAAATATAATATTGGAAAAGGTTTTTCCTAATTGCGCCTCACGTTTGGGTATGTTCTCAAACTACACAACTTGTAAAAACCCTTCACACAAGAGGCTTGTGACTATTTTTCTATAAGTCCTTATTTATGAAACGTCTTAAGCACCCCTCCACTACCACCTACATTATAATTAGGAATTTATTCTAATTTTGAAAGAAGAGGAAAATAGGGATTTACGTACGTGCATGGGATGGAAGAAGCTCCCCCACTAACCTCATCTTCCTATCTTACGAAGCTCGTCACTCATTTCTCTCTTTTTTAATGAGTGTTTTAGGAAAAATTTAATAGGATTGTTCTTGAAAAATATGAAAAACTATAATAATGAAGTTTTTGCGTAGGATCGATACCGGTTGATACATGTGGTCGATACACCTACTTGAAACCCATATCGATACACATCGACTTCAACCTTAGAACACAACTTGTATCGATAAGAAGTATCAACTTGACTTGTTGAGTATCGACCTTACATTGTAAACCATAAAAATGAAAAGAAAACACATGTACAACCATCTGACATGAAATTTAAGAAATTATAAATGCACTGATTATATAAAAAAAAAAAATTTAGCTTAATCATACATGTAATGATCTTAACGCGAAAATGAGTGTTTTTTATTTTGTTAACGACGTGCACTCATGATCATGATTACTACTTCAGCAAAACGAGACTCTATTTAGTAGAAATCTCAATCAAAATGGTAGGTAATGAAATATTAGGAAACTCTTTGTGATGAACAAATGAGACTCCATTGTTGAAAATGAACGAGGTTCAAGAATGAAGGGGAAAAATGTCTTTCCATTAAATGGTTTTGGATAAAATGGTCTAAAAGAGAAAAAGTATGCATGTGTGTGTGTGTGCGTGTGTGTGTGGGGGGGGGGGGGGGGGGGGGGGGGGTTTGGGGGGGAATTAAGAGAAATGTTTTTAATACCTGAGTATTTGTATTGGCCCAGCACTCTCTTAAAATGAGGGAAAACCATATCCGAATCTTATAATCTGCTTATGGGGCAGGCCAGCACTCTCTTAAAGCAAAATATTATATTCGAATATTATAATCTCCTTCTGGGTCAGCATCTCTTAAAGTAAAATATTGTATTCGAATATTATAATCTCCTTCCGGGTCAGCGCCTAGGTGCTGTGACGACACTCCGGATCCCCATTTTTTTATTAACCAAAAAAAAATATATATATATATCTTTACCATTATAATGGGAGAGGCAGGCGTGCCTGAATTTTCTGAAATTCCTAAACTACTTTTATATAAAACAAAACTTTAATTTAATGTTTTACTTTCATTCCCAAACTACCCTCATCTATCTATTTAAAAAATAGAATCACAATCAATCGCTATTGAACTAGGGGAGAGTCCAATCGCACCCGTTAACACGTGTCCCTTTTAACTCCTATTAACTGTGGTTAACTCATTCCCCTCGCTCTCACGTGCATCGCACGTGCCACCCACTAGTATATAATATAATATTCGAATACTAGATTATTAATAAATAAAAAAAACAAGTAAAAAATTAAAAAATGCCAAACTCCCGATCTACATGTTATCTTCGTTATTTTTAAGTAAATGGGCTTTTTGCCTATGAGCTGCTGTGTTTTACCAGCTTTGCAAATGCACTGTTATGAGTTCCAGAATTCCAAATTAACTCATGGTCTTGTAACCATTAGACAAACAACCTCAATCCCTAATATGGTTAGGCTTCCATTTATTATTGTTAGGAAAATGACCATTGTGCCCTTATGATATTTCATTAACTCACAAAGCTTTTAACTACCCTTGAACTATGATTAATAAGTTTTAACCCTTGTGATTAAGATTCACACTCTTAGGGATAAAACTTCTAACCTTGGTTTTAAAAAATAAATAATAACATGTTCCGTTTTAAGTCCCTTTAACTTAGGTTAAGATACACTAACCCTTAGAGTAAAAGCATCTAACCTTGGTTTTAAAAGACAAAAATTAACATGTCCCCTTTGAACTCCCTTTAATTGTGGTTAAGATTTATTAACCCTTAGGGTTAAGGCATCAAACCTTGATTTACGAAAAATATTAGAAAAAATTAGCATATCCCTTTTTAACTCCCTTTAACTATGGTTAAGATTCACTCACCCTTAAGGTTAAAACATCTAACTTTGGTTTTTAGAAAAAAAATAATAAAAAATTTAAGGTATCCCCTTTTAACTCCTTTTAACCGTGGTTAAGGTTCACTAAACCTTAGGATTAAAACATCTAACTTTGCATTAGTGAACCTTAACCACGGTTAAAAGGAGTTAAAAGGGGACACCTTAAATTTTTATCATTTTTTTCTAAAAACCAAAGCTAGATCTTTTAAGTCTAAGAGTGAGTGAATCTTAACCACAGTTAAAGAGAGTCACAAAGGGACGTGTTAATTTTTTAAATTTTTTTTCTTAAAATCAAGGTTAGATGCTTGAACCCTAAGGGTTAATGAATCTTAACCACAGTTAAAGGGAGTTCAAAGGGGACAGATTAATTATTTTCTTTTAAAACTAAGGTTAGATGCTTTAACTCTAAGGGTTAGTGTATCTTAACCTAAGTTAAAGGGATTTATAAGGGACATTTAAATTATTTTTTTTTCAATCAGGGTTAGATGCATTTATCCCTAAGGGTGTGAATCTTAATCACAAGGGTTAAAACTTATTAACCATAGTTCAAGGATAATTAAAGGCTTTGTAAGGTAATGAGATATCATAAGGGCATAATAGTCATTTTCCTCACGATAACCGGTGGAAGCCTAACAAAATTAGGGATATAGGTTGTTTGTGTAACAGTTGCAAAACAATGAGTTAATCCGAAAAACTGGTTACTCATAATAGTGTATTTGCAAAGCTCATAACAGCTGAAATGCAAAAACCCTTTTTTAAATATGGGGGACAGTTGTACATTATTACATTGATGATTTGCTAGATAGGCATTATCAAAAAAAAAGATTTGCCAGATAGGATCACAGCCAATTGCTATTGCGTTCAAGCCAATGCAATTGTATATGTGGCTGATGTTGATTGGATGAGGGAAAATGAGTGGAAATTCAAATTTTGATTTTTTTTTCTCTTCCAATCAACATAAGCCACTTATGCAGTTGCATTGGCTTGAATGCAATTGCAATTGTCCGTAATTCTATCTCGTGAATTGCACCTTTAATTCATGTCTGTGATCCTATCTCGTGAATTGAACCTTTAATTCAAGAGTTGGGATTTTTTTTTTCTTTTGTAAAAGTCTCATGCTTGACCCAAAAAAAAAAAAAAGGACCCACGCGAAAGTATGCGCATTTTAAAATACAGTTTAAATATGGGGGGGGGACAGTTGTACAGTAGTACTAGTTTATTGGTATAAATAAGCTAATAACATAACAAGGGAGTACTTAATTAGCAGCAATGGAAATCCTAGTAGTCGTTTTCTCACTTGCTTTGCTTGGTTTATGTGGCTTGTTTATGCATCTATATGAGATTCTGTGGTTAAAGCCTGAGAGGCTCCGAGCAAAGCTTCGAAGGCAAGGGTTTAGTGGACCACAGCCTTGTTTTCTTTTAGGGAATGTACCCGAGATGAAGAAGATGACCAAATCCAAATCCAATGCGGCTGCAAAGTCTCCAACAAATGAACATGACTATGCTTCAACCATCTTTCCATTCTTCGAGCAGTGGAGAGAGAAATATGGTCGAAACTTCATGGTTTCCTTTGGCAACGTCCAACTGTTGTACATAACTGACCCTTATGTAGCCAAGGAAATAAGCATCTGCACGTCTTTGGACTTGGGGAAGCCAGCTTATCAACACAAGGAGCTTAGGGCTTTGCTTGGCCAGGGTATCCTCACCTCTAATGGGTCACTCTGGGCCCACCAAAGGAAAACCATAGCTCCACCGCTATTCATGGACAAGGTTAAGGTAAAATTTCTCTCTCTCTCTCTATTACAATATTGTGAAATGCTATTGAGACCACGACCACGCATGTGATGAGCGGATCTCAAAAAAATATAACTAGATTTATGAAAATTTTGAGATCCGCTCATCACATGAGCGATCTCGATGTGGTCTCGGCCCTTTGCGGTCTCAGTAGTAAAGTCCTACAATATTATTACTCTTTTGGGCTGTGTTCGGTTGGCATGAAAATGGATGGGAGAAAAGAAAAAAAGAGTAAAAGAAAAGAAAAGAAAAGAAAAGAAATGGCTTTCTTTTGCATGTTTGTTTGGGAAGAAAATTTTAAAAGAAAGTAATTGGGTAACAATTATATTTATGGGTAAAATGATAAATTTGCATCACTAGAATGAACCAAATGCTTTACTTTCTCTCAGAATAACCATTGGTTTTGAGACAAAAGGTTACAAGAAAGTATTGGAAAATTGGGCTAAATTTTCTTGTAGTTTCTAGAGAAAATATCTAATTCTTGGATATTTTCTTGCACATCCAACATTCAAAAAGTGGGAGAATCTCTCACTTTCTTTCACTTTACGTTGCTTTCCTGCCAATCGAACCCAGCCTTGGGGAAATTTCATGAGAATCTCCATTAATTCATATTGATTTTCATATATTTATCTAGCTAGCCTGAAACTTTGCCTCATGGGGTACATAGCTAGAGAACACGTGAGATGACCCTTTGAGGCTTCCCATGTCTTCTGCCACGTGTCATAACATATATATATATATATTAATTTGTATGCTTATAACTAACAATTATATATTGTAGGGCATGGTGAACCTAATGAACGAGGCAGCGAGCATACTAGTGAAATCATGGGATAGTAAAATAGAAAGTGAGGGGGGGATGGCAGATATAAGAGTTGATGAGGATTTGAGAACCTTTTCTTCATATATGGTCTCCAAAACTTTGTTTGGGAGCAGTTCTTATAAAGGCATTGACATGTTCATAAGGCTTAAAGCTCTTAAGAAGGCCTTGTCTACGCCAAGTTTACTTAATGGGGTTCCTGGCTTGAGGTACATGTTTTCTCAAAGTATATATATTCAACAAAGATCTTCAAAAGTAGAGAATTTTGTTATGAATATGGAATGCTAATTATATTGGATTTATAATTTTTTGTTAGATATCTACCCACAAAGAACAACAGGAAGATATGGAGATTAGAGAAAGAGGTCCAGTCAATGATTTTAAAGATAGTAAAGGAACGTACCAAAGATTCATGTGAGAAGGACCTCTTACAAATGATCATCGAGGGTGCCAACAGTGGTAAAATAGCGCCGCTTACATCCGAACAATTTATAGTCGACAACTGTAAGAACATCTACCTCGCTGGGTTTGAAACTGCCGCAATTTCCGCTTCGTGGAGCTTGATGCTACTGGCTTCACATCCTGAATGGCAATGTCGTGTGCGTGCTGAAGTGTTAGAAGTTTGTGGGGGCAAGGTTCCAGATGCCGATATGCTTCTCAAGATGAAAACGGTAAATAAATTTAAGTTTGATTGTTGAGTAGACCATTAGATTTTAATTCTGTTAATGTGAATATTTTTTTTGTTAATGTGAATAAAATGAGTACATTATTGATAATTGGATGACTACAATGACTCTGCAGGGGTTAAGTATAAGAGAAATATTTCAAAACATACAAGGCTAATCTCAAAGATTATCCTAATATCTAATCCTTTTCAAGATTACATGACTTAGAATGATACAGTGTATCTCTTCAATTTCTTAGAATATATATTAATTCCCTAACAGTTACATATATAAAATGTCATTTCCATGGATGGCAGCTAACTATGGTGATTCAAGAGACGATGCGCCTTTACCCTTCGTTGCCATTGGTGACGAGGGAGGCCTTGCAAGACATGAAGTTTGGGGACATTCACATTCCCAAAGGCGTCAATGTTTGGGTCTCAGTTCTAAGTTTGCACAAAGACCCCGAGATTTGGGGAACAGACGCCGACAAATTTAATCCTGAGAGGTTCGCTGGTGGAATCATGAGTGCGACCAAGCTTCCACAATTGTATGTACCATTTGGTGTTGGACCCCGTATTTGTGCTGGACAGAACTTTTCCATGGTTGAACTAAAGATGGTCCTGACTCTCATCCTATCCAACTTCTCTTTCTCCCTCTCTCCAAAATATTGCCATTCCCCTCGTTTTAGATTCGTTATAGAGCCTGAACATGGAGTGAATCTCATGGTAAAGAGGTTATGAGTAGTATTGTGAAAGTTTCATTAAATCCCTTTTTGAAATTTTGAGATCCGTGCATCACATGCGCGGTCTTGGTGTGGTCTCGGCCCTTTGTGGTCTCAGTAGCATTTTCCTAAGAACAATGGAGGGTTCTACTTAGTAGTAGTAACTCTTTTTTATGTACCATTTAATTAGATATATAAGACTCTCTTTATTTATTTATTTATTTTAGTTTTTGAAGCAAGATATGGAGGACTGTTATGAGTTGCTACGTATGAACCAAACTAGGCCCATGGCTATTAAAAGAGATAACCGGACCTCCCTAAAATATACCTCAATGGGTTGCAACATGGTCAGGTTGGGTCGGGCAGCCCTAACTCAACCCTATGTATAAAACCTAAATCCACCTCAGCCAAACTCAAGGTCTTAAAACAACAACCCTGACACAACTCGGGTTGGGTCGGGTAAATTTGGTAGTTTTAGTGTTGAAAATATGGTCAATAAAATTATTATTGGAATGCCTATATATGATAAAGATCATATGAAATAAAATTTGATTTTTTTTTTATTGTCATTTATACGATAAAATCATACGAAAAATATTTTTTTAATAAAATATGGACACCGAAATTTGATGAATTCATTATAATTTTAGTGAGCAAAATTGAATTCTAAATTATCACTCATCAAATAACTTTTTTAGTAAGGAAATTATCTAGGATAATGGTTATCCTTATTAGTTGATATCTTTAATTATTGAAAATATAACTATGATACATTATTTTATATGGGATTTGATATTATGGGTTTCCCTTTTATAATGTTTATGGATACTAATATGTCATGCATACATGGTATAAAAATTATAGGTTTTTGGCAATTGTAAAGGACAAATATCATTAAGTTTTCCTGAATAAAAGGGCAAATGAAATATCTAGTTTCCCTAACGCCAACTTTTAATTAATGAATGCATTGAATTATTCTCTTGTATAGGGCGAGTTCTGTTTGGTTTCCTGGAAACAGACAAATAGGTACTTGGTTTTCCTAAACTTTTAAATAAGCGTTAAGACTGTTCGAGACCAAATAATGTGAGAGTGATGCTAAAAGTGTTCGTATGTACTGATCGTGAAAGAGTTCGTGAAAAGTTTACCCTATCATACTCTCATTTATTTATGCATTCTAAATAATTATAGCCCATAACATAAAGGCTCAGGATCCTCTCGAGTTCAAACCGGGGAGACTCTCTCCGGTTTGAACCCCTACAGGTTGCCACGTGTCTCCTTTGACACCCCTTAACCATGGGTAAGGTTCACCCACCTCTAGGGTTCACCAACCCATCCTTGTTTTTTTTTTTTTTTTAATATATTAATTAATATTTCTTAAATCAAAAAAACTGTTTTTAGAGTTTTTTTAATATTAAAAACAGTTTTTAATTTTAAAAGAAGAATTAATACTTTAAAAAAAAAACCAAGGATGGATGGGTGAACCCTAGGGGTGGGTGAACCTTACCCATGGCTAAGGGGTGTCAAAGGAGACACGTGGCAACCTCTAGGGGTTCAAACCAGAGAGAGTCTCCCTTGTTTGAACTCGAGAGGATCCTGAGCCTAACATAAATATATTATATATAAATTAGATTTTTATTCATCATGAGATGATAAATGTTATTTTTTCCATTATATTTTGCATATGGTAGAATAGATATCTCTTCGAAATAGCGTGTGTATATGAGACTAGGGATATGTCCTTAAGTATCATGATCTTTTACTAGACACTATTTGTTCTTGTAGTGGAGTTGTATGAGTAAGTTCACAGGCCAAAGCTGAGCCCAATCCTTCTCACCTATGTGATCACATGATGAAGTTTCATAAGTAAATAGTGTGAGCAAAATAACCAAAGTGTGAGCCTTCATTGGATTCTAGTTGAATTAAGTCAACAATTAAGCATGAATAACTCAATAAGTGAAATTTATTAACTTAATATGGAAATTGTTATTTTTAAAAAATTCAATACAATAAATAAAATATAATTAAAACAACATATTGTAATAACATATCTTGCTAGTGAACTAAACATGAATTTACGTACCATGTAACGTAAGCTACGACTAGATACTTGTGACTCAAGAGCAGTCACCTTAGTCATTATTGTGCTAACTCTTGCTTCATATGTCGTAATTGATTGAAAATATCTTCAATTTCGTCAATTTTTAACACTTCTGATTTGAGTTGTTAAATTTCATGAACATGTTGCTTCTCTAATGTTCCTGAGCAAAAGGTTGAGGTTATTGGGCTTAATATTTTAATTGTTTTTCCGAAACAAATATATTCATTTAAAATTTAAATCAGCATTAACACTCACAATTTTTCTTTTTGAAGTAGAAGGGCCACTGGTATTTGTCTCTACGTCAATACATTGTGTTCTAGACATGATTGTATAGTCTTTATCATCGTATAATCAGTCACAGGATAGGTGAGTGCTTTGTATTGAAGGACATCATTCAACGACTTTTAGACAATAAAGAGATCATCATTGGTCAAGATCTTTAACAGGCAGCTACAACCAATATGGTGGTAATTTCAAAGCCACTTGAAAAAGATGAAACATCTTCAAGTGACAACCTTTCTGGCGACAAACCGTCAGATAAAGAAGATTGGACTCTTTTTGAAAGCAAATGAGCCAAGAAGAAAAATCAATTGGCCCAAAATGCCGATGCTAAAAGCAAGTTCAGGCTAGAAGGTAGGCCCAAGCCCAAAGAAAAGAAGGGAAACGCATAGCCAAAGCTAACATGAAAAAAGAAAGAGTAAGGAAAGTTAAGAAAAATGGTCCCTCCCAAGATACTCTTTTGGAACAAAAGCCATTAATGGCAATCACCTTGATGGACTTCATCCCGCCAGGCTTCTGCTCCGACTGCGACTATGATAGCCTCCAATCAATGGACTCAAAAGATGAATTCAATATATTCTCTTGCTATGTCATCGATGCGGTCCCAAGCAAAGACCCTTCATGGTTGAATATCCGAAGACAAATGGCAGCTTGCAGTCCAGAAAGACACCAGGCATTTCAAGATCAGCTAGATCAATCTGAAGTTATTGAACTCCCAGAAAGGAGACCATCTACACAGGATGGGCACCTACAGGACTTTCAGATCTTTCTGAAGGATTTTCATTTGGAAGAGAACGAGAGGCAAATGATAAATAAGTACAATCTGGTTCCCCTCAAGAGAGACAAAGTATACCCGAGACCCCAAATCAAAACCATCATCAGATACAACGATCGGCAAAAAATCTTAACTCAGCCCGAGAATCAAGATTCACCTGCTGTAGTCGATTTGAACAAGGACCCTCCAACAGGAGAAGTAGTCCTAAACTCAGGGCCAGCTGACAGTTCACTAGCATCTGAATAAATTTCAGCACAGCCTGAAAGTCTAACAGGACAATGTGAAAGAAGAAGTCAGTCGCCCTTTCAAAGCAAGAAAAGGAAGTAGGATTTCTATTCGGTTAATATGGTCCAACTCTTAGAAGGAGAGTTGTATGAACCAATAGATCAGACAATTGCCAAAGTTTATTAACTCAACCTCCAGTTAGGTAGAAAGTTACGACAGAGGTTTATGCTAATCCAACATGAAAATCGGAATAAAGCTCAACCGGCCCAAGCCCAAACAGCTCCTGGTAATGAGAGGGTCAAGTACGATATTCTGACCCACCTAAAGAAAATTTCTTCCTTGCTAAGCGTCTATGATGCTCTCAAGATGTCTTCGAAATTAAGAAGGTCCCTCATATATGCCCTTTCTAATTCGGAGGACTTTTTTTAAGAAGTTACAAGTCAGCCGCCGCAGCCTCCTGAAACAGGGACTTCCTGCCTCTTCATAATCACTTTTGATGACAAAGACATGCGAACTAAGACTCTCCAACACAATCGGTCATTTTTTATCACAGGTCTAATTAATGAAACTAGCATTTCCCAAGTAATGATTGATGAAGATTCGGCCGTCAATATCCTCCCAAAAAGGATGTTGTCCAAGCTTGGCGTATAAATAGGTCGGCTATATGAAAGCAACCTGATCATCTAAGGTATAAACCAAAATGTGCAAAAGCCCATGGGCATAATCAACCTCAAAACTAGGTTTGGGGATATTGCTGAAACTATAATGTTTCTGGTGATCGATGTTGATACATCGTACAATGCCTTGTTGGGGGCGTCAATGAATGCATAACCATCTAGTTTGTAAAGTCCATGTTTTTTTGTGTTGGCTTATTCCAGTGTCAAAAAAAGTGAGTCTAGATGATTAGGTGTGTATCTTGTGTCATTGCCTTCAAGCATCCATGACAAGTGAAGTTGAAGACTGTTGAAGACTCGGTTGACCATTTCCTTCGTTTCACTCATAAGTTGGTAAGTGACCTAGATACCATGTTACCTTAGGTGGGAATTGACTTAGAATAAACCTAATATGATACCTTCGGTAGAAAATGTCTTAGACTAATCATATGGACCCTAGGTGATGAGATAAGTAGTGCAAAACAAGTTTAAATTCTGAAAATTTGTAAACAGCCAAGGTTGCTTGTAGATGCCATATTTCCCAAACCATAAATCGGATTTTGTTCCATAATATATCAAATCGATCGCGTTGAAAATATCTACAACTTTAATGCAGGATGCAAGAGCTAGAAAAGTTTTTTTGAAAACAGGTTTGCACCTCAAGGTCGACCCTGAGCACTTTGGGTCGACCTTGAGTCCTTAAAGTACTAAAAAAACTAAGGCTGCTTGTAAGAGGAATATCTCTCAAACCGTAGCTCGGATTTCGCTCCATAATATATCAAATCGACCGCTTCGAAACGATCTACAACTTTTATAAGGGAACCAAAAGCGAAAAAAAAATTTATATCTCGGTCGATCGAAACCAGTCAGGGTCGACCTTGATATGGACTGATTTTGTATGTTGAAATTTTCCAGCAAGTGAGAAAAGTCAGGGTCGACCTTGGAAGACACTTGAATCGATCCAAGTGCTCCTTTGGGTTGACCCAGCACCCCCAGGGTCGACCTTGAAGTGGGTTTTCATGCTAAATTGGTTATAGAAACTTTTAAACTTGATTTTTAACTTCTCTATATAACTAGAACCCTTCTAGTCCGAAAATTGGGACATGGGGAGTGTGTTGAGAGCACTTTGAGGTATCTCTAGAGTTCATAAAAACTCTGGAAATTATTGTCACTCCTTCCCTTTGTTAATCCTTCTCCTATCCTAGTTTTGCAAGCCAATGCTTCATTCTAACTTGCTTGGACTTGTCCATTGAAGGAGTCCATCTAGGAGTTGATTCTTATCAAACCATCAACCTGTTCTGGATAGAACAACTTGACCAGAGTGTTCCGGAGACTATACGAAGGAGATCGATCCGAGGTGGATCGTGGTAGTGTGAATTGGTCGGTGGAATCCTAAGCCGTCATTGACGGAGATCGATCGGAAGATCGTTGACTGTTTTTGAGACACAAAGAGAAGTACGAGCGGCTGCGGTTGATCATGGGACTTGTGAGTACATGATTACTTTTCGATGCGTGGAGGACTAAGAACTGAAGGATCATAGTGTCGAGTCCGAAGAAGTCAAGTTCGAGTCTTGTAAGCTCTTGTTTACTTTGTCTTAGTGATATCTCTTGGCTGAACTAGGTCCCGTGGTTTTTCCCTGAAGGGTTTCCACGTAAAAATCCTTGTGTTGTGGTTTGCTTATTTTTATATTTTCGCACTTAAATTTTATCATCCCTTAACTTAATAACTTAATTGTTAAAATCATCAAAAGGGTAGATAGACTTTTAGGGAAACCGAACCATCCCCATGAACTTGTGAGATTCTCAATTCAAACATCAGATTTGAGGTTCACCGAATTATTTTTTCAATTGGTATCAGAGCGGGTTCACTAATTTTTTAGTACGATCTCATTCTATATTCGGTGAATATGAATCTCCAAAGAAATGGAGGATCCATCTCTTGTCCCCCAATGGGTGTAATAATAATTATTGGAAAGGTCGAATGAGAGCGTTTCTCCTATCATTAGACAAGAGGCTATAGAGCACAATAGAAAAGGGTTGGACCAGTCCTACAAAGACCATAAAACACTAGACCATCTCTAGTTCTTCAAATAAATTATTAATGACTAAAGAGACAGGTCATATTCTTAGAGTTTCCCATGAGGAGACTATAAATTTTATGGCCTTCATTGCATCTATTTATGGGATTGAAGAATTTTCTTCAAATGTTGTGAGTGACCAACATCATAGTGATGGTGAGGATGATGAGAGTCAGAATGACTCAAATTCTGAGGGAGACCTCAAGGCTGCCTATGATGAGCTATTTCAGGAATGCCTAAAGCTGAAAAAAGTTCAGTTTTCCATGTCCAAAAAGTTCAAATCTAATGAAATGGAAAAAGATGTCTTAGACCAAGTGGCTTCAGGGTTGAGAGCTCTTGTGAAACAGCTTGAGGAAGAGAAGGCAGGCTTTCCTCCTTGCCATGGCTCAGCTTCTTGAATCTGAGTTGCATGTTTGTCTTGTTGAAAAGACAAGTCTTGAAATCAAGTTGGCTAATCCTGAGCAAAATCAGAGGTGTGGAGAAGTGAAGGGAACTCCATCTACCTCGAATACTAAGCCTGGTGCTAAAAGGCACCCTCCTGCTAAAAGGAAAGACCTTTCTACTCAGAAATTCATTCCTATATGTCATAGATGTAGAGTGAAGGGTCTTATCCAGCCTCAATGTCCTAAACTTCGAAGAATGCCCAATCATGGTTTTGAGAACCAAAATAACTTAAATGGGAATCTTCAAAGGAGAGTTGATATCCTAGTAGAGATGTCTAGGAAGTTAAATAATGCTATATTTAATATCTATGATAACTCTAGACAGTGGCATGGTCATGACACTCCTCATGCTAGATATAGAGGAAGTAACGGGGAGAACCATAATGTCAGCCATAATTATAGGACTAAATCCTGGAAAAGGAGGAACAGAAGGAAGAGGCAAAAGGTCATACCTATCTCAACTGAAACGGTTAGAGACCAAAGGGTCAATCAAACTTCTAAAACTGTTTAGGTGAGAAAGGAAGACCTGAAGGGCTTCACTTAGCCCATGCCTGTCATAGCCTAGGTTGTGCTGTTAGTGATATATCTTGTCCTAGTGCTATGTCATCTATATATACTAGTATTTTTTCTTTCTACTAGTGTTTATTTGCTTTGGTATGTTTTTCTGCTTTTTTTATTTTGAAATATCCAAAAACATTGAAAAACCATAAAATCCAAAAAAAAAAAAAATTTCTTGTTGCCCTTGTTTGACTTGCATGATCTGTATTCCTTGTGTGATCTTTATTTCTGTAGAGCCCCAGACTTTTTCATGCTTAATACATGACACTTTCGTTGTCATTTTGCCTTTTAAAGAGGTATAATTAATAAATAAGGAAGAATTTGGAAATTTCAAAATGTCAGAAATGTTCCTTTTCGAAGTATGAACACAACGCAAGTTGAATCGTCAAAATCAGACGAACGAGTCAAAAGATATGGCCAAAACAGTCTGGACCTGTAGGAAATCGTAGCTCGGAAGGCGCTAAGGACGTAGCTCGGAAGGCGCTAAGGGCGTACTCTGATAACGTATTCGTTGTGCATCTGTCGGGCAGCAGATAACGTATTCGTTGTGCATCCGTCGCACAGCAGATAACGTATTCGTTGTGCAACAGACAACGGTACGTTGTACAGCAGGCAACGTGTACGTTGTACAGCACAATGGGCACGTTGTACATAAGACAACAGACTACGAGCTCAGCACTATGCGCGACACGAAGTGACAACGGGCTCGGCACTGTTCACAACGGACAACGTGTTTACCACTATTCACAGCACAACGTGTGTGGCACTGTTCACAGCACAATGTGTGTGGCACTGTTCATAGCACAACGAGTGGGCACTATTCACAGCACAACGAGTGGACACTATTCACAGCACAACGAGTTGGCACTGTTCACCGTACAACGAGTGGGCACTATTCACAACACAAAGTATTCAGCACTGTTCACAGCACAATGTGTTCAGCACTATTCACGGTCCTCGCGTCATTGCAAAAATTCTAGTAAGGGTATTATGGTCTTTTGGTCGGTTCACTCTTACCTTAAGAGTTTAACCCGAGCCCTTAGGGCATCATTCGACACTTAGAGAGTTTGAGAGAATAGGAGAAAGGGGAGAAGGCGATTCCTAACCTAGGGTTTCCATTTTGGAGAGAAACTAAAGGGTTTTGAGACCCTAGATCACTTCCAGTCTGGTTTTTCTTCAAGATCTCGGCTCAAGCTCGTGCGAAGCTCGTGTTCCAAGCTAGGGCAGCAACTCACAGTCGTTTGGAAGAGGGATTTCTTCCTCATCTCTTCAAGGTCGGTACTTTTTACTACCCTCCTAGTTATAGTTCCTCTTCTCCCTGTATTTCTTTCGATTTTTCTTTTATTTACACATGTGCTATGAGATGGATGATTGTGAATGGTGAATGGAGATGGAATGGGCGATTGGATGCCAATGGTTGTGTGTGATGAACAAATGGGGAAGGGCATTGTTCCAATAATGAACACACATGTATGATTTGAGTAAAACCCATCTAGAAAAGCATGATTGTAGGGTAAATCCATAATGAACACACCATGTTTGATGAAATGCCAAGGTGAATACAGTGAGCTGTAAATTAGGAAATGCATGCCTAATAAATTATGAATATTGCTAGGGACTATGATAGTGTGTTTCTTGCTTTCCCTAAATGATATGAATATTACATTACTTAATCATTGATGTTATCTGTGTTGTGAAATTACCCAAATGTCACGTTTAAATTTAATGCAAGTATGTACACGGTTCCCACGAGCACGGCATGCATGACATGATTTATCGAGGTTTTCAAGAACATGGTTAGAGGTGGAACATATCCTATGATATGTTTTACCTCGCTTTTCACAAGAAGACAAGAACCAACATTCCACGAGGGGTCTCCCCTCACTCACAAGTGCCTATCATGAAGAAGGGTCTCCCTTCCCTTGCAAGTACATACATATCATGAAGAAGGGTCTCCCTTCCCTCGCAAGTGCATTGCATAAAGAAGGGTCTCCCTTCCCTCTCAAGTGCATCTCATAAGGACATCTCACAAGTGTATCTCACAAGTAACATGATCACAAGCAAGCACGCATGACATGCATGACATGACACGGTATTCAAGAATCAAGCAAGATAGACAAGACAAGCTTTCAAGTACGAAAAGATATTTCAAGTTAAGTCAAGTGCACGATGTTTTCAAGTGGATTTATCGGCTTTCTACGAAATACAAGCATGATTACGAATTGCTTTACTTCCTTGTATGATATAAATTGTTTCTGTCTAACATATATGAATTGCTCCTGCTTGATGTATGCCATCCGTATGCTATGACTGTTGGTTAGTATTTGGTACCCGCTGAGTATTCCATGCTCAGCCGTACTTCTTATGTCGGCAGGTTTTGAGGGAGCTGCTGCCCCATTTGATGTTTGTGCTCCTGGTCCATGGGTGGAGGAGGAGTACATCGAGGAGCCTTTGGAGGAACCTCCCGTAGAGGGTTATCAGTAGGTGGTGATTAGATTCTGAGTGGATTACCTGTGGGTGAGATGAGAGATATATCTACATGTATTTTGGCGGGTCTGTCCGCACTTTCTTTGGTTACCTTTTGTATAAAATTGGATTTGCGTATGTATATACATAGAGGTTTGGTAGACTTCCGCTGTGCTATGATAGAGTATGTTTCCGCTGTTTATATCCTCTATTGTATATGCTCCGTGGGTTTTGCAGGTTAGTTGTCAAGCAAGTCATGATTAGTCGTCCAAAGTTCACTCTAACTCCTAGGGTGGGTTTTGGGTCGCGACAATTTCTATACTTGTCCAGGGTTGAAAATGCGTTTGTTGCTGGTTGAGGATATATCAACTTCATAGTCTCTTGATTAGGCTGAAAATTAGACTGGTTTTATCTTGAACAGTTAGAGACTTATTCATTTATGTATGCTTTACAAATTTCACATGCACTCGGACTGATTCTGTTGAGAGGTTTATTTTCCAATCTGTAAGTGTTTGACTAATCCCAATAGTGTGACCTTGGATGACTAATCTAGAATGACCATTTTGTTAGTCATCCCCATTTGGTTTATCCTCCATGAGAAAAAATTACTATAATGAAAAGGGCTACCTACTGGGCTAGTGTGAAGTCACTATTGGATGCAAACAGTATGAAATGGCTACCTAGGTGGATAGTAGGTATCTATCTGGGCCACTAGAGTGAAAGCCCCTTCTGCCAATAGCCAGGACTACCTACTTGGATATGTGAAAGCCATTATTGCATGAAAAAATATGTTCAAATAAAGAACATCAAAAAAATCTTACAAAGCTTGGAAGTATTTGACCAAAAATAAAAGAAAAATATTTAGTCAAATAAAATGAAAAAAAGAGCACCAAAATGTATAAAGAAAATTAGCATATCTGGATCTAACTAGGTTTGACTTCTATGATGTATATCTCCGGGAGTCTCTTTAGTGGTTAATGTCATATCCTTGGGATGGGGAAAGAAACCTTTATCTAGTATCTTGTCAGACCACCTCTACGCACATATTGCTTCACTTTTGAACTGTTCACTAAATGTGACTAAGTGAATTGGTTATGCTTTAGCATTCCGTGAGATTTAGTTAGATGTGTATCCTCAGTCGGACTAACTAATCATGTTCTCCATTGGATTTGTAATTTTAAATTACTACTGCTTGGAATGCTTTTGATGCTTGTTTGTGTGGCACATGATATTGTTTTTGTAATATTATTATGTGTTTTGGTTGGCATAGGTCTTTCTAGCATAGGTGCCCTGTTTTTGATGGTGTCCTTGATCTTAGGGGGAGAAGATCAAGTTGAGCTGTTGAGGGGGAGTTTATGCTTGAGTTATTGATGGGGATTTTATGCTTTATACTGATATTTTTTTCCCCACTCTTTAGTCCCCAGAATGTCTACATTTGCTTGGTTATATTGGGATTGCCTTGATATTGCACATGTGTTAAATTGGTATATTCGTTGTGATATTGGCATCTTGACTACCTTTGGCAATTGTGTCATAAAGGGGAAGAATGTTGGGTACTATTTCCCAAGTTCAGTACATTCCTTGCACTACCTGTGTTTATGTATTTTCATATTCCATACATGCTTCACTGACTATTTTGTTTATGAGCATGTGCAGGTGCAGAGTTGCAGCAGACATAATTTACTTCACAAGAGCTTCAGTGTATTTATTTAATATGATTTTTCAATTGGTGTCATGTAATTGTGTTGGAGTCATGTAATGCCCTAATTCACCGTTTTGATGTGTTTGGGTGAGTTTGTGTCAAGTCATGTACTTCAGTTTAGTTTTGCCACGGAATTGCCAAAGGGAGAGATTGTAAAGTTTATGTTTTTTTGTGTTTGCTTATTCCAGTGTCAAAACAAGTGAGTCTAGGTGATTAGGTGTGTATCTTGTGTCATTTCCTTCAAGCATTCACGACAAGTGAAGTTGAAGACCGTTGAGACTCGGTTGATCATTTCCTTCGTTTCACTCATAGGATGGTAAGTGACCTAGATTCCATGTTACCTTAGGTGGAAATTGACTTAGAATAAACCTAATAAGATACCTTAGGTAGAAAAGGTCTTAGACTAATCATATGGACCCTAGGTGATGAGATAAGTAGTGCAAAACAAGTTTAAAATTCTGAAAATTTGTAAAAAACTAAAGTTGCTTGTAGGTGCCATATCTCCCAAACCGTAAATTAGAATTTTTTCTATAATATATCAAATCGACTGTGTTGAAAATATCTACAACTTTAATGAAGGATGAAAGAGCTAAAAAAGTGTTTTCAAAAATAGGTCTGTACCTCAAGGTCGACCCAGAGCACTTTGGGTCAACCCTGAGTCCTTGTAGTTCTTAAAAAACTAAGGCTGCTTGAAAGATGCATATCTCTCAAACCGTAGCTCAGTTTTTGCTCCATAATATAACAAATTGACCACGTCGAGATGATGTACAACTTTCATTAAGGAAGAAATAGATAAAAATGTTTTTTATGTCTCGGTCGTTCGAAACCAGTCAGGATTGACCCTGATATGGACTGATTTTGTATGCTGAAATTTTCCAGCAAGTGAGAAAAGCCAGGGTCGACCCTGGAAGACACTTGGGTCGACCCAACACCCCCAGGGTCGACCTTGAATTGGGTTTTCATTTTATATTGGTTTTAAAAACTTCTAAACTTGATTTTTAACTTCTCTATATAACTAGAACCCTTCTAGTCCGAAAATTGGGACATGGGGAGTGTGTTGAGAGCACTTTGAGGTATCTCTAGAGTTCATAAAAACTCTAGAAATTATTGCCTATCCTCTCCTTTGTTAATCCTTCTCCCATCCTAGTTTTGCAAGCCAATGCTTCATTCTAGCTTCCTTGGACTTGTCCATTGAAGGAGTCCATCTAGGAGTTGATTCTTATCAAACCATCAACCCGTTCTGGATAGAACAACTTGGTAGGAGTGTTCCGGAGCCTTTGCGAAGGGGATCGATCCAAGAAGGATCATGGTAGTGTGATTTGGTTGGTGGAATCCGAAGCCGTCATGGACGGAGATCGATTGGAAGATCGTGGACTGTTTTTGAGATACAAAGAGAAGTACGAGCGGCTGTGGTTGATCACAGGACTTGTGAGTACGTGATGAATTTTTGAGGCGTGGAGGACTAAGAATTGAAGAATCGTAGTGTCGAGTCCGAAGGAGTCAAGTTCGAGTCTTATAAGTTCTTGTTTACTTTGTCTTAGTGATATCTCTTGGCTGGACTAAGTCCCATGGTTTTTCCTAAAAGGGTTTCCATGTAAAAATCCTTGTGTTGTGGTTTGCTTGTTTTTATATTCCCGCACTTAAATTTTATCATCCCTTAAGTTAATAACTTAATTATTAAAATCATCAAAAGGGTAGACAGACTTTTAGGTTAACCGAACCATCCCCTTGAACTTAGAGATTCTCAACTCAAACATCAGATTTGAGGTTCACCAAATTATTTTTTCAATTAGTATCAGAGCAGGTTCACTAATTTTTTAGTACGATCTCATTCTATATTCGGTGAATATGAATCTCCAAAGAAATGGAGGATCCATCTCTTGTCCCCCATTTTTTAATGGGTGTAATAATAATTATTGGAAAGGTCGAATGAGAGCGTTTCACTTATCATTAGAGAAGAGGTTATAGAGCACAATAGAAAAGGGTTGGACCAATCCTACAAAGACCATAGAACACTAGACCATCTCTAGTTCTTCAAATGAATTATTAATGACTAAAGAGACAGGTGATATTCTTAGAGTTTCCCATGAGGAGACTATAAATTTTATTGCCTTCACTACATCTATTTATGGGATTGAAGAATCTTCTTCAAATGTTGTGAGTGACCAATATCATAGTAGTGGTGAGGATGATGAGAGTCAGAATGATTCAGATTATGAGGGAGACCTTGAGGCAACCTGTGATGAGCTATTTCAGGAATGCCTAAAACTGAAAAAGGTTCAGTTTTCCATGTCCAGAAAGATCAAATCTATTGAAATGGAAAAAGATGCCTCAGACCAAGTGGCTTTAGGGTTGAGAGCTCTTGTGTCACAGCGTGAGGAAGAGAAGGCTTCCCTCCTTGCCAAGGCTCAGCTTCTTGAATCTGATTCGCATGTTTATCTTGATGAAAAGACAAGTCTTGAAATCAAGTTGGCTGATCTTGAGCAAAATCAGAGGTGTGGAAAAGTGAACGGAACTCCATCTACCTCGAACACTGAGCCTGGTGCTAAAAGGCACCCTCCTGTTAAAAGGAAAGACCCTTCTACTCAGAATTTCAATCTTACATGTCATAGAAGTAGATTGAAGGGTCATATCCAGCCTCAATGTCCTAAACTTCGATAAATGCCCAATCATGGTTTTGAGAACCAAAATAACTTAAATGAGAATCTTCAAAGGAGAGTTGTATCCTAGTGGAGATGTCTAGGAAGTGAAATAATGATATATTGAATATCAATGATAACTCTAAACAATGGCATGGTCATGACACTCCTCATGCTAGATATAGAGGATGTAACGGGGAGAACCATAATACCAGCCATAATTCTAGGACTAAATCCTTGAAAAGGAGGAACAGGAGGAAGAGGCAAAAGGTCATACCTCTCAACTGAAACGGTTAGAGACCAAAGGGTCAATCAAACTTCTAAAACTGTTTAGGTGAGAAAGGAAGACCTGAAAGGCTTCACTTAGCCCGTGCCTGTCATAGCCTAGGTTGTGCTGTTAGTGATATATCTTGTCCTAGTGCTATGTCATCTGTATATACTAGCATTTTTTCTTTTTACAAGTGTTTATTTGCTTTGGTATGTTTTTCTGCTTTCTTTATTTTGAAAAATCCGAAAACATTGAAAAACCATAAAATCCAAAAAAAAAAAATTTCCTGTTGCCCATGTTTGACTTGCATGATTTGTATTCCTTGTGTGATCTTTATTTCTATACTTGTCCAGGGTTGAACATGAGTTTGTTGCTGAATGAGGATATATCAATTTCATAGTCTCTTGGTTAGGTTGAAAATTAGATTGGTTTTATCTTGAACAGTTAGAGACTTATTCATGTATGTATGCTTTACAAATTTCACATGTACTTTGACTAATTCTGTTGAGAGGTTTATTTTCCAATCTGTAAATGTTTGACTAATCCCAATAGTGTGACCTTGGATGACCAATCTAGAATGACCATTTTGTTAGTCATCTCCATTTTGTTTATCCTCCATGAGCCAAAATTACAACAATGAAAAGGGCTACCTACTGGGCTAGTGTGAAGTCACTATTGGATGGAAACAGTATGAAATGGCTACCTAGGTGGATAGTAGGTATCTATCTGGGCCACTTGAGTGAAAGCCCCTTCTGCCAATAGCTAGGACTACCTACTTGGATATGTGAAAGCCATTATTGCATGAAAAAATATGTTCAGATAAAGAACATCAAAAAAATCTTACAAAGCTTGGAAGTATTTGACCAAAAATAAAAGAAAAATATTTAGTCAAATAAAATGAAAAAAAGAGCGCTAAAATCTAAAAAGAAAATTAGCATATCTGGATCTAACTAGGTTTGATTTCTATGATGTATATCTCTGGGAGTCTCTTTAGTGGTTAAAGTCATATCCTTGGAATGGGAAAGAAACCTTGATCTAGTATCTTGTCAGACCACCTCTACCCATATATTGCTTAACTTTTGAATTGTTCACTAAATGTGACTAAGTGAATTGGCTATGCTTTAGCATTCCGTGAGATTTAGTTAGATGTGTATCCTCAGTCTGACTAACTAATCATGTTCTTCATTGGATTTGTAATTTTAAATTACTACTACTTGGAATGCTTTTGATGCATGTTTGTGTGGCACATGGTATTATTTTTGTAATATTATTATGTGTTTTGGTTGGCATGGGTCTTTCTAGCATAGGTGCCCTGTTTTTGGTGGTGTCCTTGATCTTAGGGGGAGAAGATCAAGTTGAGTTGTTGAGGGGGAGTTTGTGCTTGAGTTATTGATGGGGAATTTATGTTTTATACTGATATTTTGTTCCCCTCTCTTTAGTCCCCGGAATGTCTACATTTGCTTTGTTATATTGGGATTGCCTTGATATTGCACATGTGTTAAACTGGTAAATTCGTTGTGATATTGGCATCATGACTACCTTTGGCAATTGTGTCAAAGGGGGGAGAATGTTGGGTACTATTTCCCAAGTTCAGTACATTCCTTGCACTACTTGTGTTTATGTATTTTCATATTCCATACATGCTTCACTGAGTATTTTTTTTATGAGCATGTGCAGGTGCAGGGTTGCAGCAGATAGAATTTACTTGACAAGAGCTTCAGTGTATTTATTTAAGATAATTTTTCAATTGGTGTCTTTTAATAGTGTATGAGTCAGGTAATGCCCTAATTCACCGTTTTGATGTGTTTGGGTGAGTTTGTGTCAAGTCATGTACTTCAGTTTGGTTTTGCCACGGAATTGCCAAAGGGGGAGATTGTAAAGTCTATGTTTTTTTGTGTTGGCTTATTTTGGTGTCAAAACAAGTGAGTCTAGGTGATTAGGTGTGTATCTTGTGTCATTTCCTTCAAGCATTCTCGACAAGTGAAGTTGAAGACCGTTGAAGACTTTGTTGATCATTTCCTTCGTTTCACTCATAGGGTGGTAAGTGACCTAGATACCATGTTACCTTAGGTGGGAATTGACTTAGAATAAACCTAATATGATACCTTAGGTAGAAAATGTCTTAGACTAATGATATGGATCCTAGGTGATGAGATAGGTAGTGCAAAACAAGTTTAAAATTATGAAAATTTGTAAAAAACCAAACTTGCTTGTAGGTGCCATATCTCCCAAATTGTAAATCATATTTTGTTCTATAGTATATCAAATCGACCGTGTTGAAAATATCTACAACTTTAATGAAGGATGCAAGAGCTGAAAAAGTGTTTTCAAAAACTGGTTTGTACCTCAAGGTCGACCTTGAGCAGTTTAGGTCGACCCTGAGTCCTTGAAGTTCTTAAAAAACTAAGGCTGCTTGTAAGATGCATATCTCTCAAACCGTAACTCAGTTTTTGCTTCATAATATATCAAATCGACCGCGTCAAAACGATCTACAACTTTCATTGAGGAACAAATGGCTAAAAATGCTTTTTATACCTCAGTCGACCGAAACCAGTCAGGATCGACCCTGATATGTACTGATTTTGTATGCTGAAATTTTCCAGCTAGTGAAAAAGGCCAGGGTCGCCCTTGGAAGACACTTGGGTCGATCTAGCACCCCCAGGGTCGACCTTGAAGTGGGTTTTCATTTTATATTGGTTTTAAAAACATCTAAACTTGATTTTTAACTTCTCTATATAACTAGAACCCTTCGAGTCCGAAAATTGGGACATAGGGAGTGTGTTGAGAGCACTTTGAGGTATCTCTAGAGTTCATAAAAACTCTAGAAATTATTATCTATCCTCCCATTTGTTAATCCTTCTCCCATCCTAGTTTTTCAAGCCAATGCTTCATTCTAGCTTGCTTGGACTTGTCTATTGAAGGAGTCCATCTTGGAGTTGATTCTTATCAAACCATTAACCCACTCTGGATAGAACAACTTGGTTAGAGTGTTCCAGAGCCTTTGCAAAGGAGATTGATCTGAGAAGGATCATGGTAGTGTGATTTGGTCGGTGGAATCCGAAGCCGTCATTGACGGAGATCGATCGGAAGATCGTGGACTGTTTTTGAGATACAAAGAGAAGTACGAGCGGCTATGGTTGATCACAGGACTTGTGAGTACGTGATGAATTTTTGAGACATGGAGGACTAAGAACTGAAGGATCGTAGTGTTGAGTCTGAAGGAGTCAAGTTCAAGTCTTGTAAGTTCTTGTTTACTTTGTCTTAGTGATATCTCTTGGCTGGACTAGGTCCCATGGTTTTTCCCGGAAGGGTTTCTACATAAAAATCCTTGTGTTGTGGTTTGCTTGGTTTTCTATTTCCGCACTTAAATTTTATCATTTCTTAAGTTAATAACTAAATTGTTAAAATCATCAAAAGGGTAGATAGACTTTTAGGGAAACCGAACCATCCCCTTGAACTTGTGAGATTCTCAACTCAAACATCGGATTTGAGGTTCGCCGAATTATTTTTTCATAGTTGTGTCAACCACCTATCACCAATGCCTCAAATACGCTTAGGGGAATAGATAAGCAAGGATTGATGCTGATGATGATTTGTTTAATGATGTAGAGGCATATTACCAGATGAGTGTTTCTCTGTCAAGAGTGCCCAATGAAGCATTCAACAAAAGCCCAAGGGGCAAAAAGTTGAGAGTGGCCCAAAAACAATCATGAACCTGCCCAAACTGTAGTTTTGAAAAGGGTGTTCGAATATACTCCAAAGTCTCAAAAACAAGGACAACCAACCCTGGCTTTGGTCGAACCTCCCCAGAATATTGAGAAGGACAAATGAGCTGATCCCTTCTAGATTTGTGAGGTTAAACGAGTTGACCATCTTGAAGCTCTGAAAGGTGATTATCTAGTTCCTTTGAGGAAAATTGACTATACAATGGTAGAAATTACCTCCAGTTGCACTATTCCAGCCATGAAGAGAGGACAGAAGCTGATACTTTTCAATTCTCTAGGTGCATATGACAAGATGGATAAACTCTTCATGGACCGATGAAAAGAGTAGGGTCACCAATCCTTATAAGAAGGAAAGAAGCTTTGGTAAATCAACTACCAAGCTCCTCAAAGGCCAAGGGTTCGATTTCGAGGAAGGAGAGCAAGTCAAAGGAACTCTCCTACCAGCTTATGAAGCCTTGTTCAAAATGGAGCAACATAAGGCCCTGGATACTGGTAATTATGTAGATACAGATACTACAGGAATTGGGTATAATCCCTCAGTCTTTGTATTTGGGAGAAATTACTACCAGACCGTACATATGGTCATGGTTAGGGAAGAGCCCACATCAGAAGAAGTCTCCATGGAATGGCAGTGAGTGCGGATTTCTGTGAACACTCACAAGGCGAGGGATGTTGTGTGGATTACCTGTATACCCTCGTGGATGTGAAAGGGTTTTACACTTAAGATTAAGAGTCACCACCTATTCATTCAGAAGGGATAAGTCCCTCGAGTTTGGATGAGGTCTTGGTCTCTAAGTGAGATCAAGGTAAGGGATTCAGTTAAGTCCGGGGAAGGTGTTAGGCACCCCAAGGCTTTCGTTTTACAATGATTCCATACTCCCAGGTTTAAGCCAACTAAAGTTAATCTTGATTAGAATGCTGAAGTATTTAAATTAACACTAATCCAAGAAAGGAAAAGCTAACTGGAGTCGAACCCGGGTTGGGTTGCCTACGTGCTCACAGGGTGAGATCAGACCGAGCGTAGTTCTGGCATGTGAGCCTGTGCCGAGGTTTGGGGCGTGTGTGTGTGCATCAAGGGTGGCTAACATGGACTAGTTCAGTAGACTAGGGTTTGATTGACCAAGGTTGGTCAAGTGCACGGTATTCAAGCCTGGTAGGCTTAGGGGTAGTCTGGTAGGCTAGGATGGAGTTTGGCCCAGGTTAGGGTTGCTAATCGGGGTTAGGCCGAACTGAATAAGGTTAGGGTTGCTAACCACAGTTAGGAGAAGTGAGATATAGCCCGGTAGGCAAAGGAGAGGCCTGGTAGGGCGAAGGTAAGTCCGATAGACTTGGTTTTTAGGCCTGGTAGGCCATAAACCAAAATTAACTACCATTAGGGTTGCTAACCGAAGTGAAGAGGGGTTTGAGTGTGGTTAGGGTTGCTAACCAAAGTTAGGCAGAGGGCTAAAGTCAGTTTTATGGTCCAATTGATTTTTAGGAATTTCTGTTTAATTTCCCAAAGTTTGTGAGGTTAAGGAGTGCTTAACCGCGGTTAAATGTTAATTGAAGGAGTATTTAACCGTGGTTAAGTATTAAGTGAAGTCCAAGGTGGGTCCAGGGGGCTAGGCAGGGCCTAAAGTGGCCTCCTGCCAGGCCTGTGCTCCTGCAAAAGCCCAGAATAAATATAAAATTTAATGTCGGTAATTAGATTACTGACATTAAAACAATATTTTTACTGTGGTTTTGCCTGCTATTTAACTAGATTTCGGATGTAACCCAGGATGAATCAAGGGTAAGGGAGTGTAGAGGGGACTCCTGAGAAATTTTTGAGTCTAGTGTGGGCCCCAGGGGATGCCTGGAGTGGGTCCCACAGAGCTGCAAAGCCACTGTGACAGCAGGTTCACATTGGCAATAGTTATTCTACCGCTAATACCAAATCAGGCAAACTATGTATTGTCGGTAGAAGGTCTACTGCCAATAATACCAGTTTGGATTTAGGGGGTTTAACCATGGTTAGGCTTAACCCAAGGACCTGGAAGGACCAAGTCTGGTCCAGGGGAGTGAGAGAGATCCATTTTGGGCCTTGGACATGGACTAGGGCCCACCAAAGTAGGCCAAACGAGCTGTAAAAGTACTAGGGCAGGAATAGCGGTATTGAGATTACCATCATTCCTGGTTTTGCATGAAAACCTATTTTTTTCCTATGAGGGTTGTGCACAGAGGTTACTAGGGGTTCCTTGTTGATCTGAGGGACCCCTAGAAGACTCGTGATGGCCTGCCAAGCTTAGGAGGGTGCTATACCCATGGGGAGTTCACTTCACCTATGAACAAGGTGGGTGAACACCCCCCACGTTGGGTTTGAACTGAAACTAACCAAGCAACAACAATGATAGTCCCCTGGAGATGACCAGGGGCTCATATGATGAATAGAGCATTAAGAAAAATGGGTAGGGAAAGTCCCTACCCTGTACTTTACTTTTTGCGGAAAAAGGGGGGGGCTACGAACCGTGGTGGTTGTGCTCCGGTGAAGGTCTATAGCTGTAGAGGGGACTCGAGATGGGTCTAGGGGAAGCCTAGGATTACAACCAAAGGGTTGAAGGGGCGAGGTTCAGACCTTTGGCAACAGGGGTTTACCTTTGTAAAATGCCGACCTTGTACACGGTTGGGGAGTCTTGGTTTTACAGGGAAGGCAACTGGGACCTAGGAGGGATGAAGGAGAAGGGGGAGAACCTGTATGGACCAAGGGGAGGTCATGTGAGAGGCTTGAGGTAAAGGATGAAGTGAGGGTGGAGTGTGCAGGGCGTTTCCAATGCTGCAAACTGAAGTTCAAATACTGTCGGTCGATGGTCTACCGACAATATGAAAACAGGCTACTTTTAATTGTCAGTAGACCCTCTACCGACAATAAGAGACTTAGTTTGAATTGGGCCTGGCCCAGCATATACAAGTATGGGGGGTTTTGCCTTAGGGTTTTCGGGCCTTGTGGGGTTAGACTAAGGGTCAGGCCCTATGGGTCATAGTCTTTGGGTTCAAGCCCTAAGAGCTCTAGGGCTTCGGCTAAGGTCACCTAGGGCTAGGTTTTGGGCCTGGGTTTAACTAGGGTTCAACTAGGGTTCATCTAGGGTTCAACTACGGATAGGTCCTAAGGTTTTAACTAGGGTTGAGTCTATGGTTTAGCTATGGTTTACCTAGGATTAGGGTTTTGGTTCTAGGGTTTTCTAGGGTTTGACTTAGGGTGAGTCCTAAGACCAACTAGAGGCTTACCTAGTGTAGAGCCCCAGAATTTTTCATGCTTAATACATGACACTTTCGTTGTCATTCTGCCTTTTTAAGAGGTATAATTAATAAATAAGGAAGAAATTGGAAATTCTGAAACGTCAGAAATGTTCCTTTTCGAAGTACGAACACAACGCAAGTTGAATCGTCAAAATCGGACGAACGAGTCAAAAGATATGGCCAAAACAGTCTGGACCTGCAGGACGTAGCTCGGAAGGCGCTAAGGACGTAGCTCGGTTACGCGCTAAGGACGTAGCTCGGTTATGCACTAAGGTCATAGCTCGGAAGGCACTAAGGACGTACTCTGATAACGTGTACGTTGTGCATCCGTTGTGCAACAGACAACGGGTACATTGTACAGCTCACAACGGGTACGTTGTACAGCACAACGGGCACGTTGTACATAAGACAACGGACTACGAGCTCGGCACTATGCACGACACAACGTGACAACGTGTTCGGCACTATCCACAACGGACAACGTGTTCGGCACTATCCACAACGGACAACGTGTTCAACACTGTTCACAGCACAACGTGTTCAGCACTGTTCACAGCACAACGAGTTGGCACTATTCACAGTACAATGAGTTGGCACTATTCATAGCACAACGAGTTGACACTATTCACAGGACAACGAGTTGGCACTATTCACAGTACAACGAGTTGGCACTATTCACAGCACAACGAGTTGGCACTATTCACAGCACAACGAGTTGGCACTGTTCACAGCACAACGTGTTTGGCACTATTCACGGTCCTCGCGTCTTTGCAGAAATTCCAGTAAGGGTATTATGGTCTTTTGGTCGGTCCACTCTTACCTTAAGAGTTTAACCCGAGCCTTTAGGGCATCATTTGACACTTAGAGAGTTTGAGAGAATAGGAGAAAAGGGAGAAGGCGATTCCAACCTAGGGCTTGTCTTTGGAAGAGAAATCAAAGGGTTTTGAGACCCTAGATCACTTCCAGTCCGGTTTTTCTTCAAGATCTCGGCTCCAGCTCGTGCAAAGCTCGTGTTCCAAGCTAGGGCAGCAACTCACAGTCGTTTGGAAGAGGGATTTCTTCCTCATCTCTTCAAGGTCGGTACTTTTTACTACCCTCCTAGTTATAGTTCCTCTTTTCCCTCTTTTTCTCTTTATTTTCCTTTATCGACACTTGTGCTATGAGATGGATGGTTGTGAATGGTGAATGGAGATGGAATGGGCGATTGGATGCCAATGGTTGTGTGTGATGAACAAATGGGGAAGGGCATTGTTCCAATAATGAACATACATGTATGATTTGAGTAAAACCCATCTAGAAAAGCATGTTGTAGGGTAAATCCATAATGAACACACCATGTTTGATGAAATGCCAAGGTGAATAAAGTGAGCTGTAAATTAGTAAGTGCATGCCTAATAAATTCTGAATATTGCTAGGGCCTATGATAGTGTGTTTCCTGCTTTTCCTAAATGTTATGAATATTACATTGCTCAATCATTGATGCTATATGTGTTGTGAAATTACCCAAATGTCATCTTTAAATTTAAATGCAAGTATGTACACGGTTCCCACGAGCACGGCATGCATGGCATGATTTATCGAGGTTTTCAAGAACATGGTTAGAGGTGGGACATATCCTACGATATGTTTTACCTCGCTTTTCACAAGAAGACAAGAACCAACATTCCACGAGGGGTCTCCCCTCACTCACAAGTGCATATCATGAAGAAGGGCCTCCCTTCCCTCGCAAGTACATACATATCATGAAGAAGTGTCTCCCTTCCCTCGCAAGTGCATTGCATGAAGAAGGGTCTCCCTTCCCTCTCAAGTGCATCTCACAAGGATATCTCACAAGTGTATCTCACAAGTGACATGATCACAAGCAAGCACGCATGACATGCATGACATGACACGACATACAAGAATCAAGCAAGATAGACAAGACAAGCTTTCAAGTACGAAAAGATATTTCAAGTCAAGTCAAGTGCACGATGTTTTCAAGAGGATTTATCGGCTTTCTACGAAATACAAGCATGATTATGAATTGCTTTACTTCCTTGTATGATATAAATTGTTTCTGTCTAACATATATGAATTGCTCCTACTTGATGTATGCCATTTTTATGCTATGACTATTGGTTAGTATTTGGTACCCGCTGAGTATTCCATGCTCAGCCGTACTTCTTTTGTCGATAGGTTCTGAGGGAGCTGCTGCCCCATTTGATGTTTGTGCTCCTGGTCCATGGGTGGAGGAGGAGTACGTCGAGGAGCCTTTGGAGGAGCCTCCCATAGAGGAGTATCATTAGGTGGTTGTGGATTCTGAGTGGATTAGCTGTGGGTGAGCATGAGTGATTATATCCATGTATTTTGGCGGGCATGTCCGCACTTTCTTATGGATTCCTTTTGTGTAAACTTGAATCTAAGTATGTATATACATAGAGGTTTGTTAGTCTTCCGCTGTGCTATGTTAGAGTATGTTTCCGCTATTTATATCCTCTATTGTATATGCTCTGTGGGTTTTTGCAGGTTGGTTTGTCAAGCAAGTCATGTAATCCATGATTAGTCGTCCAAAGTTCACTCTAACTCCTAGGGTGGGTTTTGGGTCGCGACACCTAGGGTGTAAGGGCAATTGGCAGGGGGTAACCCTGGTTAAAGAACTTTGACCATGGTTAGATGGTGTGTAAAAATTGGGTGCTTACAGCTGCTCTTCTTTGCTGGAGAATACCAAGGTTGGCGATTTGAATGGCAAAGACTGGAATCATCCTATTTTTACACCGAGCTCGGATTTTTGGGATGCAAAATGATGACATGTATACATGCAGCGCAAATGGTGAGTGCAATGTAGTGGCATGACCACTGCTAGGGATGAGTGAGCAATTCAGACTACTCACTGGGAAGTGATGGATGCAAGGATGGCATAGCTCGGAGGCGTTAGCCGAAGAAGTTCGATCGAGTTGATTGAAAAGACACACAGGGCATCAAAAACACACAGGGTGTTGAAAAGGTGACATGCGGGTGGTGTACATTGTAAAGGTACACAGGGGATGTCGAGGACACACGAGGTGTCGCAAAGAGTGACATACGGGTGGTGTACATTGTAAAGGTACACACAGGATGTCACGGACATACGGGGTGTCGAAAGGGAGGACATACGGGTGGTATACACTGTAAGGTATACACGAGATGTCGAATACACACGGGGGTGTCGAAAGGGAGGACATGGGGGTGATATACACTGTAAAGGTATACACGGAATGTCGAGGACACACGGGGGTGTCGAAAGGGAGGACTTGCGGGTGGTATACACTGTAAAGGTACCCACGGGATGTCGAGGACACACGGGGGTATTGAAAGGGAGGACATGCGGGTGGTATAAACTGTAAGGGTATACACGGGATGTCGAGGACATATGAGGGTGTCGAAAGGGAGGACATACGGGTGGTATACACTGTAATGGTATACACGGGATGTCGAGGACACACAGGGATGTTGAAAGGGAGGACATGCGGGTGGTATACACTGTAAAGGTATACATAGGATGTCGAGGACACACAGGATGTTGGAAAGAGTACATGTAGGTGGTATACACTGTAAAGGTACACACGTGATGTCGAGTAATGTACATTGTCAAGGTACATACAGAAATGGTGGTGTACACTATAAAGGTACCCACAGATGTCGAGTAATGTACACTGTAAAGGTACATACAGAAAGGGTGGTGTACACTCTAAAGGTACCCACAGATTGTTCAAAGATTTGAGGCATGGCCTAGAGGCACGAGCCGGATTGATGTTGATATGGCTGAAAGGCGCTGAAGTTTGATTATGTAAGGTGATGCTGAAGTCCGCGACTTGATTAAGTGCATGCAGCTAAAGTGCAATGTGTTGTGCGACTTCAATGTATTGGATGAGGCTTTCACCTTGTATGCTGCTAATGTGTAGTTAGGATGTATTGAGCACAACTGATTGTATACAGCTAGAGTGCAATGAAACTTGAATGCAGCTAGCTTGAGTGCAGTGAGTGACTCAATTGAGTGTGTGCAACTAATATGCAGCTTTTTTTTGTGTATAGCATGCATTACTTGACCTATGTTGATGCATGGAAGGCTGGCTATATGACTCGCTCTTAGAGATCAGTCCTTCACTGATTGAAGATTCTGGAGGCATTCGATCTTGCTCTGGCTTCTTGTTGGAACTGTGATGCATCTTGGGTGATTGCTGAGTTCTATTTGATCTGGCCAAACCGATGGACAGACACTTAGAAGGTGAGTATCAGGACTCTGGTGGTGAGTTAGGAGACGTCATAGGATTTGAAAAACTTGAGAGACTTCGAGAATAATCGATCCGACGAGTATGAGAACTCTGGTGGTAATAAGAAGACTCAGGATTTAAAGGTGAATGCTTCCTTTGCTTATGTGATTTAACAAGGAGATCACTTTCATAGGATGAATAGATTGTATCCTCAGGGGTAGAGTACGATATTAACCAAATTTGTCCTATTGTGACATTGATGAAGTCGTGCTTTGCACCTTGTGGAGTCGGGCTTTGCCTAGGACTTAGGGTCGCTTTGCCAATAAGACCTGTTCTGCCTTGATCTAGAGTTCGAGTACTCTAGCTGGGGCGAAGCTTACTGTGATACTTTTTAGACTCTTGCTGGGGAGAAGCTTGCTGTGATGCCTCTTTTAGACTCTTGCAGGGGGAATGTTTGTAGAGAGCAATGGGAGGTCTCTACTAAGAATCCGCTGGGGAATGTAGCACGGTTGTAGACCACTACTGATGACCTGCTGGGAGTGGCACTTTGTTTGTTGGGGAATTGAACTCTGCTGGAGGCTACTGCCGTGAGATCTATTTTTCTGGGCCATCTGCTAATGACCTGTGGGAGATTATCTGGAGTTCGGCAATCCTGATTGCTACTCGATTATGTTGTTGAACTGCTCTTTAGCCCTTCTCCCTTTTTTACCCTAGGAATGACCAAGTCAATGGGGTTTGCATAGTTTTTGTACAATGAGGCCATTGCCGATTTTCCTCATGCCTGCGAGGCTGATAGGTTTTCTTTCCTTTTTTACCCCTAGTCTCGAGACCAGGTCTGGGGTTCGCGTAATTTTTGTGCACCAATACCATTTCTGGTCTTCATTGGGCCCGCGATGATTTTGGATGGAGTTCTGTTCTTATTGCCTTGGATGTCGGTATCTCGCTTTCGGGTACTTGCATGATAAGCTATTTGCACTTTCAGTCTCTCAGGGATCTAGGAAGACTTGTGATAGGACGAAATGTAGGTTGGGGGACCAAAGTTTGGGACACCTTAGGATTTCTCCTGTTGTTGATTTGCACTCCCTTGGAGTTTTTGGTTTTTAATAAAATTGATTTTCACCTTCTAGGGGGTTTTTCTATTAAAGACTTGAACCTTTGGTTTCCCGGCGGTTTTTTTTTCTTTTTTCTTTTTTTTTTGCTTCGCTGGGGAATGTTGAGAGAGGTGGTCTCTGCTAGGAAGGGTGAGAGAGGTTTTCTCCGCTAAGGATAGAGAGGTTGTCTCTACCCGAGGATTGTTTTTCAGGAGAGGTTGTCCCTGAAAGGTTTTTCTATTGGGGAAAGAGTTCGGAGAGATTGCCTCTGTGGGGAGTCTCTGACTTTTTGAAATGTTTCGACTTCTAGTTTGGGTTTTTCTTTGATGAAAATTTTTGTACCTTCAAGAGTCGACTCGCTTGGGGAGTTTTGAGAGGATCTTTGCTCTGTTGGACTCTGCGGGAAGAGGTTTTTAGAGAGGATTTTGATTTGACTGGGGATGGTTTGACTCTACATGGGGAGACTGGGGGAGGTACAATCCCTTTTTGTGACCGCACCTGATTTGTCAGGTTACCTACGTACCCTTTGCAGGATCAGGTCATGACGTAGTTCAGGCAAATGCCACAGATTTGTAAGGGAGGGTGTCCCTGAAGAGGTTACATAAAAGAAAAGCTGTTAGGTTCAAAGGGCTAACTAGCGGATTTCATTGATTTGTAAAATGGTTTTACATTGAAGGGGATGAAGGGGTGTCAAAGATGGCTTCCTATCCTTTCCTGGAGTGGCTAAAAGTGCAAGCATTTATCAGACAAGATCTTAAGCACTGTACTTTGATATGCCCATTTGATTCGTTCGGATCCGTTGACCGGTCTGATACTGCCCCTGACATGTAATTTTTCTGAAGTTATCTGTCACTTGCTCGGATATCTGCTTTGATGTGTGTCTTGTAAAGCGAATTACCCCCTGCCCCTGGCATGGTAAGGTCATTAACCTTTTCATTCGGAGTTACTACCAGGTTTTGTACAGGATGAAGTTTTTGGATGAGAATTCTGCTTGTCATCGTATTCTGCCCCTAAGGATTGTGGGTCTGACTATCTGTTTAAGTGACCTCTAGTTAAAGCAAACGAGTTTAAGAAGTATTCAGCTATGCTAGGCAAGTGCGATAAAGGAGATGAAACTCTTGAGGAGGAGAGTGATTTCATTGAATTGAAAGAGTTAAACTCCGGATTAGACTCGTACAAGGGCTACTGTAGCTGACTCTTACAGAAAGGAAATCCTAACTAGGATTGACTTAGACTCGACTTGGTTTTGACTAACCAAACTCAGCAACTTGCTTTCTGGTTCCCTCTCTTTGGATGAGCTAGCGAAGACACTGCTCTAGGTGGCATAAAGGCGGGCTGATGGTGAGCTGATGAGGGGATAGGGTTTTTAGGAACTACAACTACCAGACACATAATCAAGTTTGCCCTCATTGATTAGATCTTCGACTAGATGCTTCAAAGCGATGCAGTGATCAGTGGCATGCCCAGGGCCTTGATGAAAAGCACAGTGCTCGTGCTCCTGGTAGTTGTGGTTTCTTTTGGCTAAAGGTTGCAACGGGGTAGGTCCATGGAGTGCAATCAGCCTCCTCTCAACGAGAGTCGATAAGAGTTGGCCGAACGGAAGAGGGGTGAAATGTTTGGGTGGTACCCACTCTTTTGGAGGCTTGGGGAGCAAACGGGCGGAAGGTTTCGGTGGTTGTGCCAGTGGGTTAGGTGTGTTTGTCTGAGAGGTGGGGCGGATCCGGGTTTGCCTATATGCCACCAGGAGCTTGTTGAGAGCAGCTATTATATTTTGGAGGAGAGACTTAATTTCTTGGCTGTTTGATGCTTCACTGTGCTCCATTGCTTGGGTTTTTGAGTTACTGCCTCGGTAAGGTAGGATCTGAAAATATAGAGCGAGTCAAAACCGGGGGTAAGGTATGTGAATCTAAGATGCATGAGCATGCATGGGTGAGACCCGATGAATGAGACTAAAAACCCTAGACAACATTCCTGATCATATAAATAGGGTGAAGGATGGACGTAGTTTGCATGCCAAAATTAGGTCATTTCTGAGAATACTGCTAACTTCATGATGTATGGATAGAGTCAGGCTGATTTTACAAATGCATGAGTGATGCTAGGTGTAGTGCAAATGTTTGTGCTCAATGTTAGGGTAGCATTGTGAATGGTGTGACTTGCAGGCTAAATGTGCATGATTATGATGCGAGGAAAAGGATGTTAGAGAGGATTTTTGCAATTGATGTGCTCAAAAAGAGTACAGGACTGTGACTCAAAAAGACTCGATCCTAGGCAGGCCCATCAGAGATCGCGAAGTCAAGTGGCTGGGGCACACCATTAAGATCCATGATCTGTTGCTGGAGGGATGTGATCTTAACCTCCATGTTTACAAGGGTCTCAGGAGCGTTGAACGTGTGGTATCCAAATTGTTGGATACGGAAGGTCCTCTCTGCCTTTGCACTATCAAGGTGTATTTGGTGGAAGTGCAACTGGGCCCGGATGATGGCTGTTTCTCGGGCGTCACCTCTACATCTCCTGTGGAGAGACTGGAGTGTCTACTTAAGTTGTTTGACCTCCTCTTGTACGGCTTGGAGTTCACGGCCTTGTTCCGCTTCCTGCTGCCTGAATGCACGTTGGGCCTTTCGTAGCCTTTTCTTTTTCTACTGAATCTGGAGCTGTCTTTCCAGGAAGAATTCTGTCTAGGGAACCACCATTTCTGTTAGGGGTATAATTCCACGTGATGGAGCTGCGACTGGTGTGGGCAGTTCCTTGGGTGCATGCATACCGGGTAGAATATCAGGATTATCCATCCACTGTCGGTATGCTGAGTTGGTCAGTGGTCCTGATGTAACCATGAAGTCTGGCCACTGGTCTCGTCTGGAGCTGTGTCAAGTTGATTGGAAGTGTCGGGTGAGATTATCAGAGTGCACTGTGAAAGTGATCCAATCATTTTCTTGCCGGTCTACCACTGGGATGCGTTGAGGGAGTCTAAATTATCAGAGGACTCGGAGTAGTGTATAGATTGCAGAGCCTGTTAGATCAGTAAGAATCATACATCGTCTGCCGATGATGACAATGTGAGGTAGCCTATTCAGTACAAGCCACTCGTATTGCCATGTGCTTTCTTCCTCTGACAGAGTTTGGAGAGGCTGGTAGAGCTTTCCGACGTCTGTAGTTGTTATCGAACCTTGATTCTGAGAAATCTTTTGAGGTAGACTGTAGGCTTCACGGATGGGTTCTGGTACTGATATGATTGTAGGCAAGTGACTTACCAACCACAGGTGTAGGAGAGGCGTACCGGTATAGAAGATGCCTTTTCTGTGGTCTACCGACTGGTTAAGAGCCCTGAGAAGCTCGGCTAGGATGACTGGTACGACTGAGTAAGATTTGTGCATGTCCTCGATGATCCCGACCAGAACTGCTTCAATAAGTGAATGACACCTTGGAAATACCACCTGAGACATGGCTATTAGTGCAAGGGCATTGAGACCAAGAAGTTCCACTACAATGGGATCAAGGTTCCACTTGTGCTTGTACCTCTTTTCAAGAAAGGACATGGGTATCCGATCAAAAGCGCCATTAGGACCGGGCTGGAAGCAGGCATACTTGATATGCAAGAACCTAGATAAGTCTGCCTGGTATGTTTTCTTGTAGCGCGGTATTATGGCTTCGCCGTCCATGTTTAACCCTAGGATGCATTGAATCTCTTCTAGTGTTGGACAAAGCTCGTTCTTACCCAAAATAGAATACCATGTGAGATGGGCTCCAACACTAGATAGCAGCGTTCATGAGGCGTGAGCCCAGGTTAACCACAGATAGGTTTATGATAGTCCCGGTTTTGTAATACTGAGCCCAAGCGAGACACTGACTCGAGGTAAAGGCTACAATTGCTTTCTGGAGGTTGTCATCACATGCCACCTGAGAAGTTAGATGCACGAGCTGTGACAGTCGACCCATTGACTAGACAATCCCTAAAGGACCTGCCATCTACCTAGACAATATACAGACTCTATGAGTGCACTGTGTATGTAGATGAGAATGCAAGATGATGATGTAATATTTTTTTGATTTGATTTGATTGAGTGTGATAAGGCACATGTGATCCGATAGGGCAGATGGATGGAGGTCTGACGTGATTTACCCCAAGTTGTTTGGAAACCGCAGGACCTATCAAGGTTAGGGATAGGCCCAGTGAAGGCCTGTCTGCCTGAGATTTGGACCCCATATGCTATATCGGGAAGCAGGGTTGGATATTGTTTATTACAAGCACAAGTTTAGCTCATTACATGCCCCTGGGAGGGTGGTTATCTGTGTAGAATGTGCCTGAGTAGTCAACCATGATTAGGGACAGGTATAGGGTGCAAGCAGGTTAAGGTTTATAGTAGCCTTCCCATGATGGGCTGCTTATAAACTATACCCTAGCCTAGGCTATATGTATGAATGTTGGTTTGATGCAGGTGTGTTCCTAGCAAGATGGGAGGATCACTTAACACTGTATATGCGACTCCCCGGCATAGAACATACCTGAAAAGGGATGATTTGTATAAGTGGGAGCGTTCAGAATCTTTCCCTAGGGGTAATCACCCAACAGGAGTAACTCCACAGACCTCCAAGACGTTTAATTCACTGACACTGAGGATGATCATCTAGTAGCCGTTAACGTTATAAACCTGTCTATTGGGTTGAATTGGATAACTACACTACTATGACATGTATGGATGCACAGTACACAATCAACCAAGAGATGTAAAATCATTAGTGTTAGTTTAAACGCTTAGCTATTTTAATCGATATTAAGGTTTAGTTGGATTAAACCTGGGTTCCTAGTCGAACCTTGAAATGTACTGTCCCTAGCAGAGTCACCAGAGCTGTGAGTGCGGATTTCCTTGAACACTCAAAAGGGGAGGGATGTTGTGTGGATTACCTGTATACCCTCACGGGTGTGAAAGGGTTTTACATTTAAGATTAAGAGTCGCCACCTATTTATTCAGAAGGGATAAGTCCCCCGAGTTTGGATAAGGGTTTGGTCTGCGAGTGAGATCAGGGTAAGGGGATCAGTTAAGTCCGGGGAAGGTATTAGGCACCCCGAGGCTTCCGTTTTACAACGATTCCGTACTCCCCCGGTTTAAGCCAACTAAAGTTAATCTTGATTAATATGCCGAAGTGTTTAAATTAATACTAATCCAAGAAAGGAAAAGTTAACTGGGGTCGAACCCAGGTTGAGTTGCCTACGTACTCATAGGGTGAGATCAGACCGGGCGTAGTTCTGGAACGTGAGCCTATGCCGAGGCTAGGGGCGTGTGTGTGTGCACCAAGGGTGGCTAACATGGACTAGTTCGGTAGATTAGGGTTTGATTGACCAAGGTTGGTCAAGTGCATGATATTTAAGCCCGGTAGGCTTAGGGGTAGTCCGGTAGGCTAGGATGGAGTCTGGCCCGGGTTAGGGTTGCTAACCGAGGTTAGGCCTAATTAACTATGGTTAGGGTTGCTAACCACAGTTAGGAGAAGTGATTTGTAAAAGTACCAGGCTAGGAATGGCAGTATTAAGATTACCGCTATTCCTGGTTTTGCATGAAAATCAGTTTTTGCCCATGAGGGTCGTGCACAGAGGTTACTAGGGGTTCCTTCATGATCTGAGGGACCCCTAGAAGACTCGTGATGGCCTACCAAACTTAGGAAGGTGCTATACTTGTGGGGGGTTCACTTCACCTAAGAACAAGGTGGGTGAACACCCCCCACGTTGGGTTTGAACTGAAACTAACCAAGCAACAACAATGATAGTCCCTTGGAGTGACCAGGGGCTCACATGATAAATAGAACAATAAGAAAAAGGGGTAGGAAAAGTCCCTACCCTGTACTCTATTTTTTCCGGCAAAAGGGGGGCTGTGAACCGTGGTGGTGGTGCTCTGGTGAAGGTCTGTAGCTGCAGGGGGACTCGAGATGGGTCTAGGGGAAGCCTAGGATTACAACCAGAGTGTCGCGACCCAAAACCCACCCTAGGAGTTAGAGTGAATCTTGGACGACTAATCATAACTTGCATGACTTGTTTGACCAAAATAACCTGCAAAAGACCTGGAGCATATACATTAGAGGACAATAATAGCGGAAACATACTCTAACATAGCACAACGGAAAACTAACAAACCTCTATGTATATATACACACATGATCCATGTTTATACAAAATGATACACAAAAGAAAGTGCGGACAAGCCTGCCAAAATACATGAATATCTCTCTCTCAATTCACCTATAGCTCACTCACTCAGAATCTACCACCACCTAATAATAACCCTCGCCCTGAGGTTCCTCCATAGGCTCCTCAATGTACTCCTCCTCCACCCATGGGCCAGGAGCACAGACATCGGATGGAGCAGCAGCTCCCTCAGAACCTGCCGATATAAAAGTACGGCTGAGCATGGAATACTCAGCGTGTACCAAATGCTAACCAACAGTCATAGTAAAGCAACAACGATATATATATATAAGCAGGAAGCAGTTAATCTCATAACAGGAAAGTAAAGTAGTTTGTAATCATGCTTGCATTTTCGTAAAAGCTGATAAAACCCTTGAAAACATCGTGCACTTGACTTGACTCAAATTGCCCTTTTCGTGCTTGAAAACTTGTCTTGTCTGTCTTGTCGTATCATGTCGTGTTATGCGTGTCATGCCATGTATCATGCTTGCTTGGAAAATAAACTACTTGTGAGGGAAGGGAAACCCTTCTTCCTAAATGCTCATGCTTGCCATGTCATGTCCCATGCTTGCTTGGTAAATAAACTACTTGCGAGGGAAGGGAAACCCTTCTTCATAAATGCTCATGCTTGCCATGTCATGTCTCATGCTTGCTTGGAAAATAAACTACTTGTGAGGGAAGGGAGACCCTTCTTCCTAAATGCTCATGAGAGGGAAGGGAGACCATTCTTATGCATGCTAGTCTTGTTCTTGCCAAAAGCGAGGCAAAACATATCGTAGGATATGTCCCACCTCTAATTATCGTTCTTGAAAAACCTCGGTAAATCACGTCATGCATGCCGTGCTCATGGAATCGTGTGCATACTTGCATTTGAATTTAAATATGACAATTGGGTAATTCACAATACATATCACATCGACAATTTGGGCAAGTCAACATTCATGCCATTTTAGGGAAAGAAATTAATCACACTATCATAAGCCCTAGCAATTCCATAAGCAATTAGGCATGTATTTTCTTAATTTACATTTCGCTTTATTCACCTTGGCATTTCATCAAACATGGGTGTGTTCATTATTTATTAAACCTACGTCATGCATTTCTAGGTGGGTTGATGCTCACATCACACATGTATATTCATTATGGATACAATGCCCTCCCCATTTCATTCATCACATCATTCACATGACATCCAATCGCCAATATCTATCTCCATTCACACCATTCACACATTTCAACTCATATTATAGTTATAGATGGGGAAAAACAAAGAATAGAATAGAAAAGAGAAAACTATAACTAAGAGGGTAGCACAAGGTACCGACCTTGTAAAGGGGAAGAAACCCCCTTGCAAAACATGCGTGAGTTGCTGCCCTAGCTTGGGGAAACTGCTCCTCACGAGCTTGAAGTGATCTAGGGTTCTTGAAACCCCTTTGATTTCTCCCCAAAAGCAAACCCTAGGTTGGAAAACCCTTCTCCTCTTCCTCTAGCTCTCAAAATACTCTAAGTGTTGAGAATGAGTCCAAAAGACTCGGGCAAGCCTTATATGTAAAGGGTATAACACCCAAATACCGAAAAGGCCCTTAATGAAATTCTACAAAAACACGATGACCGAGCGATCGGTGGTTATGATTGATCGATCGGTTGCCTACCGAGCGATTGGTGGATTGATCGAGCTCTCGGTCAAAAACAAGCTCTCTGGAAAATTTCCCCATACAAAATTTTCAACCAGTCGATTGCCTCCGATCGATCAGTTGTGGACCGATCGATCGCTACAATGGACTGAGCGATCGGTGGTCTGCAGGTTTTGACACTGAGTCCATTTTTCACCCATTCCTACTGTTTGGACTTGTCCTACTTCTATTCTAACCTCTTCTAAACTTGACTAGGACCTCTTGTAAGGCTATAGACATTAATACATAATTTATTTAATTAATAGAGCGTCCTTGAGACAATTCTCTAAGTTTCGAATTATCATTTCATGAAATTAAGCATTACAAGGTATCATGCCTTGGCACACATTCCAAGACATGAGTAAAAAGTTCCGGGGCTCTATATCCTCCCCCCTTTATAAAAATTTCATCCTCGAAATTTGGACGATACGTGCGTTACAAACCAAAACAAAATTACAAGTCATATACAAAACCTATACAAAAACTCATTCAAATAATTCCGGGTACTTCGCTTTGACTTCGGCCTCTCGCTCCCACGTAGCTTCTTCTTGAGCAAAATGCTGCCATTGCACAAGAACCAATGGGATAGTTTTATTACGAAGAACTTTATCTCTAAGATCCAAGATATGAACCAGCTTCTCAACCAAAGTGAGATCTTCTCGGATTTCCAACGGTTCCAACTCTAGTACATGCGAAGGGTCCGCAATGTACTTCCGAAGCATAGACACATAGAAAACGTTGTGAACCGCGGCCATGTGAGGTGGAAGAGCTACCCTGTAAGCAACTTGACCAACTTGCGTGATGATCTCGAATGAGCCAACATATCGAGGACTAAGCTTGCCTCGCCTGCCAAATCTCATAATCCCCTTGCTAGGAGATACCTTCACAAAGATTTGATCCCCAACCTGGAATTCCAAGTCCCTGTGGAGCGTGTCCGCATAGCTCTTTTGACGATCTTGAGCGGCTTTCAACCGATCCCGGATGATTTTGACTATACTCGCAGTTTGCTCGATCAACTCCGGACCTAACACCTTTCTTTCTCCTACCTCATCCCAGTAGAGAGGAGACCTGTAGCTTTGCCCATACAAGGCCTCAAATGGTGTCATTTGGATGCTCGCCTGATAGCTATTATTATAGGCGAATTCAACCAAAGGCAAGTGTTCTTCCCAACTGCCCTTGAAATCCAACATACACGCCCGAAGCATGTCTTCTATGACTTGGTCTACCCTCTCGGTTTGTCCATCCGTTTGTGGATGAAAGGCGGTGCTGAAATCAAGTCGGGAACCCTTAGCTTCCTGAAAAAATTTTCAGAACCTTGATGTGAATCTTGGATCCCGATCTGAGACGATACTGACTGGCACCCCGTGCAACCGTACCACTTCCTTGATATACAGTGCGGCCAACTGACTAGAGTTGAAAGTAGTCCGGTAGGGCAAAAAGTGCGTGGACTTTGTTAAACAGTCCACCACAACCCATATCGCATCTGAGTTTCTTGCCGTTTTTGGCAGCCCAACAATGAAGTCCATGGAGATGTTCTCTCATTTCCACTCGGGAATAGGAAGAGACTATAATAGACCTGCGGGCTGCATGTGCTCTGCTTTCACCTGCTGGCACACCAAACACCGTGCCACATAGTCCGCAACATCCCTCTTCATATTCCGCAACCAAAAGTGACTCTTGAGGTTCCCGTACATCTTTGTATCCCCTGGATGCACCGTGTACTTTGCCCGGTGGGCTTCATCCATAATCTCTCGTCAAAGATCTGCGTTGGCTCAAACACAAAGCCTTCCCTTGAATGTGATAGCACCTCGGCTAGTGAGAGAGAAGTCCTCACCACCCTTGGCAACTTCCTTGTCCCGGAAAGCCAACAATTTAGTATCTGTGGCATGATATTCTTGGATCAAATCTATAATCTACGGCCGAACCGTGACATTTGCCAAAACAGGACCGCGAACTATATCATTCACACTGATGTCCAGATTTGCCAAATCTTCCAATAGCTTCCATTCCTGAACCAACATGTGGGCCAACAAACCCGGAGGTCTTCTACTCAAGGCTTCCACCACTACATTCGCTTTGCCCAGGTGGTATTGAATGGTGCAGTCATAATCTTTCAAAAATTCCATCTAACGCCGTTGAAATAGATTTAGCTCATTTTGAGAAAAGAGATACTTTAGGCTCTTGTGATCTGTGAACACATAGAATTCTACCCTATAAAGGTAATGTCACCAAATCTTAAGGGCAAACACGACTGCGGCAAGTTCCAAGTCCTGCGTGGGGTAATTCTTTTCATGCTCTTTCAATTGCCTTGATGCACAGGCAATGACTTTCTTGTATTGCATGAGCACACACCCAAGTCCAACGTGTGAGGCATCACTGTACACCTCATAACCACCGTGTCCGGATGGCACTGTAAGGACGGGGGCCGTGGTAAGCCTCTTCTTCAGTTCCGTGAAACTGATCTCACACTTATCACTCCATACAAACTTCGTATTCTTCCTGGTCAAATAAGTGAGCGGTGCTGCAAGGCTAGAAAAACCCTCTACAAATCACCTGTAGTAGCCTGCCAACCCAAGGAAACTGCGTATCTCTGTAACACTCTTGGGGCCTCGCCCAACTCATGACTGCCTCTATCTTCTTCGGATCTATCGAGATACCTTCCGCAGACACAACGTGGCCTAGGAATGCCACCTCTTCCAACCAAAACTCACACTTACTGAGTTTGGCGTATAGCTTGTGCTCTCTCAGCATTTCCAAAGCAAGAGAAAGGTCTCACATGTGATCTTCCCGTGTTTGGGAATACACCAAGATATCGTCGACAAACACGATCACACATCGATCCAGGTATGACCGGAACACCCGGTTCATTAATTCAACTGGTGGTAACCGGACCGAAGATCGATCTTAGAGAAAAATCTTGCTCCCTTCAACTGATCGAACAAGTCATTAATCCTAGGCAATGGGTACCTATTCTTTATAGTGACTTTGTTAAATTGCCGATAATCGACGCACATCCACATCGAGCCATCCTTCTTCTAAACAAATAAAACCAGGGCACCCCACGGTGAGACACTTGGTCGAATGAAACCAAGGCCTTGCAACTCCTCCAACTGAGTCTTCAACTCCTTGAGTTTAATAGGGGCCATTCTATACGGAGCCCTGAAAATAGGAGCTGTGCCTGGTGCAAGCTCGATCACAAACTCAATCTCCCTGTCTGGAGGCAATCCTAGCAACTCCTCTGGAAATACATCCAGGAATTCACTCACGACCGGAATAGTCGAAGAGTCCTTTGCCTCGGGGTTCGCTAGACTCAATGCCACAAAACGGGCAATATCTCTACTTTTCAACCCACGAAAATGAAATGGCTTACCTTCCACTGGCCGGAAGAGCACCATCTTTTCAAAACAAGCCACATGTCCATGATGTGTTGCTAACCAATCCATTCCCAAGATGACATCGAAGTCTTGAAATCCGAGGATGATTAGATCAACCGCCAACTCGTGGCTCCCCACTTGAACCACACTGTTTCTATACACTTTATCCGTCAATACTGTCTTGCCTAGAGGAGTTGAAATGGCTAACTCCGGTTCCAACTGGCTAGGCTCGGAGGAAAAACCTAGAGAAACTTAGCGATACGAATGAATGAGTAGACCCGGTGTCGATCAATACTCGAGCCAAACAGTCATTGACTAGTAAGGTTCCTGAAATTTTAGCTAGCTAAGTCAATCCATGCATCAACATCATATATATAGGTAGATAGATATATATATATATATAGCACACCACATACCACATACGTACACTAGGAATAAGGCATAACATGAAATTACGGTTAAAAGAATAACTTCAAACACGTACCTTGCACTACATCATCGGATGCAAGTGCATCACCCTCTGTCAAGGCAAAAACTCGCCCCTAGTTTGCCTGGCGAGGCGGAGGTGTAGAACGTGTAGGCTGAGAGGATGCCTGGTATGATCCTGCTGGGCGTGCTGGAGGCCTAATCCCCTTAGACTGGCTAGGCAAATGCCGACTCGGCAATCCCTGATCATATGGCCCTGGTAACCGTAATGATAACATCCACCAGATGCTCTTCGGCAATCTCCTGTCGGATGCCTTCGGTCGGATGAAGTGCAAACCTCATATGTGTAAGTCAGAGGGGCCGGAGGTGGAGCACACCTCGCCGTCTGAGGTGCAACTGGTCGTGGAGCTGGAAGAGCCTGAGGCACGTATAGCCGTGGAACTAGAGGAACATAAGATGGCCTCATAGGTGGTGCTTGCCACGTGTACTGATAAGGGCCGGTACGAGCCTGCCTCTCTGGAGGTGCTGAACTACTGGCTTGGCCTCTAGCCAACTCCCTCGTGTTGGACACCGCTTCAGAATTGGCCTCAACCAATAAGGCCTTGTCTACTACCTCCGGGTAGGTAGCATGTTTGAAAACCGAAACCTTCTCCATAATGACATCCTTGAGCCCTTGCTCAAACTTTCTCGCCTTCATTGCCTCAGTAGCAACCATGTAAGGCGCAAATCTAGAAAGCTCCGAGAACTTAGCCTCATAAGCGGCCACAGTCATCGAACCCTGTTCTAGGTTGATGAACTCTCTTTCTTTCTTTTCCCATGCTCTAATCGGAAAGTACTTTTTATAAAAAGTGTCCTTGAACTCCTCCCAAGTCCAAGGTTGACCTTGCATGGTCAAATCTCGCGTCCTCAATGCGAACAACCACCAATGGTGTGCCTCACCCTCAAGCATGAAAACAGCCCATGCTACTTTCTCTTCCTCTGTTGGAGAGAGGACCACAAATATCTTCTCCACTTGGAGGATCCAAGCCTCCACAGCAAGAGGGTCCACACTCCTATGGAATGATGGAGGCCTCAATCTCCTGAATGCCTCAATCCCAGCTGTACGATGTACTGGAGCTGTAGGCGACGGAGTAGGTGCCGCTGATGATGGAATAGTCTGCCGAGCCGGCAGGATGGCGAGAGTCTCAGCAATAGAGCCTAAGACCTGTGAGAGGTCCGACTGCTCAACCTCATCTCGAGAAGAAGATGAGCTCTGGTATATGGTTCACGACCCCGTGTGCTCCCTCTCATGACTAAAGTCTTGAGAACAATAGCACCATATGAGTCTAACTTGAAACCACAATTTATCGTATTTCCATTTCACAATAATTCAAGTGGCATTATTTGTGTAATATACATCGCATCAAGTCATCAGCGTATTTATAATATTCTACCTTGGTGTTCTAGCGTTTCTAAGACTCGTACTTGGTTGAAGCAACCAATTTGACTAAGACTAAAGTTTTTAGTCTTACACTTGGATCATGACTCGCTTCCGATTTACTTCCTTCCTAACTTGTTTCCGGGCATATGCTCTTGTCAAGCCGTGGTATTAGATTCTAAGTAACCCTAGAGACCTAAAGCCTAAGCTCTGATACCACTTCTGTCGCGCCCCAAAACCCACCTTAGGAGTTAGAGTGAATCTTGGATGACTAATCACAACTTGCATGACTTGTTTGACAAAAATAACCTGGAAAAGACCTGGAGCATATATAATAGAGGACAATAATAGCGGAAACATAATCTAACATAGCACAACGGAAAACTAACAAACCTCTATATATATATACACACATGATCCATGTTTATACAAAATGATACACAAAAGAAAGTGCGGACAGGCCCGCCAAAATACATGAATATCTCTCTCTCAATTCACCCACAGCTCACTCACTCAGAATCTACCACCACCTAATAATAACCCTCACACTGAGGTTCCTCCACAGGCTCCTCAACGTACTCCTCCTCCACCTATGGGCCAGGAGCACAGACATCGAATAGAGCAGCAGCTCCCTCAGAACCTGCCAACATAAACGTATGGCTGAGCATGGAATACTCAGCGTGTACCAAATGCTAACCAACAGTCATAGTAAAGCAACAATGATATATATATAAGCAGGAAGCAGTTAATCTCATAACAGGAAAGTAAAGCAGTTTATAATCATGCTTGCATTTTCGTCAAAGCCGATAAAACCCTTGAAAACATTGTGCACTTGACTTGACTCAAATTGCCCTCTTCGTGCTTGAAAACTTGTCTTGTCGTATCATGTCGTGTTATGCGTGTCATGCCATGTATCATGCTTGCTTGGAAAATAAACTACTTGTGAGGGAAGGGAAACCCTTCTTCCTAAATGCTCATGCTTGCCATGTCATGTCTCATGCTTGCTTGGAAAATAAACTACTTGTGAGGGAAGGGAGACCCTTCTTCCTAAATGCTCATGAGAGGGAAGGGAGACCATTCTTATGCATGCCAGTCTTGTTCTTGCCAAAAGCGAGGCAAAACATATAGTAGGATATGTCCCACCTCTAATTATCGTTCTTGAAAAACCTCGGTAAATCACGTCATGCATGCCGTGCTCATGGAATCGTGTGCATACTTGCATTTGAATTTAAATATGACAATTGGGTAATTCACAATACATATCACATCGATAATTTGGGCAAGTCAACATTCATGCCATTTTAGGGAAAGAAATTAATCACACTATCATAAGCCCTAGCAATTCCATAAGCAATTAGGCATGTATTTTCTTAATTTACATTTCGCTTTATTCACCTTGGCATTTCATCAAACATGGGTGTGTTCATTATTTATTAAACCTACATCATGCATTTCTAGGTGGGTTGATGCTCACATCACACATGTATATTCATTATGGATACAATGTCCTCCCCATTTCATTCATCACATCATTCACACGGCATCCAATCGCCAATATCTATCTCCATTCACACCATTCATACATTTCAACTCATATTATAGTTATAGATGGGGGAAAAACAAAGAATAGAATAGAAAAGAGAAAACTATAACTAGGAGGGTAGCACAAGTACCCCCTTGCAAAATGTGCATGAGTTGCTGCCCTAGCTTGGGGAAACTGCTCCTCACGAGCTTGAACCGAGAACTTGAAGGAAAACAAGCTTGAAGTGATCTAGGGTTCTTGAAACCCCTTTGATTTCTCTCAAAAGCAAACCCTAGGTTAGAAAACCCTTCTCCTCTTCCTCTAGCTCTCAAAATACTCTAAGTGTTGAGAATGAGTCCAAAAGACTCGGGCAAGCCTTATATGTAAAGGGTATAACACCCAAATACCGAAAATGCCCTTAATAAAATTCTGCAAAAACACGATGACCGAGCGATCGGTGGTTATGACCGATCGATCGGTTGCCTACCGAGCAATCAGGTAATTCACCGAGCTCTCGGTCAAAAACAAGCTCTTTGGAAAATTTCCCCATACAAAATTTTCAACTAGTCGATAGCCTCCAAACGATCGGTTGTGGACCGATCGATCGCTACAATGGACCAAGCGATCGGTGGTCTGTAGGTTTTGACACTGAGTCCATTTTTCACCCATTCCTACTGTTTGGACTTGTCCTACTTCTATTCTAACCTCTTCTAAACTTGACTAGGACCTCTTGTAAGGCTATAGACATTAATACATAATTTATTTAATTAATAGAGCGTGCTCGAGACAATTCTCTAAGTTTCGAATTATCAGTTCATGAAATTAGGCATTACAAGGTATCATGCCTTGGCACACATTCCAAGACTTGAACAAAAAGTTCCAGGGCCCTACACAGAGGGTTGAAGGGGCTGAGGTTCAGACCTTTGGCAACAGGGATTTACCTTTGTAAAATGCCGACCCTGTTCACGGTTTTGGAGTCTTGGTTTTATAGGGAAAGCAAATAGGGACCTAGGAGGGAATAAGGAGAAGGGGGAGAACCTGTATGGACCAAGGGGAGGTCATGTGAGAGGCTTGAGGTGAAGAATAAAGTGAGGGTGGAGTGTGCAGGGTGCTTACAGTGTTGCAAACTGAAGTTCAAATATTTTCGGTAGATGGTCTACTGACAATATGAAAACAGACTATTTTTAAATGTCGGTAGACCATCTACCGACAGTAAGAGACTTGGTTTGAATTGGGCCTGGCTCAGCATATACGGGTATGGGGGGTTTTGCCTTAGGGTTTTCGGGCCTTGTGGGCTTAGACTAAGGGTCAGGCCCTATGGGCCATGGTCTTTGGGTTCAAGCCCTAAGGGCTCTAGGGCTTAGGCAAGGGCTTCGGCTAGGGTCACCTAAGGCTAAGTTTTGGGCCTGGGTTTGACTAGGGTTCAACTAGGGTTCATCTAGGGTTCAATTAGGGATAGCTCCTAAGGTTTTAACTAGGGTTGAGTCTAGGGTTTACCCACAGTTTAGCTAGGGTTTAGTTGGGATTTACCTAGGATTTGGGTTTTGGTTCTAGGGTTTGACTTAGGGTGAGTCCTAAGATCAACTAGAGGCTTACCTAGGGTGTAAGGGGATTTGGCAGGGGGTAACCCTGGTTAAATAATTTTGACCATGGTTAGATGGGGTGTAAAAATTGGGTACTTACAATGGCTTCCAGAAGAAGCAAAGTCCTGACAGGCATCCACATGGTTTGAAGTGACACATCAAGATATGATTGATAGCCTGACTAATGTCAATCTCAGTGCGTAGTAAAAATGAAAAACAACGGAAATCATTCTTAGTGTCATTATCTCATCTAAAGGAACATGGGAAAAACCCATTATTTTTCATTCCGTATGGCAAACAGGCAAAGCCACCCCCAGAACAACAGAAGAGACAGAAGACTGAACCCTTATCAGAAGAAGCCTATGTATAATCCAGCAATCAAGAAAATGCTTAAGAGACACGGGTTTAATACTGAAGAAAAAGAGCAGACTGAGCACAAAATTATGGCAGCACTCAGGACTTCACCTACCGATAATAGGGTTGGCTCTAACTTGAGAAGATCTGACTTAGGAAATTCTGATCATTCACTAAATGAAGATCTGGTCTGGACCATAAATACTATTACGGTAGATGAAGACTCCTCTTCAAGAGAAGAAATGATCATGAAAGAAACAGAAGTTAATCTTGCTCCTCCAGAATTTGAAGCAGGAGGTCAAGCAACAGTTGATCATCTTCTCGAAGTTAACCTCAGCTCAGAACAAGACATAAGGCCAATATTCGTCAGTGTTTCCCGCTCTCAAACAGAAAAAGATGAATATCTTTGTCTCCTGAAAGAATACAAGGATGTCTTTGCTTAGAATTATATAGAAATGTCTGGCCTAGATCCAAAAATTGTAGTTCATCATCTCACAACTCAAGAAGATGTCAGGTTAATCAAGTACGCACAAAGACTAGCTCGCCCAGAACTGGTTGCTCAAATTAAAGCTGAGGTAGATAAAGTTGGGTTCATAAGAGAGGTTCAATACCCTACTTGGCTTACCAACGTTGTTCCCATAAAGAAGAAGAATGGATAGATTCGGGTTTGCATAGACTTCCGGGATTTGAATGAAGCCTGTCCCGAGGACGACTTCCCTTTGCCCATCACAGAAATGATGGTCGATACCACAACAGGCTTTGAAACCCTATCCTTCATGGATGGATATTCCAGTTATAACCAAATCAAGATGGTCCCAGAAAATGAAGAGCTTACAGCCTTCCGTACCCCTAAGGGAGTGTTCTGTTACAAAGTCATGTCATTCAGCCTTAAAAATGTTAGAGCAACCTATCAGAGGGCTATGACTGTTATATTCAGGGATATTCTCTATAACAAAGTCGAGTGCTATGTCGATGAATTGGTTGTCAAAACGAGGCAACAAAGCAATCATCTGGAAGACCTTCGAGAACTCTTTGACAGACTACGATAGCACTAGCTTAAGATGAACCCGCTCAAATGCGCATTCGGAGTTACATTTGGAAAATTCCTAGACTTTGTGGTACACAATAGAGGAATCAATATTGACCCTACTAAGATAAAGGCTATTCACAATATACCCCCTCCAAGAAATCTTCGCTAGTTGAAAGGACTACAAGGTTGACTTACTTACATCCGGAGATTTATCTCCAATTTGGCCAGAAGGTGCCAATCATTTTCCCGGCTATGAAGAAGGGAATACCATTCCAATGGGATCAAGCTTGTCAAGATGCCCTCAATAGCATTAAGACCTATCTCACTAATCCACCGGTCTTTATGGATCCTATTAGAGGAAAGCCACTTATCCTCTATATAATGGCGCTGGAAGGGTCTCTCAGAGCTCTCCTTGCTCAGCATAATGACCAAGGAAAGGAAAATACCCTGTATTATCTAAGCAGGAATCTGGTTGGAGCAGAATGCAAGTATACACCAATAGAGAAAGTCTTTCTGACCTTCATCTTTGCTTTAAAGAAATTAAGGCATTATATGCTCAAGCATTCGGTGAAACTGATATCCAGAGCCGATCCTCTAAAATACATAATGTCCTGCTCAACTTTCTCAGGCAGAATGGCAAAATGGACAGTACTGCTGTTTGAATTCAAAATTAAATTTGTGCCCCAAAAGGTAATAAAAGGGCAAGCCCTTGCTAACTTCCTTGCAGCACATCTAGTTCCTGCAAACTTGCCTTTGGTCACCGACCTCCCTGACGAAGAAGTTATGCATGTACAGGTCAAACCAAGTTAGAAGATGTACTTTGATGGAGCTTCAAGAAGCCCTGATGGAATTAAACACATCAACCCGAAGGAGAACAAGTCAAGTGTTGGTATTGTCTTTGTCAAACCAGACAACGCAATCCTACCATATTCTTTTGTTCTAACAGAAGGATGTTCAAATAAAGAAGTTAAATATGAAGCCCTAATACCAAGTCTTGAATTAGCTCTTGAGATCCCAGTGGATGAACTAACCATCTATGGGGATTCGGAACTCGTCATCAAACAAGTCTGAGGTGAATACACTGTACGAAGAGTCAGTCTCCTTCCCTATCAGAAGAGAGTGGACCAGCTACTTGCTCAAATTCTAAGAAGCAGCCTCTTCCATGTCCGTAGAGGACTTAATATTCAAGCTGATGCTTTGGCCAGTCTTGCAGCATCTCTAACTCTATCAACAGACAGGGTGCTGACTATCACTGTAGGGGAAAGAAGAACTCTTAAACCCCTTTCAGAGATAGATCTTTTGGAAATAGTTTGTTCTGTGACAATCAAAGAAAAAGACAAAAATTGGCGATAGCCCTTCATTGATTATCTCCAACATGGTCGATTGTCAGGATATCATGCCAAACGAGCTGAAGTCCATCGACGGGTCACAAAATTTGTGATGTTGAAAGAAAGTCTATATAAAAGGTCCCTAGATGATATCTTAATGAGATGCCTCTCAGGAAATGAAATAAATTAGGTCATGGAAGAAATTCATGCCGGGATCTGTAGTGCCCACCAAGCTGTGCCCAGGCTTCAAATGTAGCTAAAAAGATTGGGCTACTACTGGCCTACGATGATCACTGATTGTCTCAACTATGCAAGAAAATATAAAGTTTGTCAGCTTCATGCTGATTTCATACATCGGGCTCCCGAGCCTCTCCACATGACAACATGTTCATGGCCCTTCATGACATGGGGAATAGATGTCATAGGACCATTCACCCTACCATCATCGACCGGGTATTAATTGTCGCGACCCAAAATACCCCCTACGAGTTAGGGATACTTTAGTTCGTGACTGCCGTATCATACATCCTGTATGACAAATAAGGCACACATATCAACCTGTCAGAGTACACAAGTCATAAAACATAGCGGAAGTAAAACGGAACAGTTTATAAAAATACTCCTATCGTTAGGTTCAAGTCTGAACCAACATAGCATATCCAAAAGATGGAGTGGACAAGTCTCACTCTCAACATACACTAGTATCTTTCTTCTGGCTCACTCAACAAAAGTCAAAGTTGGGACGCCTATCTATTGTTCCCTTGTCCTGGTAATGATCCATAGAAGGCTTCGGCTCGTAGTACTCCTCCTCTATCCAAGGATCCAAACCACAGACATCAAATGGAACGTGTGTACCTGCCGACAGTCAATAATTCGGCTCAGCATGGAATACTCAGTGATATACAAACTACTAACTAACAGTGAATAATATCATGAACATGCATAAGGGTATAACATTCGTGAAAGTAGTTACCAAAATCCTTTTCTTAACAGTATTCGTGTGAAATCAAAACTAGGTAAAACTTGTCATGTGATAATCATGTTCTTGTGAGTTCTTGTGAATTCTTGCGAGAGTTGGGATTCCTTGTGAGCATGCGAGGATCTGAGTACGCATGATTTCTTGTGAACTTGCGAGCTTATGAGACATGACTACTTGTGAGTCCATGTATAATGGGATTCCTTGTGAGCTTTGAAACGATCTTAGAACTTGTCATATACCAACCCAAAGTTTGGCGTTATCACTTGTGAGCTTGTGAGAATTCTTTTAATAAAACCTTGCTTATGAACTTTGAAAATACCTTTCTTGTGAGAAATCATTGAATCATGCAAGACTTGTGAATATCATGCTAGACTTGTAAATATAGAGTGTATATAATACTTGTGAATATCATGGTGGACTTAGAGAGCTTGAAAACATGACATCATATTCATAGAAATCAATAATAGTGATAGCTTATATCCCATATACCAATCATCATCCAAATCAGTCCAAGAATAACCTTAACATATAGTTTTGCCTTTAAAATAATAGCACAAGGTAGGTAGTAGAGTGTATCTACCTTTCAAAACTGAATCCCTTCGGTTTATAGCCTGAGAATAATCCTTGGTAGCAAGAGAAATCTTTGAGGAAGCTTTTGAATCAATCACAAGCTTGAGGAAAACAAGATCCAAGCTTTGGAAGAAAGCTTGAAGAGAAAATCCGACTTCACTTGATCACTAGTACAAGGCCTAGAAGAACCCAAGCTCTTCTCCCTCTTTTCTCTCAACTTTCTCTCAAAATCTCCTCTCTAGGGTTCTTGTAACCCTAGCCACGAAATTGTGGTTTAAATAGGCCAAGGGGTGAGGCCAAAGACCATTTCACCCCCTAAATATCTCAAGGAGTCGGTTTAGAAGGCAAAAATGAGGCACCGAGGATCTATCGGTCATGAGCACCGATAGATCCATTAAAAACCCACTCACTGTGCTAAAAATCCATAGAAAAATATGTTTGGTCTATCTATCAGTCCTGACCATGGATAGATCCATCAGTGCAAGGAATTGATGGATCTATCGGTCATAAACTGGATAGATCGGTCACTGTTCATCTCTTAATTTTTTCCCGCTGTGGTATTTCGACCATAACTTTTGACTCAGTGATTGGATTTTGACGATTCAACTTGCGTTGGATTCTACATTAAAAGGGAAACAACTTTCATGTTTTGTACAAAACTCAATTCTTTGGTCTTCATATTCTAAAATGGCCCTAAAGGCTACTGGTCCAAGTGATTGCTGAAATGACAGCAGACCCGCTTTCCCGAAATCCAACATTTGACTTAACTTCTGCCCCTAAGCTGGAAAAGCGATAAACATGAACTTTGAAGAGGGGTTCAATATCTTTCGAATGGTTCAAGAATCACTCAATTTTGATGAGAGACGACAAAACTGGAGATCTGCAAAGATGAGGTATGGTAAGACATTCACCCTCTTTGATACTTAGAGTATTTTATACTCTCGATCTCATTCCGAAACACACATACTTCATTCCTTATGTATCACACACCAACTCAATACTATAATACTCATTTTCCAATGAGATACCTCATTCCCATTTACACCAACACCAAGGTCAAATGGAAGACCTTGACCTTTACATACACTGTTCACATACCTCATTCCCATTTACACCAACCCATAGAAAAATATGCTTGGTCAATCTATCGGTTGTGACCATGGATAGATCCATCAGTGCAAGGAATTGATGGATCTATCGGTCATAAACTGGATAGATCGGTCACTGTTCATCTCTTAATTTTTTCCCACTGTGGTATTTCGACTATAACTTTTGACTCGGTGATTGTATTTTGACGATTCAACTTGCATTGGATTCTACATTAAAAGGGGAACAACTTTCATGTTTTGTACAAAACCCAATTCTTCGGTCTTCATATTCTAAAATGGCCCTAAAGTCTACTGGTCCAAGTGATTGCTGAAATGACAGCAGACCCGCTTTCCCGAAATCCAACATTTGACTTAACTTCTGCCTCTAATCTGGAAAAGCAATAAACATGAACTTTGAAGAGAGGTTAAATACCTTTCCAATGGTTCAAGAATCACTCAATTCCGATGAGAGACGACAAAACTGGAGATCTGCAAAGATGAGGTTATGGTAAGACATTCACCCTCTTTGACACTTAAGAGTATTTTATACTCTCGATCTCATTCCGAAACACACATATTTCATTCCTTATGTATCACACACCAACTCAATACAATACTACTCATTTTCCAATGAGATACCTCATTCCCATTTAAACCAACACCAAGGTCAAATGGAAGACCTTGACCTTTACATACACTGTTCACATACACTATTCACTGCATTATTCACAGCTATAAAAATGAAATCCAGGGTTCTACATTAATACATCTTGGCTACGATGGACTACTTCTCAAAATGGGCCGAGGCTGTTGCTCTCAAAGAGGTCAAACACCACTCAATGGCAAACTTCATCTGGACCAGTATCGTATATCGGTTCGGGATTTCAGAAAGCATTATCACAGATAATGGGCAACCTTTTCGAAGTACCCTTATACACAAGTTATGTGCCAATTTTGGTATTCGAGAGAACCATTCCACCCGGTACTATACAGCCGCGATTGGTCTTGCCGAAGCCTTCAAGAAGACTTCGTAAAGTTAGAATGTTGTTGGCAAAATTCCGAGCCCAAAATGTTGTATATAGGTCATAAAAGGTCTCATCCGGTTTGAAGACAATGTGAAGACGAAGCCATGAAGAAGCAGTGAAGAATCTTGAAACTACATCACTAAGCTTGGCTCAAAAAGTAAGTTTTGAAAGAGAGATCTAGATGACCTTAGGTTACCTCATGAAATTGTCCCATTCATCATAAATGTTTAGTCAAAAAACACGAGAGATATAGGAGATTGCATTTAAAGATGAAAGGAGAAAAATAGTGAAAAATTGCACCCCAGGGTCGACCCTGACCGTTTTGGGTCGACCTTGAATAGCTTAGGTTTCGTATGAGGATTTCAGGCAGAGAGTGGTTTTTGTGAGGGTCAACCCTGGAGGACCATCCGGTCGACCGAAAGGCACCATCCGGTCGACCTTGATATGGGGTTTTGATTTTGTCTTGATTCTTGCTATGGTGGGTCGACCCAGGGAACCCCCAGGGTCGCCCCTGATATGGAAAAACCTTCTATTCTTGGTTTTAGTAGTTTCTAAACCCTTGGTTTTATGCCTTTATATATGGGACCTCTCCCAATCCGTGAAGGCGATTCCTTGGAGACTTTTTGGAGCACTTTGTACCTACTTTGAGCTTATGAAATCTCTTGGATTCATTGATCCTGATCTCTAGTAGTTGGCCTCTAGGTTTTACATGGTGTTAAAGCATATTTTCTCAACTTTGCATTAGATGATCCTTAATCATTAAGAGATCACCCTAGGGCTTCCAAAAACCCTAGACCCACTGTATGCTCTTCTATGAGCGCTGGTTAGCCTAACCTAAAGTCGTCAAGGATGGAGATCAGTCTTCGGAGACCGTGGTTGATCACTTTGAGTAAGATTGACCGGTGAGAAACCGGAGCTACTGTTGCGGGGATCGAACGTGTTGTGTTCGTGGTTTGCAAACTGAGGAATCGATACCGAGGAACGGTGTGTCATATCCGGTCGGGTAAGATTCGAGTCTTGTATTATTCAAATCTTCTCATAGTGAATTTGGTACTGGACTAGGTTTCGTGATTTTTCCCGGAAGGGTTTTTCACCGTAAAAATCTTGTGTGTTCAAGTGAGATTGATTAAAATTAAAATTTGTAGAGAAAATCGAAGTAGACCTATTCGCCCCCCCCCCCCCCCCTCTAGGTCTAAGAGTGCATTGAAATAAGGAATTTCACTTGATATTAGAGCAGGTTCACTCATAAGGTGAAATCCCTTAAGTGTGATCTTGTGTCTATCCTTAAGTCAATGACTACTTTAAGAGAAGGTGGATCCATCTCTCGTGCCCCACTATTTGATGGAAACAATTATGCATATTGGAAAGCTCGAATGAGAGCATTTCTCAAATCCATAGACGAGAGAATCTGGATGTCCATTCAGGATGGATGGACTCTACCGGTGAATATTCTAGGTGATGTAATTCTCACTAAAAGCACCAAGGATTGGAGCAAAGAAGAGCTTGAGACAAGTGGTTGGAACACGAAAGGTCTTAATGCCATCTTTACTGCAGTCACTGTTGAAGAATTCAGACGAATCTCTTCATGTGAAACTGCAAAGGAGGCATCGGATATTCTAGAAATGACTTATGAAGGTACAACCACTGTCAAGATCTCTAAGCTTCAAATTCTCACCACAAAATTTGAAAATCTAAAAATGGAGGATAATGACACATTTGATGAATTCTATGCTAAACTAAGTGATATTGTCAATTACAGTTTCCACCTGGGTGAGAAAATCAGTGAATCCAAGATTGTCAAAAAAATCCTTAGATCTCTACCCAAAAGGTTTCAATCTAAGGTCACTACCATCGAGGAGAGCAAGAACGTTGATGCTCTCAAGATTGAGGAATTAGTCGGATCACTCTAAACCTATGAACTCAATCTTTGACGATCCAAGAAAAACAAATCTGTAGCCTTGAAAACTGTCAAGGAGACCTTAGATGAGGATGACAGTGATGCTGAGTTGGGAGAGAAGGAATTGGCTCTATTTGTTAAAAAATTTCAAAAATATCTGAAAAAAAAATAGAAGGTTCAAGCCTAAACCAGGTGGAAAACCTCTTGAAAAGTCAAAGTCAAAACTTTGGGATAACAAGAAAGTCCCCAAAGGAACTAACAAGAAATCTCGTGGCATTCAATGCTATGAATGCAAAGGCTACGACCATATTTCATCTGATTTCCTAACAAAAAGAAGACTAAGGGAAAGGTGATGAATGCCACATGGGATGACAGTGATTCTGATGAAGAACAATCTGAAAGCTCTACCTCAAGTGAGGAATTTGAAAATCACATGGCTTCACTGTCACCCTATCAGAGATAGACCATCCTCCCACTACTCATGAAGAGAAGAGTGATGAAGATCGAGTAAGTGAGTCTAGTGAAGATCATGATCAGAGTCACACTGTCTCTGAGTCTGAGGAAGATATGGACAAAGCCTATGAAAGGTTGTTTTCCGAAAGCCTTAAGCTGAAGAAAGCTAAGATCTCTTTGAACAAACAAATTAAATTTATCCAACAAGAAAGAGACTCTTGCAAACTAGAAGCAGAAGGGAAGAATGCTCTGGTATCTCAGCTTGAAAGTGAAAAGGATGAACTGGTGTCCAAACTAGAATACCTTGAGGAAGAAAATGCCTCGTTATCCAGATGGATCAAGGTTCTAGAAACTGAGGAAGATAACTCCATGAGTGCATCTGAAGAGTCAAAGACTCGAATTTCAGAATTGGAATCTGAAAGAAAAAACCTTATTGAAAAAGTTAGATTTCTAGAAAATGAATTTCTTGATATTCTGAAAGCTAAGGATGAGCTAGCTAAGAAAGTAACTAAACTCGAAAAAGAAGCTAGACTCCTTAGCAACACTCAAATCTTGGATAAACTGGCTAGCATGCAGCGCTCAACAGTTAACATGTCCAGCATAGGATATCCAGACAAACCATCCAGTCTTTTGAATGTCGCAACAATGTCTACTGCAACATTTGAGCCAATACATGAAAATCCAAGATTTGTGAGTTTTAACTCCTCAGGATCAACATCCAAGATACCAAACTCTCAGTTGTACCAAACTTTTGTCACTTTTGGACAAGGTAAAAATTCAACTGAAACTGAGAGAACAAAAGTTCAGTCCAAGGCTAATAGATCTCCTCCTTCCAGGTTCATTCCCACTTGTCACCATTGTGGAGTGAAGGGTCACATCCGACCTAATTGCAATACCTTTAGGAGAAATCCCTGAAATGGTTCTTGAAATCAAACACAACATCAGGGGAATCTCCAAAGGCAAATTCAAGTCTTAGAAGAAAAGTCTAGGAGTTTGAGTGAAGAAGTGATGAAAATTGCTCAACTCTTTAGTACACAATATGGTTGTGACACTTCTTATGCTCATCATGAAGAAGGTAACAGGATGGACCAAAATGCAAGGTTCACCCAGAAAAGAAGTAAGAACAGGAGATCTAACAAAAAGAAGGTCATGCCTACAAATGAAGTGAACAAAGACAATAGGGTTTCCCAAAAGTCTAAATTCATTTATGTGAAAAAGGATGATCTAAAATGCCTTGTCATCCACACCTCTTTGAAAGCCCAAAATTTTGATATGTGGTATTTCGATAGTGGATGCTCCAGGCACATAACTGGTAGCAAGTCCCTCTTTACTCATCTTGAGGAATGCTCAGATGAGACTGTTACTTTTGGTGATGGAAGCAAATCCTTTGTGAAAGGAAAAGGTGTCATCCAAGCACGAGGCATTCCTAAACTGAAGGATGTCTTGTTTGTTGAAGGACTGAAAGTTAATCTAATTAGCATAAATCAATTGTGCGATGATCACCATGTTGTCCACTTTACCAACAACAAGTGCTTTGTTATGGATGACAAAGGTGTGCGTGTTTTGGAAGGGTCAAGAACCACTGACAATTGTTATGGTTTAATTCCTAGTGTTGGTTCTTCTCAAATGTGCAACAGGGCTAAAGTTGAAGAAGTTGAACTGTGGCATAGGAGGCTAGGTCACATGAATTTCAAAGACCTAAGCAAACTCTCAAAACACGAGTGTGTGAGAGGTGTGCCAAAGCTAGGGAAGCCCTCTACTGCTGTGTGTGGGCCATGCCAAATTGGCAAACAAATTAAAAGCCCACACAAGAAGGCTTCAAATATCGCTACCTCACACCCACTAGAACTAATACACATGGATCTTATGGGTCCAACTCGAACAGAAAGTGTACGAGGAAAGCGATATATCCTAGTGATGGTTGATGATTTCTCAAGGATGTCATGGGTGGCACTTATAAGAGAGAAGTCGGATGCATTTGAGAACTTCAAAAACATCTGCTTAAGAGTGTAAAATGAAAAAGGATGCCCCATCACTCGTATTCGAAGTGATCATGGAAAGGAGTTTGAAAACTCCAAGTACAATGAATTTTGTGATGAAGCGGGCATCAAGCATGAATTTTCAGCACCAATAACACCTCAGCAAAATGGTGTGGTGGAAAGAAAGAACAGGGTGCTTCAAGAGATGGCTAGGGTGATGTTTCACAGTAATAACCTGGCTGCTCAATTCTGGGCTGAAGCAGTTAGCACTGCATGCTATACTGTTAACAGAATCTACACTAGGCCCGGAACTAGGAAGACACACTATAAGCTATGATACAACAAGAAACCCAATGTCAAGTACTTTTGAGTGTTTGGAAGGAAGTGCTATATCCTTAGGGATAGAGAGCAATTGGGTAAATTTGATTCCCGGAGTGATGAAGGGATTTTTCTTGGATATTCCACAAACAGTAGGGCTTATCGAGTGTACAACTTGAGAACCTCCACTGTTATGGAGTCCATAAATGTGGTGGTTGATGACTCAGGATCTGAGTCCTTGCAACTAGAGGATGACAATGCTGATGAAGGTATGGAAATTCCATTATCTAAATCAAAAGATGAATTACCTTTAAAGTCACCTCCTAAAAAACCTACACATCTTAGGGTTATGAGGCCTCACTCCTCTATTGAAATTATTGGAAACCTTGAAAGTGGAGTGAGAACTCGAAAACAAGTTGAAAATGAAGTTAGTCACTTTTGCTACACTTCTACATTTGAACCCAAAAATGTAACTGAAGCTCTCACTGATGAAAATTGGATAAATGCCATGCAAGAAGAGCTCAATCAGTTTACAAGGAATGATGTATGGTTTTTAGTTCCTAGGCCTAAAAATACAAATGTTATTGGTACTAAATGGATTTTCAAGAACAAATCCGATGAACATTGTACCATTGTAAGAAATAAGGCTAGGTTAGTTGCACAGGGATATACTCAGATTGAGGGCATTGATTTCGATGAAACATTTGCTCCTGTTGCCCGACTAGAGTCTATCAGGATCTTGCTTGCTGTTGCATGTCATCTCAAATTCAAACTTTTTCAGATGGATGTAAAGAGTGCCTTTCTAAATGACATTCTTCAGGAGGAAGTGTATGTGGAACAACCAAAAGGGTTTGAGGACCCTAATCATCCTGATCAAGTTTACAGATTAAAAAGGGCTCTCTATGGTTTGAAACAAGCTCCTAGGGCTTGGTATGAGAGATTGACTACATACCTCTTAGAAAAGGAATTTTCGAGAGGGGGAGTAGACAGGACCCATTTCATTAAAAACATCAAGGATAATATGGTTATTGCTCAGATATATGTAGATGATATTGTCTTTGGTTCCACATCAGACTCACATGCACACTCTTTTGCTGAACAAATGAAGAATGAATTTGAGATGAGCATGGTTGGTGAGCTGAATGTCTTTCTTGGTCTGCACGTAAAACAAATGAGCAATGGGATATTTGTGTCCCGAACCAAATATGCCAAAGACCTTGTAAAGAAATTTGGCATGAGCTCAGCTAAACATGCTCGCACTCCTATGAGCGCCACCACCAAACTTGGCAAAGACACTTCAGGCAAAAGTGTTGACCAAACCACATACCGAAGTATGATTGGTAGTCTGCTTTACCTCATTGTCAGTCATCCTGACATTGCCTTTAGTGTCGGAGCTTGTGCTCGCTATCAAGCAAGCCCCAAAGAGTCACACATACTTGCTGTTAAACGAATCATTCGATATGTAAGTGGAACTTTCTCTTTTGGCCTCTGGTATCCCTTTGATACTAATGCCGTGGTTGTTGGATATTCCGATGTCGACTGGGCTGGAAATGCTGATGATAGGAAAAACACATCCAGAGGATGCTTTTATGTTGGAAACTGTTTGGTTGCTTGGCTTAGCAAGAAACAGAATTCCATCTCTTTGTCTACTGCCGAGGCTGAGTACATTGCAGCCAGCAGTTGTTGCACTCAACTTCTGTGCATGAAACAGATGTTGCAAGACTACGGGATAGATTATGGCACCATGATTGTGTATTGTGATAACACAAGTGCCATCAACATCTCCAAAAATCTCATGCAACACTCTCGCACCAAACACATAGATATTAGACACCACTTCATTCGAGAGCTTGTTGAGGAAAGTATCATCACATTGAAATATGTGCAAACTGATACTCAACTTGCTGATCTCCTAACCAAACCTCTAGACTCCCTTAGGTTTGAGTTTCTTAGGAAATCCATCGGTGTGTGCGGTATTGAGTGATTGAGTGCTCTTTGATAGACTAGGTAATCTCTTTTCCATATCACTTCCTAGATCTATTCCTCATGTGTATATTATCAGTTTTGGCATATAGTTGTGTTTTTTGGTTGTTTCTCTTATTTCAAAAATCCAAAAACATTTTTTTTTTAAAAAATGTTGTTTTCTTTTAGCTAGGCATTACCAAAAAGATTTTTGTTGGCATTGGTTGTGAACTTTTGTGGTGTGAATTGCTGAATTTTTCTTGTGCACATAATGCTTGTTCAAGATACATATGTGATTGTATTGAGTTCATGAGGATATCATATTTACCAAAATGTCTTTTAGGAAGTGCACATAGACTATCTTGCTAAATACAGTTAGAACTATGGCAAATACTGTTGCACCATCACCTACACTTGCACTCTGAATATCTCCTGCAGATGGTGTACATCCTTATGAACAGGTAATAATATTAGTCATGATGGTCCTTCGAGGTGATAAAGTCTGATTTGATCATGAAGGTACATCCCTCAAAATGTGCCCCTGTTTAAAGGTATTATGAATTGGAAAGGGCTACCTCTGGGATAGTGTGAAAGCCACTATTGGATGCAAACAGTATGTAATGGCTACCTAGGAGGACAGTAGGTATCTATCTAGGTCCCTAGAGTGAAAGCCCCTGCTGCCAATAGCTAGGGCTACCTACCTAGTAAGTGTGAAAGCCACCATTGCATCCCAAAATTCAAAAGAAAAAGACTGAACAAGAACAGTTTCACAAAATAGAAAATTCCACAAATACTATGAGTACAAGATATGAAAAAGGGTAAAAATAGCACATTAAAAATCTTACAGTTTTCTGGATTACCTAAACTGAGTCTCTCAGTATTTTTTGAAGCTTGTTGTTCCTGAAATGCACTAATGTCTTTATCTATCTAAGGGTGCTTACTTCTCATGGAGTCAAGTAAGAATTTCACCTCACACACTTCATATTATTGATAAAGCCTATTACAAACTATACATTAGCATGTGTGACTGTGTTTGAACTCCCTTGTGCCTAGTGTCGATGGACATCTCCTCATTTATTCATCATTCCATGTTACACTATCTTGGACATGTATTATTTTTCACATGCAAATTCAAATTCTCACCCTTGTAATCCTGTTGAAAATATTTTGTTGGTGTTTGAGAAAAATGGTTTGAGTTTAAACTTGACATCTATGTGACAAAATTGCAAGCTTTTGGTTGAGTTGAGTGTTTTCAGGAATGATCTTACCTTGCTATTTTTCAGATCTCTAAATGAGCATTTTTAATCTCCAAAATTGATTCACATGAAGCCCTATACTATTGGTTTTTGTGTCCAGTTCAAATGTTGAAAACCTAGAGTCACTAAAATGCAATGATATTTTGGATTGTATTACCATTCTTGTAGATTTTTCTGAGATTTTCTTTGGAGATTCTCTTCAAAAAAGCTGTCCCATACCATGCCAAAGACAATCCAAATGGGGTCACACTCACTCTTACACAAAACCAGAAATTTTGGATTGAGGGTTGACCTTGGTAGTTTGTTCGGTCGACCGAACACAATGACCAGGGTTTTCAAAACCCACACTCGAGTCACATGGCTGCACTTCCATTTTTGTCTTCATATACATGCAGATTCTCTTGCTTTTTGCAGCCTTTTCTAGCCATGTAACAGGCTACCCAGCTCTCTTCACAATCGAGTTCCCAGCCATCATCTTCATCAACAAGTTTCTAGTTCCATGGTTCTGCTGGGTCTTTGTTTGAGGATTAAATTCTTTTCTCCAGTCCTCCACACTAGTTTCACGAGATCTTCTTCAAGCTTCCATCTCCTCGAGCTTATTGTCCTCTGCGAAGCTTTTCCCACTTTGTGTAGTCTCCAAGCTCCACGGTTTTTGCTGGGGTCTCCCTTCTACAGTCTCCCCAACCGTACCAGCAGATTCTTCTTGCATTAAACTTGTTCTGAGTGCTTCCACATCTTATTCAAGGTAAATCATAGACCTTCTTTCAGTTTATTTTATATTTGAGTCTATGGCCCTTGAATATCTTCTCCTCATTGCCTCAATTCTCATGGTGGGTCGCCCTAAGCGCCGCCTCATCATCTCTTGGGATGAAGATGATGTCCCTGCGTCTATGGATGCATCATATGATGCTGACCATGGCATTCATGTGGGCCATGCGGTCCATTCTAGGGTTCCTCCACCCTCATCTTCCCATAAGAACGCCATGGGTGCCTCCAGTTCACAGCCCTCGGCCAAATCAAAGGGTAAATCTCAAGTCCCCACTCCTGCGCCTAAAATTTTACGATTTCGCACCACAGGGAATGAAAAGCTTTACAATACTTGGCTTAAAAATTGGGCTGTTACAATTGAATGGGCCACTGTCATTTCGGATTTCACCAATTCTGGCTTCGAGGCAATCATTGACTCTCGCCAATGGTCTGGTCTCGTAAAATTGACCGGATTGATGCTCTTTCCGATATGGTGCAGGCGTCTCGCCAGGAGCTTCACGATTTCCGTTCTTGCTATCAGGATGATGTTGCTCGCCACTTTCCCTTGCACCAGGCTGATTAGCACCTCTAGCTCTGATGGATCCAGCCTTGTTTTGTTTGTCGTGTGTGCTGGATTTAGTTAGTCTACTTTGTTTATTTTGAGTCTGTGGTTGGTCCTTGTGCTGTGTACCCTTGGTTACTGTATATGGGATGCTTCTGCTTTGTGTCTGCTGTTTAGTTCCTACCTCTGCTTCCTTGTGTTTCTCTATGCTATTGCTCCTTGTTACTCTTTCTGCAGGGTTGATGTACCCTTGGCAATTCAAGCCAAAAAGGGGGAGAAGTTGCCTAAGTTTGATCACATGTTGGCTGAGATTAATCACTTCATATGTGCAATTGTTATTTCACATTATCTCCGGTTACATATTGACATGTTGCATATATTCATATTACTCTCATATTCATGATCATGAAAACTTTGTCAGATGGGATCTCAGATTGAGGGGGAGAACTCATACTCTTTGCATGATGTTCATTGTTTCAATGTTTGGTTCATTTTATGAAATTCCCCCATACTTCACAAAGGTATTGTGTGTTTCAGTGTTTCAGGAGTGATTGATGCATCAACAATCTCATAAGGCATACTACTACATGGAAGAAGTCAAAATGTCCAGTGTCATGTCCTTTTCATTCTCTTTGTTTCTTATGGGTTTAAAAGAGTCTGTAAAGTCATGTCCATCTGTTGTATTGTGTGTTTTGTCTCGGAATTGCCAAAGGGTGAGATTGTAAAGTCAAAATGTTGTTGGCAAAATTCTGAGCCCAAAATGTTGTATATAAGTCATAAAAGGTCTCATCCGGTTTGAAGACAATGTGAAGAAGAAGCCATAAAGAAGCAGTGAAGAATCTTGAAACTACATCACTAAGCTTGGCTCAAAAAGTAAGTTTTGAAAGAGAGATCTAGAAGACCTTAGGTTACCTCATGAAACTGTCTCATTCATCATAAATGTTTAGTCAAAAAACACTAGAGGTATAGGGGATTGCATTTAAAGATAAAAGGAGAAAAATAGTGAAAAATTGCACCCTAGGGTCGACCATGACCGTTTTGGATCGACCTTGAATAGCTCAGGTTTTGTATGAGGATTTCAGGCAGAGAGTGGTTTTTATGAGGGTCGACCTTGGAGGATATTCCGGTCGACCGAAAGGCACCATCCGGTCGACCCTGATATGGGGTTTTGATTTTGTCTTGATTCTTGCTATAGTGGGTCGACCCTGATATGGAAAAACCTTTTATTCTTGGTTTTAGTAGTTTCTAAACCCTTGGTTTTATGCGTTTATATATGGGACCTCTCCCAATCCGTGAAGACGATTCACTGGAGACTTTTTGGAGCACTTTGTGCCTACTTTGAGCTTATAAAATCTCTTGGATTCATTGATCCTGATCTCCAGTAGTTGGCCTCTAGGTTTTGCATGGTGTTAAAGCATATTTTCTCAAATTTGCATTAGATGATCCTTAATCATTAAGAGATCACCCTAGGGCTCCCAAAAACCCCAAACCCACTGTATGCTCTTCTGTGAGCGCTGGTTAGCCTGAGCTAAAGCCGTCAAGGATAGAGATTGGTCTTCAAAGACCGTGGTTGATCACTTTGTGTAAGATTGGCCGGTGAGGAACCGGAGCTTCTGTTGCTGGGATCAAACGTGCTGTGTTCGTGGTTTGCAAGCTGAGGAATCGATACCGAGGAATGGTGTGTTGTGTCCGGTTGGGTAAGATTCGAGTCTTGTATTATTCAAATCTTCTCATAGTGAATTTGGTGCTGGACTAGGTCCCATGATTTTTCCCGGAAGGGTTTTCCATGTAAGAATCTTGTGTGTTCAAGTGAGATTGATTATGTGTGATTGATTAAAATTAAAATTGGTAGAGAAAATCGAAGTAGACCTATTCACCCCCCCTCTAGGTCTAAGAGTGCATTGAAATAAGGAATTTTAGACTTTATGCAAAATCCTCAAGAAAGTTGTGGACAAAAGTAAATGGGACTGACACAAATGCCTACCTGAAGCCCTTTGGGCATACAGAACTAATTACCGGACTCTGACACAAGCCACGCTGTATTTCCTGGTCTTTGGTTGTAGAATCCCAGAACTTTTTGTATATGCCTTAGAATGTATGTCAAGGCATGATATTCTTGTAATCTCCAATTCCATGAAATGAGAATTTGAAACATTTGAGAATTTTGCTTTGGTGTTGTAAAATAATTAAATAAAATAAGTAGTAATAATCTATGGCCCTAAAAAGGTCCTAGTCATATTTAGAAAATGTTAGAATAGAAGAGGAATAAGTCCAAGTAGAGGATGGAATGGAAAAATGGACTCAGTGTTGAAATTTGTAGAGCACCGATCGCTTGGTCCATATTAGCGATTGATCTGTCCACAACCGATCGATCGGTAGCTATTGACTGGTGTACTTTTTTGTATAGGAAAAAGTTCCAAAGAGCATGTTTTTGACCGATCGCTCGATCAAGAACACCGGTCGCTCGGTAGGCGATCGATCGCTCGGTATTAACCACCTGATTGATTGGTATATCACGTTTTGCAGAGATTTCATCAAGGGCTTTTTCGTTTTTAGGGCATTATACCCTTGCCTACTAAGGCTTGCTTGAGCCTTGGGTTCCCACACACTCCACTTAGCAGCATTTTGAGAGAAGGGAGAGAGGAGAAAGGGTATTTCTAACCTAGGTTTCCAACTTGAGAGGGAATCAAAGGGTTTGAAAACCCTAGATCACCACAAGCTTAGATTTCCTCAACTCACGGTTCAAGCACTCGAGGAGCACGTTCTCCAAACTAGGGCAGCAACCACACACACGTTTTGGAGGGTTCTTCCTCATCTTTTTCAAGGTCGGTACCTTATGCTACCCTCCTAGTTCATATTCTCCATTTTCTTCCCTTCTTTATTGTTTTCCCTAAAGTATGAATATCATGGGAGATGGTTTGTAGTGTGAGGATGGATGTTGGACGATAGATGCCGTGTGAATGTGTTGTGATGAATGAAATGGGACGGGTATTGTACCAATAATGAACACACGTGTATGTTGTGAACATAAATCCATCTAGATAAGTATGATATAGGCTTTAACCTATAATTTACACACTACATGTTTGATGAAATGCCATGGTAAAAAAAATGAACCATAAACCAAGAAAGTCATGATTTAAAGTGTATGAAATTGCTAGGATTTATGATAGTGTGTTTAATTGCCTTTTCCAACGACATGAATGATTACTTGTTGAAATAAACGCTATGCTATACTTTGTGAATCCCAAATGTCATATTTAATTCCAAGTTAAAGCATGTACACGATTCACGAGCACAGCATGCATGATATGGTTTACCGGTGTTTTCCAAGAATAAGTTTTTTAGAGGTAGGACATATCTTACGATATGTTTTGCCTCGCTTTGAGAAGAACAAGAACAAGCATTGCACATGAGGGAGTTTACACTTCCCTCCCATCTCATTGAAAAATGGATCTCCCCTCACTCACAAGTGCATATGATTGAAAGAATGGTCTCCCTTCCCTCTCAAGTGCATGTCATTAAAAGAGGAGTCTCCCCTCCCTCCCAAGTGCATCTCACAAGCGCATCTCACAAGTTATATGAGCATGTTTAAATTCCAAGCAAGCACGTATGACATGACACACATGACATGACACGCATGAGAGACAAGCAAGCCAGACATGAGAAGTTTTCAAGTATGAAAAGAGTATTTTAAGTCAAGTCAAGTGCACGATGATTTCAAGAGTTTTATCGGTTTTTATGTGGTACAAGCATGAATATAAACTATTCTAATTTCCTATTATTATATGAATTACTTCCTATTTATACATATCATTATTATTATGCTGTGATTGTTGGTTAGCATTTGGTACACACTGAGTATTCCATGCTCAACCGTACGGTTATGTTGGCAGGTACTGAAGGAGCTGCTACTCCTTTTGACATCTGTGCTCCTGGCCCATGGGTGGAGGAGGAGTATGTTGAGGAACCTACAGAGGAGCCTCATGTAGACGAGTACTACTAGGTGGTAGATTCTGAGTGACTGTGGGTGAGCTTGAGAGAGTATATTCATGTATTTTGGTGGGCCTGTCCGCACTTTCTTTTGTGATTACTTTTGTTCAAACTTAGATCATGTATATATATACTTAAAGGTTTGGTTAGTCTTTCGCTATGCTATGTAGTTTATGCTTCCATTATTATGTCCTCTTTGTATATGCTCCAGGTATTTTTGCAAGTTGGTTTGTCAAGCAAGTCATGTAAGTCATGATAAGTCGTCCAAGATTCACTCTAACTCCTAAGGTGGGTTTTGGGTCGCGACATCAACAGTGAAGCAGTTCTCCCCCTAAAAATTCAAATTTCCTCCCTACGGATGGTATTTAGCAATCTATCGCAAAAGAAGACTTAGCTAAGGTTCGTCTTGCAGAGCTGGAAACTCTTGATGAACGTCGTCTCCAAGCCCAACAGAGTTTAGAGATGTATAGACAAAGGCTAACTAATGTCTTCAACAAAAGAATAAGACTAAGGTCTTTCAAAATAGGGAATTTGGTCTTAATGGTCAGAACTCCAATCATTATCACTCGTCGAACCAAGGGAAAGCTCGAACCAAAGTGGAAAGGGCCTACGTCATCGAGAAGGTATATTCTAACGGAGAGTACCTATTGACTTCAATGGATGGAGAGCAAATTATCCCTCCAACCAATGCAAGATTCCTTAAGCGATATTATTCTTAGGAATCGAAACGATCACTAGACCAAAACTTTAAAAGACGGTCTAGGCAAAATTTAGAGCACAAAATCATGCTTGCTAAGTCGAAAACCCTAAGGGGCAGCTTAGGCAAAAATTAGAGTGACAATGGCTCACTAAGTTGAAAACCCTGAGGGGCGGCTTAGACAAAAAAAATTGAGTCAAAATAAAAGGCTTGCCAGACCAAAACTTTAAAAGGTAGTCTAGGCAAAAATTAGGGCAACAAATAGCTCGCTAGACTAACACTCCAAGAGTCGATCTAGGCAAAAATTAGAGCAATTTGACAGGCTCCTGAATACGAGCTAAAACTGTTTAGGGTGCTTCAAAAGTCTCCAGAATACAAGACCAAAGTCTGAACCCTCCTAGGTATGAATGGAAATTGCCTATTCGCTATCCAAAATGCGAATCAAAGCTTCAAAAGTCTTCAAGATACAAGACCGAAGTCCAAACCTTCCTAGGTGTGAATGGAAAATGCCTATTCGCTCTCAAAATGCGAATCAAAGTTTCAAAAGTTTTAAAGATACAAGACCGAAGTCATAACCTTCCTAGGTATGAATAAGAACTACCTATTCGCTATCAAAATGAGAATTTAAATGTCCCATTGAACTACGTTTGTCTTGATCCTATTATGAGTACGTAGGCAACTTGAAAAAAATTAAGTTGGGTTCAGTCAGTTCTTCTAAAAGAACACCATCCCCCTGGGATATGAAATTACCATTGTGACCTTCCAATATTGGGTGATTTGAAAGAAAAAAAAAAGATGCTCACTGGATCAAGGTCCAGGCAAAAGTTAGAGCGAAATTGAAAGGCTCCTAAACATGAGCTAAAAATGTTTAGCATACCCCCAAGGGCCCCCTGACATAGGTCAAAGTCGTTCACCAAAATGAACCTTCTTGGATATGAATGAAAATTATCCACACCCTCCTTCAATTGCGTTAGCCTCAAGGTTACAACTCTAAGTACCCTAGATTGTTTCAATGATAATACAATAATGAAATGACTTTTGATATATTAATAGTTTCTTTGAGTATGTAAAATTTCAGCAAAAGCAGTACATGTCGAATCAAATTTCATGATACGAAGAATTGAAGAGCATAAGTCATCAAGGTCAAAGTCAAAGACTAATTCTTCTAAGAAGCACCAAAAGCTCAACGTCAATGCATGAAAATCTATTAAGAGTAAAGCTTCTTAAAATTCCAGAATGAAGATCATCTTTCATGAAGACTAGTGTCTAAGTTAAAGTGTCTAGGACCTTGTAAAGTCCTCAAGTTATTGAAAAAGAATTGCTTATAGAATACCTAGATAGACCCTAGGTGACCTAGTATAACTTGGACATCATTCTTGGACCCTAAAAATGACTAAAATATTGATTATCTAATTGCCTAAGGGACCTAGCATGATTCTCATCTTTTTGGTCTCATTACGATGAGTTCATTGAAAATTTTCAATGAACTCGTCGACAAGTACAAGAGACTTGTCGACGAGTGGGTGATAGGAAAATGAAGCAATTGCTTCTATCTCCACTCGGCGACGACTCAAATCAAATTCCTTCTCACTCGTCAATGAGTGCCTGTGGGAAAAACCTATAATGGCTATTTTTAAATGGCTAGTTCACATTCAATGCTACTTCCAACGGCCATATTGATTGTCCAACTATAAATAGAGCTGATTTATGATAAAAATAAACACTACTAAGGATTCCAATTACTGTTCTATTGCTTATTCATCACTCACTAAGTCTCAGCAATCAATACTCTGTTTCTATTGAATATTTAGAATCCCAATCCATTTCTTTTTTAGCATTCAATTCCAATTAATTTTGAGAGATTGTAAGCTTTGCACTCTATTCTTATCTAGCTCAATTAAAGTGCTTTCAATTCGGATTGTAAATCCAAAAATCTCTGTTCTTATTGAAAGTCAAGAATCAAGGATTCTTGCACCCTATTAAGAAGAGAGTCTCTCTTGAAGAGGTTACTCTTTAGTCTGTAAAAGGGTTGTTAAAGGTTCTTCCTGAGCCTGGAAAAGGATTATAAGGCTTACTCTCTGCCGGAAAAGAAGAGTACGATTAGTGAATCATGTGAAAATCCTTGAAGCGGGATAGCTTAAAGGCGGGGACATAGGCAAGTTGCTGAACCCAGATAACATATCTGGTGTCTGGAATCTCTATCCTTCTCTTTCTTTTTATTATCTCTGAATTTAGTTGGTAGTTGTTGTGATAAGTTTTAAATTCCACAAATATCACTTAGAGTAAAATTTTTAATTTGCCATAAACCCTATTCAGCCCCCCTCTAGGGTCCATTATCTAGGCATCAATTAGTATCAGAGCTTTGTACTCTATTTTAGATCTAACCATCGTGAGTTAAAGATCCCCTATGGGAAACATATTTGCTACTACGTTCGGAGAAGGCCAATCGACCACCCGACCTCCATTATTCAATGGAGAAAACTATAACTATTGGAAAACTAGGATGATGGTTTATTTACAAGCTCTTGACTATGACTGTTGGAAATTCGTTGTCAAAGGACCTCATCTACCTCATAAAGTAGTTGATGGTATTAGAATCCTTAAAACTGAAGATGAATGGAATGAAGCTGACATTAAACTCATCCAAACAAATGCTAAGGCTATTAGCAATTTGTACTTAGAATCTCTGGATGTGACTCAACCAAGGAAATATAGGACAAACTCCAAGTCACATATGAAGGTAAAAATCAAGTTAAACAAGAAAAAATAAGTATGTTACTTCATAAGTATGAACTCTTTAAAATGGAAAATTATGAATCTATTGGAGATATGTTTACCCACTTTACCAATATCTTTAATGAATTGAAATCTCTTGGTAAGGTATACTCAAATGCAGAAAATGTTAGAAAAGTTCTTCGCTTACTCCCAAAGAGTTGGGGTCTTAAAGTTACCGCAATTCAAGAAGCTAAGGACTTCACCAAGCTTCTAATGGATGAGCTTCTTGGATCTCTCATGACACACGAGGTCATAATAAAGGATCAAGAAGATGAACCTAAAGCAAAAAGGGGACATGCCTTGAAGACCACTCAAGAAAGTGAGGAAGAAGAGAATGATGAAGATGATGATATCGCTCTAATGACAAGGAAGTTCAAGAAATTCTTGAAGCACAAGAAGAACTTCAAGAAGAGGCCCTACAAAAGATAAATTCTCTAAGGAAATATCAAAAGGAGAATCAAGCAAAAATTAGCAAATCATTTGCTACGAGTCTAAGAAACCGGGACACATCAAGACCGAGTGTCCTCAATTGAAGAAAAGTCAAAGATTCAAGAAAAAAGTAATGAAAGCTACTTGGGATGACTCCGAAGGAAGTGGATCGGATGACAACTTAAGTGAGAACAAAGTTGCCAACCTGTGCCTCATGGCTCTTGATAATGAGGAGGTAAATTTTCACCTAGTGAATCTCTATCTTATGAAGAAATTAGAGAGGCATTTGATGTACTCTATATAGAATTTCTTAAATTAGGATCAAAGAACAAACAACTTAAAAAGGACAACATTTCTCTTTCAAACTCAAATGATCTTTTACTAAAAGAGAAAATGATTTACTCAATGAAAAAATCATACTTGAAAAGGAAAATAATGTTTTGAATGAAAAATTAAAAGAATTTCGAAATTCACCCCAAGGACTAACCTGTGAGTGCGAAGAGCTAAAAGCCAAAGTCATTGATTTGACTAAAATTGCTCACACCTTATCAACGGGAGAAAAGAATCTTGAAAGACTTTTGGGCTAACAAAGATGTGTCTTTGGAAAGGCCGGTCTTGGATATAACCCATTTTCAAAACAAAAGGAGTACCAAAATTTCTTTTCAAAATCTACAAATGTTTTAAATCCTCCTTCTAATGCATTTTTCACTTTTAATAGAAAAAAAGTAGTTAAAAAGATTTGGGTCCCAAAAGGATCATATACTCCCAAGACCAACCATAAAGGACCACACATGGTTTGGGTACCAACGGGAACTCATCCTCCCAAAAACATTCAAAAATCAGTTTGGGTTCCATCCAAAACTATGTTGGTTTCAGGAGGATTATATGTTGGAGTTACTTAAATTTGTCTTATAGGTTTGTTTGAAATCTAACTCCTCCAAGACAAGATGATTCTTGGATACTGGATGCTCAAGGCACATGTCGGGGAACAAAGATCTATTCATCTCAATCTCTCCAAAGGATGGAGGACATGTGACCTTCGGGGACAACGCAAAAAGGAAAATCATCAGTATAGGTAATATTGGTAAGAACTCTACAACTTTTATTGAAAATGTTTTACTTGTTGAAGGTCTTAAATATAACTTAATTAGTATTAGTCAATTATGCGATAAAGGTTTAAATGTTTTCTTTAAATCAAATGTTTGCATTATTAAGAATAAAGATAACATTACTACCTTATTCATAGCTCATAGACATGAAAATGTGTACACAATTGATTTTGATGAACTTATTTCTCAAAACCTTATGTGTTTTTTTGCTATTAATGAAACTAGTTGGTTATGCAAAGAAGACTAAGTCATGCAAGTATGGATTTACTCTCAAAATTATCTAGAAAAGATCTAGTTAAAGGATTACCAAAAACCAAGTTTTTAAAAGATGAAGTTTGTGATGCTTGTCAATTAGGTAAACAAATCAAATCTTCTTTCAAAAAGAAACTAGTAATATCTACTTCTAGAGCTCTAGAATTATTGCATATGAACTTGTTTAGACTTAATGATGTTGCTAGTTTAGCCGGTAAACTTTATGTATTTTTCATTGTTGATGATTACTCTAGATTTACTTGGGTTTTATTTCTATCTCATAAAAATGAAATGCATATGTTATTTGAAAAGTTTTGTAAAAGAGTGCAAAATGAAAAATGTTACTCCATTAATACTATAAGAAGTGATAGAGGTGGAGAATTCAAGAATAAAGAGCTTGAATCGTTTTGTGAGGAAAAATAGTTTTAACCATAATTTCTCTACCCTTAGAACTTCTCAACAAAATGGAGTAGTGGAAAGAAAGAATAGATCCTTACAAGAAATTGGTAGGACTATGTTAAATGAACATAACTTACCTAACTATTTTTGAGCTGAAGCCATTAACACTTCTTGTTATATAATTAATAGAGTGGTAATTAGAAGTAAATAAAACAAAACTCCTTATGAACTTTGGCACAGTAGATCACCAAATATCAGTTACTTCAAAGTTTTTGACTGTAAATGTTTTATTCTAAATAGTAAATCAAACTTAAAGAAATTTGAACTAAAATCAAGTGAAGGAATCTTTCTTGGTTACTCTACTAATAGAAAAGCTTATAGGGTGTTTAATAAAACTTCTTTAATTGTTGAAGAATCTATACATGCTATTTTTGATGAATCAAATCATTTTAAATCTAAAAATATGAAGATGATAATCATACTAACCAACTAGATAACCTATCTAAGGATATAGCAAACTTGGAAATCAGCAAAGAAGAAATGCAAATCAGGAAAATGCTATTAACTTAGGAGATGAAAATTTAGAAGAAAATGAAGAAAATAATGAAATTCATCTATCTAAGGTATGAAGATTAATTAAAGATCATCTTAAAGAATAAATTCTTGGTAATATAAATTAATGAGTAAGAACTAGAAGAAACATATGTAATAACCTTGCATTCATCTCTCAAATTGAACCTAAGAATGCTCTTGAAGCAATTAATGATGAATCTTGGGGAATAGCTATGCAAGAAAAATTAAACCAATTTAAAAGAAATCAAGTATGAAATTTAGTACCAAAGCCTAAAAGCAAATCTATAATAGGTACTAAATAGATCTTTAGAAATAAAAAGGATGAAGAAGGAAATATTGTTAAAAATGAAGCTAGACTAGTAGCTCAAGGTTTAAAGCAAGCTCGTAGAGCTTGGTATGATAGACTTAGTGGTTTTCTACTTGAAAAAGAGTTTATTAGAGGTAAAATTGATACTACCTGGTTTATTAAATCCAAAAACAATGATATGCTTTTAGTTCAAATCTATGTTGATGATACCATTTTTGGATCTATTAATGAATCCCTTTGTCAAGAATTTGCTAAGACAATGCAAGATGAATTTGAAATGAGCATGATAGGAGAACTAACCTTCTTTTTTGGACTTCAAATCAAGCAATCTAAAGAAGACATTTTCATAGTCAAGGAAAATACATTAGAGAACTGCTAAAGAAGTTTGGTATGGACAACTCAAAGAATGTTGATATTCCTATGAGTCCAACTACAAAGCTGGATAAAGATGAAAAAGACTTAAATATGGAAGAAACAAAGTATCGAGATATGATTGGTAGTTTACTATATTTAACTGCTAGTAGACTTGATATTATGTTTAGTGTTTGTATGTGTGCTAGATTTCAAGCTAATTCTAAAAAATCACATATGATTGCTATCAAAAGAATTTTTAAACACTTAATTGGAACAATTGATCTAAGACTGTGGTATCCTACGAACACAATATTAGAACTAGTGATATATTCTAATGCAGACTTTGCTGACTGTAAAGTTGATCGGAAAAGCACTAGTGGCTCATGTCAATTCTTAGAACACTCCTTAGTTTCATGGTCATGTAAGAAACAAAACTTTGTAGCTCTATCAACAGCTGAAGCTGAATATGTAGCAGCTGGGAGTTGTTGTGTTCAAATATTATACATGAAACAATAATTAGAAGACTTTAAATTATGTTATGATGAGATTCCAATTAAATGTGATAACACAAGTGCAATTTGTATGACAAAGAATCCAATCCAACATTCAAGCACAAAACATATTGAAATAAGATATCATTTCATAAGGGATCATGTTCAAAATGGAGATGTAATGTTAGAATTTGTTGAAACTGACAACCAACTTGCAGACATATTTACTAAACCTCTCCCCTATAAAAGATTCAACAAGTTAAGAAGAGAATTAGGCATGGCTAATTTTGATAACATCAATTGAAAAATATGCCTAAAGAAGAACAAAATAAAATCTTTATGTGAAAATTGTTTGATCATGCTTGTGCCATATCTTAACTTGATATGTATTTTCTCATGTTTTAAAATGGCCTAAAAACATTCACAAAAGGTTTTTAATGATTAAGAAATTCATCCTGATAACCAAAATTTGATTTATTTTTTTGTCTGGACTCGTCGACGAGTCCTCTCCACTCGGCGACGAGTGAGTTACAGGTTTTTAAATCATTTGTTCTGGGCTCCACTCGATGACGAGTTAGTGCTACTTGACGACGAGTATGTTGATTTTCTTCAGGTTTTAAAGCCACTCAACGACGAGTTTGACCTACTCGCCAATGAGTGCCCTCGAGACTATATATTTTAACCTAAATTTTTTTCTATTCATTGGTCAAAAATCCCCTTTCCCTCACATTCTTCTACCCTCTAATCTTCTCCCTAATCTTCCAATCTCCTTCAAATCTTATGGCTCCTCGTATGAAGAACCCCTCTCTACCAAAGAAAAAGACTACGGCTATAGAGAAAGGAAAGAAGAAAGTAGGAGAATCTTCACAAAGTCAAGAAGAATCGCTCGTGCTCTTCAAGACCCTTGTGGCTCAAGAAAAATACACAAGATACTTCAGCAAGCATAAACCAAACCAGTGTATGGTAAAGTTCCAAATTTTGACTTTCTTAAAAGCATAGGACTTGATTTCATTGTTTCTAAATTCCATGATCTTAGATGGCATAGGTTCCTTGGATTCCGTGAACCAATGTATCCTGATCTCTGTAAACAATTCTATTCTGATCTTACTTTTGACAAAACCGCCCAAAAATTCCACTCTTATGCATATGGCCAACTCATATCCTTCAATGTGGAAGAACTTCGTGCTATCTTGAAATTGCCAACTGGCACATTTCAAGAATACACCACAAATCAGTGGGTTTCCCATGAGGGATTCAATGTCATTGAGGCATTGAAAGTGATGTGTGTCAATAAAGACATCACTAACCCCATTCCTCCTAAGCTCAAGGATCTTACCCTTGATACTCGTCTTGCACACCACATTATCACTTATGATATTATTCACCATGGTGGTGGCAGGGATTTTATTACCTTTTTTGATGTGTTTCTTATTTGGTGCATTTTGACCTCCCAGCACATAGACCTATCTTTCATCATTGTCAATGTGATGAAAGACACTGCCAAGAGGACCACAGGCAGACTTCCCTATGGTCTTGCTCTCACCAGACATTTTAAACATTTTAAAATCCCTTTTAACTCCTATTAGGACAAAAATTCCATTTCTGATTCTGATGTCTACTCCAAGGCTACTATCATGAGAATGGGATACTCTTATATAGAGTCTAGTAATGTTTGGGTTCCAAATCCCAAACTATTCCTACCTCCACTCCTACTGACATTCTTGACATTTTCATCCCTCCATCTGTTCCTCCACCTTCTCACTCCACTCCTGTTGCTCCTCATTCTCCTATTCTTTACTCCTCACTTGTTGAGCCAATAGTGCAGATAGAGGCAGCTGAGACAGTGCCTGAGATAGAGATTGCTGATCAGCCAGTTCATGATATAGAGGATGAGATAGCTGCAGAGGCAGAGGTTGAGCCTGACTGGGGAGATATCTAGATTAATATTGATGTTCCTGAGTCTTCTCACAGACAAGGTTCAGACCATTTCGAGGATACTAGACACCATTTTGCTTCTCCTTCCAGGGCTGCACCTTTAGGCGAGCAGATGACTCTACTGACTACCCAGGTTGCCTCCATGGCTCTAGTATGGAGCATTTTCAGTTGTAGATCAGTCAGAAGATGGTACAGTTCCAGGAGTTTCAGAGAGGGTTTTTGGAGAGTTTTCAAGCTTCTCAAACAGCTCAGTTTAAGTGAGCCTAGATTGGCAGAGGTTGAAATTGCAGTAAATTTCATCAAGGATAGAGTGGACTCCATCATCACCATAATGCAGAACAACTCTGAGGATGCCTCCATTGAGAGTGCAAAGCTTCTGAGAGATGTGACAAGCATAGGAAATGCTGTCAATGTCCAAGCTAGGTACATCCATCAAATGGCAAGCCTTTTAAATGATCAAGCTCCAGTAGTTGGAGTGATGGTAGCCAAGGTTGATTAGAGTGCCCTAGACTCTGCCTCCACCTCTCACAAGCTGGGATTTGTTCCTATTCCCACAGAGGTCTACTTTCCTCCTCAACCACCTCCAGCTTCCTCTTCAACTCCTCCACAACAACCTCCTCAAGCCACTCCTCCAGTGCCCCCTGCCGCTGATGTGATCTCATCTTCCTCTGAAGACCTGTCCAAGACCAAGCCAAAACAGCCTACATAAAGCCGGATAGGCCTACAAAGAGACAAAAGCTATGATGAAGACCTTAAATTTTTGTTGTTTTTTTTATGTCCTGACTCTCATGTAACCTTTTACATATCTATGACATCTACATCATCGTTTTGTCCCTCCTTTACTATTTTTTTTTTTATGTTGCCAATGGGGAGAAAAATGTGAATGTATGCTCTTATGAATGATAATTATTGATTTTTTCCTTACTTGGTTATTCCATAAATTAAGAATCTTTGTTGAATGAATAATGTATATTCTTGAAATTTGATCCATTACCTCTTTTAGCTTAAAAATTTTTATGCATTTGTTGAGGGGGAGCTATCCTCAAATTTTTAGATATTAAGGGAGAGCTCACCTTAAGTCATTCACGTTATTATGTCATCATCAAAAATGGGGAGATTGTTAGCCTCAAGGTTAAAACTCTAAGTATCCTAGATTGTCTCAATGATAACACAATAATGAAATGACTCTTGATATACTAATAGTTTCTTTGAGTATGTAAAATTTCAGCAAAAGTAGTACATGTCGAACCAAATTCAAGATACGAAGAATTGAAGAGCATAAGTCATCAAGGTCAAAGTCAAAGACTAATTCTTCTAAGAAGCACCAAAAGCTCAAAGTCAATGCATGAAGATCTATCAAGAGTAAAGCTTCTTAAAATTCAAGATTGAAGATCATCTTTCATGAAGACTAGTGTCTAAGTTAAAGTGTCTAGGACCTTGTAAAGTCCTCAAGTTATTGAAAAAGAATTGCTCATAGAATACCTCGATAGACCCTAGGTGACCTAGTATAACTTGGACATCATTCTTGGACCCTAAAAATGAATAAAATATTGATTATCTAATTGCCTAAGGGACCTAGCATGATTCCCATCTTTTTGGTCCCATTATGATGAGTTTAATGAAAATTTTCAGTGAACTTGTCGACAAGTACAAGAGACTCGTAGACGAGTGGGTAACAGGAAAATGAAGCAATTGCTTCTGTCTCCACTCGGCGACGACTAAAGCTAAATTCCTTGTCACTCGTCGACGAGTGCCTACGGGGGAAAACCTATAACGGCTAGTTCGCATTCAATGCTACTCCCAACGGCTATATTGATTACCCAACTATAAATAGAGCTGATTTATGATAAAAATAAACACTACTAAGGATTCCAATCACTATTTTATTGCTTATTCATCACTCACTAACTCTCAGCAATCAATACTTTGTTTTCTATTGAATATTTAGAATCCCAATCCCTTTCTTTTTGAGCATTCAATTCTAATCAATTTTGAGAGATTGTAAGCTTTGCATTCAATTCTTATCTAGCTCAATTAAAGAGCTTTCAATTCGGATTGTAAATCCAAAAATCTCTGTTCTCATTGAAAGTCAAGAATCAGGGATTCTTGCACCCTGTTAAGAAGAGAGTCTTTTGTATCCAAGAGAGAGTCTCTCTTGAAGAGATTACTCCTTAGCCTGTAAAAGGATTGTTAAAGGTTCTTCCTGAGCCTGGAAAAGGATTGTAAGACTTGCTCTCTACCAAAAAAGAAGAGTACGATTAGTGAATTGTGTGAAAATCCTTGAAACGGGATAACTTAAAGGTGGGGACGTAGGTAAGTTGCTAAACCACGATAACATAACTGGTGTCTGGTATCTCTATCCTTCTCTTTCTCTTATTATCTCTGAATTTAGTTGGTAGTTGTTGTAATAAGTTTTAAAGTAAAATTTTTAATTTGCCATAAACCCTATTCACCCCCCCCCTAGGGTCCATTATCTGGGCATCAAACTGCAGCTGACAAAGAGGGGAAAGAAGAAAAATGCTCAGTTGATCGAAGGTCTAAGGGAAAGATCATGACGGAAGCAAAAGTAACATTTGCTCCGATGCTGCTAGGGTCGAGTTTCGCGCAACTCAATCAAATATTGTTGCACTAATCTCGAAGTGGTATTTGTGGGCAGCAAAATTACGACACAAGATTGGATTGAGCTGCACCTAATCACCACCCATAGAATGAGTGGTTAAGCTTTGCGCATGCCAAAGGCATGCGCACCAGCTGGCCAAGGATTGGCTCACTAACAACCCGCCTAGCATTTAATGCTGGCCACAGGGTAATAATGCCCCACAGATACCACTTTGTGTCAGTCTTTAAGGGACTGACACGTGGTTAGGGTATGCCCTCACAGGCAAACCCTCACTCAAGCTTTGCGGATAGACTCTATGAGTCCATCCGTGGGCCAGTCAATGAGTAGCCCAGTCCATGACCATAAAAGTCATAAAACCTAACCCAGACCAAGGGTTGGACCCATGGTCCCACCCTGTATTAGTCCGCAAACTGACTAAGGTCAGAGCCTAATCTGCAGTCCAGATATGTTTTGGACCAAACCTAGACCGCGAGGGGGACCCATGGTCTCACCTCTCAAATTTACGAACTAACTAAGGTCAGCTCCTTCCCAGATGGCAGGCAGTATCTGACTGCCATGTGGTAGGGAATCCTTAACAAAAATGACTCTTTGCCAACTTTGGGGGATCCCAAGATAGAGATCCCATCTCTTTTTCAGAGAGTGTCATATGACACCCTATCCATAAGGGAAAGAAATCTCTTCCATTTTCTAGGAAGATAAGACACTTTCCCCTTTTGGGGGGAAGTTTGATCCTCCTAAGTTTCCCAGAAAAAGGAAACCAATTGGAAGTCTTTCAAAAAAGACTCTCATCCGTATGGTTTCTCTAAGATAAGAGAAACCAATTGTCTTGGACAGATGACACTCTCTAAGGAGAGTTGACCTCTTTTGATTTCCTAAAAAAATGAAGTTAAAGGGGAGACCAAAAAGGACACTACAAAATATATAAAAAGAGGATTTCTCACAAGAAACCCTTATGGAAGGAGCAGCAAAAGAAGAAGGCAAAAAAGGCAAAAAGATACCCAGACACGTACAAGAAGAAAAAGCAGGAAAACAACAGCAACCCAAGGAGGAAGAAGAAGGATCTCCCACAAATGGAGAACACCAGGTGAACTCCCAATATGATCACCTCTCTTTCTTTTCTTTCTTTTGATGCTAAAACCTCTATGAGGTATCCTATAATGTCTACATGGGATCTGGGCAACCTCATTGAATAAATATAAATACTTTATTTAAATATTTGTTCTTCTTCATTTTTCTTCTTAATCAAAGGTTCCTCCCCAAATCGGGAAAGTAATTAACAATTTGGGCTTACTCGGATTGGAAGGATAGTCCCCCACACAAAATAATAAACTCCATACAATAATATTAGAGGCGGTTTGACACGCAAGACGAAATAAAGCGTTACAGTCCCCATAGGCCCACATGAAAATCTTGTGCCATCCATCAAAGGATTGGCCAAGTGCATCATCAAACGGTTCCTTAAGATCATTGTTGCTAAGTTTCACATTGCCTTCAGAGTCCCCATAGGCCCACATGAAAATCTTGTGCCTTCCGTCAAAAGATTGGATAAGTGCATCATCAAACAATTCCTTTGTGCGTGTAAAACATAAGACAATAAATGAAGTCCCACAATCATTATGATCTTCTATAGCAAAGCCCATTACAACAATTGTTAAATTCTAGATTTATTTATTATAAGTTGAAAATTATTATTATATATTAATATAAACATCAATACTAAAAAAATAATATATCTATATGTAAGAATCTAATATTTTGAGTTGAGATGAAATCAATCTGAATTGAGTCCTAAACAAGCTTATCAGAATAAAATAGGGTTTGTTCAAACTTGGTTTGCTTACACATTTGAGATCAAACAAAATCTTGGTTTGCTCGTTTGAACATAAAATGTTAGCTTGAGCTTGGTTCAAACGAGCTGAGCTCAAAATCTAGCTTGGCTTGAATGCAATCCTATTTACAACTCTTTATACAATGGATAAAGAATTTGAATTTTATTGATAATTGGATGATTTTTTTTTTTGGTAAACTCAATAACACCACAAGGTGAACACTGAAGGCAATTGAAGGAAACACTCACACCACCCATACAAACACACACACAGCATGCAAGCAACACACCACACATGCAGCCCAAATAAACTTCACCCTAGAGCTCCTCAAAACGGGTACCAACCATTTGAGGCGCCAAGGAACTTATAAGGGACAGCATGCTCGGATTACAATGATCCTAATCAAGGGATTAAATAGATTATAAAAAACTTAAAATCTAAAAAGATAATTTAAAGAACTTTCTTAATAAAAGACCAATATAATGCTGACATATAGGAAGTGTAACATATGCACACTTTTTTAAAACATCACATATAATTTTTATTATTTAAAAACATGAGGAATGCTAAGCACATTCTCCTTTCTATATTCACCTTTTTTTATAATAAAACAAATCATTTCCAAAAAAGATAATAAAACAAATGACTTCTAGTGTGATCAAATTTTGTATTAGTGTAATGCTAGCTATACTTTCTTTTAAGAGAGTAACTATTAACAAGAGCTCCAGTTGACCATGCCTTGAAAAGTGTATATATGGAAAAAAAATTAGGTAAATAAATGTGCTTCGTTGTGTCTGTAATCACTAAACCACCCCTTCCCAAGGTAATTTTTGGGCCCATGTTGTTGACCTTCAACCCGAGCTCCCGTTCTTAGTTAATCTCATGTTTAAAACTCACTTTCTTCGTGTAAAAGACAATCTCTTCTTTAAAACTCACTTTCTCCCCGGAAAAGATGTGTTATTTTGTTATGACTTAAATGAAGAGAAAGACACATGTTTTTAAAGCCAAATCCTATACGGTGATAACAGGATTTGGCAAATCCGGTTATCACCCTTGAGGTAGCCCATGTGTCCCTTTTGACACCCTTTAATTGTGATTAAGATTCATCCACTCCTAGGGTTCACCAACCCATCCTTGAGGTTTTTTAAAAAAATATTAATTTTTTTTTTAAATTTAAAAACTAATTTTAAGGTTTTTTCTTAAATAAAATATTTTGAAAAAGAATTAAATTTTTTTTTTTAAAAACCATGGATGGGTGGGTGAACCCTAGGGGCGGGTGAACCTTACTTCAGTTAAGGGGTGTTAAAGGGACACGTGTTGACCTCAAAGCGTTCCAATTCCGGTTATCACCGTAGAAGATTTGGTTTTTTTTTTTAACTTACAGTCTCTCTGATCCAAGAGGTGAGTCTTAAAAGAAAGTGATGGAAGGATTATCTTTTGTATTATTATCAAAAGGGAGGAGAGTGGAATTTTTTTGAATGGTGAGAAAATGCTTAGCTTTCCTATAAAAGCATTTGTATTTGACAATTTTTTGTGATGTGTTTGCATATCAGTGAGCCTTTATAGCCCGGTCTACAAAGAGCATTGTTGCAATTCCATCATCAAACGGCTCAATAAGGGGTTCGAATCAGGGCAGCAGCTGAAAGCCATTCATAAAGACCGGGACTGGTTCGGTTTTAGATTCCTCTCACCACCACTATGCTAAACCGGACCGGACCGGACCAACCCATTATCATCCCTACTTACTGCTTTACAGCTTTCAACTTTTTCCATTTTCAGATTAATGGGGTTTCTCTAACTACTCCTATTTGCTACAAATAACTAAAGCATCGACTCATTTACCTCTCTGTTCTCCTTTATCTATTATTTTAGGAAACTAAGAATCGTTTTTTTCTTTTATTCACAAATGCGCGTTTTGTTATAAGAATTACCTTAGAACCTGTGAATACAGCAAATTGAAAATTTGAGGAAGCGAGAAAGAAGGGAGAGATGGGTTTTCTGGTTTTGCTGGTTCTTGCAGTGGGTTGGGCTCAGTATGTGAATTCTTCGGCGCTCGGGAGTCTTTCTGTAAATTTCTACGAGAGGACGTGTCCTATGGTGGAAGATAAGATACGGGAAGTTTTGGTGGAGAAGATGAACAATCCTCCGAAGCCCAACATTACACTCCCTGCAACTCTCAGGCTCTTCTTCCATGACTGTTTCGTTGAGGTCTGTTTCTCTCTTTCTCCATTTTTATTATTTTTAAAGTTTAAATATGTAAGAGCTCCAGTTCCAACGTTATCAGGAGCTCCTCGAAACAAGCCTGTATTTTTGGAAATATAGAAATTAAATACGGGTATTTTTGTCAATGATGTTGCTGTATTTCCGAAACTACCTCGCATTAAGCCTGCAGTTATGTGATGGAGAGCTCTGTATTACTTTTGAACCGGAGCTCTTGAGCCTCTTGTAATATATAAATTATTTTTCCCGGTGTTTATATATGGGGATTAACTATCAAGTATCAAGTGAAGGCTGAAAATAATTTCCGGATCTCCCAAAAACACATATTAACAGGGCATTTGGTAAATAAATCAAAAATAAAGGCATTTTTTTTTTCTGTAAAATTGTAGGAGTTTTTCCGTGTTTACCGAAACACCCCTGTCAAAATGAATGTGTTGGAATTTCTGAAAAGCCTTTTCACTAGAGCTCCGATTGATTAGTTAATTTCTAATGTATGATATAGTGTTTTGTAGAAGAATTCTGAATATTGTTTGTGAAATGGTCACTCCTCAATGGGCCACGAAATTGGCAGTAAGCATTAATTTTCGGGGCTAATGTTAATCAATTAGTAATTAATAAATCTTAATTGGAGTTTAAGTCAATTAATTAAAGTTTCATTTATTTTGAAGGATGAAATATTTTATAAAAACTGAGTTTTTTTATGGCAAATAATTTTCTAATATTATTTTATATGTGAAGAAATAATTCTCTAAAAATTGAGGAAATTTCCACAAGGTTTGAAAATTTTTCATTATTCTATCATTGGTAAAATTAGTTTAATGCCCCAAAGTTTGTGAAGGATTTTCTTGCATGGGGCTAATAATGGGGTTCGGGGGTGGAGCCTAGGAATTTTTTTTTAGGGCCCAAGTTCATGGCCCATCGTGTTTCTGTATGTCTGTTTGTAAAGAATATATTTTTTTCCAAAAATTTAGAGGTGTTGCCTCAACTCTCCCCTTCTCCCAAGCTCTCCCCATACTAATACTATATATTTTATTTTATATTTTTTCAAATTTCTAGGGGGACTTCAGCCACCCTGGCCCCATGTGGCTCAGTCCCTGTATATTCTATTAGAATATAGTGAAATCCAATCTGAAGAATGCTAACCCAGTTGCATTTACTCCAAATTTTTCTACCGCTGCAAGATTGGAGCTAACAGTGGAGGTGTTTCATATTTTAACAGTTTTAAAAATAAAAATCAGTAAATGTTTGACATTTGTAGCCACCCAATTATGTATTTGGAAGATTTGTGACTGGGGCTAGCAAAACCATTCCAGTAGTGTCCCTAATGGTCATGAAAAAAAATGTATGATGTATTTTATAGGGCTGCGACGGTTCTATAATGATAACATCAACAGCGGAGAACAAGGCAGAGAGAGATGCTGAGATTAACTGGTCTCTTGCGGGCGATGGATACGATATAGTGGATCGAGCCAAGAAGGTTCTGGAAACAGCATGCCCGGGCGTTGTTTCCTGCGCCGATATCCTTGCTATTTTGGCCCGAGATGTGGACGTCATGGTACCTTCTTCTTCATTATCTTCCGTATTGTTTTTACTAGTGGCTTCTCGAAATGGAGGCATCCATATGGTTGCAGCAAGAGGGCCTACCAATTTTTTTTTAGGGAAATGTTATCATGTAACTAACACACACAGCTAGTGGGCTTATCATTTGGCTTTCTCAAAAACTGCCTCATTTCAAAGTAGGAATGTTACCCAGTTTCTCTCTTCTCCACTTTTTGTAGGGATCATTAACACGTGTCCTTACTTCTGCAAGGGTTAGAGCCTTTATAATTTAAATATTTTCCCTTTCTTAGTTGAGTAATTGTGTTTAACTACACATGTTAAAGTAAAAAAAAAGATAAATAGATAGAGATTAATTTTCATGGGGAGCTCCGCATCATGCGGAGCCCTCTTTTTACACTATAGGGGACAAAATGTGTGATGCAAACCTCCACTTCATATTTAAACTGAAATAGATAACCCTACCTCTTCAAATATGGCATTGATGGGGGGTATTTTATGAATTATGTTCAAATATTTATATAATGAAAATACTTTTAGTTTATATTTATTATTCCTAAATTACCCCCTACAATAAGGTATATTTTAAGCTGGGAGAGACACGTTTTGGTAAGGAGAAAGAGAGAAACATTCTCCTTCAAAGTAATACTGGTCTTAGGTGAAGGGACAAAAGTGCTACTTTTCAGTACAAATTAGATTAGTTTGGCTCATTATGCGATTCGTGTCGGGTTTGGGTCGTAAGTTTCCTGGTTTGGTAGAAAAAATTGAACACGAACCCAACACCTCTATGGTGTTATGAGCTGTCGCCGCCTGTCGGGTCTTGGGATATAAACTGGTCCCTTCAGTACTCAACCCAGCCCAACCCAACCCGCTATCTCCCATCTTTTGAGGAAGGATCCGTTTTCCATTTCCCTTGATGAAGTGTTTTTTTTTGGGGAGAAAAGCTGGGGTTAGGCGGACCCCTACCAGATCAATAGATCAAAAGGCCATTACAAGCGAATATAGCGACAACCCCTAGCATCATTCTGAACAATTTTACAGAGCATGGGGGAAAACAGGAAGGCACAATACAGCTCTCAATATCTGATTGACTAAGCTTTGATAAGAAATCAGCCGCTCTGTTAGCTTCTCGACTAGTATGGCATATTTCAAATTGATCCAACTTAGCGATGGTCTCTTTAATAGTACTTAGAAGGACACTACATCTCCAGGGCTCCATACACTCTCCTGTGACGCATTGAACAGCCCACCTAGAGTCTGAGATGACTTTAACGCATGGAAATCCAAGCCGGACAGCCTCCTCCAAACCTCTTTTGATTGCCAATAGCTCCACGAAGACAACCGAATCATGAACCAAACTACCAGCCACCGCAATTATAGCATTCCCACAGTCATCGGGAATGATTGCCCCATATCCACCTCTATTAGTCGTGATAGACCCATCTGTGTTGAGACATACCCATCCATGAATAGGCGGTTGCCATGACACCCATCTGAACAACTTTTGACGCCACTCGACGCTTAGACCCCAGCCCTCGACTAATTCTCTATTCTCAACGCTGTCTAGAAGCGGCTTACCTTGCTGGTTAAGATGGATGGAGACCTCATCAACAATTTTATGAAGAAGTCGCTCGACTGATAGAAAGTTATTTTGGAAGCATCTTCTATTCCTTTCCAGCCAAACATTATAGATATATGCACAAAATACTACACTTCTAAGGGTAGCTTGCAGCCCCTCTCCTTTAGCTTTCCGAGATAGCCAGCTCACCATATGTCTCCAACAATGAAATCTACGAATCCGCACCCGAAGTCGTTGTGCAAGCTTGTCCCAGATTGACATAGAGTAACTACATTGCGCAAAGAGGTGATCGTGAGTTTCAGAGGATCCATGACATAGAATACACGTGTCACGACTAACTAGACCCCACTGCAACAGCTTACTCTTAACCGATAACGCATGCCGGACAGCCATCCAGGCGATAGCAGAATGTCTAGGAATTGTATTAGATCTCCATACCAAATTGGACCATCTAACTTGGGCCTTCTTTAACCTGATAGCTTCCCAAGCCGATCTTAATGTAAATTTGCCATGAGTATCGGCCTTCCAAACTATTTTATCGGCATAGTTACCTCTAACCTCCACCTTAAGAATCTCGTTCCAAGTGTCATATAAAGCAGGAAAATGAGGGCGAGTCAGACTCCAGCCTGATTCAGATCTAAGCGAATCAACCGTCTCTTCTCGATGTAAGTGTAGCACAGAGGTGGCACCGCCCCAATTAATATTTGCTAGGACCCCCCTTGGATGCCAGGGATCCAACCAAATTTTAGTATCCTTCCCATTCCCAATCAGGTGCGTAATCTCATTCAGAGCAGGCTCACATGCTTGGAGAATACTACGAACACTCCAAGAGGGGGAGCTAGGCATTTTCATAGTCCAAATGGAGTTGTGTTTCAGGTACTTGCTCTTGAACCAATCCACCCAAAGAGATTGAGCATTACTAGCTATTTCCCAGACACGCCTCATTAAGGCACTAAGATTCCATTCCTCCACTTTCCACCTTCAGTCACAGGGGCACAGACCTCAGTCCATGCAACTTTATGGAGCACCTGGTGCATATCCGGACCACTCCATAGGAATTTAGCGAGCAACTTCTCAATCAATTTAGATGTAGCGCAAGGCAACTTGAACACTCCACACCAGTACAGGTGGAATGAGCTCAATACACTCTTTATTAGCGCTATTTGACCTCCATAAGATAGCCAACGGTTTTTCCAAGTAGCAACCCGGTTGGTGATCGTTTTAAGTAAGGGCATACAATCTCTACTAGTTAGCCGGGTAGAGGAAAGCGGCAAGCCAAGATACCGAACAGGCAGCGTCCCCCTTTTAATTCCTAGCATGGTCAAACTTTGTCTGCAAACACTCTCCGGCACGTTTCCAAAGAATATGTAGAGCCCCGGACCTTTTCACATTTAATGCATGACACTTTCATAGCCATTTTGCCTTTAAAGTAGTACAATTAATAAATAAGCAAGAAATTAGAAATTCCGAAACGTCAGAAATGTTCGTTTTCGAAGTACGAACCCAACGCAAGTTGAATCGTCAAAATCGGACGAACGAGTCAAAAGATATGGCCAAAACAGTCTGGACCTGCCGGCAACCGATCGCTCGGTCCATAGAGCGATCGATCGGTCCAAAACCGATCGATCGGTAGCTATCGACTGGTCAAGATTTTTGTATGGGGAAATTTTCTAGAGAGTTGATTTTTTGTCGAGAGCTCGGTTAACACACCGATCGCTCGGTAGGCAACCGATCGATCGGTCATAAACACCGATCGCTCGGTCCTCGCGTTTAGCAGAATTTTCACTAAGGGCATTTTCGGCATTCGGGTGTTATACCCTTTCTTATATAGGATCGCCCGAGCCTTTAGGGCTCATTCTCAACACTTAGAAGATTTGGGAGATTAGAAGAGAGGAGAAAGGGTTCCCAAACCTAGGTTTTCATTTGGGGAGAAATCAAAGGGGTTAAGACCCTAGATCAACCCCAAGCCCGTTTTCTTCAAGATCAAGGCTCAAGCATTCGAGGAGCTCGTGATCCAAGCTAGGGCAGCAGCTACACGGTCGTTTTTGGAAGGGGTTTCTTCCTCATTGTTCAAGGTCGATACTTCTTGCTACCCTCCTAGTTATAGTTCTTCTTTTCCTTTATTTTCTTTGTGTTCCTTTATACATCCATGTATTATGAGATGAGTTTTGAATGGTGAATGGTGAATGGAGATGAATGTGGGCGATTGGATGCCGTGTGTATTGATGTGATGGATGAACGGGGAGGGCATTGTACCCATAATGAACATACATATGTGATGTGAGTAAAACCCACCTAGAAAAGCATGTTGTAGGATTGATAAATAATGAATACACCATGTTTGATGAAATGCCAAGGTGAATAAAATGAATAATAAATTAAGAAAATGCATGTTTAAGGTTTATGGAAATTGCTAGGTTTATGATAGTGTGATTGTTCGCTTTCCCTAAATGATATGAATATTAAATTGCTCAAATCATTGATGTTATGTGTTATGAATTACTCAAATGCCATATTTAATTCCAAATGCAAGTATGCATACGACCTCACGAGCACGCATACATGACATGATTTACCGAGGTTTTCAAGAATGAGATTTAGAGGTGGGGCATATCCTACGATATGTTTTACCTCGCTTTTGGCAAGGACAAGACAATCATGCATTTTCATAAGAAGGGTCTCCCTTCCCTCGCAAGTGCATCTCACAAGTGAATCTCACAAGTGGAAGGACAAGCATGAGCATTCTAGGAAGAAGGGTCTCCCTTCCCTCACAAGTAGATTACTTTTCAGAACAAGCAAGCATGATACACGCATGACATGACATGACACGCATGATACAAGCATGACACGCATGACACGGTAGACAAGGTTTCAAGCATAAAAAGGGTAATTTCAGTCAAGTCAAGTGCACAAAATTTCAAGGGTTTTACCGGTTTTTATGATTGCAAACATGATGACTTATATTGCTTTACTTTATTGTCATGATATGAATCATTCCTGCTTTATATGCGTGAATTGTTTCCTGCTTTATGCATGCTATCCGTATGCTATGACTGTTGGTTAGTGCTTGGTACCCGTTGAGTATTCCATGCTCAGCCGTACTTCTTATGTCGGCAGGTGATGGCGGAGCAGCTGCTCCTTTTGATGTCTACGCTCCGAGCCCTTGGGTGGAGGAGGAGTACGTCGAGGAACCTTTGGAGGAACCTCCAGTAGAGGGTTACCATTAGGTGGTTGTAGATTCTGAGTGAATAGCTGTGGGTGAGATGAGAGATATACATTCATATATTTTGGCGGGTCTGTCCGCACTTTCTTTTGGTTACTTTTTGTATAAACTTGGATTTACGTATGCATATACATAGAGGTTTGGTAGACTTCCGCTGTGCGTTATGGTTCTGTTTCCGCTATAATGTCCTCTATTGTATATGCTCTGTGGGTTTTGCAGGTTGGTTGCCAAGCAAGTCGTGATTAGTTGTCCAAAGTTCACTCTAACTCTTAGGGTGGGTTTTGGGTCGCGACAGAATATCTGAGATTTGCTTAAGTTCACTTCCAATCCAGAACATCTAAACATATGCATAGTATGAGCAATAGATCTAATTGAGCTAATCTTGCCTGCTGAGAGGATGATGAGATCATCCGCAAAGCATAAATGAGAGATCATGGGATTCTTACAGTGAGGGTGAAGCTCAAGCCTACCCTCTAGTGCTTCTCTATCCAAACACTCAGATAACGACTGCATGATAAGCATGAAGAGGTACGGGGAAAGCGGGTCACCTTGGCGCAAACCACACGTACTAGAGAAGTAACCAGCCCGATTCCCATTAATCATGACAGAAAAAGAAGTCCCTGTCACACAAGCCATGACCCAGCGAATGAACTGATGAGGAAAGCCATTCTGATGAAGAACATGAGCTAGGAATTCCCAAGACACAGAGTCGTAAGCTTTGCAGATATCAAGCTTTATAGCCATTCTAGGGGGCCCACTCACCCGATGATAGTTGTGCAATAACTCCTGACATAGCAGGATATTATCTGAGATTTGTCGCCCTTTCACGAAAGCAGATTGGTTCCTTCCCACTAACTTGTTCATAATCGGCTTTAGTCGTTGCACCATTAATTTGGAGATGAATCTATAAACCATGTTGCAAACTGAAATTGGTCTAAATTCAGCAAACGATTCTGGCCTTGCACTTCTGGGGATAAGCGAGATTAGTGTGTGATTCATTTCCGATAACATCATAGAGCTATTAAAAAAACTCAGAATAGCCCGAGTTAGATCCACTTTGATAATGTCCCAGCAACACTGGAAAAACTTGGATGTGAACCCATCTGGTCCCGGCGCTTTGTCTCCATTGGAGTTAAAGACCACTTCTTTAATGTCATCGATGGAAAAATCAGTGGTAAGCTCACCACGATCCATATCATCGAGAGATCTATTCCAAGGCATTGGTGGGAACTCAGTGATGTTTGGGGCCTGTCCCAACAACTTAGAGAAGAATCCAATGGCCATATCAGAAATTTTTCTGGCATCTCTTATCAGATTGCCATGTTCATCTTTGATGGTATCAATACGATTTCTATTTCTCCGGGCACAAACGGATTTGTAGAAGAAGCTGCTATTACGATCCCCAAGTTGTAGCCATTGGATATGAGAGCGCTGTCTCCATTCAGATTCCTCAATATCAAGCAGACGGGAGAGGTTTTGTTTAGTAAGCCGGGCTTCATCCTGGAGCATCGTATTAGACGGGTCACTCTCCAAGCGGTGCAAAATGTTATCCAACAAATTTCTACTTTGCTGAATACGGTATGCAGTGTTGCCCAACGTTCTTTTACTCCATTCCTGAAGGCTGATCCTAGTGGCCTTGAGCTTCTGGACCAATTTAAACATCGGTGTACGTACCTACAACCCGCTTGCTCCATGCTTCTCGGACAATATTGAGGAAATCAGGCTCGTTAGTCCAATGATTAAGGAATTTAAATGGTTTGGCTTTACCTCTCTTTTCGCCATCGAATGCAGCAACGATTTGGCGATGGTCAGAGGTATAGCTAGATCCCACAATAGCTTCAGCATCAAGGAAGCATTGGAGCCATTCCATATTCACCATACATCTGTCCAGCTTACAGCTGATCCTACTAGGGCCCACTGCACCATTAGACCAAGTAAGATTTGCGCCTTTCCATTTCAGATCTAGCAGCCCAACTTCGGAAATTCCATCACGGGCCTTTTGCATAGCATTTAAGCATGTGGACCTTCCCCTTGTTACAGCTTCTAACTGTCGTGGGCCACTTTTACCCCCTCCCTGATTCGAAGATCGTAACGGACTAGGCAACTTCTTATGATTAGAATTGAAAACGGAAGCCTGTAACTCCTCAAGCGATGAGCTTGGATCCAAGTTGTTAAGGGCATCAAACCAATTTGGACTATTCACACTCGGATGAAGCTGTTTAAGTTCCCGCTTACCATGCTTGATACAAATTGAATAAGTGCCCTTACCTACATTGGCGAGGATGGGGTTAATGGGTCCCATCTCCACTCCTTCCAACGGCTCATCACTCCAGATCTCAGACTCTATATTTTTCATTGCCAACTCTTGCTCTGTGTTTGTAAGAGTGCCCCTCGTAGGTGGAGTGCCCCTTTCTATGTGTGTGTTGTCCTTAGAGGTGGGGGCATCAAGGCTAGCACTAGCCGGAACTGTAGACTCTTGATTTTTCTCTGTCACATTATCCTCCCCTAGCGTGGTGCTCGATACATGGTTCTTGGATTGGACTTCTTGCCACTTTGTCCTAGGGATCGACATACGAGATTGGCTTCGATTACGTTGTCGCCCTTTCCTGAAGTCCTCTTTCTTGCCAACACGATCGGGGCATTTATCATCACTATGTCTGAAGACTTTACACCCCGAGCATCTGTATGGTACCCAGTCATATTCTAGATGGAGCCGAAACTCCTCATTTCCATTTAGGTTGATAATTATCTCCGACGGTAGGTCCGCTTGAGCATTCACTTCCACAAACATTTTTGCATAGCTAAGTCTATTTCGATCTAGAGTTGGCTTATCTAGACAGATAGGTCGACCAAGCAAGCTGCCTATGGTACTAAGGTCTGTCGAATTCCACATATCAAGTGGTAGATTTATAATTTTAACCCAGATGGGCAAGGTTGAGAACTCCACCTTGTCAAGTTTAACGGATCTGTCCCATTCTCTCAAAATCAATAGCGCCATGGACCTCCTTCCAGAATACGGAGCTTATCCTCCTCACAGTTGAGCTTGAAAACGAAGAATCCTGACTCCAAGGAGAACACCTCTAGACTTCCTCGAACTTTCCAGAGCCTTTCAACAGTTCTTTTCGTGACTAGGAATGGAGGCTTAGGACCCACAAAAAATCCCACTAGGGAATTTTTCCACTCGGCAGAGTCATTCTCAATATCAATAGTGGATTTAGTCATGCATAATTTACCATGGATCACTGTTGGGGGAATATATTCCAACGCACCACCCCCAGACTTCACCTTCGAGACATTAAAAAGAGCAGACCAAGCAGCTGGCCGCGGGGTTGCACCAGCGGAGGACGGAGAGACTCCGGAGGGAGCTCTAGTCGGAGCAAGAGTGGGAGAGGCATTGACAGGAGTTGACAAAACAGCTGACCCCACAAAATGCTCACAAGCGCCATCCTCTACGCAAGTCTCATGAGCATGAAGTGTTTGGTCCCTTCCCTAGCTAACTTGCTATATGTAAACTCAGTCACATGCATTCTTCATCACATACAGATGCAGGGCCCACATTGGGAGGTGGAGAAAGGGAGGAGGGACGGAAGGATCTCGGTCGCCGCCAACGCCGAAGCCCAGATGCCCCATGGAGAGTTGAACTTGACAGATCTGGTCCATAGGTTCCAATCCAAGGGACTAACCCCGTTCGATCTAGTCACACTCTCAGGGGCCCACAGTGTCGGGTTTTCCCATTGCAAGGAATTCGAAACCCGCACCCACAGCCAGGACCCGACCCTGAACTCCACCTTACGACAGAACCTCATCGATGGCTGCCAATCTCAAAATGTCGATCCCAACGTAGTCCAGCCATTGGATCAGCAAACACCGTTTGAATTCGACAACCTATACTTCAAGAATTTAAGGCACCAGATGGGGCTTCTAACATCTGATCAGGTCTTGTTTTCCGGTGGCGAGGATCAGTGTCGTAAACTGGTTTACCGATATGCAGAAGATGAGAGGGTGTTCTTCTCGGCCTTTGCGGCCGCCATGCATAAGTTGGGAAGGATTGGGGTTAAAACTGGAATGGAAGGGGAGATACGTAAGGATTGCACTAGATTCAACTGATCATTTGGACTGTTCCATGAGAATGATAAAATGTGGAAAACCAGAGACATGGTTTTCTAGATTGTTATGTTTCAGGTATTCTGTTCTTGCGACAGTAAATTTTCTGGAAATAAAGATACGGGGTAGTTTTTGTAAAAGAGCTATTCAATATCCTCTTTTCAGTTTGTCCAGGGTGTAAACATAAAAAAATCTATATTTATTTTATTTTTTAAAATAGTATAAGAATTATATTAATATTATTAAGTATATTATTTATAATATTTTAAATATTAAAATATTATTTATTAATAATATTATTATTGTAGTATAAATATGTAAAGCCGAGTCTCAATCGAGCTGAGTTTCAAGCCAAATCTAGGTAAATTTGGTTTTGATTGTAAATTCGAGTTTAAAAGACCTTGGCACAGCTCTATCAATCTAAAAAGCTTGGCTTAAACTCGACTTGATGGAGCCGAACCCGGGAGCTGTCTTGGCTTGAATACACCCCAAGATGGGTGTTTGATTTTTGAGATGAGAGAAAATACCACAATAAGACATGTGGCCTGGGATTGTCTCTGGCAAAGCCAGAAAGGGCTTATCTCGGATTCCATAGAATAGTTGACAAGTGGTGGGGAAGTCAAAATCATGGAGCCCACGATTTTGACTTCTCCACCTATAATAAGACATGTGGCGATAAGTTTGTGAGAATAAAGGGAAGAGATATCATATGGGGAGAAGTCAAAAAAATGGGGAGAAAATAAAATGACTTCTCCCCATATTTTTACCAACTGTCGCAATGGAACCCGAGAGGAGTTTCTGGCTTCGCCCGAGACAAGCCAAGGCCATCTTTAGTCAGTTATCACTGTAGAAGATTTGACCCAGGATTTTGGGCTTTAAGTGGCATACTTTGTACATCACACGGGTGCATCGTTGCATTGCAGTTGCCCCCTAGTTGCTCCACAGGTGAGGAGCGAATTATTGCTCCTCGCTTCACAAAGCTGCCCTGCCGTGACTCAGGTTAATTTTAATTCTGTGATTAATTTTTTTTTTTTTTTTTAACAAAGGGTAGATGGGTGAACTCTAGGGATTAGTGAACCTTAACCACAGTTAAAGGGAGTTTAAAGGGGTCGTGGCATGAAAAGGGGACCCAAGACGCCCCGCATCGTGTCACCTACCGAGGAGGTGATTATTTTCCTTTCATTTAATCAAGCCCATTCATCTGTCTGTTGTTCTTGGACGATCACTTGATCAACAGATTTCACAAGCTTACCCAAAAAAGGGACTTAAAAAGCCTTTGAGTATTCTCCTCCACTCGAGACAGAACAATCTAATCTAGGACTGATCAAATAGCCTATTCTGAGTGACCAAAAAAGAAAAACAGTATTCTCCTCCACTCGAGACAGAACAATCTAATCTAGGACTAATCAAATTAATAGCCAACCTAGTGTACCACCGGATCAATGCTCCTCACTGATCTGGTCACAACCCAGAACTTGGTATCTTGGATATCCATTTAGAAACATGTATATTTTAGATATCCATTCTCTCTTCTATTTAGAATCTCTTGATTTAGAAACATGTATATTCTGTATCCAATATCCTGTATCCAAAGGATCTTGTTGCTGTAATTAACGTGTAAGACATTTTCTATATAATAAAGTGTTGACACCACCTCACCTTTAAGGTGGAAGGTGGGTTTTCTCCATTGATCTCTTATACGAGTTATTCAATTGTTTTATGGTATCAGAGCTTGTAGTCTAACGACTCAGATCTGCAATGACGACTCAGATCTGCAATGTCCTCCAACTTCTCGTCACCCTCAAATATCTCTCATCTTATTTCGATCAAACTTGATCTATCAAACTATGTGTTGTGGCTTGCTTAGTTCGTTCCTCTTCTAAAGAGCAACAACTTGATTGGCTTTGTTGATGGATCAAAGCCTTGCCCTTCACAATTTTTAAATGGAACTGATGGAAAGCCGATGACGACTGTGGATCCTCTCTATGATGAGTGGTAGAAGCAAGATCAAGCGTTGCTCAGTTGGATCAACGCCACCCTTACTCTAACCGTGCTGTCCATTGTTGCCCGTCTTTCAACCGCTCGCGATGTATGGGTATGTTTGGAAAAACGGTTTGCTTCACAGTCTCGATCTCGGATTATGCAGTTGAAAAGTCAGCTTCAAACCACCAAACGTGGTAATTTGTCGATATCTGATTATGTTGACAAAATGAACTCTATCTCTGATAGTTTGGCTCTTGCTGGGAAACCCGTCGAGGAAGATGATCTGGTTACTCTTATATTAAATGGTGTTGGACCCATTTTTGAAGCAACAATGAACTCTGTTCAGGCCCATGAGTCTCATATTTCCCTTGATGATCTTGTGGGATTACTCCTCATTGCTGAAACTCGTCATGAGGAACACAACACCATCACTACCGAACCCACGACTACTGCTTTCTATGTACCCAGATCCAAGTTCCCTAATAATGGTCGTGGTGGGTCCTCTATGCCTCGCCCCACTACTGGACGGTTCAACAATTCCAGGCCGTCTCATCCCTCTCGTGGATCATCACCATCCCCAACAACGGGGCTTGGAAAGAATTCCAATCGGCCACCTTATCAGATTTGTGGTCGCACTGGTCATTCCGCTATCAACTGTTATCATCGCATGGATCATGCCTTCGAAGGACGAGTACCGACTAAGCAACTCGCGGCTATGGTTGCTTCATTCACTAATGGTCCCATCGATGAACAAACTTGGTTTACTGATAGCGGAGCATCCACTCATGTCACTTCTGACCTTGCCAACCTCTCCATTCATGATGAGTACACTGGCAAAGACAAGGTTGCTGTGGGCAATGGTTTAGGTTTGCCCATTTCCCATATTGGTTCTACGACCCTAAGTAATGCCTCTTCTGACTTTAAATTACAGAATGTGTTGCATTGTCCAAATATTTCTGCTAACCTCCTTTCGGTTAATCAGTTTACCCATGATAATAACTGTGTGTTTATCTTTTTTTCTACTGGTTTTTGTGTGAAGGATTCCGCGACGGGGAAGACGCTTTTCCAAGGCAAGAGTGACAATGGGCTGTACCCTATTCAACTCCATCATCAAATCAAAAATAAATCAAGTCCCCCATTTGCTCTTATTGGCGAACGTGTGGCCTCTCCTATTTGGCATCAACGTCTTGGTCATCCTGCGTTTCCGATTCTCCGTCACTTAGCAACTCAACATCATCTCTCTCTTCACGGCTCCCTTGCCGCTAGTGATTTTTGTATGTCATGTCCGTTGGGCAAGAGTTCCCGCTTACCATTTAAGTTGTCTCCTTCACGAGCGTCCTCTCTCTTGGAATTAATCCATTCCGATATTTGGACGTCTCCTTTACATTCAATAAAAGGTTCCAAATATTTTATTTTGTTTGTGAATGATTACTCAAAATATAGTTGGATTTTCCCCTTGCGGTTCAAACATGAGGCTTTTGACTACTTTGTCAAATTTAAAACTTTGGCTGAGAAATTGCTCTCCTCTACTATTCGCTCCTTCCAATCCGATGGCGGGGGTGAATATCTTAGTAACCAATTTCAGAATTTTCTCTCCAATCATGGCATCACTCACCGCCGATCGTGTCCTCATACACCCGAATAAAATGGAGCCTCTAAACGCAAGCTCCGTCACATTGTTGACACTGGCCTTACTGTCCTTGCTCAGGCCAGAATGAATCTTCCTTATTGGGTTGAAGCCTTCAATGCTTCTGTTTGTTTAATTAATCATCTCCCTACTAAAGGCCTTGATTATGCTTCCCCCTATGAACTTTTGTTTCATCGCGTTCCCAACTATTCCACCCTTCGTGTTTTTGGGTGCTCCTGTTTTCCATATCTCCGCCCATACAATAAGAATAAATTGGAGTTTCGCTCTAAACATTGTGTCTTCCTAGGATACTCTCTCCATCATCAAGGGTATAGGTGCCTCGATATGGACTCCGGTCGTGTCTTCCTCTCTCGTCATGTTTTTTTTTAATGAATCAGTGTTCCCGTTCAAGACCTTGCCCGTACAGCCCATGGTCACTCCACAAATGGAATTGCTCTCTCCCGGCGTGCCTATCCCCTCTCCCCTTATCCAGCCTTCCCCTATACCTCCATTGTTGCCCCCTATACCATCGCCTCTACCATCTCCACCATCGCCTCCACCATCTCCACCATCACCTTTGCCCCCTATGCCTACCTCCACCATTGTCACCCGCTCTCAAACCGGTATCCGAAAGCCCAATTCAAAATATGCCTTGGTGGCCCCTCTTTTCTGTGAGCCTGCTGAACCATCTTGTTTTAGCCAAGCCCATAAGCATCTTGAATGGCGCACCGCCATGTGCTCCGAGTTCGATGCTCTTCAACGGAATGGTACTTGGTCCCTTGTTCTTCCTACGGATAACATGAACATCTTGTCCAACAAATGGGTGTACAAAGTTAAGAAGAAATCGGATGGTTCCATCGAACGCTACAAAGCCCGATTAGTTGCAAATGGTTTTCATCAGCAACAGGGCCTTGATTATAATGAGACTTTCAGTCCTGTTGTAAAACACACTACCATTCGGGCTGTTCTTGCTCTCGCCGTTCATAAGCATTGGCCTGTTCGTCAACTTGACGTTCAAAACGCATTTCTCCATGGTCACCTTTCTGAAGAAGTCTATATGTGTCAACCCAAGGGCTTTGAGGATCCTAACTTCCCCCATCATGTTTGTCGCCTCCATAAGTCGCTTTATGGGTTGAAGCAGGCCCCTTGTGGTTGGTTTCAACGGTTCTCCGATTATCTTGAGGAACTTGGTTTTGTTGGCTCTCAGGCGGATCACTCCCTATTTACCTATCATGACAATGATGTGTTTCTTCTTCTCCTAGTATATGTTGATGACATTCTTATCACAGGTAATAATGCCATCCACCTCACTACACTCATTACCAAGTTGGGGTCCTTGTTTGCCATGAAGGATTTGGGTAGTCTCCACTATTTTTTGGGTATGGAAGCCTCCTTTGCTGGTGCCTCCTTGTATCTCACTAGACAAACTATGCCTTAAACTTGTTAAAGCGCCATCTCATGGAGGATGCCAAGCCGTATCCTTCTCCGGCTATCAGTGGTAAGAAACTGGATCCATCTGATGGTGATCCCCTTCCGGATCCCACCGCTTATCGAAGTGCAGTTGGTGCTCTTCAATACCTGACCTTAACTCGCCCCGATCTCGCCTTTGCTGTGAATCAAGTCTGCCAATTTATGCATCAACCGACCACGGCTCACTGGCTCGCTGTCAAACGTATTCTCCGCTATGTTAAAGGAACTCTAGACCATGGTCTCCTGTTTCAACCTGGGTCTTTATGTCTTGAAGCCTTCTCGGATGCCGATTATGCCGGTAGTCCTTCTGATCGCCACTCCACGGGTGGTTATTGCATCTATCTTGGTGGTAATCCCATTTCCTGGAGTGCCAAGAAGCAGTCCACCGTGTCTAGATCGAGCACTGAATCTGAATATCGCCAGCTTGCTCTCACTGCCACCGAGATTTCTTGGCTTCGTCTCTTGCTCAAGGACTTGCGCATTTTTCTCTCCACTACTCCGCTTATTTGGTGTGAAAACATTAGTTCCATTGCGCTTGCTTCTAATCCTGTTTTTCACGCTAGGACCAAGCATCTCGAGGTCGATTATCACTATGTTCGTGAAAAGGTTGTGCGTAACGAGCTTACTATTCGGTATGTTAACACTGTGGATCAAACAACAGATATATTCATGAAGGGTCTTACAACGGCACGGTTTCAGTTTTTGAAAGACAAGCTCATGGTTCGCCAACGCCCCATCAGCTTGAAGGGGTGTAATAGCCAACCTAGTGTACCACCGGATCAATGCTCCTCACTGATCCGGTCACAACCCAGAACTTAGTATCTTGGATATCCATTTAGAAACATGTATATTTTAGATATCCATTCTCTCTTGTATTTAGAATCTCTTGATTTAGAAACATGTATATTCTGTATCCAATATCCTGTATCCAAAGGATCTTGTTGCTGTAATTAACGTGTAAGACATTCTCTATATAATAAAGTGTTGACACCACCTCACCTTTAAGGTGGAAGGTGGGTTTTCTCCATTGATCTCTTATACGAGTTATTCAATTGTTTTACAAATAGCCTATTCTGAGTGACCAAAAAAGAAAAATAGCCTATTCTGGATTATTAAATCAGGTGAGAGTTAATGGTCCAGAATTATCCGATAAGGTTGATAGTATTCCATCCTATGAAAATACCACAATTAGTTATTGACTGATCTCATATGGATACTGATCGAATCCATATTGATGGAGTCATGGTTAGGACTATTGTGTGCACAAACATGGATTACTGTGTTCAATGAGCCTGTTATGGATAACACATTAATTAATAATTATTGAATTGATAAATGCTTTTTAAGTGGGTGTATTGATGAATGGTTTTTTTTTTTCCATGTATGAATTTAAAAGTGGGTGTGAAAAGTAGGGTTATATAAAGAATGATTTATTCTGGGTTACAAACCGAAAAGAATCACGGTTACAATCAAAAAATAATTGTTGGAGATACGATCACGATTATTCCTGTAACAATGATCTTTAATGTAAATAACAATTACGATTAATTTTGAAATCGAAATCTTATGTACACCATAAACCATATATTTATTTAGATCATTATTATTTTACGAGTACAATCATAGATAAATAACCGTGATCTTTGGAATTTAAAACAATTACCTTTACGTTTCAAACTGTGATGGAAAAAACAACATGAAATTTTCATATTTTAAATGTAAAATCTCGGTTAGTTAATTAACATTTACAATCACTAATAAATGAATAAACATGATATTTGATTTCACTTATGATTACACACGCATTGAAAGATCATATTTTGTTTGCATGTTACAATCATGATCAATGTCTTATAATCACGGATAAAAAGTGCTTCATCTCAGGACCACCGCTCAACAAGTTAGGTTACAAGATGGTCTTTAAATTTGATAAGGCCGTGTTGATCACCAAGAATGTGCTGTTTGTAGGAAAAGAATAGGTAATATCTGGGATGTTTAAGCTTAATACATGAATGAAGCTTCGATTGTTTGAAGCTGCTTATATCCTGAGTAATTTGATTATTGCATAAAGATTATCGCATATCATTTTAAGAAAATAAAATTCATGAATAATCAATAACATAACCATAGACAAGTATAAGAAATGCATCACCGGCAATGAATGCAAAATTATTACACTACACTTCAAAAAGATCGAAAGAGAATCTAAGCCACTTGAGCTCATTTATAATGATATCTGTGAAGGCATATACAGTCAAGGGAAAGAAAGATATTTATCACTTTTCTTGAACGATGCTACTAGTTCAACCCATGTCTTATTTCGACTAAAGATGAAATTTTTTGAAAAGCTCCTATTTTTATTTCTCATATTTTTAAATTGGTATATTATCGTTGAATTGGAATCCTGCCTACTTTGGTATTTCATGGTTAAAAGGGAGAGAAATAGTACCATTGCCCTTATTCAATACATTTCTTACTTACCTGCCTTATCGTATTGTCTTTATATCCCATTAATTCTTCACTAGGTTTGTTAGCTTGTGCAGGTGTAGGTTTGCAGACAAGTTTATCATGACAAGCTTCAAAGTATAGTTTTTCAATTGGTGTCATATAATTTATTTTGAAGTCATGTAATAATTTAATTTACCATTTTGATTGGTTTAAGAAAGTTAAGAGGTATTTGCTTATTACATTGTCAAAACTTAGTTACGTCGTGTGTCTTGTATCCTACCCATCAAGCGAGTCATGTTCGTGAAGATGAAGTCTGAAGAAGTACAACTGGAGATCATTTCGATGTCGCGTTCCTCTCACCTCTAGGATGGTAAGTGACCTAGATACCTAGTTAATTCCTTAGGTGAATTTGATTTAAAATAATTTCTCTTACCTTAGGAGACTAGTGGCTCGTCCATTAGATTGGAAATCCAATAAAAAATGTAGTAAGTGCAATGTTGTTAATAATGCTGATATGGCACTGGAACGAATGAATAGTCATTCGAACGGTTTTCTCTCGGGAGTGAATAGTAAGCCAATGAATAGTAGGTCATTTGAACGAACTGCTAGGCCGTTCAAAACACTTCATAAAAATAGTGTTTTAACACGTTTTTAAAATTTCTAAACTCTATTTTCTTGACTTCCTACTTATATGGTTTGTGTGAGTACGAGATTTTACTGCCTTTCTGGGTCGGGTCGGGTCGGGTCGGGCCGGGCCCTGTGGAGGAATGACGCTAAAAAGACCTTTGAAAGCCTTACATGGTTTGACTAAAAGTCACCACCTATTTTTTTGGGGGAATAGAACCCGGGTTTAGATTAGGACTAATGGTCTTGATTAGAGTTAGGGTAAGTAGTTTGATTAAGTCCAGAGGAAAGTATTAGGCACCCCGAAACCCCCGTCTAAGACAATTACTTACTTCCTAGGTATAAGCCAAATAGGTTAAGATTATAAAAAATGCTTAGGAGTTTAGATTGTGCTAACCCAAGAAAGGGACAATCGTAGTTTAGGGTCAAACCCGAGTTGGGTTGCCTACATACCCGTCGGGGCAGGATCGGACCGAGTGGAGTTTAGGGGTACTTTAACCCGTATCGGGATTAAGGGTGTGTGTGTGTGCAATGAAGTGACTAGGGGTAGCCCAGAGGCTAAGGTTGATAAGACGGGGAGGCCAAGGCTTGCACTGGAGTAGCTAGGTTGCATCGGAGTGGTTAAGGGTGAACTAACCATAGTTAAGTCTATTAACCATGGTTAGGGAGGGCCTAGGAATGGCCAAGGTTAGATTCTATATTTTTTATTTTTTAAATTTTTATAAAATTTTCAAAGTGAGTTAAATGACTAAGGTTAAGTCAAATTAACTGGGATTAAGTTTAACCCCAGTTAGTTGTCAGGCCAGGGTTTGAAAAATGGGCCCACGGAGCAAAGCAGGGTCTAGAATGGCCACCTACTTAGTAGAATTGGCGGTAATAGCAGTACCGCCAATTCCATTTCTTCATAGAATGGAATTGGCGATACTGAAATTACCGCTAATTCAACTATTTTCAAAAACTATGGGTTTGCTGCCATTGGTGAAGGTCATTGAAGGAATTAGAGGCTCCTGAGACCCTTAGACATATTCAGGGATCTCATTTAGGCTATGGCTTTGTCGCGCCCCAAAACCCACCCTAGGAGTTAGAGTGAATCTTGGACGACTCATCATGACTTGCATGACTTGCTTGACCAAAATAACCTGCAAAAGACCTGGAGCATATATAATAGAGGACATAATAGCGGAAACATACTCTAACATAGCACAACGGAAGACTTAACCAAACCTCTATGTATATATATATGTGATCCAAGTTTATACAAAACAATACACAAAAGAAAGTAAGGACAGGCCCACCAAAATACATGAATATATCTCTCTCAACTCACCCACAGCTATTCACTCAGAATCTACCACCTCTAATAATAACCCTCTACCGGAGGTTCCTCCACGGGTTCCTCGACATACTCCTCCTCCACCCAAAGGCTTGAAGCATAGATATCAAAAGGAGCAGCAGCTCCACTATCACCTACTGACATAAGAAGTACGGCTGAGCATGTAATACTCAGCGTGTACCAAATGCTAACCAACAGTCATAGTACAACAACAATGATATATATATAAGGAGAAAGTAGTTATTCTCATAACAGGAAAGTAAAGCAGTTTATAATCATGCTTGTGTTTTCATAAAAGCCGATAAAACCCTTGAAAACATCGTGCACTTGCCTTGACTCAAATTGCTCTTTTCGTGTTGTAAACTTGTCTTGTCTATCTTGTCTTGTCGTATCTTGTCGTGTCATGCGTATCATGCGTGTCATGTCATGTCATGCTTGCCTGGAAAAATAAACGTGTTCATGCTACTTGTGAGGGAAGGAAGACCCTTCTTCCTAAATGCTCATGCTTGCTATGCCATGTATCTTGCTTGTTTGGAAAATAAACTACTTGTGAGGGAAGGGAGACCCTTCTTCCTAAATGCTCATGCTTGCCATGCCATGTATCTTGCTTGCTTGGAAAATAAACTACTTGTGAGGGAAGGGAGACCCTTCTTCCTAAATGTAAGGAAGGGAAACCCTTCTTTATGAATGCTTGTCTTGTTCTTGCCAAAAGAGAGGCAAAACATATTGTAGGATATGTCCCACCTTTAATTATAGTTCTTGAAAAACCTCGGTAAATCATGTCATGCATGCCGTGCTCGCGGAATCGTGTACATACTTGCATTTGAATTCAAATATGACCATTGGGTAATTTATAATACATATAACATCAATAATTTGGGATAATCAATATTCATGCAATTTAGGGAAAATAAGAAAATACACTATCATAAGCCCTAGCAATTTCCATCATTAATTAAGCATGCATTTCTTAATTCATAACTCATTTTATTCACCTTGGCATTTCATCAAGCATGGGGTGTGTTCATTATTTATTAAACCTACGTCATGTTTTTCTAGGTGGATTGATGTTCACATCACACATATATGTTTATTATGGATACAATGCCCTCCCTATTTCATTAATCACATCATTCACACGGCATCCATTCGCCAAAATCCATCCTCACACAAACATTCCATTCACATCCCAATAGATTCATACTTTAGGAAAACAATAAAAGGAAGGAAAGAATGAGGGATATGAAGTAGGAGGTTAGCAAAAGGTAACGACCTTAAAAAATGAGGGAAGAAACCCCTTGCAAAAACGTGCGTGAGTCGCTGCCCTAGCTTGGGAAAAGTGCTCCTCAAGAGCTTGAGCCTTGAACTTGGAGGAAAACGAGCTTGAAGTGATCTAGGGCCTTCAAACCCCTTTGATTTCTTCTCAAAAGCAAACCCTAGGTTTAGAATCTCCTTCTCCTCTTTCTCTATCTCTCAAAATACTCTAAGTGTTGTGAATGAGCCCTAAAGACTCGGGCGAGCCTTATATGTAAAGGGTATAACACCCAAATACCGAAAAAGCTCTTAATGAAATTCTGCAAACACACGATAGACCGAGCGATCGGTGGTTATGACCGATTGATCGGTTGCCTACCGAGCGATCGGTGTTCTTGACCGAGCGATCGGTCAAAAACATGCTCTCTGGAATTTTTCCCCATACAAAAAAGTTAACCAGTCGATAGCCTCCGATTGATCGGTTGTGGACCGATCGATCGCTACAATGGACCGAGCGATCGGTGGTCTGTAGGTTTTGACCCTGAGTCCATTTTTCACCCATTCCTACTATTTGGACCCATTCTACTTCTATTCTAACATCTTCTAAACTTGACTAGGACCTCTTTAAAGCTTATAGGCTTTATTAAATAATTTATCTAATTAATTGTAGTATTTTTGACACAATTCCATCGAAGTTTCAAATTCTCATTTCATGAAATTGAGATTACAAGACACCATGCCTTGATACACATCCTAAGGCATATACAAAAAGTTTCGGGGCTCTACATCCTCCCCTCTTATAAAAATTTCATCCACGAAATTTGGACGATACTTGCATTAGAAACCAAAACAAAATTACAAGTCATATACAAAACCTATACAAACTCATTCAAACAATTCCGGGTACTTCGGTTTGACTTCTGTCTCTCACTCCCACGTAGCCTCTTCTCGAGCGTGATGTTGCCACTGCACGGGGACTAATGGGATAGTTTTATTCCGAAGGACTTGATCCCTCTGATCCGAGATATGAACCCGCTTCTCAACCAAAGTGAGATCTTCTCGGATTTCCAATGGTTCGAACTCTAGTACATGCGAAGGGTCATCCACGAAATTTGGACGATACTTGCATTAGAAACCAAAAAAAAATTACAAGTCATATACAAAACCTATACAAACTCATTCAAACAATTCCGGGTACTTCGCTTTGACTTCTGTCTCTCGCTCCCACGTACCCTCTTCTCAAGCGTGATGTTGCCACTGCACGGGGACTAATGGGATAGTTTTATTCCGAAGGACTTGATCTCTCTGATCCAAGATATGAACCCGCTTCTCAACCAAAGTGAGATCTTCTCGGATTTCCAATGGTTCGAACTCTAGTACATTCGAAGGGTCGGCAATGTATTTCCGAAGCATAGACACATGGAAAATGTTGTGAACCGCAGCCATAAGAGGTGGAAGAGCTACCCTGTAAGCAACTTCACCAATTAGCGTGATGATCTCAAACAGGCCAACATATTGCGGACTAAGCTTGCCTCGCCTGCCAAATCACATAATCCCCTTGCTAGGAGATACCTTGACAAAGACTTGATCTCCAACCTGAAATTCCAAGTTCCTGCGGCGCATGTCCGCATAGCACTTTTGACGATCTTGAGCAGCTTTCAATAGATCCCGGATGATCTTGACTATACTCGCAGTTTGCTCGATCAACTCCAGACCCAACACCTTCCTCTCTCCTACCTCATCCCAATGGAGAGGAGACCTGCAGCTTCACCTGTATAAGAGCCATTTGGATGCTCTCTTGGTAGCTGTTATTGTAGGCAAATTCAACTAAAGGCAAGTGTTATTCCCAACTGCCCTTGAAATCCAACATACACACCCGAAGCATGTCTTCTATGACTTGGTTCACCGTCTCAGTTTGTCCATCCGTTTGTGGATGAAATGCGTGCTGAAATCAAGTCGGGAACCCATGGCTTCCTGAAAACTCTTCCAGAATCTTGGATCCCGATCTGACACAATACTGACTTAAACCCCGTGTAGCCTAACCACTTCCTTGATGTACAGAGCGGCCAACTGGCTAGAATTGAATGTAGTCCGGTAAGGTAGGAAATGCGTGGACTTTGTCAAACGGACCACCACAACCCATATCGCATCTGAGTTCTTTGCCATCTTTGGCAACCCAACAATGAAGTCCATGGAGATGTGCTCCCATTTCCACTCAGGAATAGGCAGAGATTGTAATAGACCTGCCGGTCTCAAGTGCTCTGCCTTCACCTGTTGGCACACCAAGCACCGTGCCACATATTCTGCAACATCCCTCTTCATATTCCGCTACCAAAAGTGACTCTTGAGGTTCCGGTACATCTTTGTACCCCCTGGATGCACCGTGTACTTTACCCGGTGGGCTTCATCCAAAATCTCTCGTCGAAGATCCGCATTGGCCGGAACACAAAGCCTTCCTTTGAATGTGACAGCACCTCGGCTAGTGAGAGAGAAGTCTTCACTACCCTTGGAAACTTCCTTGTCCCGGAAATCCAACAAGTCAACATCCGTGGCTTGATACTCTTGGATCAAATTTATAATGTACGGCTGGACCGTGACATTTTCCAAAATAGGACTGCGAACAGAATCATTTACACTGATGTCCAGATTTGCCAAATCTTCTAAGAATCTCCATTCTTGCACCAACATGTGAGCCAACAACCTCGGAGGTCTTCTACTCAAGGCATCCGCTACAATGTTTGCTTTGCCCGGGTGGTATTGGATGGTACAGTCATAGTCTTTCAAAAATTTCAATCCAACGCAGTTGCCTTAGATTCAATTCCTTTTCGGAAAAGAGGTATTTGAGGCTCTTGTGATCCGTATACACATAGAATTCCACCCCATAAAGGTAATGGCTCCAAATCTTGAGTGCAAACACGACAGTCGCAAGCTCCAAGTCGTGAGTGGGGTAATTCTTTTCATGCTCATTCAATTGCCTTGATGCATAGGCAATAACTTTCTTGTATTGCATAAGCACACACCCAAGCCCAACATGCGAGGCATCACTGTACACCTCATAACCACCAAGTCCGGATGGCACTGTGAGGACAGGGGCCGTGGTAAGCCGCTTTTTCAGCTCCGTGAAACTAATCTCGCATTTATCGCTCCACACGAACTTTGCATTCGTCCTTGTGAAATAAGTAAGCGGTGCTGCAAGGCTGGAGAAATCCTCTACGAATCTCCTATAGTAGCCTGCCAACCCAAGAAAGCTGCGTATCTCTGTGACACTCTTGGTCCTCGCCCAACTCATGACTGCCTCTATCTTCTTCGGATCTACCAATATGCCTACCGCAGATACGACGTGGCCTAGGAATGCCACCTCTTCCAACCAAAACTTACACTTGCTAAGTTTGGCATACAGCTTGTGCCCTCTCAGCATTTCCAAAGCAAGACGAAGGTCTCGCATGTGATCTTCCCGTGTCTGGGAATATATCAAGATGTCATCGACAAATACTATCACGCATCGATCAAGATAACTGGCTAGGCTCGGAGGAAAAGCCTTGAGAGAAACTCGGCAATACGAATGAATGAGTAGACCCGGTGTCGATCAATACTCTAGCTATACATTCATTGACTAACAGGGTTCCTGAAAATTTAACTAGCTAAGTCAATTCATGTATCACTCGTCATATGTATAAGTATATCGATATATAACATGCCCAGTACATACACAAGGAATAAAGCATACATGACAATTGTGGACAATTGAATAACCTTAAGCACGTACCTTGCACCACATCATTAGATGCAAGTGCATCACCCTCTGTCAAGGTAAAAACTCGGCCCTGGTTCGCTTGGCGAGGTGGAGGTGTAGACCGGGTAGTCTAGGATGACGCCTGGTATGATCCTACTGGGCATGCTGGGGGCTTAATCCCCTGAGACTGGCCTGGTAAATGCCGAGTAGGGCAATCCCTGATCATATGGACCTGATGACCGCAATGATAACATCCATCCGATGCTCTTCGGTAATCTCCTGCCGGATGCCTTCGGCCGCATGAAGTGCAGACCTCATATGTGTAAGTCAGAGGGACCGGAGGTGAAGCGTACCTCGCCATCTAAGGTGCAACTAGCCATGGAGCTGGAAGAGCCTGAGTCGTGGTGCCTGAGGCATGTACGGCCGTGGAACTGGAGGTGCATAAGATGGCCTCATTGGTGGTGCTGGCCACGTGTACTGATAAGGGCCGGTACGAGCCCGCCTCTCTAGAGGTGCTCAAATACTGGATTGGCCTCTCGCCAACTCCCTCTTCTTGTACACCACCTCTGAATTTGCCTCGATCAATAAGGCCTTGTCTACTACTTCCGGATAAGTAGCGTGCCTGAACGCCGATACTTTCTCCATAATGACATCCTTGAGCCCTTGCTCAAATCTCCTCGCCTTCATTGCCTCAGTAGCAACCATGTGAGGCGCAAATCTAGAGAGTACCGAGAACTTGCCTCATAAGCGGCCACGGACATCGAACCTTGCTCAAGGTTAATGAATTCTCTCCTTATTTTTTCGTGCTCCAATCGGAAAATACTTCTTATAAAAAGTGTCCTTGAACTCATCCCAAGTCTAAGGTTGACCTTGCATAGTAAAATCTCGAGTCCTCAAGGCGGACAACCACCAGTGATGTGCCTCACCCTCTAGCATGAAAACTGCCCATGCTACTCTATCCTCCTTTGTGGGCAAGAGGACCGCAAAGATCTTCTCCTACTGGAGGATCCAAGCCTCGCAGCAAGAGGGTCCACACTCCCATGGAATGATGGAGGCCTCAATCTCCTGAATGCCTCAACTCCAGCTGTACGATGTACTGGAGCTGCGGGCGGTGGAGTAGGTGTCGCCGACAATGGTATAGCCTGCCGAGCCGCCAGTATGGTGAGTGTCTCAGCAATAGAGCCTAAGACCTGAGAGAGCTCCGGTTGCTCTCCTCATCCTGCGAAGAAGAGGAAGCTCTGGTGTGTGGCCCATGATCCCGTGTGCCCCGCCTCATGACTAAAGTCCTGAGAACAATAGCACCACATGAGTCTAACTTGAAACCACAATTTATTACAATTCCATTTCATAATTCAACTTGTATTAAGTTTATAGTACTAGAATACATAAAATAAATTCATCAGAGTATTTACAACATTTATACTCTAGTGTTCTAGTGTCCCTTAAGACCCGTACTTTGTTGAAACAACCATTTTAGACTAAGACTTAAAGTTTAGTTTTACACTTGGAATCATGACTCGCTTCCGACTTACTTCCTTCCTAACCGGTTTCCTAACATATGCCCTTGTCAAGCTGTGGTACTAGATTCTACGTGACCCTAAAGACCTAAAGCCTAAGCTCTGATACCACCTCTGTCGCGCCCCAAAACCCACCCTAGGAGTTAGAGTGAATCTTGGACGACTCATCATGACTTGCAAAACTTGCTTGACCCAAATAACCTGCAAAAGACTGGAGCATATAGAATAGAGGACATAATATCGGAAACATACTCTAACATAGCACAACGGAAGAATTAACCAAACCTCTATGTATATATATATGTAATCTAAGTTTATACAAAACAATACACAAAAGAAAGTGTGGACAGGCCCGCCAAAATACATGAATATATCTCTCTCAACTCACCCACAACTATTCACTCAGAATCTACCACCTCTAATAATAATCCTCTACCGGAGGTTCCTCCACAGGTTCCTCGACATAGTCCTCCTTCACCCAAGGGCTCGGAGCACAGATATCAAAAGGAGCAGCTGCTCCGCGATGAACTTCCAACATAAGAAGTACGGCTGAGCATGGAATACTCAGCGTGTACCAAATGCTAACCAACAGTCATCGTACAACAACAATGATATATATAGAAGCAGGAAGCAGTTAATCTTATAACAGGAAAGTAATGCAGTTTATAATCATGCTTGCATTTTCGTAAAAGCCGATAAAACACTCTAAAACATCGTGCACTTGCCTTGACTCAAATTGCTTTTTTCGTGTTGGAAACTTGTCTTGTCTGTCTTGTCTTGTCGTATCATGTCGTGTCATGCGTATCATGTGTGTCATGCCATGTCGTGCTTGCTTGGAAAAATAAACGTGTTCATGCTACTTGTGAGGGAAGGGAGACCCTTCGTCCTAAATGCTCATGCTTGTTATGCCATGTATCTTGCTTGCTTGGAAAATAAACTACTTGTGAGGGAAGGGAGACCCTTCTTCCTAAATGCACTTGCGAGGGAAGGGAAACCCTTCTTTATGAATGCTTGTCTTGTTCTTGCCAAAAGCGAGGCAAAACATATCGTAGGATATGCCCCACCTCTAATTATCGTTCTTGAAAAACCTCGGTAAATCATGTCATGCATGCCGTGCTCGTGGAATCATGTACATACTTGCATTTGAATTCAAATATGATCATTGGGTAATTTATAATACATATAACGTCAATAATTTGGGCAAGTCAATATTCATGCAATTTAGGGAAAATAAGAAAGCACACTATCATAAGCCATAGCAATTTCCATAATTAATTAAGCATGCATTTCTTAATTCATAACTCATTTTATTCACCTTGGCATTTCATCAAGCATGGGGTGTGTTCATTTTTTATTAAACAAACGTCGTGCTTTTCTAGGAGGATTGATGTTCACATCACACATGTATGTTTATTATGGATACAATGCCCTCCCTATTTCATTCATCACATCATTCACACGGCATCCATTCGCCAAAATCCATCCTCACACAAACATTCCATTCACATCCCAATAGATTCATACTTTAGGAAAACAATAAAAGGAAGGAAAGAATGAGGGATATGAAGTAGGAGGTTAGCAAAAGGTAACGAACTTGAAAAATGAGGGAAGAAACCCCTTGCAAAAACGTGCGTGAGTCGCTGCCCTAGCTTGGGAAAAGTGCTCCTCAAGAGCTTGAGCCTTGAACTTGGAGGAAAACGAGCTTGAAGTGATCTAGGGCCTTCAAACCCCTTTGATTTCTTCTCAAAAGCAAACCCTAGGTTTAGAATCTCCTTCTCCTCTTTCTCTATCTCTCAAAATACTCTAAGTGTTGTGAATGAGCCCTAAAGTCTCAGGCGAGCCTTATATGTAAAGGGTATAACACCCAAATACCGAAAAAGCCTTTAATGAAATTCTGCAAAAACACGATAGACCGAGCGATCGGTGGTTATGACCGATCGATCGGTTGCCTACTGAGCGATCGGTGTTCTTGACCGAGCGATCAGACAAAAACATGCTCTCTGGAATTTTTCCCTATACAAAAAAGTTAACCAGTCGATAGCCTCCGATCGATCGGTTGTGGACCGATCGATCGCTACAATGGACCGAGCGATTGGTGGTCTGCAGGTTTTGACCCTGAGTCCATTCTTCACCCATTCCTACTATTTAGACCCATTCTACTTCTATTCTAACATCTTCTATACTTGACTAGGACCTCTTTAAAGCTTATAGGCTTTATTAAATAATTTGTCTAATTAATTATAGTATTCTTGACACAGTTCCATCTAAGTTTCAAATTCTCATTTCAAGAAATTGAGATTACAAGACACCATGCATTGATACATATCCCAAGGCATATACAAAAAGTTTCGGGGCTCTACATCCTCCCCCCTTATAAAAATTTCGTCCTCGAAATTTGGATGATACTTGCATTACAAACCAAAACAAAATTATAAGTCATATACAAAACCTATACAAACTCATTCAAACAATTCCGGGTACTTCGCTTTGATTTCGGTCTCTCGCTCTCACGTAGCCTCTTCTCGAGCGTGATGTTGCCACTGCACGGGGACTAATGGGATTGTTTTATTGTGAAGGACTTGATCTCTCCGATCCAAGATATGAACCGGCTTCTCAACCAAAGTGAGATCTTCTCTGATTTCCAACGGTTCCAACTCTATTACATACGAAGGGTCGGCAATGTATTTCCAAAGCATAGACATATGGAAAACGTTGTGAACCGCGGCCATATGAGGTGGAAGAGCTACCCTGTAAGCAACTTCACCAACTCGCGTGATGATCTCGAACGGGCCAACATATCGAGGGCTAAGCTTGCCTTGCCTGCCAAATCACATAATCCCCTTGCTAGGAGATACCTTCACAAGGACTTGATCTCCAACATGGAATTCCAAGTTCCTGCGGCGCGTGTCCGCATAGCTCTTTTGATGATCTTGAGCAGCTTTCAATCGATCCTGGATGATCTTAACTACACTCGCAGTTTGTTCGACAACTCCGGACCCAACACCTTCCTCTCTCCTACCTCATCCCAATAGAGAGGAGACCTGCAGCTTCACCCATATAAGGCTGCAAATGGAGCCATTTTGATGCTCGCCTGGTAGCTGTTATTGTAGGCGAATTCAACTAAAGGCATGTGTTCTTCCCAACTGCCCTTGAAATCCAACATACACACCCGAAGCATGTCTTCTATAACTTGGTTCACCCTCTCAGTTTGTCTATCTGTTTGTGGATGAAATGCGGTGCTGAAATCAAGTCGGGAACCCATGGCTTCTTGAAAACAATTCCAGAATCTTGATGTGAATCTTGGATCCCGATCTGACACAATACTGACGGCACCCCGTGTAGCCTAACCACTTCCTTGATGTACAGAGCGGCCAACTGGCTAGAATTGAACGTGGTCCGGTAAGGTAGGAAATGCGCGAACTTTGTCAAACGGTTCACCACAACCCATATCGCATCTGAGTTCTTTGCCGTCTTTGGCAACCCAACAATGAAGTCCATGGAGATGTGCTCCCATTTCCACTCGGGAATACGGAGAGACTGTAATAGACCTGCCGGTCTCAAATGCTCTGCCTTCACCTGTTGGCACACCAAGCACCGTGCCACATATTCTGCAACATCCCTTTTCATATTCCGCTACCAAAAGTGACTCTTGAGGTTCCGGTACATTTTTGTACGCCCTGGATGCACTGTGTACTTTACCCGGTGGGCTTCATCCAAAATCTCTCGTCGAAGATCCGCATTGGCCGGAACACAAAGCCTTCCCTTGAATGTGACAGCACCTCAGCTAGTGAGAGAGAAGTCTTCACTACCCTTGGAAACTTACTTATCCCGGAAAGCCAACAAGTTAGCATCCGTGGCTTGATACTCTTGGATCAAATCTATAATGTACGGCCGGACCGTGACATTTACCAAAATAGGACTGCGAAGAGAATCCTTCACACTGATGTCCAGATTTGCCAAATCTTCTAATAATCTCCATTCTTGCACCAACATGTGAGCCAACAACCCCGGAGGTCTTTTACTCAAGGCATCCGCTACAATGTTTGCTTTGCCCGGGTGGTATTGGATGGTGCAGTCATAGTCTTTCAAAAATTCCATCCAACGTCGTTCCCTTAGATTCAATTCCTTTTGAGAAAAGAGGTACTTGAGGCTCTTGTGATCTGTATACACATAGAATTCCACCCCATAAAGGTAATGGCGCCAAATCTTGAGTGCAAACACGACAACCGCAAGCTCCAAGTCGTGAGTGGGGTAATTCTTTTCATGCTCTTTCAATTGCCTTGATGCATAGGCAATGACTTTCTTGTGTTGCATAAGCACACACCCAAGTCCAACATGCGAGGCATCACTGTAGACCTCATAACCACCAAGTCTGGATGGCACTGTAAGGACGGGGGCCGTGGTAAGCCGCTTTTTCAGCTCCGTGAAACTGACCTCGCACTTATCGCTCCACACGAACTTTGCATTCTTCCTTGTCAAATAAGTGAGCGGTGCTACAAGGCTGGAGAAATCCTCTACGAATCTCCTATAGTAGCCTGCCAACCCAAGAAAGCTACGTATCTCTGTGACACTCTTGGTCCTCGCCCAACTCATAACTGCCTCTATCTTCTTCGGATCTACCGATATGCCTACCGCAGATACGACGTGGCCTAGGAATGCCACCTCTTCCAACCAAAACTCACACTTGCTAAGTTTGGCGTACAGCTTGTGCTCTCTCAGCATTTCCAAAGCAAGACGAAGGTCTCACATGTGATCATCCCGTGTCTGGGAATATATCAAGATGTCGTCGACAAATACTATCACGCATCGATCAAGATATGGTCGGAAAACCCGGTTCATCAAGTCCATAAAGGATGTCGGTGCGTTCGTGAGACCAAAAGGGTTCACCAAGAACTTGTAGTGTCCATACCGAGTCCGAAAAGCAGTTTTGGGCACATCCTCGGCCTTGATCTTCAACTGGTGGTAACCGGACCGAAGATCGATCTTAGAGAAAAATTTTGCTCCCTTCAACTGATCGAACAAGTCATCAATCCAAGGCAATGGGTACCTATTCTTTATAGTGACTTTGTTCAATTGCCGATAATCGACGCACATCCGCATCTAGCCATCTTTCTTCTTAACAAATAACACCGGGGCACCCCACGGTGAGAAACTTGGTCGAATGAAACCAAGGCCTTGCAATTCCTCCAATTGAGTCTTCAACTCCTTGAGTTCAATAGGGGCCATTATATACGGAGCCCTGAAAATAGGAGCTGTGCCTGGTGCAAGCTCGATCACAAACTCAATCTCCCTATTTGGAGGCAATCCTGGCAACTCCTCTGGAAATACATCTAGGAATTCACTGACGATTGGAATAGTCGAAGAGTCCTTTGCCTCGGGGTTTGCTAGGCTCAACGCCGCAAAACGGGCAACACCTCTATTTCTCAACCCCCGAAAAGGAAATAGCTTGCCTTCCACTGGCAGGAAGAGTACCATCTTTTCAAAACAAGCCACATACCCATGATGTGTTGCTAACCAATCCATTCCCAAGATGACATCGAAGTCTTGAAATCCGAGGATGAATAGATTAACCACCAAATCATGGCTCCCCACTTGAACCGCACTATTTCTATACACTTTATCCACCAATACTGTCTTCCCGAGAGGAGTCGAAATGGACAACTCCTGTTCCAACTGGCTAGGCTCGGAGGAAAAGCCTTGAGAGAAACTCGGTGATACGAATGAATGAGTAGACCCGGTGTCGATCAATAGTCTAGCTATACATTCATTGACTAACAGGTTCCTGAAAATTTAACTAGCTAAGTCAATTCATGTATCACTCATCATATGTATAATTATATAGATATATAACATGCCAAGTACGTACACAAGGAATAAAGCATACATGGCAATTGTGGACAATCGAATAACCTTAAGTGCATACCTTGCACCACATCATCGGATGCAAGTGCAACACCCTCTGTCAAGGCAAAAACTCGACCCTGGTTTGCTTGGCGAGGTGAAGGTGTAGACCGGGTAGTCTGGGATGATGCCTAGTATGATCCTGCTGGGCATGCTGGGGGCCTAATCCCCTGAGACTGGCCTGGTAAATGCCAAGTAGGGCAATCCCTGATCATATGGCCCTGGCGACCCAATGATAACATCCATCCGATGCTCTTCGGTAATCTCCTCCCGGATGCCTTCGGCCGCATGAAGTGCAGACCTCATATGTGTAAGTCGGAGGGACCGGAGGTGAAGCGTACCTCGCCACCTAAGGTGCAACTGGCCATGGAGCTGGAAGAGCCTAATTCGCGGTGCCTGAGGCATGTACGGCCGTGGAACTGGAGGTGCATAAGATGGGCTCATCGGTGGTGCTGGCCACGTGTACTGATAAGGGCTGGTACGAGCCCGCCTCTCTGGAGGTGCTGAACTACTGGCCTGGCCTCTCGTCAACTCCCTCTTCTTAGACACCGCCACCGAATTTGCCTCGATCAATAAGGCGTTGTCTACTACTTCTAGATAAGTAGCGTGCCTGAACGCCGATACTTTCTCCATAATGACATCCTTGAGCCCTTGCTCAAATATCCTCGCCTTCATTGCCTCAGTAGCAACCATGTGAGGCGCAAAACTAGAGAGCTCCGAGAACTTGGCCTCATAAGCGGCCACGGACACCGAACCTTTCTCAAGGTTAATGAATTCTCTCTCCTTCTTTTCCCGTGCTCCAATCGGAAAATACTTCTTATAAAAAGTGTCCTTGAACTCATCCCAAGTCCAAGGTTGACCTTGCATAGTCAAATCTCGAGTCCTCAAGGCGGACAACCACCAATGATGTGCCTCACCCTCTAGCATGAAAACTTCCCATGCTACTCTATCCTCCTTTGTGGGTAAGAGGACTGCAAGGATCTTCTCCTACTGGAGGATCCAAGCCTCGCAGCAAGAGGGTCCACACTCCCATGGAATAATGGAGGCCTCAATCTCCTGAATGCCTCAACTCCAGCTGTACGATGTACTGGAGCTGCGGGCGGTGGAGTAGGTGCCACCGACAATGGTATAGCCTGCCGAGCCGCCAGTATGGCGAGTGTCTCAGCAATAGAGCCTAAGACCTGAGAGAGGTCCGGCTGCTCATCCTCATCCCGCGAAGAAGAGGAAGCTCTGGTGTGTGGCCCATGACCCCGTGTGCCCCGCCTCATAACTAAAGTCCTGAGAACAATAGCACCACTTGAGTCTAACTTGAAACCACAATTTATTACAATTCCATTTCATAATTCAACTTGTATTAAGTTTATAGTACTCGAATACATCACATAAAGTCATCAGAGTATTTACAACATTTATACTCTAGTGTTTTAGCGTCCCTAAGACCCGTACTTGGTTGAAACAACCATTTTAGACTAAGACTTAATGTTTAGTCTTACACTTGGAATCATGACTCGCTTCCGACTTACTTCCTTCCTAACCGGTTTGCTAACATATGCTCTTGTCAAGCTGTGGTACTAGATTCTACGTGACCCTAAAGACCTAAAGCCTAAGCTCTGATACCACCTCTGTCGCGCCACAAAACCCACCCTAGGAGTTAGAGTGAATCTTGGACGACTCATCATGACTTGCTTGATCAAAATAACCTACAAAAGACCTGGAGCATATACAATAGAGGACAGAATAACAGAAACATACTCTAACATAGCACAGCGGAATACTTAACCAAACCTCTATGTATATATATATGTGATCCAAGTTTATCCAAAAACATACACAAAAGAAAGTGCGGACAAGCCCGCCAAATACATGAATATATCTCTCTCAACTCACCCACAGCTATTCACTCAGAATCTACCACCTCTAATAATAACCCTCTACCGGAGGTTCCTCCACAGGTTCCTCGACATATTCCTCCTCCACCCAAGGGCTCGGAGCACAATATCAAAAGGAGCAGCTGCTCCTCTATGAACTGCCGACATAAGAAGTACGGCTGAGCATGGAATACTCAGCGTGTACCAAATGCTAACCAACAGTTATAGTATAGCAACAATGATATATATATAAGGAGGAAGCAGTTATTCTCATAACAGGAAAGTAAAGCAGTTTATAATCATGCTTGCATTTTCGTAAAAGTCGATAAAACCCTTGAAAACATCGTGCACTTGCCTTGACTCAAATTGCTCTTTTCGTGTTGGAAACTTGTCTTGTCTATCTTGTCTTATTGTATCATGTCGTGTCATGCGTATCAAGCGTGTCATGCCATGTCATGCTTGCTTGGAAAAATAAACGTGTTCATGCTACTTGTGAGGGAAGGGAGACCCTTCTTCCTTAATGCTCATGTTTGCCATGCCATGTATCTTGCTTGTTTGGAAAATAAATTACTTGTGAGGGAAGGAAGACCCTTCTTCCTAAATGCTCATGCTTGCCATGCCATGTATCTTGCTTGCTTGGAAAATAAGCTACTTGTGAGGAAAGCGAGACCCTTCTTCCTAAATGCACTTGTGAGGGAAGGGAAACCCTTCTTTATGAATGCTTGTCTTTTTCTTGCCAAAAGCGAGGCAAAACATATCATAGGATATGTCCCACCTCTAATTATCGTTCTTGAAAAACCTAGGTAAATCATGTCATGCATGCCGTGCTCGTGGAATTGTGTACATACTTGCATTTGAATTCAAATATGCCATTGGGTAATTTATAATACATATAACATCAATAATTTGGGCAAGTCAATATTCATGAAATTTAGGGAAAATAAGAAAGCACACTATCATAAGCCCTAGCAATTTTCATAATTAATTAAGCATGCATTTCTTAATTCATAACTCATTTTATTCACCTTGGCGTTTCATCAAGCATGGGGTGTGTTCATTATTTATTAAACCTACGTCATGCTTTTCTAGTTGGATTGATGTTCACATCACACATTTATGTTTATTATGGATACAATGCCCTCCCCATTTCATTCATCACATCATTCACACGGCATCCATTCGCCCAAATCCATCCTCACACAACCATTCAATTCACATCCCAATAGATTCATACTTTAGGAAAACAATAAAAGGAAGGAAAGAATGAGAGATATGATCTAGGAGGGTAGCAAAAGGTACCGACCTTGAAAAATGAGGGCAGAAACCTCTTGCAAAAACGTGCGTGAGTCACTGCCCTAGCTTGGGAAAAGTGCTCCTCACGAGCTTGAGCCTTGAACTTGGAGGAAAACGAGCTTGAAGTGATCTAGGGCCTTCAAACCCCTTTGATTTCTTCTCAAAAGCAAACCCTAGGTTTAGATTCTCCTTCTCCTCTTTCTCTATCTCTTAAAATACTCTAAGTGTTTTGAATGAGCCCTAAAGACTCGGGCGAGCCTTATATGTAAAGGGTATAACACCCAAATACCGAAAAAGCCCTTAATGAAATTCTGCAAAAACACGATAGACCGAGCGATCGGTGGTTATGACCAATCGATCGGTTGCCTACTGAGCGATCGGTGTTCTTGACCGAGCGATCGGTCAAAAACATGCTCTCTGAAATTTTTCCCCATACAAAAAAGTTAACTAGTCGATAGCCTCCGATCGATTGGTTGTGGCCCAATCGATCGCTACAATGGACCGAGCGATCGGTGGTTTGCAGGTTTTGACCCTGAGTCCATTTTTCACCCATTCCTACTATTTGGACCCATTCTACTTCTATTCTAACATTTTCTAAACTTGACTAGGACCTCTTTAAAGCTTATAGGTTTTATTAAATAATTTGTCTAATTAATTATAGTATTCTTGACATAATTCCATCGAAGTTTCAAATTCTCATTTCATAAAATTGAGATTACAAAACACCATGCCTTGATACACATCCCATGGCATATACAAAAAGTTTCGAGGCTCTACAGGTTCAGGTTAGGGTGGATGATTCACAGTGGTGTTTTTGTTAAAAATGAAGGAATCCTAGAATGTCAATTTACTGATTACCGACATTTTGGGTCTTTTCCATTTTGACACAAATTAACCTTGGTTAAATCAACCCACAGGGTCTAGGGTGGTTAGGGATAGCAGGAGGATACCTTAGAAGCTAGGTCCATGCCCTAGAATGGACCAAGGGCCAATGATATGGGGTCTAGGGCCATTTCTTTAAAAGAGGTCCAAAATAATGGTACTGAGATTACCACCATTCTGGATTTCTTCCAAAAAACTGCTCTTCCCAACTGGACAAGGGCCAGGACCCTTCCAAGACCTTTCGCATGAGTTGGAGGGGTCCTGGAAGGCTTGTGGGAGCTGCTACATTAACTTCCTACACTATGGATTTGACCAAGCATGAAAAGATGAATTTGTTATCCTTAAGAGGGTCCCCTTTGCCTAAGAAGAAGGCAAGGGGACCACTCCTCCTGGAGTTGTTAGTAATTAGAAATCCCTAGAAATGGACTGGAGACTAACAACCAAAATAGAAAAGGGGGAGAAAGGAGGAGGGGGGGGGGGGGAAGGGACGTCCTACCCTTTTGCTTTCAAGCTTGACTGATGAGGAGAGCTTGTCGAATATGAGAGCAACCATACGAGAGAGGGGGACCAAGGTCTTTCCTTTAGTTTTACTCAGCAGAAGAGAGACTAAAGCTCCTAAGGCTGGGGATTGTGGATTTCAGATTCACTAAGGGGCCTATAAGGAAATATATAGAGGTTTTGATCGGATTTCTGGCATGAAGACTTTGCTTGGGGAGGGTCTATATTTATAGGCAAAGGGAGGTCCATGACACTCAAGTAATTCGGAGATGAGTGGGTGAGAGCTTGGAAGATCATTGGAAGTCAACCTGGAGAAGTATAGGGGGGACAGAGCTTGGAATTTGCAAATATCTGGAGTTGCCTTTCTAAGAATATGTCTCTCCACGGAACGACCATTTCAGCTATAGGTTTGGTCCCTTTTGAGGGTGCTGAAACTAATGTCGGTTATTCTCTCGGTGCGGGCATATCGGCCAGAATATCAGGATTTTCTGCCAAAAGCAGGTATTCTGGCTTGGTAGGCCCCTTGTCATAGTCACAAAGTCAAGCCACTTGTCTTTTTTGGAGCTTTGCTAATCTGATTGGAAGTGTCGGGTCAAGCATTCCGACTAGGTAGTGAAGTTGACATAATCATTTCCCAGCTCGTCTATCATCGGGATGTGCTATGGGAGTCAGAATTGTCGGAACCCCCTGATTGGAACATATGTTGCTGAACCGGTTAGACCAGCAAGGATCATGCATCTTCTACCTACTATGACAATGTTATCTTTTTTAGGGTCAGCCACTCGCACTTCCATTTGATCTATTCATTTGTTAGGTTCTGGAGAAGCCGGTAGAGGCTCGAATGTCCATAGACACAACTTTTGTCTTGTATTGAGAGAATTTCCAAATCAAGCTATAGGCTTCGTGGTTACTAGTAGGTACTGTGACGATTGTAGGCAGGTGCTCCACTAGCCACATGTATAGTAGAGGTCCACTAGAATGGAAAATTTCCTTTCTGCAGTTTAAAGCACGGTTGAGGCCTCTGAAGAGCTCGACAAAGAGGACTGGTAGGAGGGTGCTTGAGCTGTGCATGTACTGGATGACTCCTAGAAGCATTGACTCCACTAGGCTACGACATTGCGGGAAGACCAGTTGAGAAAGGACTATTAGTGCAAAGACGTTGAGGTTGAGCAATTCTGATGCTATATTCTTAAGGTCCCATCTACTGTTGTACTGTTCCTAGAGATAACTTACCGGTATCCTACTATATGAGCCATCAAGGTCACGCTTTAAGGAGGTAGGTTTAATATGCAGGAATTCTACGAGGTCTGCCTTGTACGTTTTCTTGTAGCGCGGCACTATGGCTTCACCTTCTATGGTTTAGTCTAGAATGCATTGTATCTCTTCCAGTATAGGACATAATTCGTTCTTACCAAAATGGAACACCATGTAGGTTGGTTTCCAACACTAGATGGCAACAGTTAAAAGGCGTCAATATGGCTTGACCATGGCAAGGTCCAGGATAAAACCCATTCGGTAGTATTGTCACCAAATGAGACGCTGGGTATTGTCCCTCCTGATGGACTGCTTATAGGTTACACCTTTGCCTAGTTATATGCAAAATGTTGGGGATAAGGGTGTTCCTAAAGGCATTAGGGTCACTTAACATCGTATATGCGACTCCCAGTATAGTTAATATATAAGAAGGGACGATTGGTTTAAGCGGTAGCGTTTTGAATCCTTCCTAGATGATAGTCATCCAACAAAAGTAATTTAGCTGACTTCCAAGACCGTTAAACTTCTGTTACTGTGGATAGTCATCCAACAGCCGTAAGTGTAATAAGTCTGACCATAGGTTTAGATGAGTCATTACGCTACTATGTATGTATATTATACATAGTACAAAAGCACCAAAAAACATAAAGAATTAGCAACGAGTTAAAACCTTAAGCATTTTTATTAATTTATATAAGGTGTATTTTGCTTAAACCTAGGTTCCGGGTTGAACTATTAATATATTCCTGGTAGAGTCGCCAGAGCTGTGAGCGTGGGATTTTATCGTCTTTCGTTCTGGGCCCGGCCCTGCAGAGGAACGATGCCAAAAAGGCCTTTTAGAGCCTCACATAGTTTGACTGTTAACCATAATTAGGGAGGGCCTAGGAATAGCCAAGGTCAGATTCTGTACTTTTTAAATTTTTATGGAATTTCTAAAGTGAGTTAATTGACTAGGGTTAAGTCAAATTAACTGGGTTAAGTTTAACCCCAGTTAGTAGTTAGGCCAGGGCCTGAAAAATGGGCACAGGGAGCAAAGCAGGGCCTAGAATGACCTCCTACTAGCTCTGGGCCCTGTGCGCACAAAGCCGACTATTTACAGAAACTAGAATTAATGGCAGTAATAGCAGAATTGCCAATTCCATTTATTCACAGAATGAAATTGACGGTACTAGAATTATCGCCAGTTCCACTATTTTTTAAAACAATGGCTTTACTGGGATAGTTGAAGGTCATTGAGGATCAGAGGGTCTTGAGACCCTTAAACATGTTCAGAGATCTCATTTAGGCTATAGCTCAGGTCAAGGAGGATAATTCATAGTGGTGTTTTAGTTAAAAAAGTAGGAATCTTAGAATATCGATAAACTGATTACCGACATTCTGGGTATTTTTATTTTCATGCAAATTAACCATGGTTAAGTCAGCCCACAGGGTTTGGGTGATTTGGGATGACAGGAGGATACCTTATAAGCTAGGGTCTAGGTCCTAGAATGGACCAGGAGCTAATGAGATGGGGTCTAGGGCCATTTCTTTAGAAGTGGTCCAAAATGGCAGTACTGAGATTACAACCATTCTAGATTTCTTCTAGAAAACTACTCTTCCCATCTAGAGGGGAGCCAGGATGCTTCCAAGACCTTCCTAATGAGTTAGAGGGGTCCTGGAAGGCTTGTTGGAGCTACCACACCAATTTCCTACACTAATGGATTTGAACAAGCATGAAGAGCTGAATTTATTATCCTTGAGAGAGTACCCTTTGCCTAAGAAGAAGGCAAGGGGACCACTCCTCCTGGAGTTGTCAGTAATCAGAAATCCCTAGAAATGGATCAAGGACTAACAGCCAAAACAGAAACAAAGGAGAAAGGAGGGGGGGGGGGAGGGGCGATTCCTACCCTTTTGCTTTCGAGCTTGACTGATGAGGAGAGCTAGTCAGATGTGAGAGCAACCGTATGAGAGAGGGGGACCAATGCCTTCCCTCTGATTTTACTCAGTAGAAGAGAGACTAAAGCTCCTAAGGTTGGGGATTGAGGATTTCAGGTTCACCACGCGGCCTATAAGGATTTCTACAGAGGTTTGGATGAGATTTTTGGCATGGCGATTTTGCTTGGGGAGAATCTGTATTTATAGGCAAAGGGAGGTCCATGGCACTCAGGTAATTCAGATATGGGTGGGTGAGAGCTTGGAAGATCATTGGAAGTCAACCTGGAGGTTTTCAGGGGAGCTAGAGCTCGAAATTTGTAAATATTAGGAATTAAGGTAATTCCAATACCGTCATTCCAGATCCAGACCAAAAGAGAAATAGTGGTAATCGAATTACCGCTATTAAAGATTTTTACTTAATATGGGTCTGGCCAAGCTTGAGGATGCCTGGAGCGTTGTAGCATTTTTACTAAATTAGTAATGTCAGTAATTACATTACCGACATTATTTATAAAATTTTAACTTGTGGGTCCCCATAACGGTTGGTTATGGTCTATGGGCCCATGAGAGATCTCCTCATGGTTTTTAGGCCATGGACCTGGGTTTTGGTTCTAACTGAGCCCATGGGTTAGTCTTGGGGCTCAATTAGGGCTAAGTGAGGGTTGAGTTGGGGTTAGGCTAAGCTGAGAGTTTGGCCTAGGATTAGGGATAGGCCTAGGTCAAGGTTAAGTCTAGGGTTAAGTTGGGATTTGGGTAAAATAAGCATGGTTAAGGTAGTTAACCATGATTAAGGATGGGGTATAAAAATTGGCTACTTATAGTTTGTTCCCTTGAACAAATTAGATTTTTAGTTTGAGAATATTTTGAGAGTGAAGGGAATCCAGATAAAAATTTATGCGTAAAACTGGATCCCGAGGATCTTTACACCATAGAAAGCAACTAATACTATCTACATGTTTTCGTAAAATTACCTTGGTGATTGATGTTCACTGGTGAAGCAAAAACCAACTCGACCGTCAGAGCTCTTTGTAGAGATTTCTCGAACAAATACTCGAAGCTCGATCCTTGTTCTTCGTTATCCCTGCGAAGCCTTCGAATCTTTTCTTGGACTTGAAGAAACAAAAAGAAGAGGAAAAGATGTTGCTGTAGAGTTTCTATCACCCAAACTCTAAGGATTCAAAACCCTAAGCCTTCAATCAACTTGGAACAAACCCTAGGGGCTCACAAAAATTAGGGAAAGGGCTCTCTCACCCTTAGCTCCCGGTTTGGAGGAGGAGGAGAATAAAAATCTCTATCTTTTTTTTTTTCTCCACGGTTTGGGGTGTTGGGGATTTTATAGAGATTAGAATCTTATCCTAATCTCACACCAATTAGGAAACATCTCTTTTAAAAAGAGTTTCTAAATAACAGACTTCTAATTAATTAGTTGTTACGAACCTTTTAATTTCAGATTCCTTTTCCTAAACATATTCCATAATTAAAGGGGGTGTAACTAATTCCTAAATTTTAGGAATACCAACAACCTAACAAACTCCTAACAATTAGGAATCAAAATCCAAATAGGAAACCCCACAATGGGGTGGGCGTGAGCTTATGGGGGCGTGTGCCCTAGAGGCTTGGTCTCCAAGTTTTAATAAAACTCCATGTTTTTCTCTTTTGTTTCTTATTTACCAAGATTGGAATCTAATCCCATAATTTAAGGAGTTAATAAACAATAATTATTCAACTAACATTATCCTAATCCAATTAGGAAACACGAAGTTGGCGCCCCACCCTAGGGTTTTAATCCATGGGCTTCGGCCCACAAATAAGGTCCATATTTTATGGGTTTAATGGATATGGGTCAAACCCACTTTCCCTTATTTAATATTAATTAAATAATTATAAATATTATCTTTTAATTTAAATTAACAATTAATTTAAACCATAGATTAACTTTTAATACATTTTGTTAATGATTAACATTTAATCACTTAATTTATAGAGTAACATTTAATCTATTATTGAGCTTGTATTTCTTATATGAGCATCTCCACAAATTGCTCTGGGACATTCTAACCCTAGCTTGCCTAATGTTATCCTATTGACCCTAAATAGGAATGACATCGGAATTGCAAGTGACATAATATATCCATATTGCAATTGAATCCCAGTGTAAGAACATTAACCAAAAAGGATCCCGCCACATGAACTTTTTAATTCAATTGATCATTCCAATTACATTATCCCTAATAGGCCTTCGAGATTATTTATACTATCTAACTCATAGCCCATTGCACATCATCCAGGTTTCCAAGACTTCTGATTAAGCCATAAGAAACATTTTCTCATGTAAAACATTTTGAGAAAAGGTTTTTATAAGTATAATATATTTTAATAAAATATATTTCAAACTCATTTTGTTTCAAAATCACCTGCGCAGGATTTAAGCTTAATCGACTGTCTCACCCGGAACTTAGATAATATCTCAATTTAATGAGTATGGATTTCTTGTTTGAAATTCTTCATGACTCGAACAGCTTTCTGACTATCCAACTGTCACTGTACCGTATTCCCTAAGGTAGAAAGTACTTTAGTAGAATCAAAACAGTCAGATTACTGTTCAGTTATAAATGAACTCATCAGATCTAAGGATCATTGAAACTGTTCAATGTGAATGAGAGACCAACTATCTGATAGTATGTTTATGCAAGAGGTCTCTCATTGCATATAATCAGTCAGTGTACATTTAAACACCCATATGCTGATATGTAGTCTGCACTATAGTAGTTTCAGAAAAAACTACATCTCAACCATTGAGAACATCTTAGCATTGTGGCAGCCATATAAGTGAAGTGCCTAGCTTCACCCATAGTTGTAACTATATAAGGAATAAGGAACTGGAAAGCTATATCTGCCTATAATAGTCCCATCACATAGCTTTCCTACAATATATTCTATGGACCTTTATCGATATCTCATATTGTATATATATCATCTCATGATCATTGTCAATTACCAATAATGAATACACAATAGATAAAGAAGATGTCTCTATTAATCTAATTAATCAAAATCTTACAATCTAAATGACTTTTCTGGGCATCATGTCTAACAATCTCCCACTTGCCCTTAAAGTCATTGTGCCTTAGATTTCAATCTCATACTATCCAAGTGTGTTACAAATACATTATCTGATAAAGCTTTAGTCATCGGGTTAGCAACATTAAGTTGAGACCTAACCTTTGTAACAATAATATCTTGCCTCTCAATGATCTCATTAATGAGATGATATTTCATCGAAGTGAAAAGCAAGCACATAATCCGTAGTCCTTTTCAGGTACTTTGTGATGTGCTTCACAGTAGTCTAATGATCAAATCCTGGATTGCTTTGGAACGGACTAATAACTCCCATTGCATGATAGATATCTAGTCTAGTACATAGTATGGCATACATGAGGCTCCCAACAACCGATGCATAAGGGCACCTCTTCATCTGCTCGATATCATCAGCTGATGTAGGGGCCATCTTTTTGGGCAAAGTAACACCATGTCTAAAAGGAATGAGAGTTGTCTTACAATTACTCATACTATACCTAGACAAAATCTTGTCTATGTAGGAAGTTTGGCTCAATCCCAACATTCGGCATTTTCTATCTCTCAGAATCTATATTCTGAGAATATAGGATGCCTCTCCAAAGTCTTTCATTGAGAAATACTGATAAAGCCAAATCTTGATTGATGACAACATCCCTACATCATTCCCAATGAGTAGGATGTCATCTACATAAAGTATTAGGTATACTACCGCTCTCCCACTGTCCTTCTTGTATATACAAGATTCCTCTAAATTCTTTTAGAATCCAAATTCTTTGATCGAAAGATCAAATCTTTGGCTCCAGCTTCTAGAAGCTTGCTTCAAACCATATATCGACTTGTTAAGCTTGCATACCATGTTCTCCTAGTTAGGAGCAATAAAGCCCTCAGGTTGCTTCATATAGATGTCTTCATCTAACATTCCATTAAGGAAAACAGTTTTGACATCCATTTGCCATATCTTATAGTCATGGTATGAAGCTACAGCTAGCAATATCCTAATGGATTTGAGCATAGCTACAGGTGAAAAGGTATCCTCATAATCAACTCCTTGAATTTGAGTTAACCTTTTGCAATAAGTCTTGCTTTATAGGTCTTCACGTTACCATCAACATCCTTCTTCCTTTTGTAAATTCATTTGCATCCAATTGGCCTTATACCATCTGGTGGATCTACTAAAGTCCAGTCGTCGTTGTATTCATGGCTTTATTCTTTTGAGATGCATCTACATCTAATGTAGTATCCTAATAAGTATTAGGATCTGTATCCTCATTATCAGGGGTAACTAGATAAACCTCATTATTGTAATATTGTAATATCCTCATTTGTGGTCTAGAAACTCTTTCAGACCTTCTCAGTGGAAAAAAATTAGAAGAATCAATAGTGGAAGGATTAGGTTCATCTTGGACACTGGCTGTGTTGTCTTTCATCTCATGAAATTCAACCTTCTTAGGAAGATCCATTTCTTTCTCCAAAAAGGTGGCATGATTCCTAACAACTATTGTTTGGTCTGCCTTGGAGTAGAAATAGAAACCCTTAGTTTCTTTTGGATACCCTACAAAATTCTATTTTCTATTCTAGATTCCAACTTAGTGGGTTCGAGTTTGCGAACATGCAAAAGAGAACCCTATGCCCTTAGATCTCGGTTTTCACCCAATCCACAATTCATAGGGTGTAACCAGTATAGACTTAGAAGAAACCCGGTTCAGAATGTAAATGACAATTTGTAAAGCATACCGCGAATGATAGGAAAGTACATCAGCATGGCTCATTATAGAGCGAACCATATCTAATAAAGTTCAGTTTCTTCTTTCAGAAACATCATTTTGTTGAGGTGAGGCAGGACTTGACTATTGCGAGATAATCTCATTATCCCTTAAGTAATCCATAAAATCGTTTGTGAGGTATTCACCACCTCAATCTAATCGAAGTGTCTTTATTAATTTGTCTGTTTGATTCTCAACTTCTTCTCTGAATTCTTTGAACTTTTCAAAGCGGTCAGATTTGTGTTGCATCAGATAGACATATCTATATCTAGAATAGTCATCGGTAAATGTGACAAAATACCGGTATTGCTCTCGTGCAACAATGTTAAATGGACCACATACATCACTATGTATGAGTCTCAATTTTTCTTCAGCTCTTCCTACCTTTTCAGGGTAAGGCTTCTTGGTCATCTTCCCTTCGAGACATGACTCGCAAGTAGGGAGTGGTACTACCTTGAGAAATTCAAGGAGACCATCTTTTACAAACCTCTTGATCCTATCAAGATTAATATGACCAAGTCTATTGTGCCAAAGATAAGTAGACCATGTGTAATGTCTATTCATTCCAAACATTCTAGATGATGAGGCATTGTCACTTTATAGACCTTCATTATTTACCAAATGAAATATTAAATAAAGACCATTAATAAGATTACCAGTAATCAAGACCATTTCATATTTCTTAATTTCAACTATTGAATTAAAATTGATAGAGAATCCATAATGTAAGAGTCTAGATACTGAAATCAAATTTCTGTGTGCAGAAGGCACATAAAAACAATCTTCTAAAATTAATGTCTTTCCATTAGGTAAATAAAGAATAAAGAAGCCAATTGACTTCTGTCACGACCCAAAATACCCCCTAGGAATTAGGGATACATTGACTCATGACCGCCGTATCATACCTCCAATATCATACATAAGGCACACATAGTAACCTGTCAGAGTACAAAGATAAACATAGCGGAAATGACATAGAATGCATAGCGGAAGCAAAACACACTAACATAGCGGAAGCCAAAATATAACTAAATACTCCTATTACTTAGTCCAAGTGTGAACCAACAAAATACAACTGTATATGTGACCAAAATGTGGAGTGGACAAGTCCTACTCTCACTTAAAAAAATATCAAGTCTATCTAAGTCCATAAAAAAAAGTCAAATTCATGACACCTATCTATCGGGCCATCATCCTGATAGTGATCCATCGAGGGTTCTGGATTGAAGTACTCTTCCTCAACCCAAGACTCCATACCGCACAAATCCAAAGGAACCCGGGCACCTGCCGACGATAACAAATATCGGCTGAGCGTGGAATACTCAACGTATACAAACTATTAACAATAAAGCAATATAACATAGAGTATACGAATCATTGAGAATGAAATCCTTAAAACATGTCAAAGTGTAGAAACCGTAAATAACACATATGATGAAAACCCAAAACCAAAACCCGTGTGAGTCAAGCGATAATCATAGCCTTGTGAGTTCTTAGAGTTCATAGAATTCATGGAGTTCCTTAGAGTCATTTATGATCCGTAGAGACATAGAGAAGTACCGTAGAGCATATCCATAGAGCAAAACATAGAGATCTTAGAGCATTTGTATTCATGATCCTTAGAGCTTGTGAACTGATCTTAGACAAATCATGGAGTTGCTTAGAATAATTCATATAAGTCATTTGTTTAAAAACCTTTTTCGTGTCATTGAGGAAATCCATGGAAAACATCGGTTTATGCGAGACATGCAAACATATGAGAGTAATATCATGTTTAAACACCCCTTGGAGGCATTTACACAAACACATAGAGTGCATAGTAGTGATAGCTTACATCCAAGTATAAAAATAACCTTTCACAACATAAAAAATCAAGATACATGTACAGTAGAGAATGAGAAGAACATCATGTGGTAACTAGTAGTATCACTATATTAGTACTAGAGTGTATCTACCTTGGTGAAATCAATGATTTTGATTCCAAAAGCTTGAAACAAGTGAAGAACTTCAAGGTCTTCGATAAAAAACACCAAAGGAATGGAAGGATTTTGATCTTCCTTCAAGCTTGAGCAACACCTAGCTTTTCCTTCTTTTTCCTCTTCAAAACCCTCTTAAAATAATGCACAAAGGGTTTTTGAAACCCTAAGGCACGAACCCATCCTTTATATAGGCAGAGGGTAGTGGGTAAAGTCTTAAACACCCTTAATGAAGAAAATTTACGTATGACCGATCAATCGGTGGTATAGACCGAGCAATCGGTGACTTACCGGTCAAACGGTGGTTTTAACCGACAGATCGGTTGAAAACACCCTCTCTAGAATATTTCCCCATACAAATAAGTTAACCAATCGATAGCTACCGAGCGATTGGTATAAGACCGGTCGATCGGAGGTTATCATCGAGCGATCGGTGATCCCCTGTTTTGCTGTAAAACCTTGTTTCCACTACCTAAACCTTCTCCAATCCAATTCTAACACTCCTTTATGTTTTAAACACACTCCTTAAGGATATGTAGACCTATTAAAACATGCACACCATAAATCCAAGCACGTATATTAGCATAAAGCCACAAGTGTACAAGACCACACTTGAACACTATTCACACACTATTCACTAGTCAGTGCAATAAAGATTCAGGGTTCTACATCCCTCCCCCCTTTCAAGAATTTTGTCCTCGAAATTAGAACGACACCAAAAAGCATAACAAGGACAAAATACAAAAAATAAAGCAAGGAAGCTATATAAACAAGTGAGGGTACTTTTCCTTCGCATTGGCTTCTCGCTCCCATGCAGCCTCTTCCTTGGAATGATGCAGCCATTTCACAAGAACTATCGGGATAGTCTTGGAGTGTAAGACTTGATCTCGACGATCCAAGATCTGAACTGGTTGCTCAACCAAGATGAGATCCTCTCGAATCTCCACGGGATCAAGAGCAATGACGTGTGGTGGATCCGGAATGTATTTCCTAAGCATAGAAACGTGAAATACATTATGTACCGCTACCATGTGAGGCAGTAGTGCTACCCTGTAAGCAACCTCACCAACTATAGTGATGATCTCGAATGGCCCCACGTACCTAGGGCTTAGCTTCCCTTTCTTCCCGAATCGTATAATTCCCCGACTCAGCGAAATCTTCACAAAGACCCGAACCCCAACTTGGAATTCCAAATCTCTGCGGCAAGTGTTCGCATAGCTCTTCTACCTATCCTGAGTAGTTTTAAAATGCTCCCTGATTACCTTGACCCTTTCTGTGGTCTGCTCAATCAATTCAGGACCAAGGACCTTTCTCTCACCAACTTCATCCCAGTATAGAGGTGATCTACAACTCTGACCATACAAAGCTTCGAAAGGCGCCATTTGGATGCTTGCCTGGTAACTGTTGTTGTAGGCAAACTCAACCAAGGACAAGTGTTCCTCCCAACTGTCCTGAAAGTCCAGCATACAAGCTTGGAGCATATCCCCTACAACCTGATTTACCCGTTCAGTCTGCCCATCAGTTTGAGGATGAAAGGCGGTGCTGAAATCTAAATGAGAACCCATAGCACTCTGAAACATTTTCCAAAACCTGGAAGTTAACCTAGGGTCTCGATCAGACACAATGGAAACTGGCACACCGTGCAGACGAACCACCTCCTTGACATACAAGGCTACTAACTAATTCGAACTGAAGGTTGTCTGATATGGAAGGAAATGTGCAAACTTTATCAATCTGTCTACTATCACCCAAATAGCATCGGAGCCCTTTGCCGTCCGCGGCAAACCCACGATGAAATCCATCGAGATATTCTCCCATTTGCATTCTGGAATAAGGAGGGACTGTAAAAGAGCTGCAAGCCTCTGATGCTCGGCCTTCACCTGCCGGCACACCAAACATCTAGAAATATATTTGGTGACTTCTCTCTTCATGTTTTGCCACCAGTAGTGCCTCTTGAGATTCCAGTACATCTTAGTACCTCTCGGATGTACCATGTACTTGGATCGATGAGCCTCGTCCAAGATCTTACCCCTCAACACTTTCTCGGCGGGAATACATAACCTACCCTTAAATGGGATAGTACCATCACCATTCAACGCAAACTCTTGACTACCACTACTAACCAACTTGTCTCGGTAAGAAAGCAACTCAACATCCGAATTCTGCAACTCCTTGATCCGATCCAAAATATGCGGCCTAACAGAGATATTTGACATCACCGGCCCGTAGGTAGCAAGCCTGAGGGTAGTGTCTAGGTTACACATATCCTTCAACAACTTCCACTCTTGTACTTTTAAGTTAGCCATAATCCCGTAAGGTTTCCTGTTAAGTGCATCGCTACTACATTCACCTTACCCGGATGGTACTGAATGGAACAATCATAGTCCTTCATGAACTCCATCCATCGACACTGCCTCATATTCAGTTCTTTCTACAAGAAGAGATACTTCAAGCTCTTGTGATCTGTGAACACCATGAACTCTTCCCCATAGAGGTAGTGACGCCAAATTTTCAGTGCAAAGACGAGTGCTACAAGTTCTAAGTCGTGTGTGGGGTAGTTCTGCTCATGCTCCTTCAACTGACGGGAAGCATAGGCAACCACCTGCTTATGCTGCATAAGAACACATCCAAGTCCGACTAGTGAAGCATCACTATAGACTTTGAAGCCACTGCTTCCAGATGGACCGTGAGAACAGGGGCTGTGGTAGGTCTCTTCTTCAACTCCAAGAAACTTGCCTTGGACTTGTCACTCCAAGTGAACTTAGCGTTCTTTCGCGTGAGGTAGGTAAGTAGAGTTACTAAGCTTGAAAATCCCTCCATGAACCTCCTGTAGTATCCTACCAGGCCGAGAAAACTACGAATCTAGGTAACACTCTTCGGCCTTTCCCAATTCATCACTGCCTCAATCTTTACAGGATCAACTGAGATACCTTCGGTAGACACCACATGTCCAAGAAGAGACACCTTGTCCAGCCAGAACTCGCACTTGCTCAACTTAGCATACAGGCTATGCTCTTGAAGATTCTGCAATACAAGATGAAGATCTCTCGTGTGATCATCCTATGACTGCGAATACACAAGGATATCATCTACAAATACGATCACACACTGATTGAGAGATGTTTTGAACACCCGGTTCATCAGATCCATAAATGCTACCGGTGCGTTAGTCAGACCAAAAGATGTCACCAAAAAATCATAGTGACCATATCGATTTCTGAATGCTGTCTTTAGAATGTCTTCCTTCTTGATCTTCAACTAATGATAACCAGATCGAAGGTCAATCTTTGAGAAGAACCTCGCACCCTTCAACTGATCAAACAAGTCATCAATCTGAGGCAATGGATAACGATTCTTGATAGTAACTTTGTTCAGCTGCTTATAATCAATGCACATACGCATCGACCCATCTTTCTTCTTCACGAAGAGCACCGGAGCTCCCCAAGGTGAGACACTTGGCTGAATAAAACCAAGGCCTTGCAATTCTGCCAATTGGTGCTTTAACTCCTTACGCTCAATAGGGGTCATCCTGTACAGAGCCCTAGAAATCGAAGCTATGCCTGGAGCTAGCTCAATCGCAAACCCGATTACTCGATCAGGAGGTAATCCCGGTAATGTCTCTGGAAAGACATCCATATACTCACACACAATGGGAATCGATGTGGAGTCTCGTACTTCTACATTCTCGAGACTGAGAGCTGCAAAGCGAGCAATGTCTCTCTTCTGAAGTCCCCTGAAATGAAATGGCTTCAACCCAGCGGGTTTAAAGTTCACCACCTTCTCATATACACTTTATCCATCTCAATAGACTTGCCCAATGGAGTCGAAATGGACAACTCCCGAGATAGCTTACTCGACTCGGACGTAAAGCCTTTGGCAAAACCAGGTGAGACGAATGAATGAGTGGATCCCGTGTCAATCAACACCCGTGCCAAACATTCATTTACTAGCAACGAACCTGAGGATTTTAACTGCCCAAGTTATAACATAGATTACATACCTAATACATGTAGAGATACACATAGCAAAACACAACATAGGATATATACACATAACAGATCATGGCAACTCTAGAACTTTAACAATATCAAACTCGCGTATACCTTGTACAACATTGTCAGATGGCTGTGCGTCTCTGTCGGTCATGGTGAATACCCTACCCTGATTAGCCTGACAAGGCTGCTGGGTGGGCAGCAAGGATCTAGAGGCCTGAGATGAAGACCCTTGTAGTGAAGTCTACCTGCCTGGAGGCCGAACTCCCTGTGGCCCAGTCTGTGACTACTTGCGTGGGCAGTCCTGTGTCACGTGACCAACCTCGCCACAGTGGAAGCATCCACCTTACAATCTTTGGTAATCCCCAGCCTTGTGCCAACGGCCACATACAGCACACTCCTCAAAAGCCTATGATGCAGAGGAAGCCGGAGGCGTAACCCTCGTAGCCTGTGATACCGTAGGACGCGGTGCCTGAGGCACAAAAGAAGGCCTCTGAGCCGACATCGGCTGAGAGAACTGGTATAGTGTAGTCCTAGTCCTCTTCTCGAACTGTGAAAAACCACTAGATTGACTCCGAGACATGCTTCTCCCGAAGCCACTATCTCCTCCTGATGAACTCTTTTGCATTCTTCTCGGTGAGCTTCGCCTTTCCTACTATCTCCCTCCAAGATTCCACTTGGAGAATGGACACCCTATCTCGAATGAAAGCCTTCAAACTCATTTAAAAATTCCTGACCCATAGGTCTTCAATCGCCATCAGATGTGGAGAACTTAGCCTCATACTCGGCCACGTTCATCGTCCCTTGTTCCAAAAGCATAAACTCCCTCGCCTTCTATTCCCGAATGAATTTAGGAAAGTACTGCTCACAGAAGGTTTCTAGGAATTCGAACCATGTCCAGGGTTCCCCTACCTTTGCAACATCTCTCTGCCTTTCGGTAGCTCTCCACCAATGTTCAGCTTCACCTTCCATCACGAAGGAAGCCCATTCAACCCATTGCTCCTCAATACATCGGAGAGCCCGAAAGGTCTTCTCCAGCTGCATAATCCAGGACTCTGCCACCATTAGGTCCAGAGTACCATAGAAGGTAGGAGGCCACAGTCTTCGGAAAGCTTCAAGTCCCACGGTGTGATGCACCGGTGTAGGAATAGGAGTAGCCGGTGGGGTAGGAGTAGGTCTGGCTGCCAACAAAGCCAAAGTCTCTGCAATAGAACCCATAGCATTCGTAAAGTAAAGCGGCTCTTCCTCTCTCGGAACATCCCCCTAGGATCTCCGAGTATGGTAACCACGACCCTGATTGCCGCGTCTCATGATATAAATTCCTGAGATCAATTGGCAAAACATGAGTCTAACTTGGATACCAATCCTCACACATCATATAGCAATTCAATAAACATGAAATGCTATTACCGCATATAGTATACATCGAATTATACACATAATCATATAATTATAACTTAGAGTTTTCTAGCGTAGTTAAGATCCTTATGTTGGGCATCTACACTCTTGGAATAAGACTAAGGACATAGTCTAACCTAGAACCTAGAATAGGATCCTAGACCAACCAAAGATTCGCTTGTCACCGGTTATGTCATGGTAATAACTAGACGACACTTCCATCTGAGTTCTAAGTTCAACTCATAGGAAATACTTCCGCTTAGCCCAAGGGAAACCGATCCCTAGAGCAGAACAACTCTAGTTCCAACTTAAAAGACACTACCCTATGTGACCTAATGCCTTAGCTCTGATACCAAGTCTGTCGTGACCCAAAGTAACCCCTAGGAGTTAGGGATACCTTAACTCGTGATCGCCATATCATACCTCCAATATGACACATAAGGCACGCATAGAAACTTGTCAGACTACATAGATAAACATAGTGGAAACGATATACATTGCCTAGCGGAAGCAAAACACACTAACATAGCGGAAGCCAAAATATAACTAAATACTCCAATTACTTGGTCCAAGTGTGAACCAACAAAATACAACTTTATATGCGACCAAAATGTGGAGTGGACAAATCCCACTCTCACTTAAGAAATATCAAGTCTATCTAAGTCCGTCAACAAAAGTCAAAGTCATGACGCCTATCTATTGGGCCATCATCCTGATAGTGATCCATCGAGGGATCTGGATCGAAGTACTCTTCCTTTACCCAATGCTCCGTACCGCACAAATTGAAGGAACCCGGGCACCTATCGATGATAACAAATATCGGCTGAGCGTGGAATACTCAGTGTATACAAACTACTAACAATAAAGTAATATAGCATAGAGCATACGAATCATTGAGAATGAAATCCTTAAAACATGTCAAAGTGTAGAAACCGTAAATAACACATATGATGAAAACCTGAAACCAAAACCCATGTGAGTCAAGTGATAATCATAGCCTTCTAAGTTCTTAGAGTTCATAGAGTTCGTGGAGTTCCTTAGAGTCATTTATGATCCGTAGAGACATAGAGAAGTACCGTAGAGCATATCCATAGAGCCAAACATAGAGATCTTAGAGCATTTGTATTCATGATCCTTAGAGCTTGTGAACCGATCTCAAACAAATCATGGAGTTGCTTAGAATCATTCATATAAGTCATTTGTTCGAAAACCCTTTTCGTATCATTGAGGAAATCCATGGAAAACATCGGTTCATGCGAGACATGCGAACATATGAACATATGAGAGTAATATCATGTTTAAACACCCAAAAACCCTTAGATGCATTTACACAAACACATAGAGTACATAATAGTGATAGCTTACATCCAAGTATAAAAATAACCTTTCATAACATAAGAAATCAAGATACATGTATAGTAGAGAATGAAAAGAACATCATGTGGTAACTAGTAGTATCACTAGATTGGTAGTAGAGTGTATCTACCTTGGTGAAATCAATGATTTTGATTCCAAAAGCTTGAAACAAGTGAAGAACTTCAAGGTCTTTGATAAGAAACACCAAAGGAATGGAAGGATCTTGATCTTCCTTCAAGCTTGAGCAACACCTAGCTTCTCCTTCTTCTTCCTCTTCAAAACCCTCTTAAAATAATGCACAAAGGGTTTCTGAAACCCTAAGGCACGAACCAGCCTTTATATAGGCAGAGAGTAGTGGCTAAAGTCTTAAACACCCTTAATGAAGAAAATCTGAGTATGACCGATCGATCGGTGGTACAGACCGAGCGATCGGTGACTTACCGGTCAAACGGTGGTTTCAACTGAGAGATCGGTTGAAAACACCCTCTCTAGAATTTTTCCTCATACAAATAAGTTAACCGATTGATAGCTACCGAGCGATCTGTATAAGACCAGTCAATCGGAGGTTATCACCGAGTGATCGGTGATCCCCTAATTTGCTGTAAAACCTTCTTTCCACTACCTAAACCTTCTCCAATCCAATTGTAACACTCTTTTATACTTTAAAACACTCCTTAAGGATATGTAGACTTATTAAAACATGCACGCCATAAATCCAAACACGTATATTAGCATAAAGCCCACAAGTGTACAATACCTCACTTGAACACTATTCACTACTCAGTGCAATAAAGATTTGGAATTCTACAACTTCACTGCAACATTTGCACCCGAGCCAACTTTAAGCTTTTGCTCCTGTTTGGTCGGCTTTCAGGTTTCCTTGAACCCCTGCAAAGAATTGCAAATATGTACAGCGGATCCAGAATCCACGCACCTGAGTTAGGGGGACCATCTAGAAAGTTTGACTCAACAGTAAATAATACTTCAAAACATCTCATACCTTGAGTATTTGCACCACCCTTCTTGAGAGTTGCGAGGTAAGTCCTACAGTTCCTCTTCTAGTGGCCTATTTTATCAAAGTGGAAACACTTTCCTTTGCATTTGTTTTCCTTGCTAGCATCTCCTGATGAACCTTTGGCAACTTTTGCCTTACCCCAATTGTCTTTAAACACCCCTTTACCCTTGTTTCTCTTCATTTTCTTTTCAGACACTATCATAGGTATAGGTCTTTCAACAAACATAATTTCACCATCAATATCCTTTCTGATCTCATCTTCCACAATCAATAGTGAGTCTAATAACCCACTAAGAGTCATCTCATACTTGTTTATGCTGTAATTCACTACAAACAAGTTGAATGACAGAGGGAGTGACTGTAGAATTGTATTGATTTTGGTGATATGGTCCATCTCTCCACCATACATCTCCAGTTCTTTAATATAACCCATCATCTTCATGACGTGTTCTTTGACCGGAGTTCCCTCTTTCATCTCAGTGGTAAGAAGAGACCTTAACGTTGTTTGTTTGGCAAACTTATTCTTTACACCAAACATCTCATAAAGGTGTTGCAAAATTTTAGAAGTATTATCCATATCCTTATGATGATTATATGTGATATTGGATAATGAGGCTAACACCCAATCTCTTGCTGTCTGATTAGAACGATTCCATAAATCAACTTTAGCCAACAGATCTGGTGTTGAATCCGAGAGAACCATAAGTTTAGGAATTATAAGACATAGGGTAAGCTTTTCAGCAGAGAGTACCAGGTATATTCTAAATTCCCAGTCTACATAGTTAGTTCCAACTAACTTTTCATCACGAAGATTTTCAGTTAATGGGTGTAGGCCTATCATGATCTAATCAAATGACAAATAAGATAGTATTAGGGATCTATTGAATTCATTAATTACTATTAGATTATAGGTCTGTTTCTAATAGTATTGCCAATGTAGGAAGCATTAATTTGCATCGAATACCTAAACATTGGCTTAATGTAATCCTGCCTTCGGGCACAATATCACATCGTCTTGAATAGACAGATAAAAACTATCTTCTCAATTTTCACAGATCTCATCTTATGAATCTTGGAGCATTCGATCTACTGTCTGATCTATAAGGGATGTTATACTCACGCTTTGGTGTTATTGTATGACATCTCTTATTCATGTGCCCACCTACCATGAACCTAATAAACACTTAATGAAAGCTCACGCTTTGATGTTATTGCTCCCACTATTTGCTTATGAAGTTTTCACATAGGTGAGAGGGATTAGGTCCGGCTTTGGTCTGTCAGCTTACTCACACTCCCTACTATAAGATCACATAGTGTATGGTAAAAGATCATAATACTTAGGGACTTGTCCCCAATCTTATATACACATAATATATCAATGGGCAATTATTTCAACAGAATAATTGGACATATTTAAACAAATATCATTTCATGATAAAATATACAGGTATCATCTGATGATAATAAAATATAATAAACATCATATGAGATTAATCGCTATGGGTCAGTAAAATTAAAATGCATGGATGCAGGAGAATGAGATAAGAATAAAGGTAACTCGCAAACTCCTTCGTGATCCCTTCTTTTATCATCTTATCGAGATCATCATCGCAGCATCCTCCTTCGTAGTCTCTCAACCAATGCATGATATGGAAATTTAATGGCATTAGGGAAACTAATTTTCCATTCGCCCTTTTCCGGGAAACCGAATGAATCTGCCCATTACAAATTTACCAAAAACCTACTACATATTATCCTCTAATATGAATGCATGATAAACAATTTATCATAGTATAAATTTGACCCATAATTGTAATCTCGTACAATTAGATGCAACATGGTGATGGAGTAATTTTTCTGATATTTTTTGAAAGATTTAAATTTGATAATAATTATCAATTTGCTCGATAAAATCTATATCTTATATAGATCAAACCCTGAAAAATAAAACTATTATATTTTTCTACAAACAATTTTCATAAAATTATTTTTAAAATATAAGACAGGATTTTCTTAATTCTCTACAATATTTTATTCTTTTCTTGAATACAAGATCCTTTCTCGAATGCAAGATCCTTTCGTACAGATTGGTTCTATTATTATCCAAGATTGGTTTTACTATTATCCAAGATAAAATAAAAAAATAAGAGAAACAAAAATCCTAAATATGATCTCATCATTAAATAGGGTTTCAAAGTTTTTCGAATAAAATCTATTTATAAGAAAAATCATTCATCAATTATTTTAAACAATTAATAAATACATATTAAATGATCAAATCATTTAAAATGGATTTTCAAAATAAACTATTTATTTTAAAAATTATATCAAGTATATAATACTAGTTTTTAAAATTATTTAATTATCTTTATCAAATCTCATTCGATAATATAATAAAAATAATTATTTATTTATTCATCTAATGAACAAATAAAAATAAAAAACAATGAGCATTAATTAATTAAATAAAATTAAATTCATCTCATGAATTAATTCAACTATTTAACTAACCTTTAAAATAAACAAAAAAAAAAACTCCCTAACTATGAGCTCTGATACCACTTGAAGGGAATCTAGATAAAACTTTATGAGGAATACTAGATCCCGAGGATCTTTATACCATAGAAAGCAACAAATACTATCTACATGTTATAGTAAAATTATTTTGGTGAATGATGTACACCGGTGAAGCAAAAACCAACTCAAGCCGTTAGAACTCTTTGTAGAGATTTCTCGAAGAAACACTCGAAGCTTGATCCATGTTCTTCACTATCCCCGTGAAGTCTTTGAATCTTTTCTTGGTCTTGAAGAAACAAAAAGAAGAGGAAGAGATGTTGGGGTAGACTTTCTATAACCCAAACTCTAAGAGTTCAAAACCCTATGCCTTCAATCAACTTGGAACAAACCCAAGGGGCTCATGAAAATTAGGGGAAGAGTTCTCTCACCCTTAGCTCACGGTTTGGAGGAGGAGAAGATTAAGAATCTCTATCTATCTTTTTTTTGTCTCCACGGTTTGGGGTATTGGGGATTTTATAGAGTTTAGAATCTTATCCTAATCCTACACTAATTAGGAAACATCCCATTTAAAGAGAGTTTCTAAATAAAAGACTTCTAATTAATTCATAATTAATTAATTGTTACAAACCTTCTAATTTAGGATTCATTTTCCTAAAAGGATTTCATAATTAAAGGGGGTGTAACTAATTCCTAGATTTTAGGAATCCCAACAACCTAACAAACTCCTAATAATTAGGAATCAAAATCCAAATAGGAAACCCCACAATGGGTTGGGCGTGAGCTTATGGGGGGCGTGAGCCCTAGAGGCTTGGTCTCCAAGTTTTAATAAAACTCCATGTTTTTCTCTTTTGTTTCTTGTTTACCAAGATTAGAATCTAATCCCATAATTTAAGGAGTTAATAAACAATAATTATTCAACTAACATTATCCTAATCCAATTAGGAAACACCAAGTGGGCACCCCACCCTAGGGTTTTAGTCCATGGGCTTGCTTCCACTAATAAGGTCCATATTTTATGGGTTTAATGGATATGGGTCAAACCCATTTCCCCTTATTTAATGTTAATTAAATAATTATAAATATTCTCCTTTAATTTAAATTAACAATTGATTTAAATCATAGATTAACTTTTAATCCATTTATTAATGATTAACATTTAATCACTTAATTTATAGATTAACATTTAATCTATTATTGAGCTTGTATTTCTTATATTAGCATCTCCACAGATTGCTGTAGGACATTCTAACCCTAGCTTTCCCAATGTTTGACCCTAAATAGGAATGACATCGGAATTGCAAGTGACGTGAGATATCCATGTTGCAATTGAATCCCAGTGTAAGAACATTAACCAAAAAGGATCCCGCCACATGAAATTTTTAATTCAATTTATCATTCTAATTACATTATCCCTAATGGGCCTTCGAGATTATTTATACTATCTAAATCATAGCCCATTGCAGATTGTCCGGGTTTCCAAGACTTCTGATTAAGCCATGAGAAACATTTTCTCATGTCAAAGACTTTGAGAAAAGCTTTTTATAAGTATAATATATTTTAATGAAATATATTTCAAACTCATTTTGTTTCAAAATCACCTGTGCAGGATTTAAGTTTAATCGACTGTCTTACCCGGAACTTGGATAATCTCTCAATTTAATGAGTATAGATTTCTTGTTTGAAATTCATCATGACTTGAACAGCTTTCTGACTATCCAACTGTCACTGTATCGTATTACCTAAGGTAGAGAGTACTTTGGTGGAATCAAAACAGTTAGATTACTACTCAGTTATAAATGAACTCATCAGATCTAAGGATCATTAAAACTGTTTAATGTGAATGAGAGACCAACTATCTGATGGTATGTTTATGCAAGAGGTCTCTCATTGCATGCAATCAGTCAGTTTACATTTAAGCACCCATATGCTGATGTGTAGTCTCCACTACAATAGTTTCAGATAAAACTACATCTCAACCATTGAGAACATCTTAGCATTGTGGCAACCATATAAGTGAAGTGCCCAATTTCACCCATAACTGTGACTATATAAGGAATAAAGAACTGGAAAGCTATATCTATCTGTAATACTCCCATCACATAGCTTTCCTACAATATATCCTATGGATCTTTATCGATATCCCATATCATATAGATCATCTCATGGTCATGGTCAATTACCAATAATGAATACACAATATATAGATAAAGAAGATGTCTTTATTAATCTAATTAATAAGAATCTTATAATCTAAATGACTTTTCTGAGCATCATGTCTAACAGAGAGATCTAGGGTTTCTAATTTTCTTTGGTTGAGATCTCATTCTTCCTCCCCTCTTCTCTAGAGATGCAAGCATAACTCCATTGTTATCATCCTTGTTTGATGATATTTCCCATGTGGTAGGAATTACTCTAGAGATTGATTAAATCAATCGAAACCATTAAAATCAATCCTTTGAGTGTTGGACGGTGTGATCCGAAGCCTTCATTGACAGACATCGAATTGAAGGATCCCTTGTCGCTGTGGTTGGCAAAAGGAAAAACCATATTGGACGAAGATTGATCGAGAAATCGTGGTTGCTGAGATCTAAGAGCAAGCTTGGTTAGTGAGGTGCTGAACCCACTACTATAGAGATCAAACTACTGAGTTCATGTTTGCTTAGCGAGGCATAGAGGACTGAGTACTGATGATCGTTGTGTTGAGTCCGGTTGAGTACAATTTGAGTCTTGTATGTATTGTTTGCTTACCTCTTAGTGATATCTCTTTGCTGGACGAGGTCTCGTAGATTTTTGAAAGGATTTCCACTTGAAAATTATTTATGTTTTATGGTTTGTGGATTGTCTGTGATGCCCTGAACACGCGCCTAGGGAATCAAGTTTCAAAACGTGTGCTTGTTCGTCATAACCACGCATGCGGAAGATTTTACTCCCGAAAATGCGAGAATTTTTTTTCAACTTTTCTTATGAGCTTACATAAGCAATAACAACTGGTCATCATAATAACCTATCATAAAGAAATAAGATACCTCACTGGCTACCGTAGCCCTTACTTTTGATGTCACAACTGCGCAAGAACACTTTCTAGACTCTATCAAGCTACCTGCTTCAAAATCTGAAAACATGAAATTAAATCAGAGCAGTGAGCCATAGAGGCCAGCAAAATCCACAATCCATATAGGCTATCTTCCACCTAGTAATACACATCAGAATGATATAATAATACTGCTCAATTTTCATATTACAATAGTAAATAATATCGTAAATCATGACTCGAGATCACCCAGAGTTATTTCACTCTAACCGAAGTTCCCAAGCTCCAAATATTTTCCATTGTTAAATTCCTCCAATATCAACTATGTTCACAACACTAGGTTACCGTTCCAACCTCTGAATATTTCACTCACTATTCTTGAGTCCACAAACTCGATCGACCAAGCCTTCACCCGCATACAACTTCTATCCCTGAGTTCACAGACTCAACTATCAATCGGTCTGGCTCATGCCCATTCAAGCCATACCTTGAGTCTTTAGACTCAATACAAGATCATACAACTATCTGACTTAGCCATAGTGAAAACCTTGTCCCTACGACATCTCTTTCAGATAATACAACCATCACCTTCCCTGACCTAGTCAAAGAGGATCTATGGATATCATTCCACCAACTCCCGACTATCAGTCACAGGAGATTACACCACACCACCACTCTTGACCTAGTCAAAGAGGATCTATGGATATCAAATCCACTCACTCCCGACTATCAGTCATGGAGGACTAACATTGTAATAACCCTAAAACCCCACCTTGGTCTAATGGGACTTTGGGTCCGCCACATTACTTATCCCTGCTTAATCTTCATAGCAATAAGGCAACTAAAAGATAATTCTCTCCTAAATAGTAACTATAAATTTCTTTCAATACAAAAAAATTCATCTAAATGTCTTCAACTGATATATCCAAAACCCAAAACATGATTAAAGCAACATCTACTAATAAGTCTCAAGTCTATTGCAAGTTCTCATCCAACAAAACTGAAACTGGAAATAAACTAGTAATACGGGAATCAGTCAAGATCCTATACTCCCTCAACTGGAAGATCACCTTCTTCCGCTTCCTCAAAATATTCCTCTTCTACCCAAGCAGTTGTCTCCTGATCCTGTGCTATACCTGTACGACAATAACAGGTCAACTGAGCATTGAATACTCAGCGGATATCCAAACTAACCAACAATAGCACATGCATATATCAAATATCCAAATCATGAAACAATTGTAAAATCAATAGCTGTTTAATATAACATGAACATAATCAGAGTGCAGAAACATGTGAACGTCTTGACTTAACTTAACTCGTGTACTTGTGTGACTCTTGAACTTATGACTCTTGGACATGTAACTCTTGAACTTGTATCATGGATACAATGCATGCTTGTTTTCCCATAAAAATAGTTATCGAAGTCTTTGTATTTAGATCAATGGAGGTGCATCGACAGAAGTGTAACCCCCAGAGCTTTTAGATCCAAAATGTCCATGATAATTATCTAGGACTTGAAATCTTATCCATGGAGAGCATCAACGAATACCGGAGCTACTTGAATTTTAGGGTACTTGTAAAACCATGCAGTGTCCTTGTCCTTGTACTTGTAATTCAGTGTCCTTGTACTTGTAATTCAGTGTTCAGAGCCTTGTACTTGTACTTATCCTTGTCCATGTATTTTAGTATCCATGCAATGTCGGTGTTCATGCAATGTTCGTGTCCATGCAATGACTGTGTTCATGCTTGTGTACCCATGAGACTTGTAAACTACCACACATGTGCACTTGTGCTTGAATGTCGTGATTGGTATCCGAGTTTGGTCATCACTTAGATTCCATCTTCCATCAAGAAACTCCACTAGGTTACATCTCCCTAGTTAGAGAATTCCCGACATGGAGGCCTTCCTCTAAGCATTAACCTACCGAATATCAATTACCATGCAACATGATTAAGCATAATCCATTTTAACATAATTCATCATAGCATATCTTGTTGTACTCATAAAACCTTTCAATATCATCATTTCCATACTTAGTGTTTCCTAGACATTTCATCAACCACCTATCATGCGTTAGTTACGTATAGAATGCCCTTCCCATTTTCACATTCTATAACCTTAACCTACTCATCCATAAACCACATTCATCCATTCCAAACCCATCACAAATCCACCACACATTAAAATCCATCCTCCATTTTAGCCCGTCCTCCGCCATTTCATTCATTCATTAACCATTAACACAATCCCATAATTCCATTTAAGCTTCTAAAATATCAATCCATCCACATCCTTACTTAACATGTAAATCCATCATTTATCATACTAAATCAATAATCATAAATAATACAAAAACTAGATTAGAGAAGATATTGACTGAAATTTATATTTCTATTCTTTAATCCATGCATATTCATGTGAATCTCTTGAGAATCCATAATCATTTCTATTTTCACATATAAAAAAATTACTACGGTTGAGTTAGAGGGGATATCGACCTTAGGGATCATTCCTTTGGATCCAAACCGCTCCCAAGATGATTTGGGGAAAATCTCAAAGCTCTCCTTGCAATCTCCTAGCAATCTCCTTTTTTTCCAAGTAATTTCTCCCTCAAAACCCTAGGTTTCCTCTTCTCCCTTGTCAAATTAGGTCAGAAATGGTTTAGAACCCTCTAAACCTCAAAATAGAACCCCTATTTATAGCCCCAATGGTTAAAAACCCCCAAAAAAACACATTTTTTAAAAAATCTGGGTCCGCGTGTGATCTATCATGCTTAGATCCAAAAGGTAATCATAAAAACTCACCTGAATGTGATCGATTGCAGAAATTTACGACAGATCGCACTATTTTGCAATCGATCGCACCTTATTTGCGATAGATCGCACTCCCCTTTCCGGAATTTCGACAAATTTTATCTCACTGTGCTATTTTGATCATAACTTTTGACTCACTCATCAATTTTGACAATTCAACTTGCGTTGGACTCATCTGTTGAAGGAGAACAACTTTCATGTTTTATACAACTCCTAATTATGAGTTTTAAATTGTCTAAATGGCCCCACAAGTGGACTAATCTGTAATTTATTAGACAAAACATCAGAAAACCCACTTTTGACTTAGCTTAGGCTCAAAATATGGAAAAACATTAAACATCAACCGAAAAGAGGGTTCTAATACCTTTCTAATGGTTTAAGAATCACTCAAATCTGATAAATAGTGACAAAATTAGAGCTTCCTAAATTTCAGGGTGAGTTAAGGTATCCCTCCCTTTACAAGTTTGATTAAGCTTAGATCACACCATACTAATTAGATATAATTACACACACATTAAAACATGATAAAAGACTAAAATTCCCTTAGTATTTGCATAAAAAGCATGAAAAGATTCGGGTCTCTACATCCTCCCTCCCTTAAAAGAATTTCGTCCCCGAAATTTACATACCTTAGATGAACAAGTGCGGGTACTTTTCGCGGACCTCGGCTTCTCTCTCCCAGGTAGCCTCTTTTTTAAAGTGATGCTCTCATTGCAAGAGTACAAGAGGAATGATCTTAGAACGCAAGACTTACTCCTTCCGGTCCAAGATTTGACCCGGTTGCTCCACTAGAGTCAAATCTTCCCGAATTTCCACGGGATCCAAATGAATGGTGTGTGAAGGATTCAAAATATACTTCCTTAACATAGAGATGTGAAAGACATTAGGCACACCTTCCATGTGAGGTGGCAAGGTGACCCGATAAGTAACTTTCTTGACTTAGGTAATGATCTTAAAAGGACCCACATATCTCGGACTGAGCTTGCCTCGCTTGCCGAATCTCATCACCCCCTTCGTAGGTGAGATCTTGACAAACACAAAATCTCCAACTTGGAACTCAAGATCTCTCCTGTGAGTATCAGCATAGCTCTTCTGCCTACTCTGAACTACTTTCAACCTCTCTCTGATCAACTGAACTCTATCCACAGTCTGACCAACGAGCTCAGGACCCAAAAGCTTCCTCTCGCTAACTCCGTCCCAACATAAAGGTGAACAACAACATCTAAATACTCGCTTGATAGCTATTGTTGAAGGCAAACTCAACCAACGCCAGGTGATCATCCCAACTACCCTGAAAGTATAACATGCAAGCCCGTAGTATGTCCTCTATGATCTGGTTCACCCTCTCAGTTCTCATCTGTCTGCGGATGAAATGTCATACTAAAATCCAAATAGGAACACATAGCATGCTGAATACTCTTCCAGAACTTGGAAGTAACTCGAGTCTCGATCGAAAACAATTCTAACTGGCACTCCATGCAAATGGACTACCTCCTTCATATAAAGGTTAACTAACTGGTTGGAGTTGAAAGTGGTCCGATATGGAAGAAAATGAGCCAACTTAGTCAATCGGTCGACCACAACCCAAATGGCATCAAAGTTCTTGACCATCCTTGGCAAACTAACAACGAAATCCATGGAGATATTTTCCCACTTCCACTCGGGAATAGGAAGAGACTGAAGAAGTCCTGCCGGTCTCCTGTGTTCGGCTTTAACTTGCTGGCACACCGAACACTTGGATACATAGGTAGCCACATCCTTTTTCATACCCTTCCACCAGAAATACTTTGTGAGGTTTTGATACATCTTGATACCTCCCGGATGGACAGTGTAGTTGGACTTGTGTGCTTCATCCAGAATCTCCCTTCTTAAATCCTCATTATTCGGAACACAAAGTCTATCCTTGAAACAGACTCCACCATCTGTAACGCCCCGAAATACCCCCTAGGAGTTTAGGGATATTTTAGGTGTCACACTGCGAACCTATCAAACCATCCTGTAATGCACAAGATAAAATACAGTACTCATAACGATAATCAGAGCACGGAAGCTATCATATATGCGGAAGCGTAAACAAATTTTCATTTCTTCTGATGATCCAAAATAGTATTCCAAGTTAACATAAATACAAGACATGTCTAAGCCTAAGGTGGACAGGCCCACCTATCAAAATATCAAAATATCAAAATACACCAAACCCTCTCATACTCTCCCCTCAACAGTAGTCGAGGTATGGCCACGCATCGAGGTCTCGGTCCGCCTGAGACTGTAATGGGATAGCCGACTCTCTCTCCTCTGTATACTCTTCCTCGACCCAAGGCTCCGGGTCGAGGGCTCCCTCAGTACCTGCCGACATGAAAGTACGGCTGAGCATGGAATACTCAGCGAGTACAAGCTACTAGCAGACCATAACAACAATAAAAAAAAACACATAATAGTAACATCATACAAGCAGTAATAGAAACATCACAAGGAAACAGTATAGGGCATGACACAATACAAGCATCCTGACGTGCGTACATGAATGCGAAAATGCCGATAAAACTCATGCTTGAAAACCCTTGTCATGTCCCGGTATGTCTCGTAGAAATCATGTATGCGTGCATGCATGAATGCATGATCATCATCTTGTAAACCTCCATCTTGTAACTTGTGAGCCAGAGGCTAGCACCCGAATCTCCCTGGGCTGCCAACCTCCTTGATATGCAATGCACTTGTGAGCCAGAGGTTAGTACCCGAATCCTCCCTGGGCTACCAACCTCCTTGTTATGAAATGCACTTGTTTTCTTGTGAGCCAGAGGTTAGTACCCGAATGTCCCTGGGCTACCAACCTCCTTGTTATGCAATGCACTTGTGAGCCAGAGGCTAGCACCCGAATGTCCCTGGGCTACCAACCTCCTTGTTATGCAATGCAGGGTTTTCTTGTGAGCCAGAGGTTAGTACCCGAATCCTCCCTGGGCTACCAACCTCCTTGACATGCAATATTTTCTTGTTGTTTATTATATGCACATGCTCTTGAAATCTCGATTCATGCTATCATGCGTGTTCGTGTACGTGTCCATAGTGACAATCATGATAATGGAAATAACCAAATATGACATTATAATTCAATTCATGATATGAACATAAGTAACATAAGTAGTTTGCATAACATTTGATCAATTGATCATTTATAAGAACGCATGCATAAAACCCATTTCTATATCCTTCATTGAGATCATTTATTCATAGTTTAGGCATTTTGTCAAACACTTTCATACGTTATTCCTTAGTAGTTTATCTCATTCTTTTTAATGCATATTTTCCATTCAATCACACAAGGGTAAGTTTGTTATTTGTACAATGCCCATCCTCCATTTTCCAATCCACAACCCACACATCATACATCACACATTCGGCATCCAATCGCCGTATCCAACATTCCATCCACACATTCACACCTTTCTTTATCTTGTTTATATTTATTATAGATAACACATTTTGTAAAGAATAAAACATACTAACAAGAATCATATTTCATAAGGAAAACCTAGATTTATTGCTAGGGTAAGTTAGTAGGGTGTACTAACCTTAAATCAAGGCTTGATCCTTGGTAGAAACCTTGATTGAAGCTCCAACTCGAAAGAAGAACACCTTTGCTTGAAGGAGACTTGAGTTGGGGAAGAAACCCCTTTCAAAAACGTGCTTGGGTTGCTGCCCTAGCTTGGAGAATGGTTCACACACGAGCTTGAGCCTCAATTTTGAAGCAACTCGAGTTGGGGTGAGCTATGGTTCTTAAACCCCCTTTGATTTCCTTCTCAAAACCAAACCCTAGGTTAGAGCTTTCTCCTCTTCTCTCTCTATCTCTCAAAATCCCTCAAATGTTGTAAGTGAGGCCTCAAAGGGTCGAGCAAACCCTTATGGGTAAGGGTTTAACACCCAAAAGACGAAAACGCCCTTACTGAAATTTCTACAAAAACGCGAAGACCGAGCGATCGGTGGTTATGACCGATCGATCGGTTGCCTACTGAGCGATCGGTGTTTATGACCGATCGACCGGTCAAAAACTCACTCTCTGGAAAATTTCCCCATACAAAATTTCTGACCGTGCGATAGCTACCGATCGATCGGTTATGAACCAATCGATCGCTGACTGGACCGAGCGATCGGTTCTCTGTATGTCTGGACTGTTTTGACCATATCTTTTGACTCGCTCGTCGGATTTCGACGATTCAACTTGCGTTGGGTTCGTCTTTCGAAAACGCACATTTCTGACATTTCGGAATTTCCGATTTCTCCCTTATTTATTAATTAGACTACAAAAACGGTCAATTAGCTACGAAAGTGCTATTCATTAAGGATGAAAAAGTCCGAGGTGCTACATTCTCCCCCTCTTACAAAAATTTCGTCCCCGAAATTTGGACGATACATACATGCACAAAATCAAAACAAAATTACAAGCCATATGCACAAGTCTATTCAAACAACTCGGGATACTTTGCTTTGACTTCGGCTTCACGCTCCCACGTGGCTTCTTCTCGTGCATGATGTTGCCATTGCACGAGGACTAGCGGAATAGTCTTGTTGCGAAGCACTTGATCTCTCCTATCCAAAATATGAACCGGCTTCTCAACTAAAGTGAGGTCCTCTCGGATCTCTATCGGATCAAGCTCGATGACATGAGAAGGATCCGAGATGTACTTCCGGAGCATAGAGACATGGAATACATTATGGACCGCCGCCATGTGAGCGGGCAAAGCAACACGGTAAGCCACCTCGCCAACTCGAGTAATGATCTCGAACGGACCCACATATCTCGGGCTAAGCTTGCCTCTCTTCCCGAATCGCATAACACCTTTGGTCGGTGAAATCCTTACAAACACAAAATCACCGACTCGGAATTCAAGATCCCTCCTTCGGTTGTCGGCATAGCTTTTCTGTCTATCTTGTGCGGTCTTTAACCTCTCCCGGATAAGCTTGACCTTATCCGCGGTTTGTTCAATTAACTCGGGGCCCAAAATCTTTCTTTCTCCCACTTCATCCCAATACAACGGGGATCTACAACTCCTTCCGTACAAAGCCTCGAAAGGCGCCATTTGTATGCTTTCTTGATAACTATTGTTGTAAGCGAATTCCACCAAAGGTAGGTGATCTTCCCAACTTCCCTTGAAGTCTAGCATACATGCTCGGAGCATATCTTCAATAACCTGATTCACCCTCTCGGTTTGCCCGTCGGTCTGTGGGTGGAAAGCTGTGCTAAAGTCTAACCGGGAGCCCATTGCACCTTGAAAACTTTTCCAAAACCTGGATGTGAATCTTGGGTCTCTATCCGACACAATACTCACTGGCACCCCATGCAATCGGACTATTTCTTTGATGTATAGCTCCGCTAACTGGTTGGAGTTGAATGTAGTCCGGTATGGTAAGAAATGAGCGGACTTCGTGAGTCTATCAATAACTACCCATATAGCATCGGTCTTCTTGACCGTCTTTGGCAATCCCACGATGAAGTCCATAGAGATATGTTCCCATTTCCACTCGGGAATAGGGAGAGACTGCAAAAGACCCGCCGGTCTCAAATGCTCCGCTTTCACCTGTTGGCACACCAAACACCGTGCCACATACTCCGCAACCTCCCTCTTCATGTTTCGCCACCAAAAGTGACTCTTGAGGTTCCGATACATCTTTGTCCCTCCGGGATGCACTGTATACTTAGACCGGTGAGCCTCGTCCATAATCTCTCTCCGAAGGTCTACATTGGCTGGGACACAAAGTCTTCCTTTGAATGTAATAGCACCTCGGCTAGTGAGAGAGAAGTCCGTACTACCCTTGGCCACTTCCTTATCCCGGAAAGCCAACAAGTCAGTGTCTGTGGCTTGATACTCCTGGATCAAGTCTATAAGGTACGGCCGAACTGTAACATTTGCCAAAACCGGACTGCGGACAGAATCGTTCACACTGATGTCTAGATTTGCCAAATCTTCTAACAGTCTCCATTCCCGCACCAACATGTGAGCCAACAACCCCGATGGTTTCCTACTCAAAGCGTCTGCCACCACATTTGCTTTTCCCGGGTGATATTGGATAGTGCACTCGTAGTCCTTTTAGAACTCAATCCAACGCCGTTGTCGTAAGTTTAACTCTTTTTGGGAAAAGAGATACTTGAGGCTCTTGTGGTCCGTGTACACATAGAACTCCACCCCGTACAGATAATGTCGCCAAATTTTAAGTGCAAACACGACCGCCGCAAGCTCCAAGTCGTGAGTGGGATAGTTCTTTTCATGCTCTTTCAACTGCCTTGATGCATAGGCAATGACTTTCTTGTGTTGCATTAGGACACACCCGAGTCCGACGTGCGAGGCATCACTATACACCTCATACCCAAAAGGTCCAGATGGCACAGTAAGGACAGGGGCTGTGGTGAGGCGTTTCTTCAACTCTTGGAAACTTACTTCACATCGGTCACTCCAACTGAACTTTGCATTTTTCCTTGTCAAGTAGGTGAGAGGTGCAGCCAGACTGGAGAATCCCTCCACAAATCTCCGGTAGTAGCCTGCCAATCCGAGGAAACTACGTATCTCCGTGACGCTCTTGGGCCTCTCCCAACTCATGACTGCCTCAACCTTGGCTGGAATCTACAGAAATGCCCTCGGCCGACACCACGTGTCCAAGAAATGCGACCTTCTCTAACCAGAACTCGCACTTACTCAATTTGGCATATAGCCTATGCTCTCTCAACATCTCCAGAGCAAGGCGGAGGTCTCGCGCGTGATCCTCCCGTGTCTGGGAATACACCAAAATGTCATCAATGAATACAATCACGCATCGATCCAAGTAAGATCGGAACACCCGATTCATCAAATCCATGAATGCCGCCGGTGCATTCGTCAGCCCAAAAGGCATGACAAGGAACTCGTAATGCCCATACCGAGTCCTGAAGGCCGTCTTCGGAACATCTTCCGCCCTGATCCTTAATTGATGATACCCCGACCTAAGATCAATTTTGGAGAAGAATCTCGCTCCCTTCAGTTGGTCGAACAAGTCATCGATCCTTGGCAAGGGATAACGATTCTTGATAGTTACCTTGTTCAACTGACGGTAGTCTATGCACATTCTCATCGACCGTCTTTCTTCTTTACAAAAAGGACCGGAGCTCCCCACGGTGACACACTTGGTTGGATGAAACCAAGTTGTTGTAACTCCTCAATTTGCTTCTTCAATTCTTCAAGCTCTATCGGGGCCATTCTATATGGGGCTCTTGAAATTGGAGCGGTGCCCGGAGTAAGCTCTATAGCGAACTCAATCTCCCGATTCGGAGGTAACCCAGGAAGTTCCTCCGGAAACACGTCCAAGAAATCACTCACGACCGGAATGGCCGAGGAGTTTTGTGCTTCTAGGTTTGTTACACTCAAGGCTGCGAGGCGAGCAATGTCCCTCTCTCTTAATCCTCGGAAGTGAAAAGGCTTACCCCCTTCCGGCTTGAAATTCACCATCTTCTCAAAACACGCAACATGCCCGTGATGGTTTGACAACCAATCCATCCCTAAGATGACATCAAAATCCAAGTCTTGAAAATCTAGGACGATGAGATCGGCTAACAGTTCATTCTCCCCCACTTGAACCACACTATCCCCGAATATCTTGTCTGTATCAACTGACTTGCCGAGTGGAGTTGCAATAGTCAACTCCTGCTTTAACGGAGTAGCCTCAGTCAAAAATCCCTTTACGAAACTAGGCGACACAAAGGAGTGAGTGGATCCTGTGTCGATCAACACTCGGGCAAGACATTCGTTCACTAACAAAGCGCCTGTGCGATTAAGTGACTACTATTAGTAGATTTCAAACAACAGCATCATACATAGGTAACACTTAGTATAGAAACTCACAAAGCAAACCATAGAAATTTTACACAATTAAAATGATAGAATTAGTGCGTCCCGTGTCCGACATCAGTCGGACGGGGCATGCATCGGGCGTCTCTGGATAGGAAAAGACTAGGCCCTGTGTGTGGGCGGAGGAGGGCCGGGGGGCTAGACTGAGGCCCTCGAAGCCTGAGAAGAGCTGGGCTGAGATGTCTGCCTAACCGGGGGCCTGCTCCCTGAAGACTGAGTTGGCAATTGACGCCGGGGACAATCTCTGACCATGTGGCCTTGGTCCAACAAGGGAAGCAACTTCCTGAAACTCTACGCATATACCGCTGGATGCCTCCCCCACAAAGAGTGACAAACATCATGAAAATAGGAGGACGGAGCATACCCGTAGCCTGAGTAAGGCGGGGCGGAGGAGCTTATGCGGTGACGGGCGGGAAAAGCCGGTGGAGCGAAGAGCGGGGAGCCTGTGGTGCTGAATACATCCTCTGTGACTGAGCCGGCCCTGCAGACTGATACAAGCTCGTCCTTGCTCTTTTCTCCCCTGAACTACTCGACTGTCCTTTTTCCATTCCTCTCCTTTTGAAGAACTCCTCGGAGTTCGACTCGGCCAATAGTGCTTTATCAACAACTTCGGAATATGTCTCATGTCTAAACATCTGAGAACCGGTCCTGGAATAAAACCCGTCTGCGTGAATATGTTGAAGCCTCCCTTCATCTCCTCCCCGTGTTCTCGTCTTCGACTGTCTGCTCAAGTCTTGGCTACGCCCTCAAACTCACCTGTAGGACCTTAGCCATCTCAGCATCCGCCAGAAGCATATTGTGGTCTCCAGCCATCCGGACTCCTTCTCAGGAGTCTCGTGTTGCTTCTTATAGTAGTTTGCGTGACTCTGCATTGTTCGGCCTCGGCCGTGACTTGCTGCCTAGGCCTTGCTTGCTCTACCTGAGCCGGACCTCTTCGACCTCTAAGCAGTGATCAAAACTCTCTGTAGTCCTCTTGCTCGGCCATCGCCGCTTGAGCTTTTGTGTGGGCAATGGCGTACCTAAAACAGTCACAACGATCAGACATCTCCAAGAACGCTTGTTGATCTTCCAAAAGAGGAGAGAGAGTAAAAGGATCGTGGTGCAGCAAGATGAGAAAAGAGAGAAATGAGCAAAACAAAGAAAATTTCACCATTGCAACCGCCATGGCATGGTGGTTGTCTAGCACCGAATTGGTTGCCTTATTAGCCATGGTTATCTGAAGGAGTTCTTAAACCTTGGCTCCAGACAGTGGCCGTAGGCAAGTTCTCATAGCACATCGGCGTACGTTAGTGGCCGCGCACCAGCCTTTATTTCTGAAGGGACGGGGCTCTAGATCCGCGCCACGCCCTCGGCCATCAAGCTCCCCTGAGGCGGAGGTGGAGCTGAGGAAGGAAGGAGCAATACGGCACTTTCGGGGTGAGCATTCGGGTTGTGGGCTTTGTGATTGGCCTCGTTAGTCAACTGCCGAGCTGAAAGGATCCAATGGGGCCGCCTTGCTTGGTCTTTGGCACCTAACCTCCTCTTCTGTTGGCCGCTAGCCAGCTAACACCACCTGCCTTTCTTTGATTGAGCCTCGGGCGCGGAGAGGCATCGCAGACGTATTAGTAGCAAATAGTAGCAATGACTGCTTCTGGCCTGGTCGAGAACCAAAGTTGTGCTTTCCGTCCTGAATATCTTGAAAGCACGTGGCAGCCGGATCAACAGAAAGGGTTGTCATAGAGACATTTCTTCCTGGACTTCTCAATAGAATAGGAGATACTTCTGGACGGCTCTGATGGCAGAAGCTAGTAGCGCAGCTATTTTGCGATCTCGAACTCAAGGCTTCAACAAGCACGACCCAATCTCGCTCCGCGCATCAGAATCACACTGTCCCCCTTATCAGCTCTGAGCTTTCAAATGGCGAAACTTTCTCCAACGCCAGGCGTATGAGTGAAACTCACGGTTATGAACAAAAGATGAAAATGTCATATAAACATTAAAAGCACAAAGACAAAAGACGGAGGTGGAGGACTGAATATGTAAAAACTACCTAGCTGGAAGACGCTGGGACGGGGCAGGCACTCTGTGTCCAGCACCAGAGATGATGAAGGGTTTCGACCTCCCATTTGATCAACGCTCTCGAAGTTCATTTATGAAATAGAAAGTTTTGGCTTAATTTAGAGGCCCACGTGTAGTAGGGCTCCTTTTCCTTCGTCCCTGGACACAAGATGAGATGATTGAAGTGGAAGAGGTGACGTGCCTCTATGACATATCCGTCCTCGATGAACTTGGTCACCAAAAACATGTACTTATAGAAATTGGGGCGCATCTGCCCCAGAGTAAGTTGGAGGGCGGTAAGCACCTCCTCTAGGATAGGCTCAAAAGGAAATCGAAGCTCAACCTCCAATTGAGCAAGGAAGACTTTAGTCGGCTTGGACTTACAACTTATGGAGTACGTCTACCATGAAATGAATATGGACTTGGGGAGGAATGTCGAACTGAACTCGGTGTTGAGCAAGGGTGTGGACTTGGAATTTTCTAGACCGAGGGGAAGAGGCAATGTAAGCCTCTGGAGGGAAGCTACCCAAGGTGCTAGGCTCTTCACTTGGGTTCATAGCTACTGATTTTTGGGGATTGGGAGGACAGAATGACAGTAAGCAAAAAAAAGAAGAAAAAGACAGAGAAGAAACGAAGTAAAAACAGAGAAGATGAGAAAATTTCAAGAACTTACCAAGTTCTTAAGAAGAGAGTCTGGAGACTGGAGAAGATGATATTGCGCAGAGCAGTGGTCTTGAGTCTTGATTCGGTAGAGTAACCGTAAGTTCAAAAACGAAGTAAAGAAGATGAAGTCTATCTCTCCTTATTTATAGAACAATCCAAGTTTAGCAGGACGAGAATACCCTTCATCTTCACCGTTCACGAACTCATGCGCAAGGGCATGATGATCATTTATCAAATTTGAATCGGTGTGCCAGAAAGTGATCTCATCAGGACAAAATTGACCTTCATCTCCGTCGTACACGTATGAAAGATCAAGGGTATGATCGTCTTCCTCAAAACAAAGTCTACCGTCGCAGACATCCACGTGCCTCGAGTCCTACAAAAAGCAATGATGACAGCCTGCCAATATTAATGAGACAAGACGGTTCGTCACGCGTGTGAAACATCTATATACAGCTGTCATGACAATTCGTATACAAGTAAGTTCACTCAATGTTTTGTCTTCCATGGAGTGACAGATATTTTTCCGTTGTTGGTTGGTTTACGATACTTTGAACTACATTCAAAGTATCGTAAAAGGGAAAATTGTAATGGATAAAATTCATAAATGAGCAAGTGTTATAAAAGCGAGTAGAATCCTCGTCCCCATAAAGGACGAATGAGGTTTTCGTGCTCCATTTATGATATGAGCTCGTGCTCCCCAGGATGATGCTAGATATCGTCGTCTGTAGGACGATTTCAGATATTGTCATCATGAGAATGGTTTCGAACATCGTGGTCATGATAAGGACGAACATATAAAGTCCATGTTTTAGTGTTAGCTTATTATGTTGTCAAAACAGCGTGTCTTGTGTCATTTCCTTTAAGTGTCTACGACAAGTGAAGATGAAGACCCAAGAAAATCAGTTAAAGACATTCCAGTCATAGCCTTCATTTCACTTATAGGATGGTAAGTGACCTAGATACCATGTTACCTTAGGTGACTAGATATGTAACCATAAGAGTGTTAGAGGGTCTTAAAAACCAAGGTTCCTTCTAAGAGGCATATCTCATTGACCGTAACTCCGATTTTGCTCTATAATATATCAAATTGACCGTATCGAAAAGATGTTCAAATTTTGTGAAGAAAGTATGAGAAAAATCGAGTTTTTGAAGGTCGGTCGACCGAACCATGATTGGGTCGACCTAGTCCTCACAAAATTTGTATGGAAAAAGGGGACAGAGAGAGCATGGAAATTTTGGGTCGACCCAAAGGGACACTTCGTCGACCGAACTGCCCAGTTGGGTCGACCCATCCAAGCTTGGTCGACCAATTGCCTTTTAGATGTTTCTAAATCCGATTTTTTACCTTGTAAAAGCTAGTGTTGGCTTCTCTAATTAATAGAACCTTACTAGTCTGTGAAAGGTGACTTGTGTAGAGTTTAAAGAGTTTCTTTTGAGTGAATTAGGATTCCCCCAACCTATTCTCCTCTCCTCTTCCATCCTAGAGTTTGCAAGCCATTGTTTCATTCTTGTTTGCTTGGACTTTTCCATTGAGAGAAATCCATCTAGGATTTAATTTTAATCAACCATCAACCCGTTCTGGAAAGAACACTTTAACCGGTGTGTTCCGGAGCCTTTGCGAAGGAGATCGATCTGAGAAGGATCGTGAATATTTGGTCGGTGGAATCCAAAGCCGTCATGGACGGAGATCGATCTTTAGAGATCGTGGTTGTCAAGACTCAACAGAAGTAGAGGCTGCTGAGGTTGTTTATGGGTCTTGCGAGAACGTGATTACTTATTGAGGCGTGTAGAACTAGCAGTGGATCGATGAATTTGAGTCCTATTTAGGTGAGGTTTGAGTCTGTAATTATCTTTACTTTGTCTTAGTGATCTCTTTGTTGGATTAGGTCCTATGGTTTTTTCCGGAAGAGTTTCCACGTAAAAATTCTTGTGTTGTGGTTTACTTGTCTTCTCTATTTCTGCACTTTATTATTCATCCTTCCTTAGTTAATATTTTAATTGTTAAATCTTAAAAATGGTAGATAGAATTTATAGGGGGACCTAACCATCTCCTTGAATTTGTGAGTTCTCTATTCAAACATTAGATTTGAGGTTCACTGGATTTTTCAGAACCCATACTCACATTAAGGACGAAACTGCCTTATAGGACGAAATAATCAGGAGACGATCAATTTATTATGTTCTTAGGTGAAAAGCACTGTCTTAACATTTAATGCATTTAATGCTGGTCATCTCAACCTGCTTTCGACCCAAGACCGACCTTAGAAATAGTAGGCTCACACGTATGACACGTATGCATGAAAATCTGTCTGACATATTTGGTAGTGATCATAAAGTAAGTTGCATAGCTATGCATAGACATTGATGGGCATGAAATGGCATCCAAATTCAAGTCTATAAATACCTCAGACCTACCTTAAGGTAAAGACTACTGAAAAAACGACTAAAAGACTATTGAATCTCGACCATCTGAACCTCCTATCACTAAGAAAACCCACTTGAAAGCTCAAAGTCTTTAACCAACTCTCTCTCTCTCAAAGTTTGTTCTCTACACTTCATTTTCAACGTCTACTGACTTGATCGTCGGAGGACTTTGATAGGAGGAGCTCCCACCCGCATCAACAAAGACTAGCTGTGAACCTACCTTCTTACTTCCACTAGTCAACTTGAATACAAGAAGTAAGTGACGCGTGGACAATCAAAGAAATCTCATCACACTATTATAATAAAAGGAGGGGTAAGTGGCGTTAGATTGATATTTTTAAGAGATATGCTAGCCCCAGTCAGAATCGTCCATAAATGCAACATAGGGGCCACAAATGTCAAACACCTTCTGATTTTTATTATTTTAATTTATTAAAATATCAAACATCTCCACATGTTGCACTTGGGTCTATGGAAAATACTGGAGTTATCGCGACTGGGGCTAGCACTCTTCTATTTTTAATAAGACAAAAATACCTTAAAGTTAACAAAATTTCAGTTCTATATTTATGGTTAAATATGTAATCTATTACCCTATTATAAAAGCCACGGTTTACCCTTTGTTTCAACTAATCCTTTTTGCAAAATTCCTTCTATATCCCATCTAAACTTAATGTATATAAGATGACTCACGTGCTCTTCTTTTGTTCTTATCTGACACCCATCCCTATCTCTCTTTTCTCATGTCAGAAGATTCAGTTCTTACCCATGATCTCTCTCTCTCTCACCACCCACCTCACCACTCAACATTCGCCATCCAGCATTCACCGCTCATCATCATCTCGGATCTGATTTATCCTTCAAAATGCTGTATTTCAAGATTGTTCTCAACTATAGTCATAGCAACCCGCCACTTCCGTTGTTCCTGCTCCTCTTTTGTGCTCCCACTCTTCGACTCGATTTCATCTTAACGTTCGTCAAGATTGGTAAGTTCATTATTTTATTTTACTGGTTTTACTTTCATTCTCCCTCTGATGCTATCCATTTTTCATAGTGTGTCGATATCTCAAATTGAAACTCCATTTTTTTTAATACATGATCAATATCTCAAATTGGAACTCCAGATTATCAATATCTAAAATTGGAACTCAAGACTCAGGGTTTTCAGGTAAGTTTACCTAATGCCTAATTTTTTTCCCTTTTCCTCACCAATGGTGTTTGATGATCTATTAAGATGACTGTGGATTGTTCTAAAATGAAAGCGTTTGTGTGTCGGGTTTGTTTTCTACGGTGTTTTTGATCTCTTTGAGTGTATAGTTTATCATATTGGAGATTTTTGTTTTTCGTATTTTTTTTGTTTGGTTATTCGATTCTCGGCTCTATTTGTGATTTTCACATTTGATTCATTGAATGAAAGATAGTGTCGTCCATTAGTGCAGAAGAAGTGGAGTTCTATTTTTTTGTTTGTTTTTTATTTATTTGAGTCTCGGCTCTGTTTCTGATTTTCACATTTGATTTATTGAATGAAAGATAGTGTCGGCCATTAGTGCGGAAGAAGTGGAGTTTTATTGTTGTTTATCTTCTAAATTGGTACTAAAGGCTGGAGTTTAGTTTCTGAGTCGATGTCTAGATGAAATCCTTTTATAGAAAGGAAAAAAAAAATAATGCTCTCACTCTCTCACTATTGCTTACAGTGTCTCTTTCTATTTCAGGATTTTTATTTGGATTGCATAAGAGATTGCCAGAATCTACTCGAAAATTATTACTAATTTTTATTTTTTGTGTTATGTCTTAGTGATTATGAATTAGCTTGGATTATTGATTTAATTATTTGTTCATATTAGAATGAATTTTCACTTGTTATCAGGATCATCTATTATGGAGATTCTTTACAGTTAAAGAGGCTGTCTAATTAGATCTATGAAGTTGTCTCTGTTGGATTGGTTGTGTGAATGTTTTATTTGGTTCATATATTAATAGTAGATAACAAAAATGCCAAAACATTAGGTTCATACTAATAAATATTTACCCATTCAAAAGTTTATATGCATTATTTATTTCTGACATGAAGATGGTACAATTTAATTGCAATACTCTTGTTTACCATTATTTACAAGATTTTGCAATATTTTTTGTACCATTCATGCCTAAAGAAATATTTTAGTGGATATAAAGTTTTGAATTGTCATGATGGACAGTTTAAAAATTTAAAACTATATTTCACTTCTAATATGCAATTAATTTGTTGTGATTATTTCGGTACACATCTTTTATAGTTCTTCAGATACGAATTTGATTAACTTAATTATTTCTCTGCTATTTTATTAGACAAAGAATAATATAGGTAATCAAATTACGTATTTGAAGAACCATAGAGAGATGCTGCCAAAATTTTCAAAAATAAATTAACTTGTATATTAATGAGTCAATATAGAAGTTATATTTTTAAATGGGTAACACAGAACTTAGAAAAGTGAAATTAAATTTGAGAAATTATTATGTTAACAATATCAAATTGTTACTCATATAGGCGTTTGTTACTTGTTTATGGAATTCATTGCCTCGATTTCTATTATTACTTTATATGCTAATTTCTTGTTACTTCTTGATAATTCATTGCCTCAATTCTATTATTATGTTTTGTGCTAATTTCTTGTTACTTCTTTATAAGGATAAGAGAATATTTGGTTATTTTCTTGGTTCCATATAAGTCGCCGCACTCTCACAACATATAGGCTATGGCTTGTGTGTGTATCTGGCTCGCCTATGTGTGTGCGAGTTGAGTATTATTAACTTTACCAAAAGAAAAAAAAATTTCATTTCATATAAGACTCTGCACTATCACCAAGAGACACTCTTTTGGTAATAAGTGCAACAATCTAAGTCTTATATGGACCGTGTTTGTGTGTGTGGTGTTAAAGATCCAAGTCATATGTGGCTTGTGTGTGTATCTGGCTCGCCTATGTGTGTGCGAGTTGAGTATTATTAACTTTACCAAAAGAAAAAAAATTTCATTCCAGATAAGGCTCTGCACTCTCACCAAGAGATACTCTTTTGATAATAAGTGTAACGATCTAAGTCTTATATGGACCGTGTTTGTGTGTGTGGTTGATTTATTATGTGTGAGTTGAAGTACGCTTATTAATTATTAATTGTGTTTTTTTGATAGATAAACAAATGGACAAGAAAGAGAAACAAAGGAACTACTATAGAAGATATTATGCTGCATTGACTGAGGAAAAGAAAGAAAAAATGCGAGAAAAAAGAAGAGAAATATACAAAAAAAAGAAAATCTTGAAAATATTAAATGCAGAATTAACTCCATCAGATAATATTGTTCCACAACAACAAGGTATATATATTTTTCTCATCAATGAATTTTAGAATTTTCATTTTCATCTCTACACTGTTTCACATATAATTTTTATTCATATTACAATTATTATACTTACTCTTATTAATGTAGATAATGAAGCACGTCGTATTAGACCTGTAATGTTAGATAGAATACAACAACAAATTGGATTTCATAGTTCATTTGAAGTTGGTAAGAAAATTCACTCCCAACGTTTGTTAAGATAAAAAAAATATTACATTGAAATATTGTGCACTAATAAAAAATATTTATGATAGGATCCACATCGAATCAGGCTTCTCGTTTGAATTCATTGGAAGAAGAACAACAAAATACATTACAAGGTAGCCATATTTTTATGTATATTTGAATAACTATTTATAGAAATGGCTTTTCGTTTCTAAATATAAATAAATAACTTGCACACTCATGTTATGACAGGTATAAGTACAATTTCAAACAATGTTAGTCACTTTCATAATTCTTGTAATGAACATGGATCACTGGGAAATTACAACAGATCTGGAATTGGTAAGTACAATATATTCATATAAATATGACTCTTAGGCACACATAAAAAAATTTAAGAACTAATAATTTAAGTTATGTTTGCTGCAGATAACACCCACTATAGATCAACGTACATAAATGCTATTCTTCAAAATATACTTCAACAGCCTAGCATTTTACCATGTGCACCATTGTGTCAATATTGTGCTGCTAAGCGATTTCATCGTGAACCAATGTGTTTCTGCTGCTCTGATGGACAAATATCATTGGTTTCGAATAATATTCCTGAAGAACTTTGCAGATTGTTCATTTCGACTTCCAAAGATGCTATTGAATTCAGGAAATACGTTCGTACATACAATAATTGTTTCGCATTCACTTCTCTTGGTGTCAAATATGACAAAATTTTTTGCAAAAGAGATAAAGGTGTGTACACATTTAAGGTGCCAGGTCAGGTTTATCATTATATTAATGAGTTAATGCCAGCTGATGGTCATCCTTCACATTTACAACTATACTTTTATGATACTGAACATGAGGTTGAAAATCGAATGCAAAGATCATCAAATCTCAGTTCAGCTATCATTGAAAAGTTAATTGACATCCTCGTAGTCAATCCATACTGTTCATTTTTTCAAACTCTTCGGGATATACCTACCTTTGACAGCCATCAGATTGTTATCAAGAGTAACACTGGATTGGATCAAAGAGTATATAATGCTCCATCAGAATCTCAAGTAGCAGCAATATGGGTTGAAAATAACAATTCTTCAGAACGCAGTGAAAGAGATATAATTGTATACAACCATGCTGGATATAGTCACAAAGTAAAGTACTATTTCGGATGTTATGATCCTTTACAATATCCTTTGTTATTTCCTTATGGAGATACTGGCTGGCATGAAGGTATACAAAAAATTGGACGAAGAAATAGAGGATGTTCTCAAGAATCAAGCTATTTGGATCCTTGTCAAATGACGTCAATAAATGATCTTCTTCATAAAGAAACACAAGGTATTGATTACATTTAAATATATTTCACTTACATTCTTGATACTATACATATTTTACACATATTAATAAATTTTTTTTTTGTTTCAGTATTTCAAAATAAGGGCAAGAAAAAAAATACTGTCTCATGTCGTGAGTACTATTGTTATAAATTACAAATACGGCCAAATATGAATTCAAAGTTGTTATGTTCTGGCCGTCTTTTACAACAGTATGTTGTTGACATGTATATTAAGCTCGAAACATCTCGTTTGGATTATTTTCGATATCGACAAGATGAAATTCGTGCTGATTTATACCAAGGAATTGTTGACAGTATTGCAGCCGGTGAAACTCGTGCCTCTAAGGATGGTCGTCGAATTGTCTTGCCAGCATCATTTATTGGTGGTCCGAGAGACATGCGACGTCGTTATATTGATGCAATGGCATTGGTGCAAAGGTTTGGAAAACCTGATATTTTTCTAACAATTACGTGTAATCCGTCGTGGTCAGAGATTAAAAATGAGTTACAGTCAACTGAAGAAGCACAAAACAGGGCAGACTTGATTGCACGGGTATTTAGAGCAAAACTTGAAGAGTTAAAAGATGATTTATTCAAGAAAGAATTATTCGGAGCAGTTGCAGCATATGTGTATGTCATCGAATTTCAGAAGAGAGGACTTCCACATGCTCACTTCTTACTTATACTGAAGTCAAAATATAAAATCATAGAACCGAATTCGTATAATCAATTTGTCTGTGCAGAATTACCTGAGAAAGATCAAAATTCACATTTATATGCATCAGTTGTGAAACATATGATGCATGGACCATGTGGTAACTTGAATCCTAATAACGTATGTATAAAAAAAGATAGTCATTGTAAAAATCATTATCCAAAAGACTTTTACCCCTCAACTATTCAAGGAAGAAATTCATTCCCAATATATAGAAGGCGCAACACTGGCCAACGAGTGAAAGTACGTTCTGCATATTTGGATAATCAATGGGTTATACCCTATAATCCATATTTACTTGCGAAATTTGATTGCCACGTAAATGTTGAGATTTGCTCTACAATTAAAGCAGTCAAATATTTGTACAAATACATTTACAAAGGCCATGATCGTGTTACTTTTCATGTTATTGCCGAAGAAAATTCTTCTTCTATTGATGAAATAGAGCAATATCAAACAGGAAGATGGATTTCACCTCCAGAAGCTATGTGGAGAATTTACAAGTTTTTATTAAACGAAATCTATCCATCTATCAAAAGTTTGCATTTACATCTTGAGGATAAGCATATTGTGGGATTCAAAAAACAGGATGATTTGGTACGTGTAATCGGCAATGATCGTACGTCGAAATCTATGTTGAAAGAATATTTTCGTACAAATGAAATTAATGTTAATGCTCGAAAGTACCTTTACAAAGAATTTCCTGAACATTTTGTCTGGCATGATGACAAAAGGTATTGGAGCGAAAGAAAGTGTCGCGCCCCAAAATACCCCCTAGGAGTTAAGGGATACTTTAGAGGTGACTACGTGTACCTGTCAAACCATCCTGTAATGCAAGAGGCTAAACATAATATAATACAATGATAATCAGAGCGCGGAAACTAAACATAAGTGCGGAAGCATAAGCCAACTTTTTCTTTTCTTCTATAACTCCATATAGTATTCCAAGTTAACATATACTAAATACAATCAAAGTAAAGGTGGACATGCCCACCTATCAAAATACAAAAAGGAACTCTCTAACCCTCTCCTCTCAACAGTAGTCGAGGTATGGCCACACCTCCAAGTCCCCATCCTCCAGAGACTGCCATGGGATAGGTGGCTCCCTCTCCTCTACACGACCCAAGGCTCGGGGTCGAGGACATCCACAGTACCTGCCGACATACAAGTACGGCTGAGCATGGAATACTCAGCGAGTACAAACTACTAGCTAACCATAACAATAACGAAAGCATAACAACAGTGAGCAATACAAGATATTAATTTAAAGCAATAGTGAAAGCATAAGATACATAGCCATATCTTGACATGCGTGTATGAATGCAAAAACCTCGGTAAAACTCATGTCTCGGAAACCTTTTTCGTGTCTCGGTCAAATCATGTATGTGTGTCATGTCTTGTCTTGTATTTCATGTCTTGATTTGTTCTTGACTTGTATACTTGTGAGAGAGAGGCTAGCACCCTTCCTTGGGCTACCAACCTCCTTGTCATGTTCTTGTTCCATTTCTCTTGTGAGCCAGAGGCTAGCACCCTTCCTTGGGCTACTAACCTCCTTGTCATGTTCTTGTTCCATTTCTCTTGTGAGCCAGAGGCTAGCACCCTTCCTTGGGCTACCAACCTCCTTGTCATGTTTCATTTTCTTGTTTGCTTTATTATGCACAATTACTCTTGGAAAACCCAATTCATGCATGCATGCGTGCTTGTGTGCTTGTCAATAGTGGAAATCATGATGACATACTTGGATGGGCGGATCACATGAATATGGCATTTCAATCCCTAACATAGTGGTATGAAAATTTAGGCAACATATAGCACATTTGAGCAATTTATCATCCCTAAGAAAATTTACACAATTTCTATTTCCATTTTCTTCATTAAGTCCATTTATCCCTTGTTTAGTCATTTTATCAAACACACGGTGGGCCACATTTCTTAGTCCTTCCATTTCCCTTATTTAGTTCGTATTTTTCATCAAGACATCAAGGTACATTCGTTATTTGTAAAGTGCCCATCTTCCATTTTCCATTTCACACATCACATAACATCCATACGGCATCCAATCGCCTCAATCGACATCCCATCCACACATCCATACCTTTTTCTTATCTTGTTTATATTTAGTGGAGATGATACATTTTATAAGGAAGAAAACATACTACCAAGAGTTACATTTCACAATAGAAAATCTAGACTATTGCTAAGGGAAGTTAGTAGGGTGTACTAACCTTAGATCAAGGCTTGATGTTGAAGAAACCTTGAAATAAAAGCTCTATTTGGAATGAGGAAGCCTTTGCTTGAAGGGGACTTGAGTTGGGGAAGAAACCCCTTTCAAAAACGCCGTAGGATCGCTGCCCTAGCTTGGAGAATGAGTCCCCACACGAGCTTGAGCCTTGAACTTGAAGCAACTCGAGTTGGGGTGTGCTAGGGTTCTTAAACCCCTTTGATTCCTTCTCCAATGGAAAACCCTAGTTGCAAATCCCCTTCTCCTTTCTCTGTATCTCTCAAAATCCCTTAAGTGCTGTGAATGAAGCCCTAAAGGCTCGAGCAAGCCTTAAGGAGAAAGGGTTTAACCCCCAAAAGACGAAAAAGCCCTTAATGAAAATTCTGAAAAACACGAAGACCGAGCGATCGGTGGTTATGACCGATCGATCGGTTGCCTACCGAGCGATCGGTGTTTATGACCGATTGACCGGTTAAAAACTCACTCTCTGGAAAATTTCCCCATACAAAATTTCTGATCGTGCGATAGCTACCGATCGATCGGTTATGGACCGATCGATCGCTGACTGAACCGAGCGATCGGTGCTCTGTATGTCTGGACTGTTTTGACCATATCTTTTGACTCGCTCGTCGGATTTCGACGATTCAACTTGCGTTGGATCCGTCTTTCGAAAACAAACATTTCTGACATTTCGGAATTTCCGATTTCTCCCTTATTTATTAATTAGACTACAAAAAGGCCAATTAGCTACGAAGGTGCTTTTTCATTAAAGATGAAAAAGTCCGGGGTGCTACATTCTCCCCCCTTTACAAAAATTTCGTCCTCGAAATTTGGACAATGCGTACTTTACAATTTAAACAACTTAGCATAACAATTCGAAACAAAATTACAAGTCATACACAAAATCATTCAAACAACTCGGGGTACTTCGCCTTGACTTCGGCTTCATGTTCCCATGTAGCCTCTTCTCGAGCGTGATGCTGCCATTGCACGAGAACTAGCGGAATAGTCTTGTTGCGAAGCACTTGGTCTCTTCGATCCAAAATATGAATCAGCTTCTCAACCAAAGTGAGATCCTCTCGAATCTCAACCGGATCAAGCTCGATGACGTGAGAAGGATCCGGGATGTACTTCTGAAGCTGGGAGATATGAAACACGTTGTGGACCGCCGCTATGTGAGCAGGCAAAGCAACACTGTAAGCAACTTCACCGACTCGAGTAATGATCTCGAACGGACCCACATATCTCGGGCTAAGCTTGCCTCTCTTCCCGAATCGCATAACACCTTTGGTCGGTGAAATCCTTACAAACACAAAATCACCGACTCGAAATTCAAGATCCCTTCTTCAGTTGTCGGCATAGCTTTTCTGTCTGTCCTGTGCGGTCTTCAACCTCTCCCGTATAAGCTTGACCCTATCCGCGGTTCGTTCAATCAGCTCCGGGCCCAAAATCTTTCTTTCTCCAACTTCATCCCAATACAAGGGGGACCTACAACTTCTTCCGTATAAGGCTTCGAAAGGTACCATTTGTATGCTTGCTTGATAACTGTTATTGTAGGCGAATTCCACCAAAGGTAGGTGATCCTCCCAACTTCCTTTAAAATCCAACATACAAGCTCGGAGCATGTCTTCTATCACTTGATTCACCCTCTCTGTTTGCCCGTCGGTCTGTGGGTGGAAAGCCATGCTAAAGTCTAGTCGGGAACCCATAGCATCCTGAAAGCTTTTCCAGAACCTGGATGTGAATCTTGGGTCTCTATCCGACACAATACTCACTGGCACCCCATGCAATCGGACTATTTCCTTGATGTATAGCGCCGCTAACTGATTGGAGTTGAATGTAGTCCGGTACGGTAAGAAATGAGCGGACTTCGTGAGTCTATCAATAACTACCCATATAGCATCGGTCTTCTTGACCGTCTTCGGCAATCCCACGATAAAGTCCATAGAGATATGTTCCCATTTCCACTCGGGAATAGGGAGAGACTGCAAAAGACCCGCCGGTCTCAAATGCTCCGCTTTCACCTGTTGGCATACCAAACACCGTGTCACATACTCCGCAACCTCCCTCTTCATGTTTCGCCACCAAAAGTGACTCTTGAGGTTCCGGTACATCTTCGTACCCCCAGGATGCATTGTGTACTTTGAACGGTGAACTTCATCCATGATCTCTCTTCGAAGGTCTGCATTGGCTGGGACACAAAGTCTTCCCTTGAATGTAATAGCACCCCGGCTATTAAGAGAGAAGTCCGTACTACCCTTGGCAATTTCCTTGTCCCGAAAAGCCAACAATTCAGTATCCGTGGCTTGGTACTCCTGGATCAAATCTATAAGGTACGGCCGAACCGTAACATTTGCCAAAACAGGACTGCGGACAGAATCATTCACACTGATGTCCAGATTCGCCAAATCGTCTAACAATCTCCATTCCCGCACCAACATGTGAGCCAACAACCCCGATGGTTTCCTACTCAAAGTGTCTGCCACCACATTTGCTTTTCCGGGGTGATATTGGATCGTGCACTCATAGTCTTTTAAGAACTCAATCCAACGCCGTTGTCGCAAATTGAGCTCTTTTTGGGAAAATAGATATTTGAGGCTCTTGTGGTCCGTGTACACATAGAACTCCACCCCGTACAGATAATGTCGCCAAATTTTAAGTGCAAACACGACCGCCGCAAGCTCCAAGTCGTGAGTGGGGTAGTTCTTTTCATGCTCTTTCAACTGCCTTGATGCATAGGCAATGACTTTCTTGTGTTGCATTAGGACACACCCGAGTCCGACGTGCGAGGCATCACTATACACCTCATACCCAAAAGGTCCAGATGGCACAGTAAGGACAGGGGCTGTGGTGAGGCGTTTCTTCAACTCTTGGAAACTTACTTCACATCGGTCATTCCAACTGAACTTGGCATTTTTCCTCATCAAGTAAGTGAGAGGTGCGGCCAAACTGGAGAATCCCTCTACAAATCTCCGGTAATAGCCTGCCAACCCGAGGAAACTACGTATCTCCGTGACGCTCTTGGGCCTCTCCCAACTCATGACTGCCTCAACCTTGGCTGGATCTACAGAAATACCCTCGGCAGACACTACGTGGCCTAGGAATGCGACCTTCTCTAGCCAGAACTCGCACTTACTCAATTTGGCATATAGCTTATGCTCTCTCAACATCTCCAGAGCAAGGCGGAGGTCTCGTGCGTGATCTTCCCGTGTCTGGGAATACACCAAAATGTCATCAATGAATGCAATCACGCATCGATCCAAGTAAGATCGGAACACCCGGTTCATCAAATCCATGAATGCCGCCGGTGCATTCGTCAGCCCAAAAGGCATGACAAGGAACTCGTAATGCCCATACCGAGTCCTGAAAGCCGTCTTCTGAACATCTTCCGCCTTGATCCTTAATTGGTGATACCCCGATCTAAGATCAATTTTGGAGAAGAATCTCGCTCCCTTCAGTTGGTCAAACAAGTCGTCTATCCTTGGCAAGGGATAACGATTCTTGATAGTTACCTTGTTCAACTGACGGTAGTCTATACACATCCTCATAGACCTGTCCTTCTTCTTCACAAAGAGAACCGGAGCTCCCCACGGCGAGACACTTGATTGGATGAAACCAAGTTGTTGTAACTCCTCAATCTGTTTCTTCAATTCTCCAAGCTCTATAGGGGCCATTCTATATGGTGCCCTTGAAATTGGAGTGGTACCCGGAGCAAGCTCTATAGCGAACTCGATCTCTCTATCAGGAGGTAATCCGGGAAGTTCTTCCGGGAATACATCTAAGAACTCACTCACAACCGGAATGGCCAAAGAGTTCGGTGTCTCTGGGTTTGTTATGCTCAAAGCTGCGAGGCGAGCAATGTCCCTCTCTCTTAATCCTCGGAAATGAAAAGGCTTAACCCCTTCCGGCTTGAAGTTCACCCTCTTTTCAAAACACGCAACATGCCCGTGATGGTTTGACAACCAATCCATCCCTAGGATGACGTCAAAATCCAAGTCTTGAAAATCTAGGACGATGAGATCGGCTAACAGTTCATTCTCCCCCACTTGAACCACACTATCCCTGAATATCTTGTCCGTATCAACTGACTTGCCGAGTGGAGTTGCAATGGTCAACTCCTGCTTTAACGGAGTAGCCTCAGTCAAAAATCCCTTTGCGAAACTAGGCGACACAAAGGAGTGAGTGGATCCTGTGTCGATCAACACTCGGGCAAGACATTCGTTCACTAACAAAGCGCCTGTGCGATTAAGTGACTACTATTAGTAGATTTCAAACAACAAGCATCATACATAGGTAACCCCTAGTATAGAAACTCACAAAACAACCATAGAAATTTTACACAAATTAAACCCTAGAATTCGTGCGTACCTTGCACGACATCGTCGGATGCACGTGCGTCTCTCTCCGATAGGGTGAAGACTCGGCCCTGAGTGGCTGGGTGAGGAGGCCGGGTAGACTGTGAGGCCCTCGAAGCCTGAGAAGAGCTAGGCTGAGATGTCTGCCTAATCGGGGGCCTGCTCCCCGAAGACTGAGCTGGCAATCGACGTCGGGGACAATCCCGAATCATGTGGCCCTGGTCGCCACAATGAAAACAGCCTCCTGTAGCCTTCCGACATTCCCCTACTGGATGCCTCCTTCCACAAAGGGTGCAGACATCATGTGAATAAGTGGGAGGAGTATAACCCGTAGCCTGAGTCACTGCGGGGCGAGGAGCATACGAGGTAGCCGGGCGAAAAGTCGGTGGAGCAAAAGGGCGGGGAGCCTGTGGTGCCGAGTACATCCTCTGTGACTGAGCCGGCCCTGCGGACTGATAAGACATAGTCCTGGCTCTCTTCTCCCCTGAACTACTAGACTGTCCTTTCTCCATTCCTCTTCTCTTAAAGAACTCTTCGGAGTTCGACTCGGCCAACAATGCCTTGTCCACAACTTCTGAATATGTCTCATGTCGGAACATTGAGACACGATCCTTGAGGTAGGCCTTCAACCCCCTCTCGAATTTCCGGGCCTTCATAGCCTCGGTAGCTATCATGTGTGGAGCAAATCGAGATAGCTCTAAGAACTTGGCTTCGTAAGCCGCTACAGACATATTACCTTGCTCCAAGGTAATAAATTCAATTTCTTCTTTTCTTTCATCCCAACCGGAAAGTACTTCTTGTAGAAAACGTCCAAGAATTCTCCCCATGTCCATTCTTGGCCTTGCTGGGTCAACTCTCGGGTCCGAAGTGCAGACTTCCACCAATGGTCGGCCTCACCTTCCAGCATAAAGGCGGCCCATGTGACCCTTTCCACTTCAGTAGGTGCTAATACCGAGAATATCTTCTCAAGTTGCCGGATCCAACCCTCGGTAACAAGTGGATCAATGCTTCCACAAAAAGTTGGGGGCCTCATCCTCCGAAAAGCTTCTATCCCGGCTTGGGCTCGGTTAGGAGGAGCCGGTATAAGTGCCGCATTAGGCGGAGTGGCCGGTTGCCTTGCCGCCAACATAGCCAAAGTCTCGGCTATGGATGCGAATGCTTGGGCAAAGTCGGGTTGATCATCACCCGATGGAGCATCACCTCCATTACCCCTCGTGTTCTACCCGCGACCCCGGGTATTGCGACTCATGATTTCTCCTGAGAACGACAATACAACATGAGTCTAACTTGGATACGCATTTAGTACAAATTTCGCAATTCACTCAATACATATTCATCAAGCATATTTAATAAGTACAACACAAATAATGTACACATGGTATATAACACAATAGCATAACATACAATCCGCGTTCCTAGCGTAGGACTCTATGTTCGGTTGAAGTTCAACCCATTTTGACTAAGACTAACTGGTTAGTCTATACTTAGAATACAACTCTCTAAGGTGATTCTAATACCTTGTTCAATCATCTAAGTGAACCTAGGGACTCTAATGCCTAGAGCTTTGATACCACCTTTGTCGCGCCCCAAAATACCCCCTAGGAGTTAAGGGATACTTTAGAGGTGACTATGTGTACCTGTCAAACCATCCTGTAATGCAAGAGGCTAAACATAATATAATACAATGATAATCAGAGCGCGGAAACTAAACATAAGTGCGGAAGCATAAGCCAACTTTTTCTTTTCTTCTATAACTCCATATAGTATTCCAAGTTAACATATACTAAATACAATCAAAGTAAAGGTGGACATGCCCACCTATCAAAATACAAAAAGGAACTCTCTAACCCTCTCCTCTCAACAGTAGTCGAGGTATGGCCACACCTCCAAGTCCCCATCCTCCAGAGACTGCCATGGGATAGGTGGCTCCCTCTCCTCTACACGACCCAAGGCTCGGGGTCGAGGACATCCACAGTACCTGCCGACATACAAGTACGGCTGAGCATGGAATACTCAGCGAGTACAAACTACTAGCTAACCATAACAATAGCGAAAGCATAACAACAGTGAGCAATACAAGATATTAATTTAAAGCAATAGTGAAAGCATAAGATACATAGCCATATCTTGACATGCGTGTATGAATGCAAAAACCTCGGTAAAACTCATGTCTCGGAAACCTTTTTCGTGTCTCGGTCAAATCATGTATGTGTGTCATGTCTTGTCTTGTATTTCATGTCTTGATTTGTTCTTGACTTGTATACTTGTGAGCCAGAGGCTAGCACCCTTCCTTGGGCTACCAACCTCCTTGTCATGTTTCATTTTCTTGTTTGCTTTATTATGCACAATTACTCTTGGAAAACCCAATTCATGCATGCATGCGTGCTTGTGTGCTTGTCAATAGTGGAAATCATGATGACATACTTGGATGGGCGGATCACATGAATATGGCATTTCAATCCCTAACATAGTGGTATGAAAATTTAGGCAACATATAGCACATTTGAGCAATTTATCATCCCTAAGAAAATTTACACAATTTCTATTTCCATTTTCTTCATTAAGTCCATTTATCCCTTGTTTAGTCATTTTATCAAACACACGGTGGGCCACATTTCTTAGTCCTTCCATTTCCCTTATTTAGTGTGTATTTTTCATCAAGACATCAAGGTACATTCGTTATTTGTAAAGTGCCCATCTTCCATTTTCCATTTCACACATCACATAACATCCATACGGCATCCAATCGCCTCAATCGACATCCCATCCACACATTCATACCTTTTTCTTATCTTGTTTATATTTAGTGGAGATGATACATTTTATAAGGAAGAAAACATGCTACCAAGAGTCACATTTCACAATAGAAAATCTAGACTATTGCTAAGGGAAGTTAGTAGGGTGTACTAACCTTAGATCAAGGCTTGATGTTGAAGAAACCTTGAAATAAAAGCTCTATTTGGAAAGAGGAAGCCTTTGCTTGAAGGGGACTTGAGTTGGGGAAGAAACCCCTTTCAAAAACGCCGTAGGATCGCTGCCCTAACTTGGAGAATGAGTCCCCACACGAGCTTGAGCCTTGAACTTGAAGCAACTCGAGTTGGGGTGAGCTAGGGTTCTTAAACCCCTTTGATTCCTTCTCCAATGGAAAACCCTAGTTGCAAATACCCTTCTCCTTTCTCTCTATCTCTCAAAATCCCTTAAGTGCTGTGAATGAAGCCCTAAAGGCTCGAGCAAGCCTTAAGGAGAAAGGGTTTAACCCCCAAAAGACGAAAAAGCCCTTAATGAAAATTCTGAAAAACACGAAGACCGAGCGATCGGTGGTTATGACCGATCGATCGGTTGCCTACCGAGCGATCGGTGTTTATGACCGATCGACCGGTTAAAAACTCACTCTCTGGAAAATTTCCACATACAAAATTTCTGACAGTGCGATAGCTACCGATCGATCGGTTATGGACCGATCGATCGCTGACTGAACCGAGCGATCGGTGCTCTGTATGTCTGGACTGTTTTGACCATATCTTTTGACTCGCTCGTCGGATTTCGACGATTCAACTTGCGTTGGATCGGTCTTTCGAAAACGAACATTTCTAACATTTCGGAATTTTCGATTTCTCCCTTATTTATTAATTAGACTACAAAAACGGCCAATTAGCTACGAAGGTGCTTTTTCATTAAAGATGAAAAAGTCCGGGGTGCTACAGAAAGCAAGGAAATGCTATTGGTAGAATTGTGACTGTAAATCCAACTGAAGGTGAAAGATATTACTTGCGATTATTGCTGAATCATATTAGAGGAGCTATATCATTTCAGAATTTAAAAAATATCAATGGGATTGAGGCTTCATTATTTCGTGAGGCTGCATTGCTACAAGGGTTACTAGAGTCTGATAATAGCTTAGAAGAATGCTTACAAGAGGCTTCTCAATATCAAATGTCACACACTTTTCGTCAATTGTTTGCTACTATTTTAGTCTATTGTAATCCAAGTAATCCTCGAATTTTGTGGGAGAAATTTGAAAAAGCAATGTCTGAGGATTACGAAAATGATATGAAAGTTCATGGCAATGCATTAAGATCAAAAGTATTGACGAATGTCAACTTTATTCTTCAATCAATGGGGAAGAGTATTAACGATTACGATCTAATTGACATTGATATTACAAATGATGAAAATGAAATTTATTCCAAAGAAATTGAAGAAGAAATGAATATTCCAGTTTTAGAGCAAGACTTATTGAGTGTATCTACATTGAATGAAGAACAAAAACATGCATATGATATAATATTACAAAGAGTATTCAATGGAGAACATGGAGCATTTTTCATTGATGGTCTTGGTGGAACTGGAAAGACGTACTTATATCGAGCTCTTTTGAGTACAGTAAGATCAAAAGGTTTGGTTGCTCTTGCTACAACAACTTTTGGAGTAGCAGCGTCTATAATGCCTGGTGGTCGAACAGCTCATTCACGGTTTAAAATACCAATTCATGTTGATGAGATCCATTCTTGCAATGTAACCAAACAAAGTTGTGTTGCTCAATTGCTTCAAATAACAAAACTCATTATATGGGACGAAACATCAATGGCAAAGCAACAAGCAATTGAAGCACTTAATCAAATGTTACAAGATATAACTGATTGTCAGTTATTATTTGGAGGTGAAGTTATTGTATTTGGAGGAGATTTTCGACAAGTTCTTCCTGTTGTTCCAAGAACAAATAGACATGAAGCAACTGATGCCAGCTTAGTAAAATCAAATATATGGCCTTTATTAGAGAAAATCAAATTTACTGAAAATATGAGAGCAAAATTTGATCCTTTGTTCAGTGAATTCTTACTCCGTGTTGGAAATGGGACAGAAGAAGTCATCATTGATAACAAAATCAGAATTCCAAGCCATATGGTCATTCCTTACAAAGATGATACTACATCAAGGACTGATTTGATAGAAGCTATATTTCCAAATTTAGCAAATGGAGGATACAACTCAGAGTTATTGATAGGGCGTGCTATATTAACTCCAAGAAATGATTTTGTGGATGAAATAAATGATCTATTGATAGATCGTTTTCCAGGAAGTCCTATCAAATATTATAGCTTCGATTCAGCAATAGACGACACAGAGTCTACTCAACAAGAAGATTTTCTGAATAGTTTAACACCAAATGGGCTTCCTCCTCATGAATTAACACTAAAGAAGAACTGCCCAATAATATTGTTGCGAAATATCGACCCACCAGCAGGATTATGCAATGGGACTCGACTACTGTGTCGTCATTTTACAGCAAATCTTATTGATGCAGAAATCGATGTTGGTCATCATCGAGGAAAAAGAGTTTTTCTACCAAGAATTCCGCTTCAACCAGCTGAAAATGATAAGTTCCCATTTTTATTCAAGAGAAAACAATTTCCAATTCGTTTGAGTTTTGCAATGACAATCAACAAAGCACAAGGACAAACTTTAGAACATGTGGGTATATATCTTCCTCAATCTGTATTTTCTCATGGTCAATTATATGTTGGGTTGTCCAGAGCAATAACGGCAGCAAGTGTCAAACTTCTGATTAAGCCAGCATCAGACAACACTTCAGAAATATGTACTTCAAATGTTGTTTATCAAGAAGTATTAACACTTGCTAATTCTCATTAGCATCTGATGATATTACAGGTAATTAAGAAACTAATCAACTATATTTATTTTCTTCAATTATTGATTGCGATATTAATTATTGAAATAATTGTGTTATTGTGCGATATCATTTTTTTTATAATCATCAACTCTTCTAAAGTGAAAATCCAGTGAGAATAATATAAATATTTGCATTCTTAAATAATTTACATGTCTTTTTTAAATATTTATGTCACTTTGCTTACATCTACATCTCAGTCAGAATAGAGTTATCTTGACATCCAACTACTATTTATGAATGTTAATGGTAATGTAAAAAACAATAGAAACGTCTACTAATCAGATAGTTATCGTTCTGTCATTTTTTTTTATATAGTGTCTCGTCTCAATGATGGTTTACATTTATTTATTGCTTATGTTAAAATCCAGTGACAAGGATATAAATTTTTTCATTCTTGAATGATTTATAGTTTAAAAAGATAATTTATGTCACTTTGCTTACATTTACTACATCCAAACACTACTCATGAATGTCAGTGGCAATGTGAAAAACAATAGTCTCTTTGATGCTGTACATTTATTTTATTGTGAACCGTGTTTTTGGTGGTTAGGTTGGGGGTGACTTGTGGGACATGGATGATGGGTTGTGTTGGGGGTGACCTGTGGGACATGGAGAAAAGATCAAAATTTTTAAAGTTTTAAAAATTTCATGAAATTTATATAAATATATTAAAAATGTTGGAATATATCAATATATATTTGTATTTTATTAAAATAAACAATTTGAAAACAAATTTTCAAAATGTTCTCAAAAAACTGCAAATTTAAAATAAATGTACAAAACATAATAAAAATAAATGAAAAAACAATCTAAAAATTTGCATATATAGCCAAAAACCCTCAACTTACATCTTACCACTAATTTAACAACTCTTTTTTTAATGAACTTTACTATGTCTAATGCGAAGAAAGCATATGGCATGACTTTTAAGTTCTGCTCCATTTAGCATAATCTAAGTACTATCATCTAGCCTCTCAAGATGTTCTCATTCGAACAAGTGATTTGATTATTGGCTTTCTGAGGAGCATCGATTTTAATGAATTTGAAATATTGTAGATATGCTGATTTGGGAGCATTTTTATATGATTATAACTAATCTAATTTATTGCATATTGTTGTTCTTCAAGAATCTGATTTTGATCTATTCCCTTTGTTTTTTTTTTTTTTTATGTTTGAAAAATACTTGATAATACAAGAGAATAAGTTATGCTTCAACCATTGCATTCTATAAAGCAGATTACATGCACTATCAACTTTTTGTACTTCTTATTATTTGACGATACATATTAACACTTGTTCATTGTCATTAGCATGTATGTAATAATATTGTAAATCATTACGAAATAATACTGTTACTAATTTTTTTTGCTAGGTGTAAAAGATGCCGCGTGATTGCAAACTAATATTAGAAATTACTGATCATACAAGAAACTGGATAGCAAAAATACAGGTTAATGACAAAAGTTTGACCCACCAAGCACGATACGGCACCAAGAGATACCAGAGATTGACATTTAGCGATTCTAAGGTAAATTAATTAATATTTGATAATTATGATATTATTATTAAATATTGATATTGCTAATTTTTCCCTCTTCAATTATATACAGGGAAATCGTGTGCAGGCGACTATATTTGATAGTGATATCTCGCTATTTCAACACACATTTTCTCCAATGAAAAGTTATTATGTCTCTGATGCTTGCGTCAATCCAATTGATCCAAAATATAGATATGTATCAAATAATTACCAATGGATCATCAATAATAGAACTCGGGTTGAAGATGTCGAAGAAAATGAGGAAGATGTCAGTGAAGAGATCTACAAGTTTGTCCCATTCAATGATTTGAATGCTCACATGAACTCAGACACTAATAGGTAAAAGTATTAAAGCATCATAAATGTTATTTCTAAACATCATTTCAATACACTACAAACTTACATCGATATGTGATCTTGTAGATTTTGTTGCTATTGTCTTGGATGTCTTACCAATGAAAATGGTAAAATCAGACACAATTACAGTTCGAGAAATTATAGTTATTGAGAGAGAGTAAGTTATCTCAATCTATTACATATTGCAAACTATCTCTTTATTAATATCATTATACATTCAAATAATTTCATATCTTTTTGAACAGGTTGAAACCAGTTCTATTATGCACATGGAATGCATTTATTGCAAATGAAGCTAAAAGCATATCCAAATTGGAACACAGAAATCCAATTATTGTTGCCATGCAAGTAAAAGTCACATCTTTTAACGGTATGTGTAAAATAAAACATATTCATTATAATTCACACACACACACATAGATATATAATAATTTACATCTTTTAATTTTTTCAAGGGTTATCATTATCGACACGAGGATCAACATCACTTATAATAAATCTTGATATACCAAAAGTAAATGCATTACAAATTTGGTACTTTACATTATGATTTTATTCTAAGCAATAATATACATTAACATAAACCACAAACAGTTTTTATTTTTTAGGGCATCCGAAAATGAACACTTGCTGCATCAAATTCGAGAAAAGAAATCTCGACCAACCATTGAGTGTACTCCAAAAGTAACAAAAAACATTAGTCAAATCATCGAATCTGCAGAAATTGTAAAATTTCAACAATCTAAAGTTAATCATATTCTTTATTTTAATTTTTTTTTCTTCAAGATCATAACTCATGATATCTATTACTTTCAATCCGTCTATTAGACAAAAGCATCACTTTCGATAACGGATCTCCAACAAAAGTTTTGGCATATGGCTTGCAGCAACTGTAACAAAGGAACTCCAACTGATTATGCAAATTCCAATCACATGTTTCCATTGTTCAAGCCTAAATGCAACTGCCCAACCAAGGTAAACAAACAAGTAAGATGTATTACTTTTTTTTTTATAAGTATCATTACTAATAATTGCTTATTCCTGATGTTTATCATTTCTAATAATTGTTTATTCCTGATGTTCAGAACAATGATTAAAGTTCAACTTGCTGATGCCACTAGTAATTTAGTGGCAACAATATTTGGAGAACAAGTGGAGAAAGTCATATCAGTCACATCAGTGCAAGTAATGCAATTTTCAACTGAGGTACATACAAATACTAGAAAGCTCATAATAACCATAACTAAAAAATTTGCTAACAATTTGATTGTTAACATTAAAAATATGTGCAGGAAATTCAAAATTGTGTCAACGATTGCGATGGAAAAGAATTCATCTTTCAAGTCAAATCATATCAATACATGTATTGAGATAATCCAGAGCGCAGATTTAGTATCATATCAGTTCGTGACACTTTTGAAGACAAATGAGCATCATCTCTGAGTTTTATAAACAACTGTTGTAAATTTGTAACTAAGTAACATTACTCGTTTCATAACTATTGTAACTAACAACTTGCAACTCTTTCTCTTTCTTTTTGTAATATATAACTTTTTAACTCTTTTGCAATCTGTTTACTTTCACTTTTAGTTAATTCTTACGAATTTTTTTACATTCGCAATATCATTAGCTCATTAGAATGCTTATTAGTTTACTATTGTGTGGTCTATGGATGTCGCCTGTATGTACAGTGATATTTAAAAATTCAACACCAAAACAACACATGTCAGATTTTACAATACATGGTATTTGTCAATTCCTTGTTCATTCAATGACTGTCATTTTATTTATCTCATTGTTATCTATTAAATAATGTGTTTACCTCTATTAATCTTACAGGACAAATTTCAATGTATGTTTATCATGCACAATGGATCAGCCCTATAAGACAACGTCTTAAATCCAATTTCGTATGTTGTGGAATTCATTGGCATTGGTAAGTTCACAATTACCATGAGTTTATTTGTTATTTTCTTTAATTCATGAATTGAAATTTGTTTTTTTTTTTCGAAGGATTGACCTTGGTATGCTCAACTACGTCAACGTCTTAGGTTGTTATTTTGATTTTTTGTAGTTTTTTACGGGTTATGATTTCCTACTTCTAAACCAAATATGCTTACTGACAACATCAATCTCTTTTTGTTGTGTCAGTTTTTTACCATCAATCACAGTAGGATCTCTATTCTGTTTCTATTCAGTTAAACTGCTCCTCGTAGTTTGAATTTCCATTACTAACACAACTACATGAACTAAATTATGTTCAAAGTATATTTCCTGATATATGAAAAAACAGATTGATGTGCCGAGTTCAATTTTTGTTGAGTTAAATGTGCATGATGCCTGGTAATTGTCTCTGACACATGTTTGTGTCTTAGCTATACAAATGTTAACTAATATTTTTGAAATAATGCGGATTAAACAAGGATATAATATCAAAGATTCTGACTGGATTTTAATGGAAATTCCAATTAAGATGTTCTTTCACCTAAAAAAAAGAAAAGCTTGAAAGGAAAAATATTTTCCACTATTTTTCCCAAATTGCCCCTCCAATTTAGGGACCCAAGTTTTTAAAAAGGGAAATGGATAACAGACCGCATGGTTAGCTTGCGATCTCATTGGTCCACTCCCTCCGGTTTCACTCCCACTAACTATGGTTAAGATTCACTCATTCCTAAGATTCATCAATTCAACTTTAGTTTAAAAAAAAACAATAATATTAATCATAATTTAGTTAAGTTTAACCATATTTAAAAATGGATTAAAAGGGACACAGGGACCTTGCAGTCAACTAGGAAGGAGACCTTCTCAAGAGACTCTTTTAAAAACCATTTAAAGAGGAGCATTTTCACATAATTCAATATTTAAAAAAAAAACCTTAAATACCACTCCACTACCACCAACACTTAAAAATGAATTTTTTTAGCTTTAAAAAAAGAAGTCGGAAAGAAGGTTTACATATGTGCATGAGAGATAAAACCTTTGACGTGCATGATCCTAGATAAGTTTTGGACAAAACTCTTCACTCCTCACTCCCTTCTTCTTTTTCTCTCGCGAAACTTCACACTTTTTTTTTGTGAATATATATGTTGGTTTATTCTCATGGGTTGTCAATTTGGAAGAAGACCCTGTGGTCCGTTTTCCATTTCCCTTTAATTTGATGTGATCAATCTGATTTCGAAGAAAATAGGTGGATTTTATGTTACCCCTTGGATTTATCTTACTTAGTGACGAGCTAACCTCTTCTTTAAAATTATGGCAAGCAGTTTTCGTTAGAATTAGTCGACACCTAAAGTTAAGATATTCTAATTATTGAGTGATTTGGATTTACTCCAAATCAGGCTCCTTTAAGCTGTAAATATTTCCAATGGCTACAGGTTCATATATGTTGTCTCTATCTTTCCCGCATAAAAAATTGAATCATAGCTGTAAAGAAATCTGTTTTTTATCATGATCATGTATAAGAAACCCACAACATGGATCTTTAGACTCTGTTTTCTTGTGTTTGTTACCATTTACAGATTGTGCTAGTGGCCACTGGAAGACTCACTCAGGAACCAGTACAAAGCGGAAGTGTGAAGGGATCTCACCATGGTTGGACTCCTCACAACCCTTATTTATAAGAGTCAGCATAAAAGTCTTACAATAATCAGGACTCCTACTTCTAATATAACTCCTACTTGGAAAACAAATGAAAGAATCTTACAACAAGTACAACTAAGCTCAAGACTCTATTACAAATACTCCTACTGTAACACAAATAACACTAAATTAGTTTCTTATTTTTAGAATCTTGAATTCCAAATTTATACCAACGTCCCTTGTGGATTCTGTCTCTTGGTTGCATAACTTCCAGGTAAAAATTCTGGTTTATAAAAAAAAACAACTTCCACAAAAAAAGGGAACAACTATTCTAAAAAATAAAATTAGGAATCCAATGAGCCTCATATCCATGCTTTCTAAGGATAATAATATAATTCAAGAACCCTGCAAAAACTCTCGCTTTTAATCAGTACAGATCATTTCATGTAACTTACCAATATCACTACCTTATTCTACTGCTGAAACCCCAAATGGAGAGATGTAAAATAAATGAGAAGATATTTTACCCACCATAAAAACGAAATGAGAAGAAAAACACCTTATCATCCAAGTTTCTCATATTGGTACACAATCTCATAGTCTTCTAACACCAAAAAGAAAAGAACAAGTCAAAATTCCGGCAAAAACTGCAGAACAATCCATCCATAAAAAGGCCAAGAAACCCACTTCAGCATTCTTACATCCACAATAACCAAAAAAATAAAAGAACAACAAACCCCACAAAACCTATGTAAAATAAACAACGCCCTTCAATACAAAAACAGACAAACCATCAAGCACAAATTACAGAGTCAAAACCACCCATCAATGAAACATCCACAAACCCCAAAAGTCCGTTCCATTTTCAGACCCCAGAAATATCCATAACAACAGAAAACAAAAAATCCAACAGAGATTAGATGATACGAACACCAAATTCAAATAAAATACGAACCAAAAATAAATAAATTGTAAAGCAAATAGAATTGAAAGGACATTTGGAACCTGAGGCAGAAGTAAGGTGGAATGAAGCAGAGTACAAATCAAACTTATGCACAAACGATCGTGTTAGAGGAGACCGAGAGAGAAGAGAGGAGGGTTACCGGAGCAGCGCAGGTGAGCAGAGGAGGTGGCCGGAGCAGCGCAGGAGGTGGCCAGAGCAGCGCAGGAGGAGCACGGAGCCGGAGGTGGCCGGAGCAGAGGAAAGCCTATGAGCATATACATAATCCAGGAAAAATTAAAAAAAAAACCCTTAATTTCTTCCCGGAAGCCCTAAAATCCAAGAAGATATCAAAGCCATCAATATTCAGAAAATCCCTTAAAGATGGATTTGTAAGCCCTAAAAACTCCAAACTAAAACCTAAATCTGTAGCAAAATAGTACCTTTGAGATCAACGTAAGATCAGGATCTTCTTCTTCTTCTCGTTTCACAGGGAAATCGGATGGGATTGGAACCACTGCTAAGTTCCCTGGCGTCGGCTGCGAAACTGGAGAAGATTTCCGGAAGATGACTCTTGGGATCGCCGATCCTCGGGTCCCACTCCACAACCTTTCGATACTTCAGCAGAAAATGGACAACGTTCAACAGTTCATCTCTGAATCGTTGAGTCGAAACAGCTTAATCGGAAAAGATCAGTTGGATATGGTGTCGACAGAGATCGTCTCCGCCATTCACCAGATTATCGTGAACGGAGCGGCTCTGATTGCGTGCTCCCAACAGTCCAATCTTGGATCTCAACTCGGAGAAGGCACGGTTCTGATGGCCACAAAAGTTGAAGAACAGTTAGATCTGAAAGCTCCGACGAGTTCAATGGTCACCAGAAACTTCTCTAAAATGGGAAACTATATGCACGGAGAGGGAGAGGAAAATGGAGGGAAAGAGGAGTAGGGAGCAGGAGGAGGAGAGGAAAATGGAGGGAAAAGTGAAAAGCTCGGGCTTTATTACGGGGCCTTTAGCGGGATTTTTTATAAACGCCACTATATGCCCTTAAATGATGCCACCACTGGATCGGCGCGAGTTTTCAGCGGGATTTCCGCGGCGTGTTTTTAAAAAATGCCGTTAATGATACTACCAATAGAGGCATTTATGAAAAAAATGCTGCGGTACATGGTTCCCGCTTTGCCATCTGTGACGTTTTAATTAAAATGCCGCTGTTTGTGTCATTTAGAGGCAATTTTTGCTAGGCGCCGTTAAAAAGGTGACGCTGAAGGGCATCAATTTTGTAGTGTGTGTTTCACTCAATATTTTAAATTTAAAACAATATAATTTGATTTTTATGATATTTTTATTATTCAATACAATTGCACTGCAGCTAGGCAATGCAACTGTATTGAGTTTAATTATTTATGGAAGAATAAGTACATAAATGAAGAGAAGGAAAATAAAGGAAAAAAAAATTATTTTATTTATTTTAAAGAAGATCATTGAAAATAATATATTGTTTGTTACAATTATGTAAAACTCCATAACTTGATATGTAGACTTGAAAAGCATGAGTTATTTAATAAAGGCTCAGAATCCTCTCAAGTTCAAACCAGGGAGACTCTCTCGGGTTTGAACCCCTAGAGGTTGCCACGTGTCTCCTTTGACACCCCTTCACCATGGGTAAGGTTCATCCACCCCTAGGGTTCACTCACCCATCCTTGGTTTTTTTTATATTAATTATTATTTTTTAAATTAAAAAAATTGTTATTAGAGTTTTTTTAATATTAAAAACAGTTCTTAATTTTAAAAAAAGAATTAATATTTAAAAAAAAACCAAGGATGGTTGGGTGAACCCTAGGGGTGGGTGACCCTTACCCATGGTTAAGGGGTGTTAAAGGAGACACGTGGCGACCTCTAGGGGTTCAAACCGGAGAGAGTCTCCCCAGTTTGAACTCGAGAGAATCTAGAGCCTTTAATAATGCACTGTTATCATTGTTTCGCTTCCTATATATACTGTTTGAATGCATGCTTATTCTTGTTTCTCTTTATTATGATGGTATCAGACAACATAATAAAGAGAGTATATTTTGTTAATGGTAAAGACCACTACATAGGGGATGACTGTGAAGAGTATGATACTCTCGAAGAAGTCTAAGTTTATGAGTGATCTTCAGGAGATTTCACTGGGGGAGTCTGAGACTTCTCAGTGAGACAACCTTAGGTGTATTTGTGAACTCAGGAGTCCAAGACCTCTCAGTGTGACAATACGACTTAAGGGTCCCTTAATGATGGATTAGATGACCTTAGACCACTACTAATGGGGTCGACTCTGGGAGAACCCTATAGGCAGAGGACCAAACCAATTGGAAATTAACTGTAGTAATTATTACATATTTTAATATTGAGATATTAAATGTCAAATACTTTTGTAAATTGCTCCATGCTTGTTGTATTCACTTGTTGAGCTGTGAGCTCACTCTTGCTATTATTGAAATTTTCAGGAGACACCTAATGAGGTTAGGGAGTCAGGAGGACAGAGTTAGTTGTTGAGACTTTGTTGAGTTTTAGTTGAACATTTATCTGAGGTAGATTGAACTGTAGTGAGATTTAATTAATTTGCTTTAACTATTTTACTCTGTGTGGTTTGTTTAAACTTTAGTTGCTTGATAATATATCTAAATAGTATTTATTAGGAATAAATTCCATTATTGTTGGGGTTTGTCCCTGGATCGCGCCTTGTGATCTACACAAATATGAGATATATTATGTGCAGGATCGTGGGGCGTGACAGCTTTGGACTAGTCCATTGACTGATGTTGTTCAATGAATCCATAAAGGAACCGTTTATCTGGACTGTCCACTTGGTAGACCATGATTGCGTACCATCCATATCTTGGACGATTGATGCCCAGATCGTATGTGCATACCTTAGGCAGGTATCCACCATACTTGGTGCATATGGCTGTGTCCAAATAGCACCAATTTGTACTCTAGAATAAGGACAATTGGCAAATTCCTATAACCAAACAGTAAAATGGACTCAAGTTAATCTTGTAACCATACAAGATGGATTAACCTTAATATGGAATAATCTAAGACTGTAAGCAATAATATTGGAACAAACATACACTTGGTTAAGTCTACTCTTTTTTCCCAATAGGCAAAATTGACCGGGGACATTTTGATGAAATCACAATTATAATTTTATTGGACTTCTCTTAGGGCGATTGAGGTATGGTATGACAAGTTGGTTGAATTACAAATTCCTATCACTTGTATTAAGTTAAGATTTTATATGGGCATACTAAATGATGTTTAGTACTCCATCATCCACTGAGTAGTGCAAACTCGTAGGGATTGATCAGAGAGAATCCAAACTGAGTTGAATCTCAGAGGTAGTGTTGTGGTTTGGTAGACCCATACTTGGGGGGGGGGGACATAAACCTTACCCCTATAACCGACTGGTATAAAGAAGGGGGGAGGGACATAAAACCTTACCCCTTCTCGACGACCAAACCAAAAAGGGAGGACAACCCCTTCCCCTAACTCAAATACATGGGGAGGACATAAAACCAAAACCCCAACAAAGGCCGAACTATCTAGAATCTAACATTGAATAAATGAGACCGGTCAATGTGAATCAATCCCTTCATCGGCAAAGGACAATCCTTAATATCTCTAAAATTTTTACTATCCTAATTCTTTCAAGCTTCTTTGGATAAATAGTCCGCGATCTGGTTGTTTTCTCTGTAGGTATGCTGAAAAATAAAATTGCACTTACTTTTCAGACTGATAATATTCTTCCACCAGTTCCAAGCTGTCCAAGGAGGCTCAATGATTCCATTAATCACTTCAATTATAATTTTTGAGTCACTTTCCACCACAATATTCGTAAAACCAGATTTTTCACATAATAAACACCCCTCCCAAATTGCTCTAATTTCAGCAATTGAGTTGGTCTCCTATCCAAAACAATGGTAGAAAGCAAAGATCAACTTACCTTGAGGATCTCGAAGAATTCCCCCTCCACCACTAATGTCTGGGCGAGCTGCCCCATCGGTGTTGAGTTTATACTAACCCGGAGAAGGACTTAACCATTTGGTAATCAATGGCCTTTTAGTTCTAGGGAAAACCATTTGAATATCAAAAAATTCAGTTAATTCTTTATCTTACCGACTGAGATTTCTTGTGAATGTCCAAATCTTCGCCAAATCTTTCACCCATTCATTGATTTTCTTGATGACTGTCCTTAGAGAGCTTTTATTGTTATCATACCTTGCCTTGTTTCGAAATAACCAAATCTCCCAACAAATCACCATCAGCAGAATGTTGCACAGATATCCTTTAACTGAGCCCTTTTTACTACCCTGGAAGAATCTCATAATTCTAGTATGGATAGTGTCTTCTACAAAGCACTGAATATTCAAAACAGCCCCCACTTGAGTCCAAATCTTAGAAGCTAATTCTCTTTGGTAGAAAATATGAGACAACGATTCCCTATTTGGAGTTACACAACATTCACATTTGCTAGGCAAAGCAATTCCTTTAGCTTGGACATTTAAATCAACCGGAATTGAGTTTTGAAAAACTTTCCATAGAAGAACCAAAATTTTAGTGGGAATAGCCTTCTTCTAAACAAACGAAGCCCAACCAACCTTAGGAGCCCTATCACGAATGCAATCCCAGCAAGACTTGGTCGAATATCTCCTTGAACTTGCTTTTTTCCAAATGATACAGTCCTCTTTGATTAGTTAAAACCAAGGAATTTTGTAATAATCTTTGATGCATGTCACTAGGAAGGTAATCTAGCTCCTCATTTCTCCAAGCACCATGACCCCACGCATCTTTGATGATCGGGAAATTATCTGGACATGTAGAAGCTGATTCTATCAATGATTTATCCTCCAACCATATATCAAACCAAAAATTTGTATCTTCCCCATTTCCGATTAGCCATTTGCAATTGAGCAATGTTTTTTTAATCCACCTCCCAATGTTTAACCAATTTTTTGGGTCTTTCAGGAAACTTTCAATTATCCAAGGGTGATTGTTACTCAAGTATTTACTTCTGAAATAAGAGGACCATAAACTCTTATGGGATATGATCTTCCACGCCATTTTCATTCTGAAAGCATTAGCAACATCCACTAGTTTCCTTATTCCCAAACCCCCTTCATCATGAGGTTTAGAAATTTTCTTCCAGGAGACCCAATGAGCTATGTTATTACCCTCATAGTCGTTCTAGAAAAAAGAAGCAAAAATACCTTCAATCCGCAGAATCACTCCTTTCGGAAAATTGGATCCCATTAACGTATGAATAGGCATAGAGGATAGCACACGCTTCATCAGAATAAGTTTTCCTCCGCTGGACAGCATTTTTCCTTTCCATCCCTCTATCTTATTTCTGACTTTGACAATAATATAATCACAGAAAACATTCTTCAAACACCAGCTAAAGATGGGGATTCCCAAATACCGAAAAGGGAATGAATCAATAGCAATCCCACTACAGGTAACCAGCCTACCTCGATCTCTCAGATTTTGTATCAACTACATACATAGCACTCATATGCTTATTAACTTTTCGCCCCGAAGCTGCTTCATAAGCTGACACAAACTTGAAAAGCTGATGAATAGATTTTTTCTGTCCATTATAGAAAATAAGTGTATCGTCAGCAAACAACAAATGAGATATAGGTATGGCATTTCTGGATGTTCTAAAATAACCAACTTTGCTTGTTTTGGAAAATGTTCTTCAAACCTCTGCTCAGAACCTCTTCTGCCAATATGAACAATGCTGGAGATAAAGGATCACCTTGTCTTAGACCCCGACAAGACTGAAAAAATCCATGCATTCTACCATTCAAGATAACTGAGAAAAATGGAGAGACGATACACCCTTTTATGAGCTTCAACACTTTATCATTAAACCCAAATCTCTGTAGAACTCAAATAAGAAAGTCTCATTCAAGTCTATCGTATGCTTTAGCCATATCCAATTTGAAGATCACATTCCCACCTCTCACTTTCCTGTTTATATTCGCAGCTAAATCTTGAGCCATGGAAATATTATCAATAATATTTCTCCCTTTAACAAAAGCAGACTATTCTTCAGCAATTATCTTGGGAAGAAGCATACCTAACGAAGTAGCAATTACTTTTGCAATGATTTTATAGAAAACATTACATAAACTAATCGGTCTGAAATCAGCAAAGGTCTTCGGATTCTTAACTTTAGCAATAAGACAAAGCAAAGTTGCATTAATAGCTCTCGGAATAAACCCATGCTCGAAGAAAAACTGAATTGCAGCAACCAAGTCATCTTTAATAATCTCCCAACAATATTGAAAAAACATACCTGAAAACCCATCTGGACCTGGAGCTCCAGAGGCCAATATATCAAAAACCACTGTGCAAATTTCATTGACATCCGACATTTTACAAATCTCCTTATTTTCTTCATCCGAAACCAAAGGTGGAATATTCTCCTCTATGATATTACCTAGAAACATAGGTTTAGTTTGCAATATTTTTTGGAAAAATTTAGTCGCTTCAGCACCCATCTCATCCTCTTGAGAATACAAGTTCCCCTCTTCATCTTGAATAGCCTGAATCATACTCCTTTTACAATTGTTTTGATAAACTGCATGAATATACTTGGTGTTTTTGTCCCCCTCTTTTAGCCAGTGTTCTCTAGATTTTTGTTTCCAGAAAATTTTCTCGTAGTCAAGAAACTTTTTAAGCTCGATCTTGGCTTTACTTAAATCCTGTTGACACTCTTCTGACAAGTTTAATTGAATTTGGTTTTCTAATTCTTCCACCTGACTTTCACAAGCACTCAGTTAAGCAAATATATTGCCAAATTTGTTCTTGTTCAGAATAGCTAAAACAGATTTAAGATGTTTAAGCTTCAAAAAGAAAGACATTATATGGTTACCTGTTATAGCAGTAGTCCATGCATCCTTTACTACATCAAGGAATCCTTCATCTTTGACCCACATGTTTTGGAATTTGAAAGTGGAAGGGCTCCCTTTCAACTTGTTAGCCGCCGATATAAGAAGGGGGTCATGATCTGAAGGGCTTTTGGGAAGATGAGTAATTGTAGTTTGAGAAAATATTAAAAGCCAAGTTGAGTTGTAGAGAACCCGATCCAATCTAGCCCATATACAGTGAGCACTTACTCTATCGTTGCACCAAGTAAGCCGGTTTCCAAGAAATTCCCCATCTATAAGACCACAATGAGAAATCATGTAATTAAACTCATCAATAGCATTTAAATCAGGAATTCTACCCCCTTTCTTCTCTCCAGTATGACGAATAACATTAAAGTCCCTCCCTATCATCCAGGGAGTAGAAACATCAGAACTCAAAACTCTCAAATCATCTTATAGAGCTCTTCTATCTAATTTGCCGCAGAAAGCATAAATGAATGATAAACGAAGCTGTCCACCCCCCTGATATTCAACATGATAGTAATACATTGCGAAGATCTCTGAATAGACTGTAACATGATTTCTTCTTTCCAAAAAATCCAAATTCGACTATTATCCCACTCGTTAATTGCATAGTTTTTAAAGCTCCATTCTTTACCGCATTTTCTAAGAATTTCAGATTCTTCTTTGGATCAAGTAATACTACAATCTGAACTTTACTTTCCATCACCAATGATTTGAGCCTCCTGCGGGAGTTAGAGTTTCCTGCCCATCTTATATTCCATATGATTGTCTTAATCATTAGGTAACTTTTGGATTACCCCTTGCACACCCACTCTAGAATTTAATCGAGTCACTCTTCCCACTGTGTTTAGAGAGCTACCTTATGTTTCTTTGTCCAGTTGTTTTTCTAAATAATTTCTCAACCAAACCGATCCCACAATTCTATTGGAGAAAGACTTGCAACTGTGAATGAACTCCTCCCTATTAAGAGAGGTTTTTTCTCTCCTTTTTTTACTATCCGATTGGCTGCCTTCATCCATCATAACATTAAACTTTTTAGTCTGGTCTCTCCTTTGATGATACTTAACTCTTGGTTTTGCTAATTGGAGAGCTTCCAATAATTCATGATGATCATCATCGTGAAGCTCATCATCCATCACCCCACAACTTTCTTGGTGTACCCCTATACCTGACTCCTTTCCGGAATACTAAAAATCTTCTTGATAGATTTCTTCCTCTTCTATCTCCCTTTTTTCTGATTGATTATCTTCAATCTCAATATCAGCTTATTCATCTATAAGTTTGCTATCTTTATTCCTGATAACCAACTCGAACCAGTTTATCTCTAACTCCTCATTATCTCCTGCTGTAACCAGTCCGAGCTATTCAATATCTCTTGTTAATTGAACTTCCTTGAATGAATCTGAAATCAATATCAATTCTTTAGGATTACAGGTTGTTTTTTCACCTACCAACTTGGTGTGTTTTTCTTCTTCATCTTTTCCAGCTACAGCAGTATTCAGAATCACAGTTTGCTTGTCTTGTTCATTCGACTCATTTTGTTTGCTTTTTTCAAATGTTTTCTCAACCCATCGGGCGGTTGATTCCTTAGCAATAGGATCTGTATACATATCCCCTCTCTTCTTCTCTTTATTTAAAACTTCTTTCCCCATGCCTTTCGGTTTCTTCATAACAGTACCAATACCAGATTTCCTTTCTCCCTTTCTACAATCATCTTTATTATGGCCAATCTTGTGACATTAGCACATAAGATGAGTTCTTTTTCATATTCTATATTCTGCCATCTCCCAACTGTGCCTAACCCAACCAAAACCTCTCCACTTTGTCTTTTTTAACATCAATTTCAACGCACAGACGAGCCACACTAGGTCTGGATAGAGATTGGGTCGGTCCATCTACTTTCAAAACTCTTCTGACTATATTGCCTATAGCCTTAAGATCTCTAGGATTAAAAAGATTTATAGGTAAACCTGGAAGAGAGATCCATATAGGAATGACTGTAGGCTCAGTACCTGCCTGGAATAGAGGCGTCCACTTGATAAACCTTACTAGTTGTCCATCTCCGTAGCAAGACTCCTTTAACCATACAGATATGAAGTCCTCTTTAGATTCAAAACGAATGAGCTGATGTTTCTCGTACAGAATACCAACATAAATCGAGAGTTTTGTGTGGAAAGTTCCTTGGATGTAGTTTTTCAAAACTTCAATGGATGATCTCCCATAAGCAAACTTTGCAATAAGGACTTTTTGAAAACCAGCTGCTGAGATCTTGAGTTCCTCCTCGGTGTAGAAAAGTTCTGGTTCACCTTGAAAGGTTGCTGATTGCTTCACATCATTAATAGAATTAAAACTTAAATCTTTGTGATGACCCAATCTTGATCTCATTGCATTCCCAACCGCTTCAGCATAAGAAATCTTGGGTAAATCCAGTGGTTGGGGAGGTGATCTTCCTCCCATGTTGACGGCTTCCATGAAACCCTAACTTGAATTTCAGAAACCCTATGCTATCTTGGACCTAAAAAGTTAAGTTTGCTAACGTGCTCCTCCAGAGCAATCTTAATCTGAAATGTTTTTTGGGACTGCATGATTCTCATTCTCATTTTCATTTTATTTTATTGTTATATATTACAGAAGTTTTTGTAGGGAGTTTACTATATTTCCCAACACTCAATACATGAAGTGGGCAACCTTCATGTCTTTGTTTTTTAAAACTCTCATCATACCTTATTTTCAAGGATAAATAATGCATCTTCAAAAATTTAGTTTAAAGGCGGTGATATCTTTTAATTAAGGTGAAACCTTAATATCAAAGCTCTGAGAACACACCCTCTTTTCAACATCAAGGTGGTGGCAGTCTTGTAACTATGGAGAAATTTTTTTCCTCTCCATAATTACAAGACTATCACCGTTTTCAATTAAAAAAAAAAAACGTTGGCTTGGGTGGCAGTCTTATAATTACAGAGATAAATTGCTTCTCTCCATAATTACAACAGTACTACTGCCTTAAATCAAACACATTGTTCCTTTGCGTGGATGTGACAAAGTTTACGCATTGCGTGAACGTTATCGTTCCCCATGAATCATTTCTTAAGCATATATTATATGTTCTGAAGCTAGGTCAATGGATTTAACAAATCCAATAAACAAGTTTGAGCTCGATGCTCAAGTTTGGATCGTTTGTGGGTAATAAAGCCTAACTTATAATATTAACAAATCTAATAATGACCCGATGCTCAAGCTTAGGTCATTTGGGTAACAAGCCGAGCTTGTAATGTTTATATTGGAGTGCTAGCTCAAGTACTCGAATATAGTTTGATTGAAGCTTCGAAAGATTCCAGAAGCCGCCTACATGCTTTGCAAGATGATAACGGTAGGTGAGACGCAGAAAGTTTGATTGTTCTAGTAGACCAATTTAATCATACTAGAGAAACGATCCAAGCATGAGCTAAAATATCGTATGTAAGCTCGACTGAAGCTTGGGTGATTTGGGGTGAACGACCCAAGACCTAAGCTTCAGCTAAAATATTATATTTTAGCAATAACACATATACAAACGAGGCAAGCTTGAGCTAAAATATAATATTGGAAAAGGTTTTAACTTGTAAAAACCCTTCACACAAGAGGCTTGTGACTATTTTTCTATAAGTCCTTATTTATGAAACGTCTTAAGCACCCCTCCACTACCACCTACATTATAATTAGGAATTTATTCTAATTTTGAAAGAAGAGGAAAATAGGGATTTACGTACGTGCATGAGATGGGAGAAGCTCCCCCACTAACCTCATCTTCCTATCTTACGAAGCTCGTCACTCATTTCTCTCTTTTTTAATGAGTGTTTTAGGAAAAATTTAATAGGATTGTTCTTGAAAAATATGAAAAACTATAATAATGAAGTTTTTGCGTAGGATCGATACCGGTTGATACATGTGGTCGATACACCTACTTGAAACCCATATTGATACACATCGACTTCAACCTTAGAACACAACTTGTATCGATAAGAAGTATCAACTTGACTTGTTGAGTATCGACCTTACATTGTAAACCATAAAAATGAAAAGAAAACACATGTACAACCATCTGATATGAAATTTAAGAAATTATAAATGCACTGATTATATAAAAAACAAAATTTAGCTTAATCATACATGTAATGATCTTAACGCGAAAATGAGTGTTTTTTATTTTGTTAACGACGTTCACTCATGATCATGATTACTACTTCAGCGAAACGAGACTCTATTTAGTAGAAATCTCAATCAAAATGGTAGGTAATGAAATATTAGGAAACTCTTTGTGATGAACAAATGAGACTCCATTGTTGAAAATGAACGAGGTTCAAGAATGAAGGGGAAAAATGTCTTTCCATTAAATGGTTTTGGATAAAATGGTCTAAAAGAGAAAAAGTATGCATGCGTGTGTGTGTGTGTGCGTGTGTGTGTGTGCGGGGGGGGTGGGTTTGGGGGGGGAATTAAGAGAAATGTTTTTAATACCTGAGTATTTGTATTGGCCCAGCACTCTCTTAAAATGAGGGAAAACCATATCCGAATCTTATAATCTGCTTATGGGGCAGGTCAGCACTCTCTTAAAGCAAAATATTATATTCGAATATTATAATCTCCTTCTGGGTCAGCATCTCTTAAAGTAAAATATTGTATTCGAATATTATAATCTCCTTCCGGGTCAGCGCCTAGGTGCTGTGACGACACTCCGGATCCCCATTTTTTTATTAACCAAAAAATATATATATATATATATATCTTTACCATTATAATGGGAGAGGCAGGCGTAGCCTGAATTTTCTGAAATTCCTAAACTACTTTTATATAAAACAAAACTTTAATTTAATGTTTTACTTTCATTCCCAAACTACCCTCATCTATCTATTTAAAAAATAGAATCACAATCAATCGCGATTGAACAAGGGGAGAGTCCAATGGCACCCGTTAACACGTGTCCCTTTTAACTCCTATTAATTGTGGTTAACTCATTCCCCTCGCTCTCACGTGCATCGCACGTGCCACCCACTAGTATATAATATAATATTCGAATACTAGATTATTAATAAATAAAAAAAACAAGTAAAAAATTAAAAAATGCCAAACTCCCGATCTACATGTTATCTTCGTTATTTTTAAGTAAATGGGCCTTTTGCCTATGAGCTGCTGTGTTTTACCAGCTTTGCAAATGCACTGTTATGAGTTCCAGAATTCCAAATTAACTCATGGTTTTGTAACCATTAGACAAACAACCTCAATCCCTAATATGGTTAGGCTTCCATTTATTATTGTTAGGAAAATGACCATTGTGCCCTTATGATATTTCATTAACTCACAAAGCTTTTAACTACCCTTGAACTATGGTTAATAAGTTTTAACCCTTGTGATTAAGATTCACACTCTTAGGGATAAAACTTCTAACCTTGGTTTTAAAAAATAAATAATAACATGTTCCGTTTTAAGTCCCTTTAACTTAGGTTAAGATACACTAACCCTTAGAGTAAAAGCATCTTACCTTGGTTTTAAAAGACAAAAATTAACATGTCCCCTTTGAACTCTCTTTAACTGTGGTTAAGATTTATTAACCCTTAGGGTTAATGCATCAAACCTTGATTTACGAAAAATATTAGAAAAAATTAGCATATCCCTTTTTAACTCCCTTTAACTATGGTTAAGATTCACTCACCCTTAAGGTTAAAACATCTAACTTTGGTTTTTAGAAAAAAAATAATAAAAAATTTAAGGTATCCCCTTTTAACTCCTTTTAACCGTGGTTAAGGTTCACTAAACCTTAGGATTAAAACATCTAACTTTGCATTAGTGAACCTTAACCACGGTTAAAAGGAGTTAAAAGGGGACACCTTAAATTTTTATCATTTTTTTCTAAAAACCAAAGCTAGATCTTTTAAGTCTAAGAGTAAGTGAATCTTAACCACAGTTAAAGAGAGTCACAAAGGGACGTGTTAATTTTTTAATTTTTTTTTCTTAAAATCAAGGTTAGATGCTTGAACCCTAAGGGTTAATGAATCTTAACCACAGTTAAAGGGAGTTCAAAGGGGACAGATTAATTATTTTCTTTTAAAACTAAGGTTAGATGCTTTAACTCTAAGGGTTAGTGTATCTTAACCTAAGTTAAAGGGAGTTATAAGGGACATTTAAATTTTTTTTTTTTCAATCAGGGTTAGATGCATTTATCCCTAAGGGTGTGAATCTTAATCACAAGGGTTAAAATTTATTAACCATAGTTCAAGGATAATTAAAGGCTTTGTAAGGTAATGAGATATCTTAAGGGCATAATAGACATTTTCCTCACAATAACCGGTGGAAGCCTAACAAAATTAGGGATATAGGTTGTTTGTGTAACAGTTGCAAAACAATGAGTTAATCCGAAAAACTGGTTACTCATAATAGTGTATTTGCAAAGCTCATAACAGCTGAAATGCAAAAACCCTTTTTTAAATATGGGGGACAGTTGTACAGTATCACATTGATGATTTGCTAGATAGGCATTAGCAAAAAAAAAGATTTGGCAGATAGGATCACAGCCAATTGCAATTGCATTCAAGCCAATGCAATTGTATATGTGGCTGATGTTGATTGGATGAGGGAAAATGAGTGGAAATTCAAATTTTGATTTTTTTTTCTCTTCCAATCAACATAAGCCACTTATGCAGTTGCATTGGCTTGAATGCAATTGCAATTGTCCGTGATTCTATCTTGTGAATTGCACCTTTAATTCATGTCTGTGATCCTATCTCGTGAATTGAACCTTTAATTCAAGAGTTGGGATTTTTTTTTTCTTTTGTAAAAGTCTCATGCTTGACCCAAAAAAAAAAAAGGACCCACGCGAAAGTGTGCGCATTTTAAAATACAGTTTAAATATGGGGGGGGATAGTTGTACAGTAGTACTAGTTTAGGAGGTGTTTGGGATTGGTATAAATAAGCTAATAACATAACAAGGGAGTACTTAATTAGTAGCAATGGAAATCCTAGTAGTCGTTTTCTCACTTGCTTTGCTTGGTTTATGTGGCTTGTTTATGCATGTATATGAGATTCTGTGGTTAAAGCCTGAGAGGCTCCGAGCAAAGCTTCGAAGGCAAGGGTTTAGTGGACCACAGCCTTGTTTTCTTTTAGGGAATGTACCCGAGATGAAGAAGATGACCAAATCCAAATCCACTGCGGCTGCAAAGTCTCCAACAAATGAACATGACTATGCTTCAACCATCTTTCCATTCTTCGAGCAGTGGAGAGAGAAATATGGTCGAAACTTCATGGTTTCCTTTGGCAACGTCCAACTGTTGTACATAACTGACCCTTATGTAGCCAAGGAAATAAGCATCTGCACGTCTTTGGACTTGGGGAAGCCAGCTTATCAACACAAGGAGCTTAGGGCTTTGCTTGGCCAGGGTATCCTCACCTCTAATGGGTCACTCTTGGCCCACCAAAGGAAAACCATAGCTCCAACGCTATTCATGGACAAGGTTAAAGGTAAAATTTCTCTCTCTCTCTCTCTATTACAATATTGTGAAATGCTATTGAGACCACGACCACGCATGTGATGAGCGGATCTCAAAAAATTATAACTAGATTTATGAAAATTTTGAGATCCGCTCATCACATGAGCGATCTCGATGTGGTCTCGGCCCTTTGCGGTCTCAGTAGTAAAGTCCTACAATATTATTACTCTTTTGGGCTGTGTTCGGTTGGCATGAAAATGGATGGGAGAAAAGAAAAAAAGAGTAAAAGAAAAGAAAAGAAAAGAAAAGAAAAGAAAAGAAATGGCTTTCTTTTGCATGTTTGTTTGGGAAGAAAATTTTAAAAGAAAGTAATTGGGTAACAATTATATTTATGGGTAAAATGATAAATTTGCATCACTAGAATGAACCAAATGCTTTACTTTCTCTCAGAATAACCATTGGTTTTGAGACAAAAGGTTACAAGAAAGTATTGGAAAATTGGGCTAAATTTTCTTGTAGTTTCTAGAGAAAATATCTAATTCTTGGATATTTTCTTGCACATCCAACATTCAAAAAGTGGGAGAATCTCTCACTTTCTTTCACTTTACGTTGCTTTCCTGCCAATCGAACCCAGCCTTGGGGAAATTTCATGAGAATCTCCATTAATTCATATTGATTTTCATATATTTATCTAGCTAGCCTGAAACTTTGCCTCATGGGGTACATAGCTAGAGAACACGTGAGATGACCCTTTGAGGCTTCCCATGTCTTCTGCCACGTGTCATAACATATATATATATATATTAATTTGTATGCTTATAACTAACAATTATATATTGTAGGGCATGGTGAACCTAATGAACGAGGCAGCAAGCATACTAGTGAAATCATGGGATAGTAAAATAGAAAGTGAGGGGGGGGGGGGGGGGGGGGATGGCAGATATAAGAGTTGATGAGGATTTGAGAACCTTTTCTTCATATATGGTCTCCAAAACTTTGTTTGGGAGCAGTTCTTATAAAGGCATTGACATGTTCATAAGGCTTAAAGCTCTTAAGAAGGCCTTGTCTACGCCAAGTTTACTTAATGGGGTTCCTGGCTTGAGGTACATGTTTTCTCAAACATATCTCAAAGTATATATATTCAACAAAGATCTTCAAAAATAGAGAATTTTGTTATGAATAAGGAATGCTAATTATATTGGATTTATAATTTTTTGTTAGATATCTACCCACAAAGAACAACAGGAAGATATGGAGATTAGAGAAAGAGGTCCAGTCAATGATTTTAAAGATAGTAAAGGAACGTACCAAAGATTCATGTGAGAAGGACCTCTTACAAATGATCATCGAGGGTGCCAACAGTGGTAAAATAGCGCCGCTTACATCCGAACAATTTATAGTCGACAACTGTAAGAACATCTACCTCGCTGGGTTTGAAACTGCCGCAATTTCCGCTTCGTGGAGCTTGATGCTACTGGCTTCACATCCTGAATGGCAATGTCGTGTGCGTGCTGAAGTGTTAGAAGTTTGTGGGGGCAAGGTTCCAGATGCCGATATGCTTCTCAAGATGAAAACGGTAAATAAATTTAAGTTTGATTGTTGAGTAGACCATTAGATTTTAATTCTGTTAATGTGAATTTTTTTTTTGTTAATGTGAATAAAATGAGTACATTATTGATAATTGGATGACTACAATGACTCTGCAGGGGTTAAGTATAAGAGAAATATTTCAAAACATACAAGGCTAATCTCAAAGATTATCCTAATATCTAATCCTTTTCAAGATTACATGACTTAGAATGATACAGTGTATCTCTTCAATTTCTTAGAATATATATTAATTCCCTAACAGTAACATATATAAAATGTCATTTCCATGGATGGCAGCTAACTATGGTGATTCAAGAGACGATGCGCCTTTACCCTTCGTCGCCATTGGTGACGAGGGAGACCTTGCAAGACATGAAGTTTGGGGACATTCACATTCCCAAAGGCGTCAATGTTTGAGTCTCAGTTCTAAGTTTGCACAAAGACCCCGAGATTTGGGGAACAGACGCCGACAAATTTAATCCTGAGAGGTTCGCTGGTGGAATCATGAATGCGACCAAGCTTCCACAATTGTATGTACCATTTGGTGTTGGACCCCGTGTAACGGATAAAATTCGTAAAATCAACTTAGCGTTGGAGAACGAGCTCGTTTTTGTTGTTTTGTTCACGAAAGTGACACGTGGACACGAGTTAAGGTCACGTGCTTAAAATAGAGGGATCACACGTTGTCTGATGCACAACGTTCCCGTTGTCCGCATTACGACGTCTCTGTTTTCTTGTAGAACAACGTTTCCGTTGTGGCTTAACAACGTGCTCGTTGTCTGAAGCACAACGTAACCGTTGTACTCTTGACAACGTTTTTGTCGTATATAAACAACGAGCCCGTTGTCTCACCGACAATGATGTCCTGGCTGTATTCTAAGACATCTACACCGTAACCGAGCTCGAGTCAACAACGAAACCGACTCGTAGGAGGAAGTGATCAGGAGGCGATCCATAATTCTGACAGGCGTGCCGAAAACACTGTTGCCTGCCGAAAGCACAGTCTTGGCATTTAATGCTGGTCACTTCTGCGTACTGTCCGATCCCGTCCGATTGGACGCTTAGGAGGCTCTCGCGTGTGATGCAACCGGCGGCAGATATGTCTGACATATTTGGCAATGAGTGCAAAACACGTGGTATGGACACCTATGGCCATCCATGGTCATCGATGGCCATACCAACCTTATCCTATAAATACCCCGTGATTTTTAGTGCTTAAGGGTTGGTTGGTTAGTTGTTCATCAGCCGTATTCGAGAGTATACGTGTTCAGTGCTTCTCAGAGCCTTGCGTAACTTTCAGTGCCTCTTTCAGTGTTTACTGTTCATCATCTCCTACATCTACTGACTTTATCATCGGAGTACAGGTCAGGGTGTCACACCCTCCATTCCAACCTTCTACCGGTAAACCAGAGCGTGGGAGAACCTGTAGCTGACGCGTGTCCTTTTCAGAGTTTTCCCCCTCACAAAATTGGCGCCGTCTGTAGGAAATAATAAACGAACCCCCCTTTGCTCTTTGTGATCATGGCTGATCAGTCATTTGTGTTCGGGCGTGAGGATCAAACCCCTCAGGCCACTCCTTTTGTACCTTCTATTGTGCACATCCCTGGGGTCAGTCCTTCGTCTGGGCAACCAGAGAGGACCGTGCCTCCTCCTGTTGAGCTCTCTGTTTCTGATCGCATTTTGGCGATGTTGCAAATGCAGCAGTCTGCTCTGGATCAGATCACCAGGCAGCAGCAGTTGATGCAGGAAAGGCTGGAGGCGTTCGAGCATAGCAGGCTCGAGGTGGATGAGGTGCCACAGCAGAGGTTTTCTGTAAGACGTCAGCTTGACATCTCTTCTTCTCCTTCTGCACCGGAGAACCGTGAAACCAGGTTTGTGCTTCTTCATACTGAAGGGGATGTATGGCAGCCTCAGGTTCAGGCAGAGCAGAGTATTACTTCAGATCGCGTGGATTTGCGAGAAGGGGCAGGGCGAGAAGACTTGAGAGGGAGTACCGGAGGTGCAGACGTCCAGAAGACTTGGGTGACTGCCAAGGAGGTGGAAGCTTTGATCGGTGCTCGTGTTAAGAGCATGAAGGGAGGGATTCCTGACCACTTTGCTCAGTCAGCAAAGGACAACGTTAAGAACTCTCCTTTCACGGACGCCATCAATCAGTCGTATACTTCTTCGAAGTTTATAACTCTGATCTTCCCCATGTACACTGGAAGGACGGATCCAGAGGAGCATTTATTTGATTTCAAACATGCGATGGCTGTTCGCAATCCAGATGATGACCTGTATTGCAAGGCTTTCCCCAACAGCCTGTCTGGGGCAGCGTCGAAGTGTTTTCGGAACTTGCCTCCTGGTTCCATCAGTAACTTCTCAGAGCTCAGGTAAGCTTTTATTGATCGTTTCATCATCAATAAAAAGAAGAAAGCAGGTGCAGATACTCTCTTCTCGTTGAGGATGAAGCTGGCTGAATCCTTGACGGACTTCATTTCGCGTTTCACTGATGAAGTCCACAACATCGATAAGGTCGATGAAGCGAGCTGTATCACTGCTTTCAAGAATGCTATCCCCAAGCATTCCGAGCTCTATAAGTCCTTGGCTCTTGACTATCCTGTCAAGATGGACGAGTTGATGGTTCGTGCCACCAAGTACGGAAGGTATGAGGAGGACGTATCCGTTGTGCCAGTGCCGAAGCCCAGGACGAGAGCGGTGGATGTCGTGGAGAGGACACACCGATCATCGAAGAGGAAGGAGAAGAAGCAGAGGTACGAGTCTTCATCATCTGAGAACTCGCCACCAAGGAAGCAGAAGGAGAGAGTTGTTTATGTGACCCAGCCGGATCGACGTCCGCTGGAGAGAAATTTTAATCAGCAATAGAGTAGGATGGAGAGACGTCCTAATGATCAACAGCAGGCGAGGCAGCAGTATCAGCCACGCCAGGTGCAGCCTCAAGTACAGCACGAGAGAGGCGTGCAGCCTAGTGAGCGGCGATCTTTTGCAGATCGAACACCGCGCATCAATTTCACAGTCAGCCCGGCGACCATCATGAGGTCGATGGAGGATCAGCCGTACTTCGAGTGGCCGGCCAGGGCTGTGCAGGATGTTACATCGGGACCACGGGTGCATGAGTATTGTCATTATCACAAGTGCCGTGGTCATCTCACCAACCGGTGTCGTATTCTGAGGGAGTACTTGGAGAGGCTGGTTCAGGAGGGGTACTTGGGAGAGTATCTTGCTTCTGGCAACGGCGGCATAGAGCATGCCAGGGAGCCGGTGTCCCAGGCTCGTGGAGGAGAACCTGCCAGCAATCCCAGTACCAGTGGAGGAGCTTCCTTGGGCACGATCAATGTCATTTGCCGCGTGCAAGCGCCGGAGGCAGATGTGGAGAGGAACTTCAAGGCGAAGGCCAGGAAGCTGTCTCACGATGCTGCAGTGTGTCAGGTGCAAGTGCCTAGCAGAAGCGTTGAGCAGGCACTTACTTTCACCGATCGTGATCTGGCAGCAGTGATCCGACCTCACTATGATGCTCTTGTTCTCACCATGAGAATAGGAGATTTCGACATCAGGAGAGTGCTCGTGGATTCCGGGAGTGGAGCAGACATCTTGTATCTTCATGCTTTCACCCAGATGAAGCTGGACCCTTCCGTTCTCATCCCTGCTCAGACTCCACTGTTCGGATTTGATGGCAGCTCGATGAAGCTTGTAGGCGACGTTGTCTTACCCGTTGTGGCTGGACCCGTTGTCCTCCAGACCAGGTTCTCCGTCCTGGATGCGCCATCGCCGTACAATGCCATCTTGGTTCGTTGGTGGACCCATGAGATGAAGGCTGTTCCGTCCTCGTACTACCAGGTGTTGAAGTATCCAACGCGGGATGGGCCTCAGGAGATCAAGGGTGATCAGTTGGCATCGCAGAAGTGCGATTTTTCTGCTTCCTTTGTGCCTTCATAGCAGTTACAGGTCGTCCCCGTTGTGGAAGAGAGCTTGGAAACATCGTTGTGCAGACCTTCCGTTGAGCCCACGAAAGCTGTCAATTTGGGAACGGAAGAAGAGCCAAAGGTGTTGCAGGTCGGGACGAGCTTGACAGCGGAGGAAGAGCTCGAGTTGCTGAGTTTCCTTAGGCAGAACCTTGATGTCTTTGCATGGTCTCACAAAGAGATGACTGGCATCGATCCGAGTGCTATCTGTCATCACCTCAATGTTGATCCTGCTATCCCTCCAGTGAAGCAGAAACCTCGGAGGCTTGCTCCAGCTTATCATGATGCAGTGAACGAAGAGATTGACAAGCTGATCCAGTTCGGGTTCATTCAGGAGGTGCAGTACCCTGATTGGATAGCGAATATTGTGGCTGTGCCTAAGAAGAACGGGAAGGTGAGAGTTTGTATTGACTTCACTGGTGTCAATAAGGCTTGCCCCAAAGACTTTTTTCCCATGCCAAGGATAGACAGGCTCATCAACGCCACTGCTGGCCACGAGATGTTATCCTTCATGGATGGTTATTCAGGCTATAACCAGATCCTCTTGACGGAAGCAGATCGAGAGAAGACTACCTTCATAACGGAGCGGGGCTTGTTCTGTTATCGAGTGATGCCTTTTGGCTTGAAGAATACAGGTGCCACCTATCAACGTCTTATGAATCTCATGTTCGGGTCACTTCTTGGCAAGACGGTTGAAGTGTACATCGATAATATTGTTGTGAAGAGTCGAGTACGAGGTACTCTGGTGACGGACCTTGCTGAGCCTTTCTCTGTTCTGCGATCTTTCAATCTAAAGATCAACCCAGAGAAGTGCACCTTCGGGGTTACCTCAGGGAAATTTTTGGGTTATCTTGTGAGTCAGCGGGGGATTGAGGATAATCCAGTTCAAATCCGTGCTTTGCTGGACATGCCAGAGCCTAAGTCGAAGAAGGAGATCCAGAAGCTGACAGGCCGGATTGCTGCACTCAATCGGTTCATCTCCAAGTCATCCGATCGTTGCAAACCTCTATTCGAGTTGCTGAGAAAAGACTTCATTTTTGCGTGGACTCCAGAGTGTAACGACCCCAAAATCCCACAAGGCTAAAATAGGACTTTGGAATCGCCACATTACTTAAACCTGCTTACAAACCATGCATACAAGGCTACTACACGAGTCTCCCAAAAATTAGAGTAATAAAATTCCTATATATAAACCCAATCCAACCTGCACAAGTCTAAGGTCTATATATACAACTCACAATGAACCAACAAGTCTGATACACAACTAATAAGAAGTCTACTGAGCAACATCCTCTAAAAGTCAAATACAAAACTCTCTCAATGAAAAGAAATGTAAACTAAGAGGTGTAGCCGCCCAAGTCTCCGGCTCCCTCCTCGGCAGGCTCACCTTCACCTCCTTCCTCAATGTATGTTTCCTCAAACCACGGCTCCACCGTGTACTCCTGCCCTAAACCTGCCAAGACAAAGTCCGACTGAGTACAAAGGTACTCAGTGTATATAAAATCCAACCAACAATAATAATATACCTGCACTTAGTCAGAAACATATCCAATAACATAATAACATAATCAGAGTGCGGAAGAACGTGTGCGCATATACATCATATCATCACCTTGACTCGTGTACTTGTGAGAATCTTAGACTTGGAAGACAATACACTTATGAGTTGCTTATGCTTATGAGACCACGTGCTTGTGAGATGCTTATGCTTATGCACTTATTCAGATCATACAATGATGTGACATGCCGTTCTTGGCGGATACGGACCATGCCTATGAATCAAATGTAATTGACATGCCGTTCTTGGCGGATACGGACCATGCCATGCCATGCTTATGCTTATTCAGAATGTCATACATATGCCATGCTCATGCTTGTGGTCCACATGTGTGACTTGTAAGGCTCTTATCTTAACATACACGTGCATATGTGCTTAAGTGTCGAAATTAACTTTCGAGTTGGTAATTGCTTAGATTCCGATCTCCCACCATAGAAACTCCACTATACTGTCCCATACCAAATAGTTAGAGAATTCCCGGTTTGAGAGATGTTCCTCTAAGTTCTTATCTTCCCGACTATCAATTTCCATACAAATAATTAGACATACTTAACCAACAATTCACATATACATATCTTATCATAATTCATATCGCAATTCATAATCAATTTACCACAATTTCATAAGAGTATAATAGCATTTATCCTTTCAAGCATTTTCACAAACACCTTGTGTACGCATAATATGAATCCATTTCTCCTCTATATTTTCAAGCATTCATCAAACCATAATTCATCCATACAATCAATTCACTATTCACATCCACATATTAATCCCATCCTCCATACATTTCCCATCCACATCCAATCCACATTTCCATCCACATTTCCATCAATAATTAGCTTACTTCATAGAAAATTAGGGAAAATGCATCAAACATCTATTTCTACCATTCCTAGCATCTTAACATTCACAAAACCTTAAAATAAAGTTGATTAGGATAGTATATCGACTTTAGGAATCCTTCCCTTGGATTCAAAATGCTCCTGAGACGATTTGGAGAAGCTTCCCAAACTTTTCTTGCAATCTCCTATCAATCTCCTCCTTCTCCAAGAAAACCCTTTCTCAAACCCTAGGGTTTCTCCCCCTTTTTGCCAAATTAGGTTAGAACTAGGTGGAGTATTTTAATATTTCGAGTAGGACCCCCTATTTATAGCCCCAAGGTCTGAGAACAAAAGACCAAAAAGCCCTTACTAAAAATCAGCAAAAACACGAAGGACCGAGCGATCGGTGGTAATGACCGAGCGATCGGTTGCCTACCGATCGATCGGTGTTTATGACCGGGCGATCGGTCAAAAACACACTCTCTGGAAAATTTCCCCATACAAAATTTTGGACCAGTCGATTGATACCGATCGATCGGTTTTGGACCGATCGATCGCTAGTTCTGACCGAGCGATCGGTTCCTGCAGGTTTTGACTCCCTTTACTGTTTTGGCCATAACTTTTTACTCGTTCATCGGATTTTGACGATTCAACTTGCGTTGGATTCATCTCTCGAAAATGAACATTTCTGGCATTTTAGAATTTCCAATTTCCACTTAATTAATAAACTAAAATATCCCCAAAGTTGACTGATCTGCATTTCCATTAAACAAAACTCACTATTGACTTGACTTAAACTCAAAATGAGGAAAAACACTAAACATGAACCTCAAAGAGGGTTCCAACACCTTTCTAATGGTTCAAGAATTACACAATTCCAGTAAACGGTGTTAAAACTAGAGCTTCCTAAAGTTTAGGGTGTGATATAACATCCCTCCGTTACAAGTTGATTAAGCCTAGTTTACATCACCATAATTAGATATAAATATACACACTTTAACACCTTATAAAGACTAAAATACCCTTAATGCAATGCACTAAAAACATGAAAAAGATTCGGGTCTCTACACAGAGTGTTCTCGAGCTTTCCTTGCCTTGAAGGAGTATTTAGGCTCAGCTCCTATCATCTCGGTACCTGAGCCAGGTGAAATCTTATATCTTTATCTGTCTGTTTCAGAGCAAGCCCTTGGTTCCGTCCTGGTCAGGAGTTGTGATGGCGTGGAGAAACCTGTCTATTTCATCAGCAAAACCTTTCTCAAGGCGGAGTGCAATTATAGCAAGCTCGAGAAGGTGTGTCTAGCTCTTGTCTTTTCTGCGAAAAAGCTTCGTCCGTACTTTCATGCTCATTCTATCGTTGTCATCACAACGTATCCCTTGAAAGTCGTGCTGGGACGACCCGAGCTGGCAGGGAGGATGTCGAAGTGGGCTGTGGCTCTGAGTGAGTTCGATATTCAGTATCGGGCTAGGAGTTCAGAAAAGGGGCAAGCAATGGCAGGTTTTCTTTCTGATTTCCCTGTGGAGGAGGAAGCCGAAGAGGTGGTTGTTGATCTTCGGGAACTTCCTATTGAAGTTGACAACGGAGATGCCGTTGTGGATGGAGCCGAGTCATCAGAGTGGAGTGGTTGGTTACTATACGTGGACGGATTTTCTAATTTCAGTGGTTCAGGACTGGGCGTTGTGCTTATAAGTCCGGAGAACATCAAAGTGCAGAAGATGTCGCGCCTTGGGTTCACTGCCTCCAACAACGAAGCTGAGTACGAAGCCTTACTGCTTGGGCTGGAGAGTGCTCGAGAGTTGCAGATCTCCATGTTGAGAGTGTTTTGTGATTCACAGCTCGTGGTGAATCAGGTGAATGGTGTTTATGACTGCAAGGACGACCGGATGAAGCAGTATGCTACTCTCGTTCGTTCATAGTGTGAAGCATTCACCGTTGTGGAGATCAGGCACACCCGGAGAGATGAGAACAGGCATGCTGACGCTTTGGCGTATCTAGCTTCTATGGTGCAGGCTGACGAACCTAAGGCTATTCTGATGAAGTTCCAAGAGTATCCTTCAATAACTCTTCAGGCACAGCGAGAAGTATTTTTTGTCAATCCAGTTCCGAGCTGGATGACAGGGCTGGTGGCTTATCTGAAGGATGGAACTCTTCCTATCAGTGTGAAGGAGTCAAGGCGCATTGTGTTCAAGGCATCTCGCTATGCCTTGGTGCAAGGAGAGTTTTTCAGGAAATTTTTTGGTGGGCCTTTGTTGAAGTGTGTCCATCCTGCAGATGTGGAGAGAATACTTGCTGAGTTGCATGAAGGTATATGTGGCATACATTCAGGCGGGAGAACCATTGCCCATCGAGCTCTGGGGCAAGGTTACTTCTGGCCTTACATGCAGGCTGATGCTCAGAAGTATGTGAAGAAGTGCAGCCAGTGCCAGCGGTTTACTCGTTTGATTCATGCTCCGGCTCAAGAGCTCAACACTGTATCTCAGCCTTGGCCATTTGCACGTTGGGGACTTGATATTGTGGGACCTTTCCCTAGGGCCCCAGGGAATCTGATCTTTCTTCTAGTGGCAACTGATTACTTCTCTCGGTGGATTGAAGCTGTTCCCCTTGCGCGTATCAGGGAACAAGAGGTGAAGAAGTTCTTGTGGGAACATATCATCTACAGATTTGGCATACCGCAGTCCATCATTACTGACAACGGGAAGCAGTTTTCAGGACGTTTGATTGCCGACTTTTGCAGCGAGCTGAAGATCAAGTATGTTTTCTCTTCCCCATATTATCCTCAGGGGAATGGATTGGCCGAGGCAGCCAATAAGAATATTCTCAATGCCTTGAAGAGAAGACTGGAAGCTGTCATTCCTACTGAGATCAGTTTGCCTACAGTGCGTTCTTGGCACAACAAGAAGAAGGATGGAGAGAAAGATCAGAACACAGAGCTTATGGCTATTCATCTCGATCTGCTAGAAGAGAAGCGAGAAGATGCCAGCATTCAGATGAGGAGGTATCAACAACGATTGAGGAAAGCCTACAACAAGAAAGTACAAAGGAGAGTGCTGCAGATCGGTGATCTCGTTCTCAGAAGAGTGTTCCAGAACACGAGAGAGCTTAACAGTGGCAAGTTGGGACCTAATTGGGAAGGGCCTTATATCGTAGAGCGATTGGGAAGTCCTGGAGTCTGTTACTTGAAAGACTTACAAGGTAACTTCATCTCAAAATCCTGGAACATTATGAATCTGAGGCAATTCTTTCAATAGAATCTATGCTATGCTACTACATGCGTCGTTGTGCTTACAAGTTTTCAGTGATTTTACATGATCATAGTGCTCATATTTCAACATGTGACTTGCAATATTATGCGCCTGCTCGTTGTCTACACTATGCTCTGTCTGGTTCATCAGTGTAATATTGTAAATGTTTTGCAAGTAATTCAAATAAAATTTTGACTGAACAACCTACTCATAACGAACACGAGTGGCTTATATAAGGGTGTCATCTGAGCAAATCTAGTGGCTTATCCTAATGACATCCTCTGAGCATGTGCTTCGAAACTGAGTAACATTGTGTTCATCATATGAATTTTATTTGTCAGATTGCATTCACAGTGAACTACGCAAATGATGTATCTGGAGTAGTGCTTTGCTCGTAGTGCTTGCTCGTAGTGCTTTGCTCGTAGTGTTTTAATCGTAGTGCTCTATTCGTAGTGTTTTGCTCGTAGTGCTTTGCTCGTAGTGCTTTGATCATAGTGCTTGCTCGTTGTGCTTTGCTCGTAGTGCTCTATTCGTAGTGCTTTGATCGTAGTGCTCTACTCGCAGTGTTTTGTTCGTAGTGCTTTGATCGAAATAATTTGCTTAAGTATGTGCATCAGTTATGATTTTTACCCTCATACATACATTCACATAGTAAAGTGCCATATTCACATCAATGTTGTGAACCGTGAAAATTAACTCAACTACTTGTGTTGTATTGTTTGTGCATACGTTGTGCTACGCTACGAGGTAAGGAGAAATGCAAACATAAGAAAAAGGAGTGATCCATTCATGAAGAAGGCCCATTTCTAGGTAATTACAGTAGCAGAGGGAAAGAAAAAGAGTTTACATCATTCAAAAAGAGAAACAGAAAACATAAAGGGGAGCAGCAGATCAGGCGAGCTTAAGATCAGCATCTATCGTCGTCGCAGCAGGGGCAGAAGTAGAGGCTTCAGCAGTTGGGGTTTCCACTGGAGTAGGTTCATCGGCAGCAGCAAGAGCTTCTGGAGCAGCTGGCTCGAAGCACGGCTCAGCAGGGAGGGGTGCAGGACCTTCAAGAGAGTGAGGTTGCTCGACGCCTTGGACCTCGGCCTCGTCGTCTAGCTCGATCAAGTCTTTGCTCTGAAGCTCGGAGACCGTGATGGCGTCCTCTTCGTTGTCTTCTTTCAGACGACCTTGCTGGCGGAGCGATTCGAGTGTCTCTTTCTCGGTCTCTGCCCGATCCTTATCCAAGAGCGTGTCCAGCTGAGACTGATAGTGTTGTTGCAGTCTCAGGGTCACGGTCCTCTCGATGGTCTCTTGAGCTTTCTTGGCCTCCTCGAGCTCCTCCGCCAGCGCTGTCCTGGCTGCCTCAGTTTCCTCCAACTGTCTGCCTAAAGCTTGGGAGACGTGCTCCAGTTCGCTGATGCGTAGAACAGCGTTCTCTACCTCCTGTTTGGCCTTCTTCTCGGCCTCCTTTGCTGATCGTGTCTCAGCCTCAGCCTTTTCTTGTGCCTTGGTGGCAGCTTTCAACTTCCCCTCAACGCGAACAGCGTCCGCTTTGGCTTGAGACGGATCAAAGTCTGCCTTGAGTCTCTCTTCGACGAGAGTCTTCTCCAGCGTCTCAGTCCTGCCTTTCCAGTAGTTGATCGCGTCTCGGAGGTGATTGTAGCTATATTGGCTGCGATCACAAAGATCGTGCACGAGAACGTTCATCTGTAAGGAAGTGTCCGGGCGTTAGCACAACGAGGAGTAAAGTTCCAGCAGTGGAGTAAGAAGAAGAGGAAGTGAGAAACTTACTGTCGCCACAGACTGGCAGGCGGCGTAGGAGAGGTCGGTCAGATGGAGTTTGCCGACGTCAGCAATGTCTCTTGGCAACCTCATTGCATGAGTCAGAGCTCGGGCAGTCTTCTCCGAACTCTGCACCGATTCGTTCACAGTGGGTCTCCTGTACCGAGAGAAGTCGGGCGACCAGTCCAGAGTGCTCGACGGTAGCATACGAGCTGGAAGACTCGTTGTGCCAGCTTCCGTTGCGGCCAGGGCAACCACAGCGGAACTCGTGCTGGCTGGGGCAGTTGCAGCTCGAGAGGGGGTAGGTGCCGAGCTGGCTTCGGGCACCGCCGTTGTCACCTCTGCTCCTGGACTTGTTGCAGGAACGGCAGAGGTGGAGGGGGGAGCAGCAATGGCTGCGTTCTCTTTCTCTAGGCGTTTGTCCGCCTTTGCTTTCTTTCTGGCCTCGTACTCGGCCTGGGTCGGCATCTTTCTTTTCGGGTCAGCAGTCGCTGTACCCTTGGAAGGAGGATTCCTCTTCTTCAGCGGTGGTGGCGGTGGTGGCAGCAGAGCTGCAGGGCGAGCAGACCTTGGCTTCTTGCTCAGCGGAGGTGGATCCATGCCAGCCATGCCTTCTTCTTCTTCGGCTAGAATAAGTGCTGGTGAAGGTGCAGAAGTAGAAGCACCTTGATGCTGTTGCTGTTGTTGCGGTTGTTGTTATCGTCGCTGAGCAATTGCAGTAGGAGTGCTGAAGGCGACCCTCGTGTCAGGCTCCAGTGGTTTCCACCGGATGTATTCCCCACCTCGAGCACGTCCGATGTTGGTGAGGAAGCCTTCTTCTTCTGGGGCAAACTTCTTATATGGGAGCTTCTTCCCGTCAACTACACACAGAAAAGCAAAATGAGTACAACGAGAGTCAGCAGGACGAAAGCATACAGCATACAACGAGAACAGAGTCAGAACAGTGGTGCACAACGGACAACGGACGACCGTAGTAGTATACCTGCTTCCGCTCGGAAGACATTAGGGACCCTGGAATTTTCTGCCTTCCAACCGCCAGAGACGATGAAAGGAATGGCTTTCCACCCTCTTTCTCTATCAAGAATGCCTGAGACGAGCTCTGGATGTCAAGGTTTCTTGTTCCACGAGTAGTAGGAGAACAAACCATCGTCATTGCCTCGGCATCTGACAGCATGGCAGAAGTGGAATAGATGCCTAGCTTCTATTGGGTGACCGTCCTTGATGAATTTGATCATCATGGACATATATTTGTGGAAGCTCGGATGCATTTGTCCCAGTGCGAGTTGCAGGGCGGACAGAACGTCGTCCAGGACGGGATGAAGAGGGAAGCGGAGGCCAGCCTCGAGTTGGGAGAGGTAGACGACGGTACAAGCAGAACGCCTATCTATGATAGCGTCATCCCGTTTGAAATGGAGATTGACGTTGGAAAGGAAGTCAAAACGTTCCCTGTAGTGATTCAGATGTGCCAACTGGTGCTGGCGCAGAGCTGAGGATTTTTTGATGTAGGCACCATGAGGTGCGCTACCTGTGCAACTGGCCTCATCTTCAGTAGGGCCTCTAACTTCCTCTAACCTAGCAGGTTCTACGGGAATGATGGTAGCCATAGTAGTTGGAGGAAACAGAGAAAAACAGAGAACTGAACACGGAGAGTACACAGAGCAGGATCACTCCAAGAACCAGAGAAGAAAAGAGAGGGAGAAACAGTAAGAAATATTAAGAGAAATGGTGAAAAGCGTACCGAACAGAAGACGACTGAGAGAGATGGTTGAGAGCTTGAAGAATATGAACTTTCGGTTGAGAAGAAGATTCGGCAGAGTAACAGTGCTTGAAGGAACAGGGTGAAAGAGAAGGAGTATTCGATGGGGATTTTATAAGCATCTCAGATTTGTGAAACTACACCACTACCCTTCATCAGAGCCGTACACCTGTGTCAAAGGGAAGAAGAGCAGTGGCAAGATCGTCTTTTCACCAAAAGAGAGTAACCGTCAGAGTTATCAAAGCGTTTTGAAATTCGAATCGGCAGTGATGACAGCCTGTCCGCATTAAAGAGACGTGACGGTTCGCACGCGCAACCAGCTGGTGTGAATGGTCGATCTTCCCAGCGAGCGTTTTAAACACGCAACGTTACATCTTCCGGAGCAGTGTCAGGTATGATCTTTTTGTTCGTTTATGACGCTTCGAACTACGTTCCAAGCATCATAAATGGGCAAATTGTAACGGATAAAATTCGTAAAATCAACTTAGCGTTGGAGAACGAGCTCGTTTTTGTTGTTTTGTTCACGAAAGTGACACGTGGACACGAGTTGGGGTCACGTGCTTAAAATAGAGGGATCACACGTTGTCTGATGCACAACGTTCCCGTTGTCCGCATTACGACGTCTCTGTTTTCTTGTAGAACAACGTTTCCGTTGTGGCTTGACAACGTGCTCGTTGTCTGAAGCACAACGTAACCGTTGTACTCTTGACAACGTTTTTGTCGTATATAAACAACGAGCCCGTTGTCTCACCGACAACGATGTCCTGGCTGTATTCTAAGACATCTACACCGTAACCGAGCTCGAGTCAACAACGAAACCGACTCTAGGAGGAAGTGATCAGGAGGCGATCCATAATTCTGACAGGCGTGCCGAAAACACTGTTGCATGCCGAAAGCGCAGTCTTGGCATTTAATGCTGGTCACTTCTGCATACTGTCCGATCCCGTCCGATTGGACGCTTAGTAGGCTCTCGCGTGTGATGCAACCGGCGGCAGATATGTCTGACATATTTGGCAATGAGTGCAAAACACGTGGTATGGACACCTATGGCCATCCATGGTCATCGATGGCCATACCAACCTTATCCTATAAATACCCCGTGATTTTTAGTGCTTAAGGGTTGGTTGGTTAGTTGTTCATCAGCCGTATTCGAGAGTATACGTGTTCAGTGCTTCTCAGAGCCTTGCGTAACTTTCAGTGCCTCTTTCAGTGTTTACTGTTCATCATCTCCTACATCTACTGACTTTATCATCGGAGTACAGGTCAGGGTGTCACACCCTCCATTCCAACCTTCTACCGGTAAACCAGAGTGTGGGAGAAGCTGTAGCTGACACGTGTCCTTTTCGGAGTTTTCCCCCTCACATCCCGTATTTGTGCTGGACAGAACTTTTCCATGGTTGAACTAAAGATGGTCCTGACTCTCATCCTATCCAACTTCTCTTTCTCCCTCTCTCCAAAATATTGCCATTCCCCTCGTTTTAGATTCGTTATAGAGCCTGAACATGGAGTGAATCTCATGGTAAAGAGGTTATGAGTAGTATTGTGAAAGTTTCATTAAATCCCTTTTTGAAATTTTGAGATCCGTGCATCACATGCGCGGTCTTGGTGTGGTCTCGGCCCTTTGTGGTCTCAGTAGCATTTTCCTAAGAACAATGGAGGGTTCTACTTAGTAGTAGTAACTCTTTTTTATGTACCATTTAATTAGATATATAAGACTCTCTTTATTTATTTATTTATTTTAGTTTTTGAAGCAAGATATGGAGGACTGTTATGAGTTGCTACGTATGAACCAAACTAGGCCCATGGCTATTAAAAGAGATAACCGGACCTCCCTAAAATATACCTCAATGGGTTGCAACATGGTCAGGTTGGGTCGGGCAGCCCTAACTCAACCCTATGTATAAAACCTAAATCCACCTCAGCCAAACTCAAGGTCTTAAAACAACAACCCTGACACAACTCGGGTTGGGTCGGGTAAATTTGGTAGTTTTAGTGTTGAAAATATGGTCAATAAAATTATTATTGGAATGCCTATATATGATAAAGATCATATGAAATAAAATTTGATTTTTTTTTAATTGTCATTTATACGATAAAATCATACGAAAAATATTTTTTTAATAAAATATGGACACCGAAATTTGATGAATTCATTATAATTTTAGTGAGCAAAATTGAATTCTAAATTATCACTCATCAAATAACTTTTTTAGTAAGGAAATTATCTAGGATAATGGTTATCCTTATTAGTTGATATCTTTAATTATTGAAAATATAACTATGATACATTATTTTATATGGGATTTGATATTATGGGTTTCCCTTTTATAATGTTTATGGATACTAATATGTCATGCATACATGGTATAAAAATGATAGGTTTTTGGCAATTGTAAAGGACAAATATCATTAAGTTTTCCTGAATAAAAGGGCAAAATGAAATATCTAGTTTCCCTAACGCCAACTTTTAATTAATGAATGCATTGAATTATTCTCTTGTATAGGGCGAGTTCTGTTTGGTTTCCTGGAAACAGACAAATAGGTACTTGGTTTTCCTATAACTTTTAAATAAGCGTTAAGACTGTTCGAGACCAAATAATGTGAGAGTGATGCTAAAAGTGTTCGTATGTAGTGATCGTGAAAGAGTTCGTGAAAAGTTTACCCTATCATACTCTCATTTATTTATGTATTCTAAATAATTATAGCACATAACATAAAGGCTCAGGATCCTCTCGAGTTCAAACCAGGGAGACTCTCTCCGGTTTGAACCCCTACAGGTTGCCACGTGTCTCCTTTGACACCCCTTAACCATGGGTAAGGTTCACCCACCTCTAGGGTTCACCAACCCATCCTTGTTTTTTTTTTTTTTTTTTTATATATTAATTAATATTTCTTAAATCAAAAAAACTGTTTTGAGAGTTTTTTTAATATTAAAAACAGTTTTTAATTTTAAAAGAAGAATTAATACTTAAAAAAAAAACCAAGGATGGATGGGTGAACCCTAGGGGTGGGTGAACCTTACCCATGGCTAAGGGGTGTCAAAGGAGACACGTGGCAACCTCTAGGGGTTCAAACCAGAGAGAGTCTCCCTTGTTTGAACTCGAGAGGATCCTGAGCCTAACATAAATATATCATATATAAATTAGATTTTTATTCATCATGAGATGATAAATGTTATTTTTTCCATTATATTTTGCATATGGTAGAATAGATATCTCTTCGAAATAGCGTGTGTATATGAGACTAGGGATATGTCCTTAAGTATCATGATCTTTTACTAGACACTATTTGTTCTTGTAGTGGAGTTGTATGAGTAAGTTCACAGGCCAAAGCTGAGCCCAATCCTTCTCTCCTATGTGATCACATGATGAAGTTTCATAAGTAAATAGTGTGAGCAAAATAACCAAAGTGTGAGCCTTCATTGGATTCTAGTTGAATTAAGTCAACAATTAAGTATGAATAACTCAATAAGTGAAATTTATTAACTTAATATGGAAATTGTTATTTTAAAAAAATTCAATACAATAAATAAAATATAATTAAAACAACATATTGTAATAACATATCTTGCTAGTGAACTAAACATGAATTTACGTACCATGTAACGTAAGCTACGACTAGATACTTGTGACTCAAGAGCAGTCACCTTAGTCATTATTGTGCTAACTCTTGCTTCATATGTCGTAATTGATTGAAAATATCTTCAATTTCGTCAATTTTTAACACTTCTAATTTGAGTTGTTAAATTTCATGAACATGTTGCTTCTCTAATGTTCCTGAGCAAAAGGTTGAGGTTATTGGGCTTAATATTTTCATTGTTTTTCCGAAACAAATATATTCATTTAAAATTTAAATCAGCATTAACACTCATAATTTTTCTTTTTGAAGTAGAAGGGCCACTGGTATTTGTCTCTACGTCAATACATTGTGTTCTAGACATGATTGTATAGTCTTTATCATCGTATAATCAGTCACAGGATAGGTGAGTGCTTTGTATTGAAGGACATCATTCAACGACTTTTAGACAATAAAGAGATCATCATTGGTCAAGATCTTTAACAGGCAGCTACAACCAATATGGTGGTAATTTCAAAGCCATTTGAAAAAGATGAAACATCTTCAAGTGACAACCTTTCTGGCGACAAACCGTCAGATGAAGAAGATTGGACTCTTTTTGAAAGCAAATGAGCCAAGAAGAAAAATCAATTGGCCCAAAATGCCGATGCTAAAAGCAAGTTCAGGCTAGAAGGTAGGCCCAAGCCCAAAGAAAAGAAGGGAAACGCATAGCCAAAGCTGACATGAAAAAAGAAAGAGTAAAGAAAGTTAAGAAAAATGGTCCCACCCAAGATACTCTTTTGGAACAAAAGCCATTAATGGCAATCACCTTGATGGACTTCATCCCGCCAGGCTTCTGCTCCAACTGCGACTATGATAGCCTCCAATCAATGGACTCAAAAGATGAATTCAATATATTCTCTTGCTATGTCATCGATGCGGTCCCAAGCAAAGACCCTTCATGGTTGAATGTCCAAAGACAAATGGCAGCTTGCAGTCTAGAAAGACACCGGGCATTTCAAGATCAGCTAGATCAATCTGAAGTTATTGAACTCCCAGAAAGGAGACCATCTACACAAGATGGGCACCTACAGGACTTTCAGATCTTTCTGAAGGATTTTCATTTGGAAGAGAACGAGAGGCAAATGATTAATAAGTACAATCTGGTTCCCCTCAAGAGAGACAAAGTATACCCGAGACCCCAAATCAAAACCATCATCAGATACAACGATCGGCAAAAAATCTTAACTCAGCCCGAGAATCAAGATTCACCTGCTGTAGTCGATTTGAACAAGGACCCTCTAACAGGAGAAGTAGTCCTAAACTCAGGGCCAGCTGACAGTTCACTAGCATCTGAATAAATTTCAGCACAGCCTGAAAGTCTAACAGGACAATGTGAAAGAAGAAGTCAGTCGCCCTTTCAAAGCAAGAAAAGGAAGTAGGATTTCTATTCGGTTAATATGGTCCAACTCTTAGAAGGAGAGTTGTATGAACCAATAGATCAGACAATTGCCAAAGTTTATTAACTCAACCTCCAGTTAGGTAGAAAGTTACGACCGAGGTTTATGCTAATCCAACTGAAAATCGGAATAAAGCTCAACCGGCCCAAGCCCAAACAGCTCCTGGTAATGAGAGGGTCAAGTACGATATTCTGACCCACCTGAAGAAAATTTCTTCCTTGCTAAGCGTCTATGATGCTCTCAAGATGTCTTAGAAATTAAGAAGGTCCCTCATATATGCCCTTTCTAATTCGGAGGACTTTTTTTAAGAAGTTACAACTCAGCCGCCGCAGCCTCCTGAAACAGGGACTTCCTGCCTCTTCATAATCACTTTTGATGACAAAGACATGTGAACTAAGACTCTCCAACACAATCGGTCATTTTTTATCACAGGTCTAATTAATGAAACTAGCATTTCCCAAGTAATGATTGATGAAGATTCGGCCGTCAATATCCTCCCAAAAAGGATGTTGTCCAAGCTTGGCGTATAAATAGGTCGGCTATATGAAAGCAACCTGATCATCTAAGGTATAAACCAAAATGTGCAAAAGCCCATGGGCATAATCAACCTCAAAACTAGGTTTGGGGATATTGCTGAAACTATAACGTTTCTGGTGATCGATGTTGATACATCGTACAATGCCTTATTGGGGGCGTCAATGGATGCATAACCATCTAGTTTGTAAAGTCCATGTTTTTTTGTGTTGGCTTATTTCAGTGTCAAAAAAAGTGAGTCTAGGTGATTAGGTGTGTATCTTGTGTCATTGCCTTCAAGCATCCATGACAAGTGAAGTTGAAGACCGTTGAAGACTCGGTTGACCATTTCCTTCGTTTCACTCATAAGATGGTAAGTGACCTAGATACCATGTTACCTTAGGTGGGAATTGACTTAGAATAAACCTAATATGATACCTTTGGTGGAAAATGTCTTAGACTAATCATATGGACCCTAGGTGATGAGATAAGTAGTGAAAAACAAGTTTAAATTCTGAAAATTTGTAAACAGCCAAGGTTGCTTGTAGATGCCATATTTCCCAAACCATAAATCGGATTTTGTTCCATAATATATCAAATCGATCACGTTGAAAATATCTACAACTTTAATGCAGGATGCAAGAGCTAGAAAAGTTTTTTTGAAAACAGGTTTGCACCTCAAGGTCGACCCTGAGCACTTTGGGTCGACCTTGAGTCCTTAAAGTACTAAAAAAACTAAGGCTGCTTGTAAGAGGAATATCTCTCAAACCGTAGCTCGGATTTCGCTCCATAATATATCAAATCGACCGCGTCGAAATGATCTACAACTTTCATAAGGGAACCAAAAGCAAAAAAAAAATTTATATCTCGGTCGACCGAAACCAGTCAGGGTCGACCTTGATATGGACTGATTTTGTATGTTGAAATTTTCCAGCAAGTGAGAAAAGTCAGGGTCGACCTTGGAAGACACTTGAGTCGATCCAAGTGCTCCTTTGGGTTGACCCAGCACCCCCAAGGTCGACCTTGAAGTGGGTTTTCATGCTAAATTGGTTATAGAAACTTCTAAACTTGATTTTTAACTTCTCTATATAACTAGAACCCTTCTAGTCCGAAAATTGGGACATGGGGAGTGTGTTGAGAGCACTTTGAGGTATCTCTAGAGTTCATAAAAACTCTGGAAATTATTGTCACTCCTTCCCTTTGTTAATCCTTCTCCCATCCTAGTTTTGCAAGCCAATGCTTCATTCTAACTTGCTTGGACTTGTCCATTGAAGGAGTCCATCTAGGAGTTGATTCTTATCAAACCATCAACCTGTTCTGGATAGAACAACTTGACCAGAGTGTTCTGGAGACTTTACGAAGGAGATCGATCCGAGGTGGATCGTGGTAGTGTGAATTGGTCGGTGGAATCCTAAGCCGTCATTGATGGAGATCGATCGGAAGATCGTTGACTGTTTTTGAGACACAAAGAGAAGTACGAGCGGCTGCGGTTGATCATGGGACTTGTGAGTACATGATTACTTTTCGATGCGTGGAGGACTAAGAACTGAAGGATCATAGTGTCGAGTCCGAAGAAGTGAAGTTCGAGTCTTGTAAGCTCTTGTTTACTTTGTCTTAGTGATATCTCTTGGCTGAACTAGGTCCCGTGGTTTTTCCCGGAAGGGTTTCCACGTAAAAATTCTTGTGTTGTGGTTTGCTTATTTTTATATTTTCGCACTTAAATTTTATCATCCCTTAACTTAATAACTTAATTGTTAAAATCATCAAAAGGGTAGATAGACTTTTAGGGAAACCGAACCATCCCTATGAACTTGTGAGATTCTCAATTCAAACATCAGATTTGAGGTTCACCGAATTATTTTTTCAATTGGTATCAGAAAGGGTTCACTAATTTTTTAGTACGATCTTATTCTATATTCGGTGATTATGAATCTCCAAAGAAATGGAGGATCCATCTCTTGTCCCCCATTTTTTAATGGGTGTAATAATAATTATTGGAAAGGTCGAATGAGAGAGTTTCTCCTATCATTAGACAAGAGGCTATAGAGCACAATAGAAAAGGGTTGGACCAGTCCTACAAAGACCATAAAACACTAGACCATATCTAGTTCTTCAAATAAATTATTAATGACTAAAGAGACAGGTGATATTCTTAGAGTTTCCCATGAGGAGACTATAAATTTTATGGCCTTCATTGCATCTATTTATGGGATTGAAGAATTTTCTTCAAATGTTGTGAGTGACCAACATCATAGTGATGGTGAGGATGATGAGAGTCAGAATGACTCAAATTCTGAGGGAGACCTCAAGGCTGCCTATGATGAGCTATTTCAGGAATGCCTAAAGCTGAAAAAAGTTCAGTTTTCCATGTCCAAAAAGTTCAAATCTAATGAAATGGAAAAAGATGTCTTAGACCAAGTGGCTTCAGGGTTGAGAGCTCTTGTGAAACAGCTTGAGGAAGAGAAGGCTTTCCTCCTTGCCATGGCTCAGCTTCTTGAATCTGAGTTGCATGTTTGTCTTGATGAAAAGACAAGTCTTGAAATCAAGTTGGCTAATCCTGAGCAAAATCAGAGGTGTGGAGAAGTGAAGGGAACTCCATCTACCTCGAATACTAAGCTTGGTGCTAAAAGGCACCCTCCTGCTAAAAGGAAAGACTTTTCTACTCAGAAATTCATTCCTATAAGTCATAGATGTAGAGTGAAGGGTCTTATCCAGCCTCAATGTCCTAAACTTCGAAGAATGCCCAATCATGGTTTTGAGAACTAAAATAACTTAAATGGGAATCTTCAAAGGAGAGTTGATATCCTAGTAGAGATGTCTAGGAAGTTAAATAATGATATATTTAATATCTATGATAACTCTAGACAGTGGCATGGTCATGACACTCCTCATGCTAGATATAGAGGAAGTAACGGGGAGAACCATAATGCCAGCCATAATTATAGGACTAAATCCTGGAAAAGGAGGAACAGGAGGAAGAGGCAAAAGGTCATACCTATCTCAACTGAAACGGTTAGAGACCAAAGGGTCAATCAAACTTCTAAAACTGTTTAGGTGAGAAAGGAAGACCTGAAGGGCTTCACTTAGCCCATGCCTGTCATAGCCTAGGTTGTGCTGTTAGTGATATATCTTGTCCTAGTGCTATGTCATCTATATATACTAGTATTTTTTCTTTCTACTAGTGTTTATTTGCTTTGGTATGTTTTTCTGCTTTTTTTATTTTGAAATATCCAAAAACATTGAAAAACCATAAAATCCAAAAAAAAAAAAAATTCTTGTTGCCCATGTTTGACTTGCATGATCTGTATTCCTTGTGTGATCTTTATTTCTATACTTGTCCAGGGTTGAACATGCGTTTGTTGCTGATTGAGGATATATCAACTTCATAGTCTCTTGATTAGGCTGAAAATTAGACTGGTTTTATCTTGAACAGTTAGAGACTTATTCATGTATGTATGCTTTACAAATTTCACATGCACTCGGACTGATTCTGTTGAGAGGTTTATTTTCCAATCTGTAAGTGTTTGACTAATCCCAATAGTGTGACCTTGGATGACCAATCTAGAATGACCATTTTGTTAGTCATCACCATTTGGTTTATCCTCCATGAGCAAAAATTACTACAATGAAAAAGGCTACCTACTGGGCTAGTGTGAAGTCACTATTGGATGCAAACAGTATGAAATGGCTACCTAGGTGGATAGTAGGTATCTATCTGGGCCACTAGAGTGAAAGCCCCTTCTGCCAATAGCCAGGACTACCTACTTGGATATGTGAAAGCCATTATTGCATGAAAAAATATGTTCAAATAAAGAACATCAAAAAAATCTTACAAAGCTTGGAAGTATTTGACCAAAAATAAAAGAAAAATATTTAGTCAAATAAAATGAAAAAAAGAGCACCAAAATGTATAAAGAAAATTAGCATATCTGGATCTAACTAGGTTTGACTTCTATGATGTATATCTCCGGGAGTCTCTTTAGTGGTTAATGTCATATCCTTGGGATGGGAAAGAAAACTTTATCTAGTATCTTGTCAGACCACCTCTACCCACATATTGCTTCACTTTTGAACTGTTCACTAAATGTGACTAAGTGAATTGGTTATGCTTTAGAATTCCGTGAGATTTAGTTAGATGTGTATCCTCAGTCGGACTAACTAATCATGTTCTCCATTGGATTTGTAATTTTAAATTACTACTGCTTGGAATGCTTTTGATGCTTGTTTGTGTGGCACATGATATTGTTTTTGTAATATTATTATGTGTTTTGGTTGGGATAGGTCTTTCTAGCATGCCCTGTTTTTGATGGTGTCCTTGATCTTAGGGGGAGAAGATCAAGTTGAGCTGTTGTGGGGGAGTTTGTGCTTGAGTTATTGATGGGGATTTTATGCTTTATACTGATATTTTTTTCCCCACTCTTTAGTCCCCAGAATGTCTACATTTGCTTGGTTATATTGGGATTGCCTTGATATTGCACATGTGTTAAATTGGTATATTCGTTGTGGTATTGGCATCTTGACTACCTTTGGCAATTATGTCATAAATGGGAAGAATGTTGGGTACTATTTTCCAAGTACAGTACATTCCTTGCACTACCTGTGTTTATGTATTTTCATATTCCATATATGTTTCACTGAGTATTTTGTTTATGAGCATGTGCAGGTGCAGAGTTGCAGTAGATAGAATTTACTTGACAAGAGCTTCAGTGTATTTATTTAAGATAATTTTTCAATTGGTGTCTTGTAATAGTGTATGAGTCAGGTAATGCCCTAATTCACCGTTTTCATGTGTTTGGGTGAGTTTGTGTCAAGTCATGTACTTCAGTTTGGTTTTGCCACGGAATTGCCAAAGGGGGAGATTGTAAAGTCTATGTTTTTTTGTGTTGGCTTATTTTGGTGTCAAAACAAGTGAGTCTAGGTGATTAGGTGTGTATCTTGTGTCATTTCCTTCAAGCATTCTCGACAAGTGAAGTTGAAGACCGTTGAAGACTTTGTTGATCATTTCCTTCGTTTCACTCATAGGGTGGTAAGTGACCTAGATACCATGTTACCTTAGGTGGGAATTGACTTAGAATAAACCTAATATGATACCTTAGGTAGAAAATGTCTTAGACTAATGATATGGACCCTAGGTGATGAGATAGGTAGTGCAAAACAAGTTTAAAATTATGAAAATTTGTAAAAAACCAAAGTTGCTTGTAGGTGCCATATCTCCCAAACCGTAAATTAGAATTTGTTCTATAATATATCAAATCGACTGTGTTGAAAATATCTACAACTTTAATGAAGGAAGAAAGAGCTAAAAAAGTGTTTTCAAAAATAGGTCTGTACCTCAAGGTCGACCCAGAGCACTTTGGGTCGACCCTGAGTCCTTGTGGTTCTTAGAAAACTAAGGCTGCTTGAAAGAGGCATATCTCTCAAACCATAGCTCAGTTTTTGCTCCATAATATATCAAATCGACCACGTCGAAATGATGTACAACTTTTATTATGGAAGAAATAGATAAAAATATTTTTTATGTCTCGGTCGTTCAAAACCAGTCAGGATTGACCCTGATATGGACTGATTTTGTATGCTGAAATTTTCCAGCAAGTGAGAAAAGCCAGGGTCGACCCTGGAAGACACTTGGGTCGACCTTGAATTGGGTTTTCATTTTATATTGGTTTTAAAAACTTCTAAACTTGATTTTTAACTTCTCTATATAACTAGAACCCTTCTAGTCCGAAAATTGGGACATGGGGAGTGTGTTGAGAGCACTTTGAGGTATCTCTAGAGTTCATAAAAACTCTGGAAATTATTGTCTATCCTCTCCTTTGTTAATCCTTCTCCCATCCTAGTTTTGCAAGCCAATGCTTCATTCTAGCTTCCTTGGACTTGTCCATTGAAGGAGTCCATCTAGGAGTTGATTCTTATCAAACCATCAACCCGTTCTGGATAGAATAACTTGGTAGGAGTGTTCCGGAGCCTTTGCGAAGGAGATCGATCCAAGAAGGATCATGGTAGTGTGATTTTGTCGGTGGAATCCGAAGCCGTCATGGACGGAGATCGATTGGAAGATCGTAGACTGTTTTTGAGATACAAAGAGAAGTACGAGCGGTTGTGGTTGATCACAGGACTTGTGAGTACATGATGAATTTTTGAGGCGTGGAGGACTGAGAATTGAAGGATCGTAGTGTCGAGTCCGAAGGAGTCAAGTTCGAGTCTTATAAGTTCTTGTTTACTTTGTCTTAGTGATATCTCTTGGCTGGACTAGGTCCCATGGTCTTTCCTAGAAGGGTTTCCATGTAAAAATCCTTGTGTTGTGGTTCGCTTGTTTTTATATTCCCGCACTTAAATTTTATCATCCCTTAAGTTAATAACTTAATTATTAAAATCATCAAAAGGGTAGACAGACTTTTAGGGAAACCGAACCATCCCCTTGAACTTAGAGATTCTCAACTCAAACATCAGATTTGAGGTTCACCGAATTATTTTTTCAATTAGTATCTGAGCAGGTTCACTAATTTTTTAGTACGATCTCATTCTATATTCGGTGAATATGAATCTCCAAAGAAATGGAGGATCCATCTCTTGTCCCCCATTTTTTAATGGGTGTAATAATAATTATTGGAAGGGTCGAATGAGAGCGTTTCACTTATCATTAGAGAAGAGGTTATAGAGCACAATAGAAAAGGGTTTGACCAATCCTACAAAGACCATAGAACACTAGACCATCTCTAGTTCTTCAAATGAATTATTAATGACTAAAGAGACAGGTGATATTCTTAGAGTTTCCCATGAGGAGACTATAAATTTTATTGCCCAATCTTGGTTTTGAGAACCAAAATAATTTAAATGGGAATCTTCAAATGAGAGTTGTATCCTAGTGGAGATGTCTAGGAAGTTAAATAATGATATATTGAATATCAATGATAACTTTAAACAGTGGCATGGTCATGACACTCCTCATGCTAGATATAGAGGAAGTAACGGGGAGAACCATAATGCCAGCCATAATTCTAGGACTAAATCCTTGAAAAGGAGGAACAGGAGGAAGAGGCAAAAGGTCATACCTCTCAACTGAAACAGTTAGAGACCAAAGGGTCAATCAAACTTCTAAAACTGTTTAGATGAGAAAGGAAGACCTGAAAGGCTTCACTTAGCCCGTGCCTGTCATAGCCTAGGTTGTGCTGTTAGTGATATATCTTGTCCTAGTGCTATGTCATCTGTATATACTAGCATTTTTTCTTTTCACAAGTGTTTATTTGCTTTGGTATGTTTTTCTGCTTTCTTTATTTTGAAAAATCCGAAAACATTGAAAAACCATAAAATCCAAAAAAAAAAAATTTCTTGTTGCCCATGTTTGACTTGCATGATCTGTATTCCTTGTGTGATCTTTATTTCTATACTTGTCCAGGGTTGAACATGAGTTTGTTGCTGAATGAGGATATATCAATTTCATAGTCTCTTGGTTAGGTTGAAAATTAGATTGGTTTTATCTTGAACAGTTAGAGACTTATTCATGTATGTATGCTTTACAAATTTCACATGTACTTTGACTAATTCTGTTGAGAGGTTTATTTTCCAATCTGTAAGTGTTTGACTAATCCCAATAATGCGACCTTGGATGACCAATCTAGAATGACCATTTTGTTAGTCATCTCCATTTTGTTTATCCTCCATGAGCCAAAATTACTACAATGAAAATGGCTACCTATTGGGCTAGTGTGAAGTCACTATTGGATTGAAACAGTATGAAATGGCTACCTAGGTGGATAGTAGGTATCTATTTGGGCCACTTGAGTGAAAGCCCCTTCTGCCAATAGCTAGGACTACCTACTTGGATATGTGAAAGCCATTATTGCATGAAACAATATGTTCAGATAAAGAACATCAAAAAAATCTTACAAAGCTTGGAAGTATTTGACCAAAAATAAAAGAAAAATATTTAGTCAAATAAAATGAAAAAAAGAGCACTAAAATCTAAAAAGAAAATTAGCATATCTGGATCTAACTAGGTTTGATTTCTATGATGTATATCTCCGGGAGTCTCTTTAGTGGTTAAAATCATATCCTTAATGGGAAAGAAACCTTGATCTAGTATCTTGTCAGACCACCTCTACCCATATATTGCTTCACTTTTGAACTGTTCACTAAATGTGACTAAGTGAATTGGCTATGCTTTAGCATTCCGTGAGATTTAGTTAGATGTGTATCCTCAGTCGGACTAACTAATCATGTACTTCATTGGATTTGTAATTTTAAATTACTACTACCTGGAATGCTTTTGATGCATGTTTGTGTGGCACATGGTATTATTTTTGTAATATTATTATGTGTTTTGGTTGGCATGGGTCTTTCTAGCATAGGTGCCCTGTTTTTGGTGGTGTCCTTGATCTTAGGGGGAGAAGATCAAGTTGAGCTGTTGAGGGGGAGTTTGTGCTTGAGTTATTGATGGGGAATTTAGGTTTTATACTGATATTTTGTTCCCCTCTCTTTAGTCCCCGGAATGTCTACATTTGCTTTGTTATATTGGGATTGCACATGTGTTAAACTGGTAAATTCGTTGTGATATTGGCATCATGACTACCTTTGGCAATTGTGTCAAAGGGGGGAGAATGTTGGGTACTATTTCCCAAGTTCAGTACATTCCTTGCACTACCTGTGTTTATGTATTTTCATATTCCATACATGTTTCACTGAGTATTTTTTTTATGAGCATGTGCAGGTGCAGGGTTGCAGTAGATAGAATTTACTTGACAAGAGCTTCAGTGTATTTATTTATGATAATTTTTCAATTGGTGTCTTGTAATAGTGTATGAGTCAGGTAATGCCCTAATTCACCGTTTTCATGTGTTTGGGTGAGTTTGTGTCAAGTCATGTACTTCAGTTTGGTTTTGCCACGGAATTGCCAAATGGGGAGATTGTAAAGTCTATGTTTTTTTGTGTTGGCTTATTTTGGTGTCAAAACAAGTGAGTCTAGGTGATTAGGTGTGTATCTTGTGTCATTTCCTTCAAGCATTCTCGACAAGTGAAGTTGAAGACCGTTGAAGACTTTGTTGATCATTTCCTTCGTTTCACTCATAGGGTGGTAAGTGACCTAGATACCATGTTACCTTAGGTGGGAATTGACTTAGAATAAACCTAATATGATACCTTAGGTAGAAAATGTCTTAGACTAATGATATGGACCCTAGGTGATGAGATAGGTAGTGCAAAACAAGTTTAAAATTATGAAAATTTGTAAAAAACCAAAGTTGCTTGTAGGTGCCATATCTCCCAAATTGTAAATCAGATTTTGTTCTATAGTATATCAAATTGACCGTGTTGAAAATATCTACAACTTTAATGAAGGATGCAAGAGCTGAAAAAGTGTTTTCAAAAACTGGTTTGTACCTCAAGGACGACCTTGAGCAGTTTAGGTCGACCCTGAGTCCTTGAAGTTCTTAAAAACCTAAGGCTGCTTGTAAGATGCATATCTTTCAAACCGTAGCTCAGTTTTTGCTTCATAATATATCAAATCGACCGCGTCGAAACGATCTACAACTTTCATTGAGGAACAAATGGCTAAAAATGCTTTTTATACCTCAGTAGACCGAAACCAGTCAGGATCGACCCTGGTATGTACTTATTTTGTATGCTGAAATTTTCCAGCTAGTGAAAAAAGCCAGGGTCGCCCTTGGAAGACACTTGGGTCGATCTAGCACCCCCAGGGTCGACCTTGAAGTGGGTTTTCATTTTATATTGGTTTTAAAAACATCTAAACTTGATTTTTAACTTCTCTATATAACTAGAACCCTTCGAGTCCGAAAATTGGGACATAGGGAGTGTGTTGAGAGCACTTTGAGGTATCTCTAGAGTTCATAAAAACTCTAGAAGTTATTATCTATCCTCCCATTTGTTAATCCTTCTCCCATCCTAGTTTTGCAAGCCAATGCTTCATTCTAGCTTGCTTGGACTTGTCTATTGAAGGAGTCCATCTTGGAGTTGATTCTTATCAAACCATTAACCCACTCTGGGTAGAACAACTTGGTCAGAGTGTTCCGGAGCCTTTGCAAAGGAGATCGATCTGAGAAGGATCATGTTAGTGTGATTTGGTCGGTGGAATCCGAAGCCGTCATTGACGGAGATCGATCGGAAGATCGTGGACTGTTTTTGAGATACAAAGAGAAGTACAAGCGGCTATGGTTGATCACAGGACTTGTGAGTACGTGATGACTTTTCGAGACATGGAGGACTAAGAACTGAAGGATCGTAGTGTTGAGTCCGAAGGAGTCAAGTTCAAGTCTTGTAAGTTCTTGTTTACTTTGTCTTAGTGATATCTCTTGACTGGACTAGGTCCCATGGTTTTTCCCGGAAGGGTTTCTACATAAAAATCCTTGTGTTGTGGTTTGCTTGGTTTTCTATTTCCGCACTTAAATTTTATCATTTCTTAAGTTAATAACTAAATTGTTAAAATCATCAAAAGTGTAGATAGACTTTTAGGGAAACCGAACCATCCCCTTGAACTTGTGAGATTCTCAACTCAAACATCGGATTTGAGGTTCGCCGAATTATTTTTTCATAGTTGTGTCAACCACCTATCACCAATGCCTCAAATACGCTCAGGGGAATAGATAAGCAAGGATTGATGCTGATGATGATTATTTAATGATGTAGAGGCATATTACCAGATGAGTGTTTCTCTGTCAAGAGTGCCCAATGAAGCATTCAACAAAAGCCCAAGGGGCAAAAAGTTGAGAGTGGCCCAAAAAGCAATCATGAACCTGCCCAAACTGTAGTTCTGAAAAGGGTGTTCGAATATACTCAAAAGTCTCAAAAAAAAGGACAACCAACCCTGGCTTTGGTCGAACCTCCCCAGAATCTTGAGAAGGACAAATGAGCCGATCCCTTCCAGATTTGTGAGGTTAAACGAGTTGACCATCTTGAAGCTCTGAAAGGTGATCATCTAGTTCATTTGAGGAAAATTGACTATACAATGGTAGAAATTACCTCCAGTTGCACTATTCCAACCATGAAGAGAGGACAGAAGCTGATACTTTTCAATTCTCTAGGTGCATATGACAAGATGGATAAACTCTTCATGGACTGATGAAAAGAGTAGGGTCACCAATCCTTATAAGAAGAAAAGAAGCTTTGGTAAATCAACTACCAAGCTCCTCAAAGGCCAAGGGTTCGATTCCGAGGAAGGAGAGCAAGTCAAAGGAACTCTCCTACCAGCTTATGAAGCCTTGTTCAAAATGGAGCAACATAAGGCCCTGGATACTGGTAATTATGCAGATACAGATACTACAGGAATTGGGTATAATCCCTCAGTCTTTGTATTTGGGAGAAATCACTACCAGACCGTACATATGGTCATGGTTAGGGAAGAGCCCACATCAGAAGAAGTCTCCATGGAATGGCAGTGAGTGCGGATTTCTGTGAACACTCACAAGGCGAGGGATGTTGTGTGGATTACCTGTATACCCTCGTGGATGTGAAAGGGTTTTACACTTAAGATTAAGAGTCACCACCTATTCATTCAGAAGGGATAAGTCCCTCGAGTTTGGATGAGGTCTTGGTCTCTAAGTGAGATCAGGGTAAGGGATTCAGTTAAGTCCGGGGAAGGTGTTAGGCACCCCGAGGCTTCCGTTTTACAATGATTCCATACTCCCAGGTTTAAGCCAACTAAAGTTAATCTTGATTAGAATGCTGAAGTATTTAAATTAACACTAATCCAAAAAAGGAAAAGCTAACTGGAGTCGAACCCGGGTTGGGTTGCCTACGTACTCACAGGGTGAGATTAGACCGAGCGTAGTTCTGGCATGTGAGCCTGTGCCGAGGTTTGGGGCGTGTGTGTGTGCATCAAGGGTGGCTAACATGGACTAGTTCAGTAGACTAGGGTTTGATTGACCAAGGTTGGTCAAGTGCACGGTATTCAAGCCCGGTAGGCTTAGGGGTAGTCTGGTAGGCTAGGATGGAGTCTGGCCCAGGTTAGGGTTGCTAATCGGGGTTAGGCCGAACTGAATAAGGTTAGGGTTGCTAACCACAGTTAGGAGAAGTGAGATATAGCCCGGTAGGCAAAGGAGAGGCCCGGTAGGGCGAAGGTAAGTCTGATAGACTTGGTTTTTAGGCCTGGTAGGCCATAAACCAAAATTAACTACCATTAGGGTTGCTAACCGAAGTGAAGAGGGGTTTGAGTGTGGTTAGGGTTACTAACCAAAGTTAGGCAGAGGGCTAAAGTCAGTTTTATGGTCCAATGGATTTTTAGGAATTTCTGTTTAATTTCCCAAAGTTTGTGAGGTTAAGGAGTGCTTAACCGCGGTTAAATGTTAATTGGAGGAGTATTTAACCGTGGTTAAGTATTAAGTGAAGTCCAAGGTGGGTCCAGGGGGCTAGGCAGGGCCTAAAGTGGCCTCCTGCCAGGCCTGTGCTCTTGCAAAAGCCCAGAATAAAAATAAAATTTAATGTCGGTAATTAGATTACTGACATTAAAACAATATTTTTACTGTGGTTTTGCCTGCTATTTAACTAGATTTCGGATGTAACCCAGGATGAATCAAGGGTAGGGGAGTGTAGAGGGGACTCCTGAGAAAGTTTTGAGTCTAGTGTGGGCCCCAGGGGATACCTGGAGTGGGTCCCACAGAGCTGCAAAGCCACTGTGACAACAGGTTCATATTGGCAATAGTTATTCTACCGCTAATACCAAATCAGGCAAACTATGTATTGTCGGTAGAAGGTCTACTGCCAATACCAGTTTGGATTTAGGGGGTTTAACCATGGTTAGGCTTAACCCAAGGACCTGGAAGGACCAGGTCTGGTCCAGGGGAGTGAGAGAGATCCATTTTGGGCCTTGGACATGGACTAGGGCCCACCAAAGTAGGCCAAACGAGCTGTAAAAGTACTAGGGCAGGAATAGCGGTATTGAGATTACCATTATTCCTGGTTTTGCATGAAAACCTATTTTTTTCCCATGAGAGTTGTGCACAGAGGTTACTAGGGGTTCCTTGTTGATCTGAGGGACCCCTAGAAGACTCGTGATGCCCTGCCAAGCTTAGGAGGGTGCTATACCCATGGGGGGTTCACTTCACCTATGAACAAGGTGGGTGAACACCCCCCACGTTGGGTTTGAACTGAAACTAACCAAGCAACAACAATGATAGTCCCCTGGAGATGACCAGGGGCTCATATGATGAATAGAGCATTAAGAAAAATGGGTAGGGAAAGTCCCTACCCTGTACTTTACTTTTTGCTGAAAAAGGGGGGGCTACGAACCGTGGTGGTTGTGCTCCGGTGAAGGTCTATAGCTGTAGAGGGGACTTGAGATGGGTCTAGGGGAAGCCTAGGATTACAACCAAAGGGTTGAAGGGGCGAGGTTCAGACCTTTGGCAACAGGGGTTTACCTTTGTAAAATGCCGACCTTGTACACAGTTGGGGAGTCTTGGTTTTACAGGGAAGGCAACTGGGGACCTAGGAGGGATGAAGGAGAAGGGGGAGAACCTGTATGGACCAAGGGGAGGTCATGTGAGAGGCTTGAGGTAAAGGATGAAGTGAGGGTGGAGTGTGCAGGGCGTTTCCAGTGCTGCAAACTGAAGTTCAAATACTGTCGGTCGATGGTCTACTGACAATATGAAAACATGCTACTTTTAATTGTCAGTAGACCCTCTACCAACAATAAGAGACTTAGTTTGAATTGGGCCTGGCCCAGCATATACAAGTATGGGGGGTTTTGCCTTAGGGTTTTCGGGCCTTGTGGGCTTAGACTAAGGGTCAGGCCCTATGGGTCATAGTCTTTGGGTTCAAGCCCTAAGAGCTCTAGGGCTTCGGCTAAGGTCACCTAGGGCTAGGTTTTGGGCCTGGGTTTAACTAGGGTTCAACTAGGGTTCATCTAGGGTTCAACTACAGATAGGTCCTAAGGTTTTAACTAGGGTTGAGTCTATGGTTTAGCTAGGGTTTACCTAGGATTAGGGTTTTGGTTCTAGGGTTTTCTAGGGTTTGACTTAGGGTGAGTCCTAAGACCAACTAGAGGCTTACCTAGGGTGTAAGGGCAATTGGCAGGGGGTAACCCTGGTTAAAGAACTTTGACCATGGTTAGATGGGGTGTAAAAATTGGGTGCTTACAGCTGCTCTTCTTTGCTGGAGAATATCAAGGTTGGCGATTTGAATGGCAAAGACTGGAATCATCCTATTTTTACACCGAGCTCGGATTTTTGGGATGCAAAATGATGACATGTATACATGCAGCGCAAATGGTGAGTGCAATGTAGTGGGATGACCACTGCTAGGGATGAGTGAGCAATTCAGACTACTCACTGGGAAGTGATGGATGCAAGGATGGCATAGCTCGGAGGCGTTAGCTGAAGAAGTTCGATCGAGTTGATTGAAAAGACACACAGGGCATCGAAAACACACAGGGTGTTGAAAAGGTGACATGCGGGTGGTGTACACTGTAAAGGTACACAGGGGATGTCGAGGACACACGAGGTGTCGCAAAGAGTGACATACGGGTGGTGTACATTGTAAAGGTACACACAGGATGTCACGGACATACAGGGTGTCGAAAGGGAGGACATACGGGTGGTATACACTGTAAGGTATACACGAGATGTCGAATACACACGGGGGTGTCGAAAGGGAGGACATGGGGGTGGTATACACTGTAAAGGTATACACAGAATGTCGAGGACACACGGGGTTGTCGAAAGGGAGGACTTGCAGGTGGTATACACTGTAAAGGTACCCACGGGATGTCGAGGACACACTGGGGTGTTGAAAGGGAGGACATGCGGGTAGTATACACTGTAAAGGTATACACGGGATGTCGAGGACATATGAGGGTGTCGAAAGGGAGGACATACGGGTGGTATACACTGTAATGGTATACACGGGATGTCGAGGACACACAGGGATGTTGAAAGGGAGGACATGCGGGTGGTATACACTATAAAGGTATACACAGGATGTCGAGGACACACAGGATGTTGGAAAGAGTACATGTAGGTGGTATACACTGTAAAGGTACACACGTGATGTCGAGTAATGTACATTGTCAAGGTACATACAGAAATGGTGGTGTACACTATAAAGGTACCCACAGATGTCGAGTAATGTACACTGTAAAGGTACATACAGAAAGGGTGGTGTACACTCTAAAGGTACCCACAGATTGTTCAAAGATTTGAGGCATGGCCTAGAGGCACGAGCCGGATTGATGTTGATATGGCTGAAAGGCGCTGAAGTTTGATTATGTAAGGTGATGCTGAAGTCCGCGACTTGATTAAGTGCATGCAGCTAAAGTGCAATGTGTTGTGCGACTTCAATGTATTGGATGGGGCTTTCACCTTGTATGCTGCTAATGTGTAGTTAGGATGTATTGAGCACAACTGATTGTATACAGCTAGAGTGCAATGAAACTTGAATGCAGCTAGCTTGAGTGCAGTGAGTGACTCAATTGAGTGTGTGCAACTAATATGCAGCTTTGTTTTGTGTATAGCATGCATTACTTGACCTATGTTGATGCATGGAAGGCTGGCTATATGACTCGCTCTTAGAGATCAGTCCTTCACTGATTGAAGATTCTGGAGGCATTCGATCTTGCTCTGGCTTCTTGTTGGAACTGTGATGCATCTTGGGTGATTGCTGAGTTCTATTTGATCTGGCCAAACCGATGGACAGACACTTAGAAGGTGAGTATCAGGACTCTGGTGGTGAGTTAGGAGATGTCATAGGATTTGACAAACTTGAGAGACTTCGAGAATAATCGATCCGACGAGTATGAGAACTCTGGTGGTAATAAGAAGACTCAGGATTTAAAGGTGAATGCTTCCTTTGCTTATATGATTTAACAAGGAGATCACTTTCATAGGATGAATAGATTGTATCCTCAGGGGTAGAGTATGATATTAACCAAATTTGTCCCATTGTGACATTGATGAAGTCGTGCTTTGCACCTTGTGGAGTCGGGCTTTGCCTAGGACTTAGGGTCGCTTTGCCAATAAGACCTGTTCTGCCTTGATCTAGAGTTCGAGTACTCTAGCTGGGGCGAAGCTTACTGTGATACTTTTTAGACTCTTGCTGGCGAGAAGCTTGCTGTGATGCCTCTTTTAGACTCTTGCAGGGGGAATGTTTGTAGAGAGCAATGAGAGGTCTCTATTAAGAATCCGCTGGGGAATGTAGCACGGTTGTAGACCACTACTGATGACCTGCTGGGAGTGGCACTTTGTTTATTGGGGAATTGAACTCTGCTGGAGGCTACTACCGTGAGATCTATTTTTCTGGGCCATCTGCTAATGACCTGTGGGAGATTATCCGGAGTTCGGCAATCCTGATTGCTACTCGATTATGTTGTTGAAGTGCTCTTTAGCCCTTCTCCCTTTTTTACCCTAGGAATGACCAAGTCAATGGGGTTTGCATAGTTTTTGTACAATGAGGCCATTGCCGATTTTCCTCATGCCTGCGAGGCTGATAGGTTTTTCTTTCCTTTTTTACCCCTAGTCTCGAGACCAGGTCTGGGGTTCGCGTAATTTTTGCGCACCAATACCATTTCTGGTCTTCATTGGGCCCGCGATGATTTTGGATGGAGTTCTGTTCTTATTGCCTTGGATGTCGGTATCTCGCTTTCGGGTACTTGCATGATAAGCTATTTGCACTTTCAGTCTCTCAGGGATCTAGGAAGACTTGTGATAGGACGAAATGTAGGTTGGGGGACCAAAGTTTGGGACACCTTAGGATTTCTCCTGTTGTTGATTTGTACTCCCTTGGAGTTTTTGGTTTTTAATAAAATTGATTTTCACCTTCTAGGGGGTTTTTCTATTAAAGACTTGAACCTTTGGTTTCCCGGCGGTTTTTTTTTCTTTTTTCTTTTTTTTTTGCTTCGCTGGGGAATGTTGAGAGAGGTTGTCTCTGCTAGGAAGGGTGAGAGAGGTTTTCTCCGCTAAGGATAGAGAGGTTGTCTCTACTCGAGGATTGTTTTTCAGGAGAGGTTGTCCCTGAAAGGTTTTTCTATTGGGGAAAGAGTTCGGAGAGATTGCCTCTGTGGGGAGTCTCTGACTTTTTGAAATGTTTCGACTTCTAGTTTGGGTTTTTCTTTGATGAAAATTTTTGTACCTTCAAGAGTCGACTCGCTTGGGGAGTTTTGAGAGGATCTTTGCTCTGTTGGACTCTGCGGGAAGAGGTTTTTAGAGAGGATTTTGATTTGACTGGGGATGGTTGGACTCTACATGGGGAGACTGGGGGAGGTACAATCCATTTTTGTGACCGCACCTGATTTGTCAGGTTACCTACGTACCCTTTGCAAGATCAGGTCATGACGTAGTTCAGGCAAATGCCACAGATTTGTAAGGGAGGGTGTCCCTGAAGAGGTTACATAAAAGAAAAGCTGTTAGGCTCAAAGGGCTAACTAGCGGATTTCATTGATTTGTAAAATGGTTTTACATTGAAGGGGATGAAGGGGTGTCAAAGATGGCTTTCTGTCCTTTCCTGGAGTGGCTAAAAGTGCAAGCATTTATCAGACAAGATCTTAAGCACTGTACTTTGATATGCCCATTTGATTCGTTCGGATCCGTTGACCGGTCTGATACTGCCCCTGACATGTAATTTTTCTGAAGTTATCTGTCACTTGCTCGGATATCTGCTTTGATGTGTGTCTTGTAAAGCGAATTACCCCCTGCCCCTGGCATGGTAAGGTCATTAACCTTTTCATTCGGAGTTACTACCCGGTTTTGTACAGGATGAAGTTTTTGGATGAGAATTCTGCTTTTCATCGTATTCTGCCCCTGAGGATTGTGGGTCTGACTATCTGTTTAAGTGACCTCTTGTTAAAGCAAACGAGTTTAAGAAGTATTCAGCTATGCTAGGCAAGTGCGATAAAGGAGATGAAACTCTTGAGGAGGAGAGTGATTTCATTGAATTGAAAGAGTTAAACTCCGGATTAGACTCGTACAAGGGCTACTGTAGCTGACTCTTACAGAAAGGAAATCCTAACTAGGATTGACTTAGACTCGACTTGGTTTTGACTAACCAAACTCAGCAACTTGCTTTCTGGTTCCCTCTCTTTGGATGAGCTAGCGAAGACACTGCTCTAGGTGGCATAAAGGCGGGCTGATGGTGAGCTGATGAGGGGATAGGGTTTTTAGGAACTACAACTACCAGACACATAATCAAGTTTGCTCTCATTGATTAGATCTTCGACTGGATGCTTCAAAGCGATGCAGTGATCAGTGGCAGGCTCAGGATATACACGGTTATAAAAAAAAAAACACTATTTTTTTTGGAAAACTCAATCATACCACAAGGCAATGACCGAAGGCAAATACAAGGAAAGACTCACACCACCCATGCAAACCCACACACACACACACCCAGCATGCAAACTCACACACTCACAGCACACACATGCAGCCCTTGTAAGCTTCACCCTAGAGCTCCTCAAAACGGGTACCAACCGTTTGAGGCGCCAAGGAACTTATAAGGGACAGCATGCTCGGGTAACTACCGGATGTGGCACTAAACACTCACCCTAAGGCTTTCCCTTTTTTTGGTAAACTCAATCATACCACAAGGCAATGACTGAAGGCAAAAATACAAGGAAAGACTCACATAAAGTAAAGGTCCACACGATTTGGCTGTCCAACCTTCCGTTTGGCGTTTCTATAGCGGGTCTTTATATGTAAACGGGTTATGGGTATGGTAATACCCATTTTCTTAACCGGTTCATGATCTGGGTGGTATGACCAATAATAAAAACATTGGATGTTGCTCTCTTACCCGTTTGAGTGGCTTTCCATTGTATTTAATATGATGGGATATCGATGGAGCAGATTACAATAATTGAGGAGGGATGCTTTGTTAGGGTTCTTTTTTATAGAATTGGATTGCGTGCGGCATTACTCTAATCAGTCGGAATCAAAATAGGAGGCCCAGCAGCTATTGTAGCCGGCGAAGTGGGCCATACATAAGAATGTATTTTAAAGCTTAAAGACACGTTCAATTAACAAACGGCAGTGTTAAAATACAGCTTCAAACAAAAGACAAAACGTCCCTCCTCTTCTATAAATTTATTGGACTTTGCTACGGAGACTTCGAAGGGGGGCCCACACCAGCTCTGTGATGCACGGATTTCAAAATTTCATTAAATCCATTTTTTAAATTTTGAAATCTTTGGTTGCGGTCTTCCATATTTATTCCTTTCATCAGCATCTACGAAGCATGTAGCTCTCATCTGTCGTGTATTTGATAAGCATCTTTGTAAGCATATGACCTGAGATTCTAACCACATAAACCTCCACGTAGGTATGTGGAACTCTCGGATGTATATAAATATGATTGTTGATATGAGAGTTTTCATCAAGATCAGCTTCACAGAAGAGGAGAAAATGCACGGGAAAGTTTCACATGAGAAGGAGGTGGGTGTGCCTGCTAGCATTGTGTGGGATCTCTATGGCACCCTAAAGTTGGGGAAGCTTGTGGATGAAATGCTCCCTAATGTCCTTGACAAAGTCGAAGTTCTCGAAGGCGATGGAGGGGTTGGCACTGTATTAAAGCTTACTTATCCACCAGGTATGCCTTCTTAATTCACCTGCCCTCATTGTTAATGGCCATTCCAGCCATCAGCAGTCGCGTTACTAGGCCGGCCCAAGCCATTTTGAGGTCTAATACGAGAATTCTAAATGGGGTTTTTTTTTCAATTAGACTCGCTATAAAATGGGTTTTTTTTTTTTTTAAATTGGGTCTTTTTTAGGGTTTCTTTTCACTAATTCAGGTTCATAAAGCCATCAAAGCGCACGCTTTGGGACCTTCCTTTTTTTGAAGCATAAAGCACGGGCTTTGATGGCTTAATGGACAGGCAGGCCCTGCCGCGTTATAACCGTCTTCAGTCATTTGAGATGATTATTTCCCTATATGAAAATATGAAAATAAGGCTCATAATCCTACTCCCTTTATGAAATGATATACTGCTGTAGCATATATGAAAATAAGGCTGCAGGTAAGTTCTTGAAAACTGGCTTAGGATATTAAGTAGTGTTTGTTTAGACACACTTCTAAATTTCTAAATTGACTTTCGGTGACTTTTGGTTCTTAAATAGTCAAAAATAGGTTAAAATGTTGTTTGTTTCGGCACTAAAAAAGAATAACTTCTCCAAGAGTTAAAAGTCATAAAAAGTCCAAATGTTTAGTTTTTAGGAAAAGCAGTCTCCAACTAGCTTTTGTAAGAAGTCTCAAATTTTTTTGAAATTTATTTTTTATAAATTTATTCTGGAAAAGTCCTTCCCTTCTTGAGAAGTTTATCCAACTTAATTCCACCTTAGATACTGAATATTTATGAGCAGTGTTTAGCTTCAACCCTGACTTCTACCAAATATCAGTGATCTATTGTCTCTATGCTTAGCTGAGTAGTTTACATTCGATAAATATTTGATTATTGATGCTGTAATTATGTTAGGAAATCCCGGATTCTCTTCTTATACGGAGAAATTCATGAAGATCGACAACGAAAAGCGTTTCAAGGAGGCGGAGGTGATTGAAGGAGGATACTTGGACCTTGGTTTTCAACTGTACCGAGTGCGCTTTGACGTAATAGAGAAAGATGCAGATACATCGATTATTAAATCAACCATAGAGTATGAAATAGAGGATGAATCTGCCGCCAATGTTTCTTTTGTCACTGTCAAGCCTTTAGAAGTCATTGCTGAACTTGCCGCCAAGTATCTTACCGACAAACAAACTAAGGCTTGAAATCCATGGAATTTTCCCCAAATTGGCAGTCTTAGTTGTTTATAAATCAATAAGAATGAGAGATCTTATTGCATAACAATGGAAAATAATTTGGGAACTAATGGATTGGGCACAGTTTCTCTTTTAAACAAATTCTGGTAGTTCTTTGAATTTATGGTGCTAAATTTCTTGCAAAAGAACTGAAGCATGGACAGGAACTTTGCGGGTACCCATGGTTCAATTGGATCCTTTTTTTAGGTATGGCATGGAGCTCCCCATGAATTAGAAGGAGGAGCAGCCTGTTGGGCATCACTCCCAAGAACAATTCTCTATTCCCTGGGAATAGAAACTCTTTAAGTTTTTATTCCCACGAAATAGAAAATTGTTCATTGGGAGTGATGTCAAACAGGCCAAGATGCTGTCTTGTACCCTTCTTGTTTTGTTGAAGGGAATAGGAAAGCTTTATAAGGCTCTATTCATAGTTGCAGGGAAGCTATGTACAGAGTGGGAAGCTCGCTTCCCCGGAAGCTCGTTTCTCAGACTCGCTTCCTCAGACAGATTCGCTTCCTAGAAAATTTGCTTCCTCGGACAGACTCGCTTCTTAGAAAGCTCGTTTCCATCACGTCTCATTTAAGATCAAAGGTAACTGTATGTGTGAAGTAATGAGATAGACCATAGTCTATAGCCTAGGGGTGTAGACTCTAAGCAAGTATCGTCGGTCTGGAACCTAAGACATCTATTTTTTTCACAAAAATCTCATGTAAGATAAAATCAAAGATATAACTACTCATAATAACATAATGGGAATGAGAAGAATATATTTCATTTCTCGCTTCCTGTTTCCTAGGGTTTTTTTGAGTCTCGCTTCCCGCTTCTTGCTTTCGCTTTGCTTCTCGTTTTCGCTTCTCGCTCTAGTAACTATGGCTCTATTTAATTTGCTAGAATTGGAGTAGGGATTGACCATTTCAATGTCGTTTTTTTTTTTAAGAATTCTCGTGATTTCAATTCTCTCGCAGAAAATGCTGATTTTTAATTCTCATCCAAAAGGGAAGAAACATGGCAGTTGATTTTTTGTGTGGGGACCACCCTTTTAGTTTAGACGAATCTAGATCATTTTAGAGAGCTACCCCTGATTACGAAGGAATAAAGAGGATAGAAATATGGTAGAAAGAGAATTTCATTCAAATGGGATGACCAAAGAGTGTCTTTAAAAAAAAAGGAGAAGAGGGTAAGAGAATAAAAGGATAGGTATAAGGAGAGTACCTAGTATTTTCTCTCTTTCTTGATTTCTCTTGGAATTCTCCTGTCTTCGGAAATTACTTTCCCGGGGCTCTCTGCTCATGGATTCTCTCTTGCAAGTGTTTGTAGGTATCCCCTTTTTTTAAAAGTGTTCTTAGGTATCCTCCAAACTATAAGTTCAAAACACCTTTAAAGATAGAGCTGAATATCTATAAGGTATGTCATAGGCATTCAAGATATTCATCCGAGAATGGGTCAGTGTTAATGGACACTCCCATGGGGTGGGAATCTCATCTGCCGTTAGTTCCTTAATACAAAGCTGTTAAGAAATGAGAAAGTTGGGTCACGTTTCACCCACAACTAATAGGGAAATGGGGAATGGATTCATCCCACAACCCTATTGACTACCAACCCTATTTGTAAGCAATGTCGCCGTAGGAGATGAAAAATATACACGCACATTTCCACGAGGAAGATGGTGGCCACGTTCCATCAGGTTTTTCTATTCTTTTTTTTTTTTGGTGAAGAAAACTAATATATTAAACAAAAGGACACAAAGATACAATTCAGAAACAACACTCAGGGAAACTAACAGATCCTGGATCAAAAGGGTTTACCGTTCACTCTAGAACAAGGGCTTGCAATTCTGTTTTTCCTCCACATAAGAGCTCGTTTGGCAAGATTATGGGCTGCACCATTTGCTGAATGGGGAATAGATCAAACTATCGTGCTTGGAACCTGACTCCATAGGGCTTTAATATCCTTCAAAACTGTCGTAACATCCCAGTGTATGTTGCTATCCTTGTTGTTTAAGTAATCAAATAGCTGACTTGCATCACCTTCTAGGATAAATCTACTCCATCCCTGACTGATTGCTATGGATAAACCAATAATTAATAAAGATCGTGTTTGCTTCTAATACACGAGCCCTAACAGCATCAGTAGGAAAAGATTGATCAAAAATCATTGATCTTGAGGTAATTTACCGGCGGAACCATCCACATTAGGGATCGGTTCGACTGAGAGGCGGGGGAGGGAGTTTTTCCACCTCCTTTATAGCGGAGACTTATCTTGCAAAAGAGCTAGCTGTCGCTATAGTTTTGGCAGGGCAAGGGGCACTGCCATTGAACAACTGGTCATTTTGGGGCTTTCCAAATCGCCCAAAGAGTGGTTATCATCTGGATAGTAATGCTGAAATTCTCGGTTGAGAAGTCAGAGTGGTCACACCATGCTATCAACCACGCAATAGTAGAGTGAACTCCAAATGAGGCTAGAGGGCCTGCAAGAGATAAACCAAACCATACACGCTTTGCAAAACAACACTGAAAGAATAAATGAACACTGGATTCAATATGGTCACCACACAAAGAACAGTATGAGTCAATTGGAATTCGCTTGGCCTGAAGAGTGGCTGCCACTGGAAGAGATCCTTTTAGCAAGTGCCACATGAATCGGTGCAGCTGGGGGGGATTGGAAGAGTCCACATTTTCAACCTGAAATCTGTAAGAGAATTAATCCCACATCGACTAAATAGAGAAATAGTTGTGGCCTTATATACATGAAAGGCCTCTCCACTCATTGCCAATTGCTTTTGAGTTGGACGTTTTTACATGGTATTAGAGCCCAAAAAGCCCAACGGCCAAATTATGCTCACACTCACGATGACAAACCCAAACAGAAAGGCTGCATGATTGACGACCCAAAAAGAGGTGCACATGACAGACCTAAAATTAGGGCTGCACGTGAGGGGGCGTGTAAGAGAATTAATCCCACATCGACTAAATAGAGAAATAGTTGTGGCCTTATATACATGTAAGGCCTCTCCACTTAGAGAAATAGTTGTGGCCTTATATACATGTAAGGCCTCTCCACTCAAAACCAATTGGTAATGAGTGGAGAGGCCTTACATGTATATAAGGCCACAACTATTTCTCTATTTAGTTGATGTGGGATTAATTCTCTTACAAAATCCCCATCTCGGGATGAAGAAGAGGTTCTTCTTGCGAAGCTTTGACCGAGAGAAGTTTCCGTAAGGTGGTACGCTGAACTAACTTTGAAAGATCCATTGTTAGTGTAGTGCCAAATCATCTGGTCTGGTTGCTTGGTCTTGCTAGGCTCTATCAAAGAGATGAATTGAACTTCCATAGGATAAAATAGTTGACGGATCAGGGGCATGTTCCATCAGCCTTTGGGTAATAAAATGAGGTTGGGCACCTTGAGAAGAAGGCACTGAGGAGGGCTAGAAGAAATAATTTTGAACTGAGGTAGTGTGGGGATCCAAGCATCTTCCCAAATCCCAATGCTATTGCCATCCCCGACATTTCACCTTAATCCTTTAGTAAGTAACTCCCGCCCTTGAATTAAACTTCTCCAACTCCACGAAGGTCTTTGACCCATCTTTGCTTGAAGAAAATTCGCATGTGGAAAGTATTTTCCTTTCATGACTTGAGCCCATAGACTCTTAGGATTATTCACCATTTGCCATGCCTGTTTGGCTAAAGGAGTGTGATTTTAATGATTGACCTCCCAAAAACCCTTTCTGCCTTTACTCTGCCTTTACTCTTAGGCTTGCATAGATTCGCCCAACTGTGCCAATGAATTTTGTGCTCCTCATTATGTTAATCCCACTAAAATTTTGCTATAGGCCGAGTTGATAGCTTTGTTCCAAACATTGGGGAGCATAAAACAACTCATGACATAAGCAGGGAGAGCTTGGGGAATCGCTTTAATAAGAAACCCCCTTCCCACCAGAGTAAGGAGAGACCCCTTCCACCCTTGTAACTTTGCTAGTATCCTCTCCTTTAAGAAACTGAAGATCTGATTTTATGATCGGTTGGGGAGCAGAGGGAGACCAAGGTAACGGCCCGACTAGTTGAGCAAACGGATATGCATGGCTTTAGCAAAAATTTTCTAAAACTTCCACCGCGTATTAGAACTAAAAGAAATTCCCGATTTCTGAAAATTAATCTCCTAACCAGAAGCATTGCAAAAGTTAGAGAGAAGGTCCAAAAGAGCACGAACCTCTTCAAGATCAGCCTTTAGGAAGAGAAGGATGTCATCCGCGAAGAACATGTGGGATAAAACTGGGGCATTTTTAGTAATACGCAGGCCACTGATATGTTTTGTAATAACCGCTTGCTGGAGAATATGGGAAAGAGCTTTAGTGCATAAGATGAAGAGATATGGGGAGAGTGGGCCACCTTGCCGAAGACCCTGAGTTGGCTTGATGAAGCCATGAGATTCTCCATTTATCATGACCGAGTAAGTCACCGTAGTGACACATTGCATGATTAATTGCCTCCACCTCTGGCAAAAACCCATTTTTGTCATTTTGTAATCAAGGAAGTTTCATTCAATACGATCATAGGCCTTCCTCAAGTCAAGCTTTACAACTGAATTGAACAACCTACTTCTCTTTGTCTTCTGAAGCAAGTGATAGATTTCATGAGTGATTACCACATAGTCTGTGATTTTTCTTCCTGGCACAAAAGCAACTTGCTTAGGGGAAATAAGCTTGGGAAGGATTTGTTTCATCTGGTTAGCAAGAGTCTTTGCCACAATCTTGTAGATTGAGTTGCATAGACTAATAGGCCTAAGCTGATTGACATTTTGAGGATGATGAGTTTTTGGGATGTGAGTGATGAATGTATGGTTCCATTTAAAAGTTGCATAACCGCCTCAGATACTTTGGGACCCACAATATCCCAATTAGACTGGTAAAAATGACCTAGAAAGCCATCAGGCCCCGGAGCTTTTAGGACCCCAAGCTGGAATACTACCTTCTGAATTTCGTCCATGGAGAAGTGTCGAAGGAGAGTTTGGTTCATGTCTTCTGATATACAGGGCACCAAGTTATGGATAATATCCGGGACTGAGTCAGAACTAGAGGTGGAATAGAGATTTTGGAAGTGGGAGATAATATGAGTTTGAAGCTGAATGGGATCTCGGATCCAAACGCCATCCGAGTTTTGAAGGCATACCAACTTGTTATTTCTTCAACGCTGAAGCATGGAATGATGAAAGAATGATGTGTTTCTATCCCCTGCTTGGAGCCACTGGACCCGAGATTTCAAGGCCCAAAACAATTCCTTTTGATGTGCAGCCTCATCTAAATCACACAACAAGCCTCTTTCTTGGGTTTGGGCTGTTATGAATATTCGATAACCTTCTCTTGATCATCTTCATTTGAGTTTGAAGGCGGCCAAACCTATCCCAGTTCCATCGTTGTAACTCTACCTTGTGTTGGATATTATGTCCTAAAAATTCATTTAGATTGTAAGGTTTTTATTGATTAGATTAATAATGACATCTTCTTTATCTATTGCGAATTCATTATGGGTAATTGACCAAGATCATGAGATGATTTATACAATATGAGATATCGAACAAGGTCCCTAGGATATAGCTTTACAGTTCCTTATACCTTATAAAGTCACAGCTATAGGTGAAGCTGGGCACTTCACTTATATGACTGCCACAATGCTTAGATGTTTTCAATGGTTGAAATGTAGTTTTATCTCAAACTATTATAGTGAAGACTACACATCGGCATATGGGTGCTTAAATGTACATTGACTGATTGCAAACAATAAGAGACCTCTTGCATAAACATACTATTAGATAGTTGGTCTCTCATTCACATTGAACAGTTTTGATGATCCTTAGATTTGATGAGTTCATTTATAACTGAACAGTGATCTGGCTGTTTTGATTGCACCTAAGTACTCTCTACCTGAGGGACTACGATAAGGTGACAGTTGGATAATCAGAAAGTTATTCGAGTCATGATGATTTTCAAATAAGAAATTCATGCTCATTAAATTGAAAAATATTTTTTCAAAATGTTGTAACATGAGAAATAGTTTTTCACGGCTTAATCAAATGTCTTGGAAACCTAAATGATGTACAATAGGCTATAAGTTAGATAGTATATTAATCTCGAAGGCCTATTAGGGATAATGTTATTGGAATGATCAATCAAATGCATTAGTTCATTTGGTGGGATCCTTATTGGTTTATATTATTTCACTGGGATTCAATTGCTACATGGATATCTCACGTCACTTGCAATTCCGGTGTCATTCCTATTAAAGGATCAATAGGATAACACCGGGTAAGTCAGTGTTAGAATGTCCTAGAGCAATCTGCGGAGGTGCCCATAAAGAAATACAAGCACGTAAAAATAGATTAAATGTTAATCTATTATAATTGATTAAATGTTAATCTATTATAATTGATTAAATGTTAATCTATAGTTTATATTAAATGTTAATCTAATTTAAAGGGATATAATAATAATCATTTCACCAACCAAATATAAGGGAATATGGGTTTGACCTATATTCATAAAAACCCATATAAGATGGACCTTATTGGTGGGCACACGCCCATGGGATAAATACCCAAACTGGCGCCTACTTTTAATCTTCCCTATTATTATGGGATTTTGATTAGTAGATAATTATTAATTAATTATCTCTAATCTAATGTGATTAGATATTTAACTTGGTTATGAAGCAACAAATGAGATAAGAGGATAATAATTAATCCCTACCTAATAGCTCACGCACCCCCCCCCCCCCCCCCCCCCCCCTCTTGTGGAGTATCTAGATTGTCTAGAATCCCTATTTTTTAGGGAGTTAGTTATATCCCTATTATTTAGGAATCCTTTTTGGAAAAGGAAACCTAAATTAAAAGCTTTGTAAAAACCAACCTCTTGTGGATTAACAAGGAGTCTATTAATGATAAGTATTATCATTATTAGCAACTCTTAGAGATAATTATCATTATTAGATAATGATCAAGATATGGGTAAAATCCACATCTATTTATACTCCAAGCCAAAACCGTGTGGGGATCATTCATTATTATTCAAGAATTTTCATAAGCACAAGGAGAGAGCCCAAAGGATTTTTGTGAAGTTCCATGTGGGGTTCTAAATAGTTAGAACTCCAGCATCATCCTCTTTTGATCCAAGGATCTTTTTCCAATGACTATTTTGTTCTTCGTAATACCAAGGATAGATTCGAAAGCTTCGCGGAGATAGCAAAGAGCGAGGATCGAGCTTGAAATATTTCTTTGAGAAATCTCGACAAAGAGTTCTAAAGTTCTATCATTTTTATCCGTCACCAGTGAACATCATTCACCGAGGTAATTTTCTTTTTTAATATAGTTTATATTAAATGCTTTCTATTGTGTAAAGATCTTCGAGATCCAATTTTCCGTATAATTTTTTATCTGGATTCCCTTCAAGTGGTATCAGAGATCATGGTTAAGAAGTGAATTTTTCAATTTTTAAAGGTTAATTAAATAAATAATAGAATTCATTAAATGAATTTCATTTATTTATTTAAGCTCATGGTTTTTCTTTTATTTGTTCATGAGATTAATAAATAAATAATTATTTTTTATATATTATTTATCGAATGAGATTTTATAATAATAATAATTAAATAATTTTAAAAACTAGCTTTATGTGTTTTTAATTAATTTTTGAAATAAATAATTTTATTATTAAAACCTTTTAAATGATTTGATCATTTAAAAATATTCGTTAATTGTTTAAAAATAATTAATTAATGTTTTTTCTAGTAAATAGATTTTATTCGAAAGTTTTAAAACCTTATAAAGTGATGAGATCATTTTATTATAATTGTTTTTATTTATTAAAAATAATTAATAAAATGAAGTTTTGTTTTATTTAATTAAATTTAATCGAAATAAAGTATTTCGGCCATGATTAGATCATAGTTATTTTATTAATTAAATATAAAACTTTCCTTTTGCTAATGAGATCATGTTTAGGATTTTAGTTATTTATTTTATTTTGTTAGGAAAGTCCTAATAAATATCACTTAAAGAGATTTAAGAAAAATTGTATCCGAATTTTAAAAATAATTTTTATTAAAATTGTTTGTTGGAAAATATAATGTTTTTTTTTTTGTTTGATCTATATGAGATATAGATTTTTCGAGCTCAATGATAATTGTTATCATTTTATAATCTTTTAAAATATCGGAAAAAGTACTCCATCACCGTGTTGCATTTAGTTATTTGAGATTATAATTATGGGTCAATTTTATTATCTGTGATAAATTGTTTATCATGCATTCATATTAGAAATGAATATGTAGTAAGTTTTAGCAATTTGTAAGGGCAGATTCATTCGATTTCCCTGATAAAGGGCGAATGGAAATCTTATTTTTCTAGTACCATTTAATTTTTATATCATGCATTGGCCGAGGATAAGCTAGTTTTGGACAAGACAAGCAATCTCTCAGTTCTCCTTAATGCGAGAAGAATACTACGAGAAGGATCTCGAATAGATGATAAAGGAATGGATCGCAAAGCTATTTGCGAGCTATCTTTATTCTTATCTCATTCTCTTGCATTCATGCATTTTAATTTTATTGACACATAGCAATTAATCTCATATAATTATTATTCTTGTTTAGTTTATCATGTGATGATATAAACTGCTGATTATTCCTGTTTTATTTTGTTAAAATAATTGCCCTATATATCATGTGTATATAAGACTGGGGATAAGTCCCTAAAGATTATGATCTTCTACCATACACTATGTGCTCTTTTAGTGGGGAGTGTGAGTAAGCTGACAGGCCAAAGTTGAGCCTAATCCCTCTCACCTATGTGAACACATGGTGAAAACTTTATAAGCAAATAGTGGGAACACCAATGCCAAAGCGTGAGGTTTCACTAGGTGTTTATTAGGTTCATGGTGGGTGGGCACATGAATAAGAGATGTCATACAATAACGCCAAAGCGTGAGTATAACATCCCTTATAGATCAGACAGTAAATCGAATACTCCAAGATTCACATGATAAGATCTGTGAAAGTGAAGAAGATAGATTCTATCTGCCTATTTAAGGTGGTGTGATATTGCGCCCAAAGGCGGGAGGTATTTGATGCCTATTAATTCTTCCTCTATTAGCAATACTATTAGAAACAGACTCATAATCTAATAGTATTAAATGAATTCAATAGATCCCTAATACTATCTTTATTTTGTCATTTGATTAGATCATGATAAGCCTTCACCCTCTAACTGAAATTTTACATGATGAGAAGTTAGTTGGAACTAACTATGTTGATTGGAAAAGAAAAATTAGAATTGTATTTGCCGTAGACAACCTTGACCTGTGTCTTAAGACACCTAAACCTGAGATTCCTGATGATGCATCACCAGCCCCAAAAGGCTGAGTTGGAGCATTGAGAGAGGTCCAATCAGATGACCAAGTATTATTCTGGCTTTAATGTCTAACATTTTGCAAAGCCAGCATGAACACATGGATAAAGCTTATGATATTTTGCAAAACCTGCATGAGATGTTTGGTGAGCAAATTCAATCAGCTCGACAAATAAAGTTGAAAACCCTTGTTAACACCAAGATGGCTGAGGGAACTCCAGTAAGAGAGCACATCATAAAGATGATGAACTTATTGAATGAACTTGAAATTATTGGTGGAGAGATAGATGCCATCACTCAAGTTCATACAGTTCTGCAGTCATTCCCTTCGTCTTTTAATGCGTTCGTGTTAAATTATAACATGAGCAAGAGTGAAATATCACTTAGTGAGCTTATGAACTCAGTGGTGGCTGTAGAAAATTTAATCAAAAAGTCAACAAAGGGTGAAACATTAATTGTCGATAAACCTGATACCTCCAAGTGAAACTAAAAAAATAGTAAGAGAAACAAGGGTAAAGGGAAGTTTAAAGACTACAGGGGCAAGGCAAAAGTTGACAAAGGTTCTCCAGGAGATGTTGACAAGGATAATAAAGGCATGAGAAAATGTTTCCATTGTGACAAGATAAGCCACTAGAAGAGGAACTGTAGGACTTACCTCGCAACTCTTAAGAAGGGTGGCACCAGTACTCAAAGTATGAGATGCTTTAAAGTACTAATTACTGTTGAGTCAATTTTGTAGATGGTCCCCCTAATTCATGGTACGTGAATTCTGGATCCACTGTACATGTTTGCAATTTTTTGCAGGAATTCAAGGAAACCAGAAAACCAACAAGACAAGAGCAAAAGCTTAGAGTTGGCTCGGGTACAAAAGTTGCAGTCAAGTCAATAAGTGTTTTTACTATTTATTTACCTCAGGGAAAAACTTTAATTTTAGAAGACTGTTTTTATGTGCCTAGAATCTTGTTCTTCATCTCTCCCATTGAGACACTTTCTTCTTTTAAAATTACTGATGATGTATGGGAGTGATTAGTGGCGAGATTTGGGGAATTGTTAGCTGCCTCAATCTTATGCTCATGTATTTTAGTTTTTCTACTTCTTGTTAAAACTTCAAAGAGAGATAGATACCCATTGAGGGAAACCTCATGGTCCCCAACGGTTCTATATGGGTTTCCCTACAATGTGTACCATTTAATAATATGGGTCGGTTATGGTGTAGACCCTTGACATTGGAATAATTTTTTTTGGTAGTGGAGGGTCATGTCCCAAATCCTTTGAGGCAAGTACTAGTCCTTTTGGATGGATTGCACCCACTCGGATATCGAGGAGTGGGAGTTGAACACACAACCACAGGGAGCAATCCTAGGATGAGGCACTGATGATGAAGAACAAGATAGTTTAGGCGCAGGATTTAAGTGTGACATAAACCTTAATCATCTACCATTGGATTTTAGCAATTAGCAGCCTTTCTCCAATCTGTGTTCAGTGAGAAAGGAGTAAGGAGAGAATTAAGGAAACCCGGATGGATCATTTGCAGAGAGATCAAAACATGGGGTAAGGAAATAATAGGATTTTGTTCTTTTTGGCCCATTCTCGGCATTATGCCATTGAGGTGAACTTCTCAGAGGCAGAGAGATGGAAGACAAACTGATAAACAAAAGAAGCTCCTTATTCAAATTCTCAAGAAAGAAACTCATTAATAATTCTCTTAATTTTTTTATTCAAATATTATAAAGGGGAAGTTAAAAGAATGGTGAGCTTGTGAATTGTGATCCACACACGCTATGTTATCCAATAAATGGCGTAGATGAAGAAATATTGTGCTATGTACATGAACTAAAGCTTAACCCACTATTGGGCTGGTGATTTAATTGCATTAATATTCGATGAATAAGATCTGAAATAAGTAGATGGATTTCTAATACCAAATGATAAAGTAAGAGGCTATTATCAATCTCGAAGTCCAAAAAATCTGTAAATCTCATCAATTGGTAGATCTTCCTTCTCCTTGTTTCACTCAAACAATTAAGTTTCTTCTTATGGAAAGAAGTATGATTAGAATTACAGAAATGCTAGCCCCAGTTGCAGTCTTCTCTAGACGCAAGGGTGGTAGCAACATGTGTCAAACCATCTCCATGGGCAGCAACACCACATGTTGCACCCACTCTGTGTCCTCTTTGGAAAAAATCGGACATATTGCATCAGGGCTAGCACTGCTCAAGAAGGGAGATGATTAGCCATGGATATTGGGAGATGGAAGGGTGAGAGAAAATATTTATTTATTTTGTCAAAGTTTCTGAATGATTTTAATAAGGAGGATATATGATTAACCATGAGATTTTGAGGGATCTTCATAAAAAGAGAAGATAAAAAAATAAAATTTGAATGATGTTGCAAAAGGAGAGATGATTTTCCATGGAATTTTGGGAAATTGAAGGCTATTTTGAGAGGGTGCTGTGACATGTGACACTCTCTGTTGGAATCATAGTGGTCCTTGCCAGTGAATAATCTGGTTTTAGCAATGATGGCTTCTCTCTATCTCTCTCTCTCTTTCACTCACTCGTCCTCGGCTCAGGCCTCAGGGACTTGCCAGTGAAATGAGGCCCCAAAAGACCAATCTGAATTGCAGAAGCAATGTTGTGAAGTGGGCTCCAACCCCTCTTTTTCTCCTTGTAAAGGTCCTAAAATGTCGAGCCAAACTCAAAAGATAGATAGTTCTTCAAATCCCCAACAAAAAGCTTGCAGTCATTCCCTCATTTGAGAAAGCATCTACACACACGTGTGTGTATATATATAAAGTTATTAGACGTAAGCAGTGTTGTATTTTAATTGTTTTTTAAAATATTAATGTTTCAAAATTTCTCCCATGGTTCCCTCCAATTTTCAAAATTATAGAAGTCGTGGCAATTGTGTGTACATGCGCTACACTGTATACATTCTTTTGTGTTTTGAATTTTCAGTTTTGGAAGTTTCTTTTTGAGACCCTTCCTTGAACGGTTACAACCATTCACTAAGGGATCTCTTGGTTTTCAGTTTCACCTTTTGAAGGTGCCTTTTCAAACTCTTTAAAGAGAGATGCCTCTCTTTTGGTTTTTTAAAAAGAAAAGCATTCTCTGTTTTGGTATTCTATAAGCAACGAATACAGACATCTCTTAGTCTTCTATTCTTTGCAGTCAAGCAAAGAAACAAGCAATTCAGTCCTCTATTCTCTGCAATTACTCTGTTCGGATTATACTATAAGGTGGTTCGAGCCTGATATAGTGAGTGCACACTTGTGATCAGTTAATAGTCGTTGAATCCTGGAGGTTAGGTGCCCAAAGATCCTGTTGCACTAAGCGGACACAGTCCAAGGAGGGCAGATCAACTTCAAGCCGAGTGATTAACATCACGCCTCGACTAATTCTGATAAGTCTTATATTTTATTCAGTTCTATTTCTTTCTCCAGTTTCTAGTCTAGATTTTTATAACCCAGAATTTTTCCTAACAAGCAGTGATGAATATAGCTCTACAGGATGATGCAATTGAGTCTATGATAAACATTGCGATCTACAGCCAGAGCATGGACACCGAAACTATGCAAGCAATGAAATCTACGGACTGTGGATGAGAGCCGAAAATTTCCAGTTCAGTAGCTGGCAAATTCGTAGGAAGAAGTTCCTTAACTTACCAGCCAGGAAGGATGCCGGAACTGGCGACGGCCAGAAGCACAAGACCAAGGTTGGGGACGATGCAGAAGGTAGCAAGTCGGCTCGTGCTAGAGAGCACAGGGAGGTACAGAAGCAGTGTGCACCAGACTCCAGGACAACGGGATTGGTATCCGTACAAACCGCCACATGGAGACTGACCCAACAATTGACACGCAGAAACGACAGTAAGGCTTCCCCTGGGAGCTGGGACACCACCCACTGGCACTCAGTGTATCAGATCGGGCCCCTGATGGTGAGAGGAGTCCCCTACCACATCCCAAGAAATGGGCGGCAGGTACGGAGCTTCCTATTCCTTTATCAATCTCGTTCCTTGATACCTTGGGATCAAAAAGTGAGAATACTTTAGGAAGAAACAAGGATCACACACAATCCTCGCACATGGATTTGGACAATACCAGTCACGACCCAGATAGTCAGTCCCTTTTCAGCCCAATCCCAAATCCATTAATAGTAAAACCCGATGGGCTGAATGCTCCCATAACCGGACCAGACATTTGTACTTCCACCCATGTCCTTTTTAAAGGCCCAAGTTCTCCAAACAAAAAGAAAAACCCAAGCCCACAAAAAAAGTCTTCTCAAAAGGCTTCACCAATTTCTAAGAGTCCAACCCAACAACCAAAGCTTTATGTTTCTCAACAGAGGGATAGAGTCCTAAATTCCTTCCCCATTCTTCTGGTCACTGTTCTGCCCAACACAAATGGAAATATCTCTTCCAACCCATCCGAACCTCATCCCTCCACCACAGCTTCCCAACCACAACCGTCTAACATTACCTTGTCTGGGGTGCCTACCGAAGAGCAGCCACCCCCAAACCAATGAAAACCTTAACTGGGAATTGTCAGGGGATCGGTCAACCCCGAACAGTTCGTATTTTGAAGGAGCTCATCCTTCATTTTCGGCCGGACATTGTATTTCTGATGGAGACAAAAAATTGGGGGAACAAAATTCAGCAACTTAAAAGGCAATTACACATGGATTATCTCACAGAGGTGGAACCAGCTGGTTTAGCTGGTGGTCTGGTGCTTCTCTTGACAAATGCCCTATCACTCACCATACTTTTAGCAAATAGTAATCTCATCGAGGCTCACATTTCCAACAGTCGGGACAATACGGTTTGGCATGCATCCTTTATATATGGCCCCACAAACGATCATGACAGAAGGATGTTATGGAATTAGTTAGCTCGTCAGGGTCAAGCCTGACAAGCTCCTTGGGTATGCATTGGCGATTTCAACGATGTTCTAGATCCTGGTGAGAAACAAGGGGGAAATCATGCAAACCCAACAAACATCCGAAACTTTCATCAGAAGGTTTCTTCCGCCAATCTCCTCGACTTGGGTTTTCAAGGGCTAGCATATATGTGGTCCAACAGAAGGGCAAATCCAGAGTTTATCTCAGCCAGGCTTGATCGGGCATTAGCAAATCCAAACTAGCGAAACAATTTTCCTACAGTCGTGGTTACAGTCTTACTTGCTATTGGATCCAACCATTGTCCCATCCTTCTAGGAACTGAACAAGTAAGAAAGAAGCACCATAAGATGTTTAGATATGAGCAGATGTGGGATTTGCATGAAGAGTGTCCTACAGTGGTGCGGTCCGCCTGGAACCATTCTTGTAATGGCTCCCCTATGATGACAGTAAACCAAAAAATTAGATCTATTCACGAAGCTTTGATCCAATGGAACAAAAGCTCCTTCGGCAATCCATCTAAGCGTATTAACATTTTGACACTCAAGATTGTCGAAATTCAAAATAGGGATCATTCGGAGCATGGTAAGCGTGTGACCCAGATGCTATCGATGGAGCTTGACAAAGCCTATGATCAAAAGGAAGCGATGTGGCATCAAAAGGCTCAGACAGATTGGCTCAGTCTTGGGGATAAAAACACAAAGTTCTTTCAGACGTATGCCATCCAACGAAGACAGAGGAACAGGATATTGGCAATAAAAATTGAGGCCGGCGTTTGGTTGTCTACTGAAAATGAGGTAAATAAGCATATTGTTCAGCATTTTCAGCAACTCTATTCTACATCCCACCCAGATGACATCCATGACATCACGTTTATGATCCAACTAGCTGTGATAAAGGAGATGAATAGGGATTTATGTCGAGCTGTAACCATGGACGAAATCAAGAAGGCTACTTTTGACATAGGCCTTCTAAAAGCCCCGGGTCCAGATGGGATGCCAGGGCTTTTCTTCCAAAAACATTAGGAGACTGTTGGTTAGGATTTGAGCAAGGCTGTTATGAATTTTTTCGACAGTGGGACAATGTTACCACAAACATACTTTTCTCACATCGTTCTCATTCCAAAGGGTGGAGATCCCGAAACAATTGACCAGTATAGACCAATCAGCCTTTGTAATACCACATACAAGGTGATTGCAAAAATCATGGCTAATCGCCTCCAAGATTATCTGGATGAGATTATCAACCCGGCTCAATCGGAGTTTATCCGTGGTCATCAGATTCCTGATAACATTATAGTGGCTCACGAAATTAGTCATCTCCTCAGGAAAAAGAAAAGAGGCGAAAAACAGACAATGGTAGTTAAACTGGACATGAATCGAGGCTACGATCGGGTGGAATGGGCCTTTCTCTACAACATGATGGCAAGCTTGGGTTTTAATCAAAACTGGATCCATCTTATTTCCCAGTGCATCTCTATAGTTCATTATTCGATCCTCATCAACGGTGAACCCAAAGGCTACATCACTCCATCTAGAGGGCTGCGGCAAGGTGACCCGTTATCCAGTTATCTTTTTCTCATTTGCACTGAGGCTCTCTCCCAACTCATCAATAGGGCTATACTGGAAAATCATCTGAGCAGGATTTGCGCTGCTAGGGGGGCTCCAACCATTTCACATCTCATGTTTGCAAATGACTGTGTGATTTTTACCCAAGCAAACACCGAGGAACCAGCTCATCTTATGGAAATTCTGGAAAGGTTCGGAAAAACATCAGGACAACGGGACAATCCAAACAAGTCTAGCCTCACTTTTTGTGCAAACACCCCCAAAAGATTTCAGAAAATGATAGCCCGGATTCTAAAAATCAGAAATCTTGAAGCCCCTCACAAATATCTTGGGTTGCCAAGCACTATCTCTGGATCCAAAGTCAATCTTTTTGAATCCCTCAAACTTCGAATCTTGAGACGCATGCAAGGATGGAAAGAGAAATTACTCTCTCAGGTCGGTAGGGGCACCTTGATAAAATCAATAGTTCAAGCAATTCCCGTGTTTGAAATGTGTTGCTTCAAATTGCCGAAGCAGTGGCTCTCCGAGGTTAACAGGGCCACTAGAAAGTTCTGGTGGAGTCAGGATCAAGGAAGGAAAATTCATTGGCTTAAGTGGGATAAGCTATGCCTTGATAAAGAATATGGTGGGCTAGGATTCCGGGACTTAGAAGCTTTCAACTTGGGGCTACTGGCTAAACAAGGGTGGCGACTGTTAACTAATCCTTCCTCCCTTTGGGCCCAAGTTATGAAAGCTATTTATTATCCTCGTACATCTCTTGAGGAAACAAAACTTGGTGCCCGACCCTCATGGGCTTGGAGAAGCATCTTAGGGGGAAGAGAAGTTCTGCAAAAGGGAGTTTGATGGCAAATTGGGGATGGTTGCAGGGTTCGAGTAGGGGATGTTCCATGGATCCCTACGGCTCCTCAATTTAAGCCGATTCCAAATCAGGGGATTTCTCTAAAGCACATCTAGGTTTCTCACTTAATAGACAATGATACCAAAAGCTGGAATCTGGATTATCTATGTCATTTTCTATCGAGCTCTTCAATTATGGAAATCTGTAAGATTCCAATCAGTGGCTAAAATGTTCTTAACAAACTTATATGGCATTACTCAAACTTGGGGAAATTTAAGGTGAGTTCGGCCACCTGGCCAAGAATTTGTTATTCAATCGCAAGCCTTCTGGTAGCCATGCAGGTGGATCCCAAGTAGATGTTGAGTGAAAGAAGATATGGAAATTTGCAGTCCCACCCAAAATCCAAGACTTTATATGGCGAGCCTTCCAAAATGGTATTGCAACAACTTCAAACCTTCGGCGTCGGAACATCCTAGTGGACGACCAGTGCAGGCTCTGCAATGGGCAAGTTGAAACTATTACGCACATGTTTTTGGAGTGCCCTAGTGCAAGGGCCATATGGTTTGGCTCCCAACTCTCCCTCAAGCTTCCTCCCATAGTAGCGGCTCCTTTCATTTCTTGGTGGGAACAATGGTCAGCCTGCCCAGATTTCAACAAGGATGGATACCTATCCACACGGATATGTTGCACTCTCTGGTTTATATGGAAGCATCGCAACGAGGTGGTTTTCCAAGGTAAGCTGAATCACCCGATCACTGCCACTCACAGATTGGAGTGCTTTATCAAGGATTTAACTGAGTCCAAAGTCAGCTGGCTACCAATTCAAGAAGCAATTCAGATCCCACTATGCTGGAGAGATGGGAGCTGCCTCCTCAAGACTGGATTAAATTAAATGCAGACGGTGCAGCTCTTCCAAGCCAATTAGCAGCGGGAGCTGCTATCATCGCGAGAGACCACGCAGGGCACATCCTACTTTCTTCTCAGAAGGTGATTGGAGGGAGTAGCAGGATAGCTGAGGCCGAAGCGGTTAGACTAGGTCTGCAATTGGCTATCTCAAACAAATGAAGCAAGGTAATTATCGAATCAGATTCAAAGGAGATTATCGATTCTATTTTGGATCCCTCTATCCCATCTCATTGGGAGATCCATGCAATTATGTCTGATATTCAAAGGCTTCACCATCAAAGTGGGTCAGTTGTTTTCCGGTTCATCAAGAGGCATGCAAACTGTGCTGCTCACAACATAGCCCAGACGGCTTTAAACATGAGCATTCGAAAGGTTTCTTCTCTTTTCCAAACCTATAACTGGGGTCCTCAGCCACTTGATGTAATGCTTTCCCACAATGTTATTTGATCTACTTCCAACCAAAAAAAAAAAAAAGTCTACGAAGACTCATTATTTAATTAATTTGACAAATTCTTTGGTGGGTAAGCTGGGTCAAGAGGTTGAACATGTGACCTCACTGTTGCACCACATGTTAGAAACTCCGGTCATAACCATTAGAGCATCTCCAACCGTGCTCCATAACTCTAAATATAGAGTTTTTCCAAAGTCCAACCGTGCTCTATATTTAGAGTTAGGCCTCTATTTTGCAACAGTGACCCTTTATATTTAGAAGGTGGGAGAGAAAATAGAGATGGCCTCTATAATACTATTCATGCTCTTACAATTCCATTTGTGTCCTCTTTTTGTCTTTCAATATTTGTTAAAATGCCAATTGTGTCCTTTTACCTTTTGACACCCCTTAACCGTGGTTAAGATTCACCCACCCATCTTTGGTTTTTTTTAAATATTAATTATTTTTTAAAATTAAAAAATTGTTTTTAATATTAAAAAACTCTAAAAACAGTTTTTTAATTTAAAAAAAAGAATTAATATTAAAAAAAAAACAAGGATGGGTGGGGTAAATCTTAACCACGGTAAGGGGTGTCAAAAGGGACACGTGGCGACCTCAAAGGTATCCACCCTTGAGTTTTAGAGTAGGAATAGTGATTTAGAGTTTCTTCCCATTGGAGCAAATAACTTTAAAGTGGGCCCCATCTCCTCTAAATATAGAAGAGATGCCGTAATAAAGGAGAGTTTTAGAGTTTTGCGTTGGAGATGCTCTAATAGCAAACATTAGAGTTATCTTATGCAATAGATCTGTTTAACACCACCACCAGATCATAGAAAGCCACATCGATTTTAATATAAGATGGCCTTTAATTAGTTATGTCTCTATCCTACTAGTTTAGTTAGGTATCCCACTAGAGATCAGAAAAGTCCTTCTATAGAAAGACCCCTCGATCAAGACAATAATTTTTCTCACTGTCTATTTTAAGTAGGTTAGTCTCGGGACTCCCTTATTTGACCATAGAAGGGATGAGATCCTCAGCTATCTAACTTAACAAAACTAAACCCTGCCTAAATTTTTGGGGTTTCAACCCATAAGCTTTGAAGTACTTGAAATTCTTACGGGGAAGACCTGATCATGGTTTCAACAACAGTAATATAGTCATTATAAGCGTTTGGGGTCGAACCCTTTTACAATCGTTGTTAATCGTCACATAATAATACTAAGAAAAGTTAGGGAACGAACCCACCGTCATAACAGTGGATAATAGATGAAGGTCCTTCCCTATCATCTTCTATGTTATAGACGTTGGACCTGATTAGATTTGTGCTATTATGAGATCTAGCTAAAGAAACCCATGTTTTAGGATAAGGGTTTAATAATTAAGATGGTGGTGATATTTATATTAACAACAATCACTAGTTAAGCTTAATCTAGGGTTCACTATCCGGCCTTTATATGCTTGGAGCTTGATGAGTATGAGCATCTTTATCTTTTTTGCATGGCAAAGAAATGTAAAGCTGGTCATTTTGAAAAAAAAAGAAAGATTATGCATCCGGCAAGGTATAGAGTATGTTATTAGATATTTTATTATTAAAATATAATATATTGGTATTATTAATTTTTTTAACTCGTAATAGAATTTTTAACCTTTAGTTCATGGGATATAATCCTTCATAATAGATCAACTCAATTTTAAAGATTTTTTTTTGGAATAAATCAAGTAGTTCATAACATAAGGAATTTCCTGTGAGCAGTGAAGGCTCAATTAGTACACAGCCAGCCCTGCACGAACAGAATTTCACGACCGAACAACATCTTGACTAAACCAATAGAGAGGGACCTGCTATAATTAAATATCCAATCAAATAATTCTTAAAACTCGAAGGTCGTCGTCTACTCCCATTGTGCTAGGATGGTGTAAATGCGTTGTGTTCTTCATTTAAGGGTGGTGCTTGGATGAGTCCGAATGAAAAATGATCATAATAGATCAGTAGAAGTTTCCATTGGTGATTGGTGATATTGTGGCATGCCATCCATTCACCCTGACATTGCAACCAAAAGTGGTGTTAATGACTAACTACTAACCTCTTATCCATATCCCCAAAAAAACAAAAGGAAAACTTGTACGGCAAATTGAGATGCTAATGACACATGCCTATGTTGCAATTTCGATCAAAGGATCAATTTCTAGCCGACATTAGTGGCAGTGGCAGGTTTGCTAGATTCAAAATCATCCGTGGAGTCTTGATGAAACGATCTTCTCATTATTTTGTCTCATTTTTTTTCTTTCCAACAACAAATCCAAGCATCGTTTTTGGGAATTTTAAATCCCCAACTTTGAGAAAACTTTAGTCAAATTTACTCTCTATTTAATTTGAATTAGTCTAGGGATGCTCCCAAATATACTCCTTGATCCTAACCATTTATCTTAAGTATTAAACGGTTAGAATTAGAAAAGGCAAAATAAGCCAGCTCAAATCTAGGCCCTTAGTGGTTATTTATAAACTGTTAGGATTAGGGAGTATATTTGGGGGTATCCATAAACCAACTGATCATTTAAATTTTCTATATATTGGTTTCTTAACAACCAAGCATAGAATCTAATTTTATCTCTATTTTATTTTCTTAAACAAATTTAAAAACAACCAAACAGAGGGTGGAAATATTATTTGAGAAAATTCATAACTAGATTAATATTTCGGTTTGAGTATTTATAAATAAACCTAGGATGAGGCATGCTAGCCATACACTCGGGGAATCCCTCCTCTCAGCCATAAATAACACCTCTATTAGCTGTAAGTCGCAATAACATGTGTTGGTTTTTGACTTAAAGCAATGACTGCCTAAAAGTTGGGCTAGCACGCAGCACGCCTCAACCTAGGATATAAACTCGACATTTTATAGTGCCGACTGCTGAGAATGTGTGGAGACTATTGCCCTTAAGAAGGGACCAGAGCTCAAGGATTATATCAGTCGCTCTCTTGGAAAGTGTGAGGCCCTCGGTCCCAGGAAGTGATTTATTGTCTTGCCCTCTTTTTTTGTGCCTCACCTTTTCTATGAAAGCTCAAAGGAGAATCTCTATCTATCCTCCCTTTAACCTTTCTCAAGCTACATATACATTTAACACTTTCTATTATCTCACTCTTTCAAGGCATAAGCATCTCATATCAAACCCTAGACCCTACGTATTTATAAGTCTAAATAAGAAACCTAAACAATTAGAAAGTCTCCTATCGCAATAAGAGTTTTTGAAGCAAATAAAACTCAAAATCCTGCTTTGGCCGATCGATTGGTGTTCCAAGCCTATTTCAATACGCCTCATTAACCGATCGATCGGCACCACCCTGACCGATCGATCGGTGGTCTTGGTTTTCTTCTAATTCAAGCCAAAAAACAACAAGTGTGACTATTAAAGAAAGAAAAATCTGAAAACAAAAATTATAAATAAGATGTCATCAAATATTGGGGGTGCCCATAGCACAACTCATATATTAAAGTGCTCTTTTTTGTTTACACTATCAAACATGTTTTTCCTCATAAAAACAACCTAACAACTTATTCTAGTATAAAAATTTCTGTATCATTCAAACATTTTTTTTCCAAGAAACATTTCTTAGAAATATAAACTAAATGAATGTTTAAGGTCTGCAAAAACATTTATGTGAGAAACACCACACCCTTAATTTTATCAAAACCCTCATTAAAAAGCTATAGAACATGAGTCCTCCCACACCTCCCTTAGCTAGAAGATGGCGGTGTACCCGGTGTTATCCCATTGACCTTTTAATAGGAATGACACCGGAAATACAAGTGACGTGAGATATCCATGTTGCAATTGAATCACAGTGAAAGAATATAAATCAATAACATTATCCCTAATAGGCCTTTGAGATTATTATACTATCTAATAGCTCATAGCCTATTGTACATCATCCGGGTTTCCAAGATATTTGATTAAGCCATGAGAAACTATTTCTCATGTTAAAACATTTTGAAAAAATATTTTATTAAGTATAATATATTTTATTAAAAAATATATTTCAAACATATTTGATTTCAAAATCACTTGCGCATGCTTTAAGCTTAATGTACTGTCTTACCCCAAAACTTGGATAATCTCTCAATTTAATGAGCATGAGTTTCTTGTTTGAAATTCATCATGACTCGAACAGCTTTCTGATTATCCAACTGTCACCTTATCGTAGTCCCTCAGGTAGAGAGTACTTAGGGGCAATCAAAACAGCCAGATCACTGCTCAAATATAAATGAACTCATCAAATCTAAGGATCATCAAAACTATTCAATGTGAATGAGAGACCAACTATCTGATAGTATGTTTATGCAGGAGATTTCTCATTGTTTGCAATCAGTCAATATACATTTAAGCACTCATATGCCGATGTGTAGTCTTCACTACAATAGTTTGAGATAAAACTACATCTCAACCATTGAGAACATTTAAACATTATGACAGTCATATAAGTGAAGTGCCCAGCTTCACCGATAATTGTGACTCTATAAAGTATAAGGAACTAGAAAGCTATATCCACCTATGTCAGTTCATAACCAATCACATAACTTTCCTACAATATATCCTAGGGACCTTGTTCAATATCTCATATCGTATAGATCATCTCATGATCTTGGTCAATTACCAATAATAAATTCACAATAGATAAAGAAGATGTTTTTATTAATCTAATCAATAAAAATCTTACAATCTAAATGACATTTTAGGGCATAATGTCCAACATCAACCTAGTGCATCCAATCGATACATTAATTGCATTAGGTTGATACATGTGTATCAACCGTTGTCTTCAACCTCCGAAAAAGTATGTTTCCGCCTATATGCATCGACCCTTCACATATATACATCAGCCTAGTGCAAAAACAATTGTTGAAACAAATAAGAAAACATTTTAGGTTTTTAAGGTCGTTTTTCAGAGGAAAATGTATGAGTTTCATACAAATTGAACTCATATTCAAAGTTTTCATAAGATTTTACAAGAATGTATGTTTAAAAACTGAAATCCTTCAAAAAACACTACTGTATATCGAAAAAACCAAAACGCATATGCAAACAAAAATCCTTCAAATGGAATTAACCACATACCTTCTACAATCAATGGAACTTCTCAGAATCGCTTCATAAAGGAACCTTGAGGATCTTGAAGGTTTTCGGTTCAGAGTCGATGAAGAAGATGAGGGAGTCGATGACGAATATGAACCGTTCTTACGGTTTCCCTCTTACTTATGAGTTGTGGACACAGATGTCATAAAGGAAAAGCATAAGGGCACTACAAGAAATCTTCCGGATAGAAACGGAATATTAGACACATCCATTTCTGTGTCTAATAACTATTTTTAGACATGGAAATGTATCCGTGTCTAATATTCCATTTCTAATGTTGATTTCAATATTTATATAATTTTGCTGAATATTGCATTTATGAGAGACGGAATATTTTCCGTATCTAATACGATTAGACACGGATATTGATTTCAAAGACGGAATTTGTTCTGTGTCTATTTTTTACTATCTTTAGACACGGAAATATTTCCGTGTCTAATACCTTTTAAGTGATTTCCTATTCCTTAACCCGCGAAGATGCAAATTTTGCCCCCCTTTTTCTCCTCTACCACCCCTAACTCTCTCTCTCTCACGCTACTCCTCGTGCCAGCTCCGACGACACCCGCTGGTCACTGCCACCGCGAAGCTCCGTTCACTGCCACCGCCAAGCTCCGATCACCGTCTCCCCCAGGCTCCGATCGCCGTCGCCGTCAAGCTCTGACACCCACTGTGAGTCCATGTCGATGCTTACCTCTTCAATGGCTTGAGTTTCCTCTTCAAGTATGATAGTAGAACTGTAAATGTGGGACTCTTGCCCTAATCCATAAACATGCATGTATACTTTGGGGAGTTCCGACTCGAGTTCGAGTTTTGGGTGTGGCTGTTAATGCCCACCTTCAGTACTTACTCTAACCTGCTAACCGGGATTGTGGGCTACCCATATTAGGGATAAACTAATTTTGAAAAAATACATAAAGTTGCATGTATATAATTAGCATGGAGATGGATGGAATCCAATCACAGCCAATTGCAATTGAACTTGGGGAGAGTTCAATTGCACCCACAGGCCATCATGTGTCCCTGTTAACCTCTATTAATTTTTATTTAAGATCCCCCTAACCTTTGGGGTTGAACAATAGAACTTTAGTTTAGAAAAAAAAATATTTTAAAAAGATTAACCCCCAAGGTTAAAATTCTTTAACTAGAGTTTTGTATTTTTCCGTAAAAATTTGTTTATGTTGTTAAACCCCAAGGGTTAGTGGCCCTTTAAGTACAGTTAATATGGGTTAAAAGGGACATGTGTTGGCCTGTGGGTGTTGATTGAACTCTCCCTGAGTTCAATCATGACTGGCTGTGATTTGATCTTAGGTGGGTGGCCCCCACCTGAGATGTTAAAATGTAGTGTACACCGAATTTTAATTAATCATCCACTATTATAACCGGACTCCTTAATTGTGCTTAAGATTCATTAACCCTTAGGGTTCAACCACCTAACCTTGGTTTCTAGTAGAAAAAAACTTTTATGTTGTTGGCACATTTTTATGTTGTAACCGACTCTTAAGAGTTCGGTTATGTACAGGAGATGATTAGTCATGGGGCAGCTGTCCCATAAAATTTTCAAAAAAATATGCTTGAACTATTTTGGTTAAATATTTTCTCTCACACAAGTTCCCAATAAGAACACCTACCCATATATATAGAGAGATGATGGAATGTGAAAGCAAGGCACCTCATCAAACATTTGAAATTCGACGTAGGGTATCTGGACACGGCTTTGAATTTTCTGTCTGTCCTCATGTTTGTGGAATTCTTTTCTCCAAACTGCCAATGTACGAATGCATTCAATTTAATTACTGAATTGGGGCTCATTTCTTTTCCAGGGACTTATAAAGCGTGACACGTTATATTTTGTCATGGTAGTTGTTAGGAGGGGCGGAGCCACATGAGGCTCAGTGGGCTTCAGCCCCCTCTCAACCATAAAAAGAAAAATATATGTTGAGGGCATAGCCTACAGTAGTGGCGGAGTAGGGGACGGAGCTGCTAAAACCCCCTGAAACTTTTGAGGAAAAAGAAAAAGTTAAATTTATGCAAATTCATCAAATAGGGGATCTGTTCAAATACATCAAATAGTAGTATACACACCAGAAAATAACTCACTATTCCTTTCATTTCTCCACACTTGATTAGATATATCACAACGAGCAGAGAAGCTTACAACAGCTCATTGCTCAATCGGCAATTTGGCTCAACTAGTTTCTACACAAGCGTGAATCAATTGTCAGGACCACTGAAATCAATATTTCAATTTGGTAAAAAAGCTCATACATGTCATACAAAGATCATCAGGGTAGATCCAACAATACATAACGCACAAGTACATACAAATGAGCAGAGATATAAAATACCTTAGGGGCAGACTGAACGTGGCCTTCAATTTCCGTTTAAAGTGAGTATTAATTAATCTAATTTATCTCAGCTTTGTACATCCAAGATAAAATGAACCAATTTATGATGTGGTTATGAGTCCAACTTCTATGTTTATGGATAATTACTACTACCGCGTTACAGTTGCTTGTGTTTTTGTTTGGCTCAGGTGTATTGAACATGATATTGTTATTTTTATTTCTGCGAAATATTATGTCTATTGACTATTATCGATGATTTCTCTTCTTATATTGACGAATGTGGCTTGTTTTAGATTAGTGCAATAATCTGGAACTCTATTCATTATAATTTTCAACTGTAACTTCCATAGTGATTCCTGCATCCCTCAAGGTCATGGTGAATGTGCATGCATTGAAACTTAGATCCCCTGTTCAAGAATGATTGTCGGATAAGTATATCTCTTACCATCACTATGGACGGATTCGTTGTAGATGACGATGTGTAGTTCCTACGTGGACTAGATAACCTTTAACAACTGATCCTTCCTGGATGTGAAGAGGAGTAATTGTCTGCAAATGATTCTTGAATTGTCTGTGTGGACAGTTTGGGAATGCATAATCCCGAAGCATGTCTCAGTCACTCGTGCAGCATCAATTTTGGGAATATCTTCGTCAGTCATCCCTATTGTTCTCTGGGTACATATTTGGATAGGGAATGCATTTGCCCCTAGTCTGAATTGTGTACTTGGAGAGCCATGGGGAGATGCTGCCGAAATTTCCTGCAAATTGTAAAAAGCACGTGCGGTACTGATTCTTGGGGATTATGTATTCCTGAATGGGATAGGAACACCCCACCCAATAAGTATTCAATAATCATGGTGCATGCATGCATTACCCCAATTATACTGGTGTCAATTCTGTATCATTCACTAATGACATGTATACATTATCAGGCACGTTGTTAGTGATTTCGAGACCTAATCAAGTGACCATGGATAAAAGTTGGGTTTCTGCAAACAGGTGGAGTGATATATATAAAACGGGTGTCAACAATTTCTTAGATTTTGCATGTATTTAGTCACCACAATCCGGCAGTACCATCAAGTGTCCATGTAAAAAATGTAGTAATCGATATTATTACAACCGGAGCAGTGTATACGAACATTGGATTTGTGATGAATTTGATAAACATTATACGACAACTACATGGATTTTCCACGGGGAAAGACCGCATCCTACATTTTCAACTGCCCAAGTGGTGAGAGACATTAATAACCCTGTAATAGATGAAATGCAAGAGATGTTGCATGCGGCTTTCAGGCCCAATCGTGCAAACGAAGTGACAGTCGATGAGGGGCCAAGTGAAACAAGAGAGAGTCCCAACGCTGAAGCCACAAAATTATATAAGTTGGTGGAAGATACCGAACAACATTTGTATCCCGAATGTAAAAAATTTAGTAAACTGTCATTTATCGTCCTCTTATATAACATTAAGTGTCTGAATGGATGGAGCGACAAATCATTCACGATGTTACTTCAGTTACTGAAAGAGGCACTTCCCGAAGGTGAGACGTTGCCTTCATCCTTCTACCGAACTAAAAAGATAATCGGGGAATTAGTTCTTGGTTACAATAAGATTGATGCTTGTCCAAACGATTGCATGTTATACTGGAAGGAATATGTTGATGATATTGCATGTTCCGTTTGTGTAATTTCACAGTGGAAGACTGCAGACTCCTGTATTCCGCCGTCATCTAGGAAGGAAAACAGAATTGCCGCAAAGGTTTTGCGTCATTTTCCATTAAAGTCCAAACTTCAAAGACTTTTTATGTCAGACAAGACAGCAGGTTCCATGAGATGACATGCAGAGGGTCGGACCCGAGATGGGGTTTTAAGGCATCCAGCTGATTCCGAAGCCTGGCGACATCTGGACGAACGATACCATGAATTTTCTGCAGAACCTCGCAATGTAAAACTTGGGTTAGCAAGTGATGATATTAATCCTTTTGGTACCCTTAGCATCGCTCACAGTACTTGGCCTGTTGTTTTGACTCCCTATAGACGTACGATGCGTCAAATGGTGAAAATTTTCAGATGAGAGCAACATTATTGTGGACAATCAATGACTTCCCTGCATATGCGAACTTGTCTGGATGGAGCACAAAGGGCCGATACGCTTGTCCTCATTGCAATCAGGGCATCTGTTCCCAGTACTTGAAACATGGTCGTAAGTTTTGTTATATGGGTCATCGACGATTCTTGGGAGCTAGTCATAGATTCCGCAAGAACAAAGCGTCATTTAATGGACAGTCCGAAACAAGACCTGCTCCTGTTGCACTCACAGGGACCGAATTGTTGGGGCAAATGCGTGTTTTGAACATCCAATTTGGGAAGTATAAATTAAATACCTTGAGAGGAAAAAGAGTCCGCGACGATGATGTGGTGTATATTGGATGGAAGAAGTTAAGTATTTTTTTCAAATTACCTTACTGGGAGCATCTACTAATAAGACACAATTTGGATGTGATGCATATTGAAAAAAATATTTGTGATAGTATCACAGGGACGTTACTGAATATTGATGGAAAAACAAAAGACTCTTGGAAAGCACGTCTTGACCTAAAGAAAATGGGTATTAGAACTGCACTTCACCCACATGCAGTAGGACAAAAAACATATTTACCTGCTGCATGCTTTTCCATGATGGCCGATGAGAGAAGTATTTTCTGTAACGTACTAGCAAATGTGAAAACTCCAGATGGATATGCGGCTAATATTTCAAGATGTGTGAACCTGAAAGAGCGCAAGATATCAAGGTTGAAAAGTTATGATTGCCATATTATAATGCAACATCTACTCCCATTGGCGTTGCGGAAAGCACTGCCAAGGAATGTAAGTGGACCATTGATTGAGTTGAGTAGATTCTTCAAAGGGTTATGTTTTAAGGTTGGCACCGTCGAAGGATTTATGGAACTTGAGGCTGGATGTGCAGTTACACTTTGCAACCTCGAAAGGATTTTCCCACCTGTATTCTTTGACATCATGGTACATCTAGCCATCCATTTGGTAGGAGAGGCCAGGGTAGCAGGTCCAGTACAATACCGATGGATGTACCCCATCGAAAGGTACGTGTTACGCATTGAAAATCATATTTCCTGTAATTTGTTACTAAGTTAGTCATATTCTGCCATATAACCTTGACATTGTTATGTTCGGTGTATAATAGATATCTCTATACATTGAAATCATATGTCCGTAACAGAAATAAACCAGAAGGTTCTATAGCAGAGGGATATCTTGCTGAAGAATGTGTCACTTTTTGCTCAAGGTATGTGCACGATGTTGAAACGAAGTCCAACCATGTAGCTCGCAACTATGATGCAGATGTGGTTGGGACATACAACGGCTTGTTAATCTTTTTTGCACCTGGCCGTGCTATAGGAAAGGCCATGACTGCATATTTTTCTGATGAAGTATCTAAACAAATACACCGTTATGTCTTGTTCAATTTTCCTGAAGTGGCACCATTTATTGGGTAAGGCGGGTCCACTCTATATTTATATTCATTGAAAGCACCTCCAAGTGGTATGCGCTAACTACGATTTATGAAATGCAGGGCACACTTGGAAAAAGTAATGATTGAAAATCCGCATAGGTGGCAAGTAGACATTGACCGCATCCACAATAGAGATTTCCCAAATTGGTTTGCGTCCAATGTTAGTAATATATGCGAAATATGTTTACACTGAGAACAAAGTATCTGTTTGTGAATGTTGACTAACATCAATTTTCCTATACACTCATAGGTTACGATGTTGAGTGGTGGAAGTTCAGAGCATGTACGTCATGATCTGAAATGGCTGTCTCGTGGCCCATCTAAGATTGCATTGAACTTTCAACGGTTTGTCATCAATGGCTTTCAGTTTCGAACGAAATCGGTTGACCGTACCAAGAAGATGCAAAATAGCGAGGTGGTCTTGACCGTAAACACACTGCGGATAGGCAATGTTACATACTATGACGTTTTGAAAGAAATAGTTCAAGTGGACTATTACGAAGGAAGAAATGTTGTGTTATTTAAGTGTGATTGGGTAGATGTTATGTCTCAAGGTAGGGGCATCAAGATAGATGAATTCCAATTGACACTTCTTAATCTGGAACAGATGCTAAAAACCGATGAACCTTTTGTGCTTGCCTCACAAGCAATGCAAGTGTTTTACGTAGAAGACCCACTGGAAAAAGACTTGCACGTTGCTATTCAGTTCAAACCAAGAGAATACTTTGACATGAGAGAGGGCGGGCATTCAAATTTTGCTGAGGCATTGCTCGAAATTCTGCAACCTATTGTTGTACGATTGGATGACACTGGGCTACATGTTGAAAATCTTAGTGATATTAGGGCAAATATCCCTGGAACAACAATCGATGTTCCTCTACCCATCACCGAGGCGGAGTCTTTACATGACCGCTCAAGCGAGTCTGAAGAAAATGATGATGGACTCTCTAGCTAGACACTTGATGTAATTTATAACATTCTTGTAGTAAATTACTATGTTGGTGTTTGCTATTGGAACTCATTGTTAATCGTTGTTTGAATAAGACTATGATGTGTGAACTATGCAACATTGACTATATCATGTATATTTTGATAATATCCAGTTTGTTGCTGCAATTGTAATGGTCATAATCTTATTATCAGGGTTATCAGGCATACCCAAACTTATATTATGTTTCTAAGATATAATAGATGACTAACCTTAGAAGTATGAGTAACCTTATTATCAGGGTTATCATTTGAAGACATGATGATATCATGGGTTGTTTATTTGCACCAGTAATCAAAATGCAAATATTTTTATTGCTTTCATCTCATTAAGTATGAGATTTACTTTAATGAGTTGTTTATTTGCATGTTAATGACGAAATTAATGCAATTTTAAATATTAGAACTCTCTAAGTATGCAGTTTCCTATGACTTGTTTATTTGCATGTTAATGGCGAAATTAATGCAATTTTAAATATTAGAACTCTCTAAGTATGCAGTTTCCTATGACTTTTTACATGCATGTGCTTTTAAAAGATATTTATCCTTGTTAAATGCATTATCTATATTGCACTGTAATAGCAGGATGCGGTCGTATAATAGATGCCCTCGTATGGACTGTGGGGCCTCATCTTCGTCTGGGGTTGGTACAGCCCAACCAGTGATCGACCCCCCGCAGGACCCGGGTCATGAGATGGATCAAATACGGGCACCCCAACAGGATGCAGGATCATCTGCATCAGGTACATATTCCGTTGAACAACTATTTATTTACCATTACTCCAGTATCTTTCATATAACCATTATGTATGCTAATGTCATTACATTTATTGCACAGCACCCCGCAGACGCACCAGGGGTGTGAATAGGATGCTGCCACCACCCGCACCAGGTAAAGGCCTGAAGATTGTGAAAGTTAACAGACTGGGGCAGCCCATTGGGCCACTTGGGACGGAGCTGACTACGGCGATAGGGGTCCTGGCAAAGGACGGGAATATCATCCCTTTAGGTATTCATATGGACTGGAGGCGTGTCCCTCGGGAGAGGAAGTAGGTGATGCTAGATATCATCTTGGTAAGACAAATGCGTGTTTTCCCTACTGTTATAAATTTCCTTATTGTCATCTTCAATGTACTAACCCTAATGTTGTGGTTGCATGCCCGTATGACCTCCCTAACAAGCGGACGAGAGCTTGGGTGGTGAAGAAGTGCAATATGTTGTGGAAAGCTTGGCAGAAGCGGTTGTACGACAAGTGGTACAGGTCAGATCGCCCACTTGAGCTACAGTATGCTCATGTGTCTAATAAGGTGCAGCCAGACCAGTGGAGGGCACTTGTGGACCACTGGAGGACGCAAGAGGCCATAGTATGTTTTCAAATCTCAGCTTTGAAAATTTTGTTATCAATAATGCCCCTCAAAATAATACTTGACTGACATCATGCAAATAATAGACTACCAGGGCGAGGAATAGGCAGAATTGAGCGAATCTCACTATGTCGCACACAGCAGGGACGAGACCATATGCTCATTATAGGGAGACTGAGGTATAGCTATCACACAATCATTTACGGTCTAAACATTTTTTCAAAATTTCGAACGTCAATTTCTGTTAATTGAATTATTAATCCCATCTGAAATTGTTCATGAAGCGTGCTAACCATCCGGACGGGCTGGAGCCAGACCGGCTCCATATGTTTGGGGTGTTTCATACACGCAGAGATGACACTTTCGTTAACCAGACCTCGCAGTGGTTGTACGTATGTGTATGCATTTATTCATGAAGTATTATTGACGTTGCATGGGAATTTCCTTTTTTTTGTTAGGTGTGAATATCTTAATTGAAGATATACCTATTACTGCAGATGGAAATGACTGAGCAATTGAGCCAACATCCTGAGGGTTCCGAGAGTAGTACTGCTCGGAATGAGGTATTCACCCAGGTGATAGGTCCAAACGGACACGGGCGTGTCCGCACATATGGACTAGGTGTTACCTCCTCGCAGTTCCACGCTCCAGATGTAGATCAGTGGAGGCGGAGGGCACAAGAGGCTGAGGCTGCACAGCGGAGAGTAGAGACTGCGCGACTAGCAGCAGAGGACGCACACCGGGCAACTGTCTCGAGGTTGCAATACATGGCCCAGATTGCAGGGTTCTTCCAGACAGGGGCATTCCCATCCTTCCCTAGCATACCATCCCAGTCTGGAGCTTGCGAGTCCCACCCAGCGGAGCCATCCCAGTTTCCCCCCGAGGACCATCCTAGTCTCGTCTGGCTTGTGATGATGATGCAACACAGTCCCCTGAGTTCCCCCTTGAGTAGAGATATATTAGATGCCATTGGTTGGCATGACTAGATGTTTCACTATACTTGACATTACCGCACAAATGACTGTTTATATTTTCTCCTTATGCACTTCTGGACTGAGTTCTTTTGGTTAAACTATGCGCACACTGCCTCTGTGTTATTTGACAGAGGATGACACGATCTAGATACTTCATTATGGATGATTTCATTGATTAGAGTAGCTCATGATTCTTTAACTGTCATATATAATTTTACTTAGACTAGATCGGAATATTTCAATTGCCATCATTCATTTTACTTGACAGACATATTCTGATTAGACTAGCTCGTGATTCTTGCTGTGGGTACATATATGTGACTCTTCTTCATATAACCATTTAGGCATAAAGCAAAATTTGGGTCTCCTTCGCCTTTTGCCTTTGTCATTTAGGGTGCAGTACTGGATCTTGTTTGTATGTATCAGGCTTTCGTAAGCTTATTATGTTGAACATGGAGGTATGCCTCGTTACTCCTTGTTATGCTTGGAGTATATTTCAGGTTCACATTCTTTTCAGCCATCAACCTTTCTACTGGTAATTGTAATCTTTCTCATCATTGATATCATAGCATAGAAGATTGTGGATAAAATCCTGTATTAATCTTGTGGAAACAACTAACAAGATAATCCTATTTTCTGTAGTTCCTCACAAGCTATCATACTTGGATCTCAACAAATGTAGCCAATTTGGATGATGGTTGTGAGAAGTTTTGTGGTCAGTGACATTCAAACTTCAAAGATGATTTATTATGTCGGATGCTTATCATCATGCATACATCTGTAGACATAGTGATATCATGGGTTGTTTATTTGCACCAGTAATCAAAATGCAAATATTGTTGTTTGTTTAAACTCATTACGTATGAGATTTACTTTAATGAGTTGTTTATTTGCATGTTATTGGTGATAGTAGTGGTAGTGGGTAGGTGGTGGTAGTGGTCGTGGGTGGTGGTAGTGGTGATGGATGGGTAGTGGTGTGTAGTATCCAAGTAAGGATTAGGACGAAGTATAGTACCCAAGTACGGATTTCGGCCGTCTTGGTGCCCATATCGGGCATACGACCTCGGATTCGCTCGAAACCAACTCAAACACTTAAGATGTATTGAAATACACGCGTGAGAAGAAACGGGAACGAAATCCGACCCCCGGTTTGGAAATGGTGGGACGATGTAGGTTTAAGCCAATATATAGTATCCAAGTACGGATTTCAGCCGTCTCGATGCCCATATCGGGCATACGACTTCGGATTCGCTCAAAACCAACTTAAACAGTTAGGATGTATTGAAATACATGCTGAGAAGAAACGGAATCGAAATCCGGCCCCGGGTTTGAAAATGGTGGGACGATGTAGGTTTAGGCCAATGTATAGTATCCAAGTACGGACTTCGACCGTCTCGGTTCCCATATCAGGCATACGACTTTGGATTCGCTCGAAACCAACTCAAATACTTTGGATATATTGAAATACACGCGTGAGAAGAAACGGGATCGAAATCCGGCCTCCGGTTTGGAAATGGTGGGACGATGTAGGTTTAGGCCAATGTATAGTATCCAAGTACGGATTTCGGCCGTCTCGGTGCCAATATCGGGCATACGACTTCGGATTCGCTCGAAACCAACTCAAACACTTAGGATGTATTGATACATGCGTGAGAAGAAACGAGATCAAAATCTAGCCCCCGATTTGAAAATGGTGGGACGATGTAGGTTTTGGCCAATGTATAGTATCCTAGTACGAATTTCGGCAGTCTCGGTGCCCATATCGGGCATACGACCTCGGATTCGCTCGAAACCAACTCAAACACTTAAGATGTATTGAAATACACGCGTGAGAAGAAACGGGATCGAAATCCGGCCCCCGGTTTGGAAATGGTGGGACGATGTAGGTTTAGGCCAATGTATAGTATCCAAGTATGGATTTCGGCCGTCTCAGTGCCCATATCGGGAATACGACCTCGGATTCGCTCGAAACCAATTCAAACACTTAGGATGTATTGAAATACACACGTGGGAAGAAACGAGATTGAAATCTGGCCCCCGGTTTGGAAATGGTGGGACGATGTAGGTTTAGGCCAATATATAGTATCCAAGTACGGATTTCGGCCGTCTCGGTGCCCATATCGGGCATACGACTTCGGATTCGCTCTAAACCAACTCAAACACTTAGGATGTATTGAAATACACGCGTAAGAAGAAATGAGATCGAAATCCGGCCCCCGGTTTGGAAATGATGGGACGATGTCGGTTTAGGATGTATGCATTTTTTACATTCATTAATAAACATCATAAAGTGTAATAATCCCACCGATTATTCTTTTGGATTCTCCAACAAAATCATATTACTTCTCATCCAACGTTTCAAATATTGATTCAAGGTAATTGAGTGCTTGGCTTTCAGGTACTAGTGGAGTATGAGAACAATGTCATAGCATTATTGAGACGAGGAAAAGCTAGGGGAGAACTGGGGATCGACAGATGCTGCTTGGGAGGACCTTCGAAGACATGCAAGACTGTTGCGCCCGAGTTGTCTTTGCGTGATAAACATGACAAGGCTGTTTCAAAAGTAGATTTACAAAGGACATTGAATTGATAGATATAGTTATGGATGTGGATGTAGAATGTATAGATTTGGATATGAATTTGTCTATGATATGAAATGTTTGAATACAGGTTACAGGTTTTCTTGAAAACAGGTTGCTGAAAAAAAAAAATGTAAGTATCAGAGACGGATTAATTTCCGTGTCTGATGTTAATTGGGACGGATGTGTATAAACGTGTAAAATAGTATTAGACACGTAAATAATTCCATGTCTAATAGGTATTAGACACGGAAATTTATCCGTCTCTCATTTTTCCGTTTCCAATATGATATTATGATAGACGGAAAAAAGTCTATGCCTAATTCCTATTAGACACTGAATTATTTCCGTATCAGATATGTTTAGACACGGAAATATTTCCGTGTCTAATATGTATTAGCCACGGAAATGTTTCCGTCTCAGTTATATTTAAATACGGTCATTTTTCCGTGCCTAATACGTATTCGATACGGCATTATTTCCATGCCAGATATTTATAGCAACGGAAAAATATCCATGTCCAATAAGAATATTAGACACGGAAAAATGTGACGTCATTAATGTTTTCGCATTTTCAATAATTCTAATTAGAGACGGAAAAAATTCCGTCTCTAATAACAGTATTAGGAACGGAAAATGTTTTCCGTGTCTAGTAGTATCAGTGACGCGAGCAACTGAGACGGTTTAGACACGGTTCTTATGTCCGTGTCCAATGAGAATCAGGCATGGAAATCTGATATCAGGCACGGAAAATTTCCGTCGCTGATCGGATGTTTTCTTGTAGTCAGGTATGAAGGAGATTAAAAAAAAACCAAATGTGTGAATGGATGCACATGTGTGTGGGGGCATTTAGGGAAATGGTTTTTAAAAACTGGATATTTAGGGGAGAAACTCATACTAAAGGGACAATGAGAAAAACCCCTATCAGCATTACATATGACTCAATATCTCAACCGAAAAAAAATACAAAAAGTGGAATCAAATCGTCGGTGATATTTGGTGTGGCCGTCCCCTGTGTTCTTACTATTTACATGCCAGATCTCAACTATTAAATCCATACAAGGTAAGAGATTTTGACCTTTGAACTTTCAAGAATCACGGGAAAGGCCACACAAAATATCAACAAATTATTTCATCCTGTAGATGCCAGACTATAACGGGCATTGCCTTTATGACGCACGACAAGGTGTTTTTAATAAGGAAGTGATAGCATGCGCATGTATGTTCCGTTTTGTGGTATGTGCACCTCCCGAGCTTGTCATGACGTGTCTTCTTTGATATCTATTATGTGTGGTTAAGATTCACTCATCCATAAGTTAAATAATCTAAACTTGGTATTTAGAAAAAAAATGTTTTAAAAAACTTAACCATATGAGTGATTGAATTATAACTAAGGTTAATTTATAAGGAAAAAAAAAAACAAGGATAGATTATTTAACCCTAGGGGCGATTGAATCTTGACTACAATTAATGACTCCCAAGAAGGACACATGGCAAGCTTGGGAAGTGTGCACGTAATGCTCAATGAAACATGCATATGCATGCTATCACCTTCTTATTTAAACACCATCCCGTCATGCATGCAAAAGGTAGTGAAAATTCGTTGCCATACAGAAAATATTGCAACTAAACCCATCTTGCAAGTCTTGAACTTTCTTTGATGGCAAAAGATTAGCTCGATCAGATGCCCGAGTGCTCTGTCCGGCATCCACAATACATGAGGACGTGTGGCGTTTTAAAGGAGAGTAATCAATTGGAGAGAAGTCAAAATCATAAGGAGAAAGTGAAATGACTTTTCCCCTAAATTATCGCCTGGTGCCACATGTATTGTGGATGCCCGACTGAGCGCTCGGGTATCTGACCGAGCTAATCTTTTGCCTTCTTTGATTTGTCATAATAGCTTTCTCGTTCTCTTGATTACGTCATCAAGAATCCACTGCCTACCTAGAGTGGTTTCACCTAAAGGCCCATTCCTTTATCCTACCGTGTTTGAATTGATATGGGCCGATTTGTGCCTTGATCCACAGTGCTAATGGGCTGGCTATTCCGGGGCTTCATGCCAGGTGCCACGAAGTAGATTTGGCACTTTCTTTTTCTGCAATATGTTTGCTAGAAATTAATGGTTAAATAATCATTTTTTCAAATAATAAAGTTTGGAGAATACGTAAGTGACTCTTTCAACTTCATATTCTCCGAACACTATTATTTGAAAAAATGATTATTTGATCATGAATTTCGACACAATCAATTTTATCGGAATTAATTTTTGGCCATAAAATCCAACCCAAACATCACCTTAGTGTCTGTTTGTGGGTGAAAACCTAGTATTTAAAGCTTGACAAAAGGTGGAGTTGCAACCTATCCACCGCTCGGGATTGGATCCTAGAACCTACCCCATACAGGGGAGATTCACTATCACTTGGATAACCCCACGGTTGGTAGTTGGCTTTGTTTGTGGACAGGGCGGAGCTAGGGGGGGGCCATCCCTACCACCCCCCCAATTTTTTTTAAGACTACCTATAATATGGGTAAAATTTAAAAATAAAAAATAAAACTACCTATAATATGGGTAATTTTTAAAAAAAAATACATATCAAAATTTTCTATATAGTGGCCCCTCAAACAAAATTTTGCAATTTTTTTATTATATGTATAATATAAAGGATTTAATTTTTTACGTGTCTGTGTGTCCTTTTTAACCCTAGTTAAGATTTATTGACTCGAGAGTTAAATTAATTTTTTAAAACCAAAGGTAGATATATAAGCACTAAGAGTGAGTGAATCTTAACCACAGTTAATGAGTGTTAAAAAAGACATTTGTCAAGTAGGGGAGATGCACATGTTCCACTCCGTGGAATGCACATGGGAAAATACAATCTCCATAATATAAAATAAAATTAATTTTTTGGGGAAAATACTATTTACACCCCCTAAGGTTTGATGAAAATACACAGACACCCTCGATTTTTAGAAAATACAGTAGGTACCCTTATGTTTCAAACTAATAACACTTACACTCCTTCTGTCAGTTGATCAATAGTCAACATGCAAAAAAGTCCAAAAATACCCCCTCAAAGATGTAAGCATTATGGTCACAACAAGCGCACATGCCAAGGAGCACCAGTTGGAAGTGGAGGAAGGGTTGGAAGGTCAGGAAATGGTAGAGGTGACAGTGACAGGTCTAGTGCTGGAAGGAGTGCTAGTAGGAGAAGAGAAGCAATTGAGGAGACACAAAAGTACACAAAGGGTTCATAAAGCATGCCTGTTGATACACTTTGAGGGGTAATTTTTGAATTTTTTGGACTTTTTCGCATGTTTACTAACGGATGGGGTGCACTTATCATTAGTTTGAAACATAGGGGTATCTACAATTTTTCTGAAAACTAAGGGGATCTATGTGTATTTTTGTTAAACCTTAGGGGTGTAAATGTATTTTCCCCTAATTTTATTTAAGAAAATGCTTAATGTACTAGTGGTAAATTATGTAATGAAATGGCCGGTCCTCATTGGTCCACGCCCCACTTCTTAATACTAACCAAATGTGGTTAAGATTCACTCGCCCCTAAGATTAAGCAATTCAACCTTGGCTTTTAGGAAAAAAAAAATAAAAAAATCTTAACTTTAAATTAGTTAAGCTTAACCAGGGTTAAAGGGGGTGTTAAAAGGGATGTGAGGACACAGAGGTACATTAAATCACGTACCCCAATACAACTCTTTTATTTATATAATGACTCTATCAAAAAGGAGGACGATTGTTTTACTTATTATTTGACTTTTATTGCAATGCAATATCTGTAACGACCCCAAAATCCTACAAGGTTAAAATAGGACTTTGGAATCGTCACATTACATAAACCTGCTTAAAATCCATACATACAAGGCGTGCTAACACGAGTCTCCAAGAATGAGGATAGTAAAATTTTGATCATAAAAAGTCAAACCGCCCTATACAATAATAGTCCACACACCATAGCTCCTCATAACGAAATAGTCTAAAATCATCAGTAGGGTAAAACAACTAAGGCAACATCAACTAAAAGTCAAAAAGTCTAATATAAACATCTCGTCTAAAAATAAACACTAAACTACTCAATAAGGATGACTATCAAAATCCCTAGCCCCCCTCTCAGGAAGCTTACCTTCTTCCTCTTCTCCGGCGTACACCTCCTCGGTCCACGACTCTTCTCCTAAACCTAAAGACAATGACAGGTCGACTGAGTTTGGAATACTCAGTAGATAAACAAACTAACAACAACATAAGATAGCATGAGCAATAACAATATCATAACTCAGTTTATCTAAACTTACTCATAATAATTTCACGTAAAATAGGCATAATCAGAGTGCGTAGCATATAACATGTCATAACATCATCTTAACTCGTGTACTTGTGCAACTCTTATCCATGAACTCGCCTTAACATATGCATAGACTCATACATACATGATTCATAGTATGTTTGTCCCGTCAACGCATAATTCATTGTGTTTTGTCTCGGCAACGCATAATTCATAATGTTCGACAACGCGTAGAGTGGATGTTCGTAGTGGGGGATCATTCTTTCATGGCATAATTCGTAACATATTCGTATCCAATGCATGTATGCTTGTGAGACAAGTGGACTCATGAAACTTGAATACTTACCATGCGAGTGCACGTGTGTATGAGTGTCGTGATTGGAATTCAAGTAAGTCGTCCCTTAAATTTTAATCTTTCATTAGAAAACTCCACTAGGTTACATCTCACTAGTTAGAGAATTACCAACGTGTAGGATTTTCCTCTAAGGTTTGACCTACCCAAATATCGATCACCATACAAGTAAATAGAGCATAATTTATCATAACGACAACAATATTCATTTAACTTAATTTCTTGATAATCAAAAGCATCATACTAATATTTATCATTCTTAGACATTTCAACAAATATCTAGAGTGCGTTAATTACGGATACTTTGCCATTTTCTATTTTTAACATTCATCACACCATCATCCATCCACACAATCCAAACATACTCCACATCCATACATTCATCCCAATCCTCCATAATATTTCTCATCCTCCATACTATCCATCCATAGTATAAATCCATTTCCATCTCTAACAAGCATTAATTTATGCATAATTAGGGAAAATCAATCAAATTATCATTTTTATCATTTATATTATACTAATATTCACCAAGCATCATTATTAGAGTTGAGTTAGGGGGTTTATAGACCTTAGGGATCCTTCCCTTGGATCCAAATCGCTCACAAGGTGATTTTGGGAAGCTTTGAGGACGATCTCCAAGCTTTCCTAGCGATATCCAAGCTATCTTTTTCTTCTCAAAGAAATCCCTCTCTCAAAACCTTAGGTTTTCTCTCATTTTTTGCCAAATTAGGTTAGAAATAGGTAGAGTATTCTAATACCCCGAAATAGGATCCCTATTTATAGCCCCAAAGATTGAGGGTAAAAAGACCTAAAAGCCCTTACTGAAATTCTGCAAAAATACGAAAGACCGAGCGATCGGTGGTTATGACCGAGCGATCGGTCACCTACCGATCGACCGGTGCTCTTGATCGAGCTCTCGGTCAAAAACACTCTCTGAAAATTTTTCCCATACAAAATTTTGGACCAATCGATAGATACCGATCGATCGGTTTTGGACCAATCGATCGCTACTTCTGATCGAGCGATCGGTTGTGAACCGAGCGATCCCTAGCGATCGGTGTTATACATATTTTTGACCTATACTACTGTTTTAGCTATAACTTATGACTCGTTCGTCGGATTTCGACGATTCAACTTGCGTTGGATTCGTCTTTCGAAAAGAAACATTTCTGACGTTTTAGAATTTTCAAATTCCACTTTATTTATGGATCAATTGTCCCCAAAGTTAACTGATCTGCAATTCCATCAGACAAAACATCGGAAAATCCACTTTTGACTTAGCTTAGACTAAAAATATGAAAAAAAAATCAAACATGAGTCGCGAAGAGGGTTCCAATACTTTTCTAATGGTTCAAGAATCACTCAATTCAAATAAACGGTATCAAAACTAGAGCTTCCTAAAGTTCAGGGTATGATATGACATCCCTCTGCTTACAAGTTTGATTAAACCCTAATCACACTACACCAGTTAGATATAAATACATAAACATTAAAACATCACAAGGACTATAATACCCCTAATACTTGCAATAAAATCATAAAGAAGATTCGGGTCTCTACAATATTAATAAATATTATGCCATGATGTCCTCATTACTAATATATATATATATATATATGTATGTATTTATTCTCTGGCCTACCGCCCAAACCCCAAGGCCCATACCATGACCCTATTAATTTTCCCTCCAAATATATATATATATTCTCGGGCCTACCGCCCAAACCCTAAGGCCCATACCATGACCCTATTAATTTTCCCCCCAACGAAAAATTACTGGCTCCGCCCCTCTTTGGGGACATGGTTTTTCTTGAGATAAAAATGTTACTTTTTGGGGGTGTTCTTTGAGAATGATTTCTTCCGTAAAGGTGATGATTACTAATAAGCGACCAATCATTGCATCTAGCGGTCAAATTACACTTGTAGAGGAAGAAGTAGAGATCATGAGAACTAAAAGATCTTGAAAAGCTTATAGATTTGGACTTAGACATTATATAATATCTAACCTTTACAAAAGCAACTCCAACACTATTTCTAACAAATCCTTCTTCTTTTTTCTAAATTTCTGATTTTCTTAAATTAGAGTGTCACTTTTCTCCTTGCAATTCCAACACTACTCCCTATTTCTTCTCTATTTCTATTAAATACTTATTTTCTTTTTATTTTATTTTAACATCATTACAATAGTTGAGAGTCCATTCACACCCATCGCCAATGGGATTGGATTTGGTCTTGCTTTGCAAGACCAAAACCGTATTGCCTTGGTTTCCAATCTAGCATGAGGGGATAAAAAGGGGAGAGAAGTCATTTAATTTTCTAACAAGTTTTTTTACTTCTCTCTAATTGATATACTCTCCCCTTTTTATCGCCACATGTCGGATGGTAAATCAAGGCAAGATGGTTTGTCTTCGAAAAGCAAGACCAAATCTAATCCCCTGGCCAACACTACCTCTTTTAACACTTATTAAATATTGTTAAGTTGCTCAAACTCATGAGGTTCAACAATATTACTTTTTTCTAAAAACTAAAATTATAAAACCCCAAGGGTTAGTAAATCTTAACCACAGTTAGTAGAAGTGAAAAGGGACACGTGTTGGCCTATGGGTGCGATTGAACTCTCCCTTATTAATTCAATCGCAATTGGATGTGGTTGAGGGTTCAAACGGTTTTGAAGGAGTTTTTTTTTCTTTTAATATTTAATAGTGTTTGGAGAGTTGAAACGTTTCTGTTGACGAGCTGAAATGCCGGCCTATCCTGGCGAGGTGCTTTGAGGAGCCTGTTGGAGTGAACTTTTATTCTTCATCCTCCCTATTCTGGGACTGAACTTTTATTCTTCATCCTCCCTATTCTGACCAAGGGAGCCAGTAGGGATAGTGTTGGAGATGCGGAGCCATGACTTCTCCTTATATACTGAATAGAAAAAAGATTTTTTCATGTCTAACGAGACAATATGGGAACTATTAACCTTCCTCTATGGTATAAAATTTTAGTATACAAATAGATATTTAAAAGAAACTAAGATATGATGAATCTATATATAAATATAAAATATTAATGGTTAAAAATTAAAGGGTTTAAACGAAAAGAAGAAAAAGATTTCTTCGAAGATTACTCACCAATAGCATCAACTTAGAATATTGTAGTCAAGTAAAAGGATGTTAAAGCGTCATTTTTTATTGCGAAAGTTGAAATATATATGGACCAAGGTAAGATATTCAAAACCTATCTTATATTTTAAGTTTTTGTATGCCAATTAGAAGCAATTTTAAACAATAGCATGAAAAATTTGACATAGTAATACTACCAAATTAATTCAAAACTAATGAGGCTGGTCATTAGACTTAATTAAGTGATAATTTTAAAGCACTAAGAAACTTTTAGTAAATAATTTTGATGTGAAGGACTTAAGTAATCTAAATGTAATTCTTGAAATAATAATTCTAAGAAAACTTGAGGGGATAATTCTATCCCGGTCTCATTACAATAATAAGGTTCTAGAGACATTCAATCAGTTTCATTGTATTATTACTGTATCAAGTTCTTGTTTTAATTTTCCCAAAAGGGCTTCTAGGTCTTCAAGTTTCATCCTCTTTAGAGGGGCACACCTCAGTCATGTATGTGAGCTAGAGAGGCAGGTTAATAATAGGTGACCCACCTAGAGTCGTTTAATGTGGAACTTTGAAAACCTCTCAATTTTGCACTTATAACCCTAATGAGGCACATACGTGATACGACTTAGAGATTCACCCTTGCCTAACTGTATCCTTAGGTCCGTCTTGGTTTGAAATGAAATAGTGGGTCCCTCAACATTATTTTTAATTTTTTTTTAGTATACTTATCCTCCCAAATATTTATTGTTTTATATATATAGTGACCCCCAATTTTTTTGTCATATATATAGTAGGCTCTCCAACGAAGTCCGGTTATGCCCTTTAGGTCACCACATGTCCATATTGACATCCCTTAAACCCTTTAACTATGGTTAAAATTCACCCACTCTTAGGGTTCACCTACTTATCCTTTGCTTTTAGAAAAAAAAATATTAAAATTTTTTAACCGTAGGAGTGAATGAATTTTAACTAGGGTATGAAAAAAAAATTTGATATATTTTTTTAAAAACCATGGATAGGTGGGGTGAATCTTAACCACAGTTAAGGAGTATCAATAGGGACAGGTGGCGACCTCAATGACATTATTGGGAAAAAATATTCTCAAAATAAAAAAGTTACCCCAAAATGTTTTTCTCGGGGGCTACACCCCGGACCCCTCAAACCCTTTAGTACAGTGACAATAAAAATCACCTAAACTTGTCTTTGGAGGTTTCCAGACGAAGTAGAGGACCTTAAATATTTCATTCTTTTTTTTAACAATACAAATATATATTTTAGAACAGTGATAGGCATACTTGAGATCTCTATTTGCAAACCTAAGGTTGGTCTTCATTGATTCACCTCTCCACTCTTAAATATTCATCAAATGTGTTGAGAATTTCAAAATGAGGCATAGACTAATAAAGACTAACCTTAGGTTTGCAAATAGAGATCCAGGTACGTTAATTATTCTCCTATTCTTTAAGCCGTATATTTAAATTAGACAACTTCTAAAAGCAATTCTTTTTGTTGAATAAGAGGATAAGACCAAAATACCTTAAAACGCCTGTATTTCTCAACCATAAAACCTGAATATCACTTGAGAAAAATTCAAAATTCTCATGGTCACTTTCATAGACCCTGGGCAATCACAAAATAAGAAATAAGAGACGGAATCTTCTCCACTTGTTGCTAGTCACGAGATTATCAGCATTCACTCTAAAGGCTGTACACACCTATCAAGACACATTAGTTTACGTACACAATGCTTCACAGAGGAATGTGACACCTTTGCAGCAAGTGGAGCTAAGTCGCTAAGTCAAAACATAAGGCAACCACTAAAATCACATTGTCACGCTGTCAGCATGCGAGAGAGATAGTTTAGGAGTGATTAAAGAAAGTCAAAAGGTGTAGGAGAAAGATTTTGGGTGCTGCTATGAGCACACCAACATTTTTTTCTTAGATACCAAACTTAAAATTTAATACACCATTAAATCTTATATAATCTACAAGCACAACAAAAAATAATCCATAAATTTTTAGTTATACACCAAAATAGTGTTAAATTAGGGAAAACAAAGCCTTCACCACAGAGGTTTGAGAAGAAGACGATAGAGAGAAAATGGTAAAATTACACATCTGCTTCTCTTTTCTCCTGCTTCTCCTCCCAAGTTGTCTATACCATTTGCAAGCCCAACCAAACACCATAAGTTAGACCTGCCCGGCTATCCATACAAGACCTATGCTTTCTATCGAGCCATTAGCCTGGCTTCCATCGCTGAACTCTTTGGTGTAAGCCGACTCATATAGCACAACCTAGCAATAATATCTCATCCCCAGCCTCTCCTTCCTAACCAGAACCTCTTCGCCCCATTAACATGCACTTGTGCCTTACTACAACGTCTCCTATGCCAAGTATCCACCCACCACTTCTAGAACCTCACCACTAATCAAGTTATTGAATTTGTTAACACTTCACTCATCCCTACCGTCCTTGACATCACATCAATGTTGTTTTTCCAATCTTGTGCAAGTAGCCCAATGGAAATCCAATCCCAATCAAAACCCAATTTACTTTAGGAGTTTGGGTGTGCATAAAGAATAACCTCTTAAAATAAAACATATATTTTTTTTAATTTTGGTGTATGGTAAGAAATTGTTGAGGGTGCTTGTAGTAATATCACCCGAGATTTTTTATATGGCTTTCTTGTATTTTATTTGTGTCTGTTTGTTTTTACTTGGGAATCTTGGGAATCAGGTGAGGTGGGGTGTATCCTTTATCCTTCGCACGTTTGTTAGCCATATCTATTGGCCCAAGAGAGTCCAAGACTCTTTTTCGGGATAAAGGCAAAAAGATTGAGTAGAGGCCATGGAAGAGATTCCAGATTCCAAAGCTACAATAAAACGTACTTTTCTCCCTCTCTAGTAGCTCACAAATAAATGTCACTGACCTCTTAATTCTTATATTACATTCCAATACTACCCTTCACTCTGAAGCGACCTTGTATTCATTCTTAAAGGGACCAGGATTTTTTGTACTGAGGGCACCTGCCCCTTGCTCCTTTTTTTTTTTTTTTTTAAAGCACGTGTCAGCCTCACCCATTACATTTACTTAGGCATCCGATTACCTCTGACGCACGGTTGAGGCTGGGCCTCGGCCTCCATTCATCACCTGTCATGCATGGATTAAAAGGGGAGAAAAAGGGGGAGAGATATCAATGCGGGAGAAGTCAAAAACTAGGAGTGAAAATGAAATGACTTCTCCCCTATTTAGTGCCAAATGTCGAACGATTAATGAACGCCTGAGGCTGGAAATGAACGGCCGAGGCCCAGCATTGGGCGTGTGCCAGTGGTAATCCAATGCCATTTACTTATATTCATTTCATTTTATTTGTATGAATAATATTATATATATATATATATTTATTTATTTATAAATGATAGTATAACACTTGTTATAAAAGTGGATTGTATACACTGCGTTATAACAGTGTGATTGATAGTATAACAGTGTTTTTTGATGATACAACAATGTATTATATGCACTGTTATATATAGTGCATAAAACTATAGTGTGTGTGGGTTTAGTGTGTGTTAGTATATATATATATTTTTTTGGTGTAAGCATTATTTATTTACGTTACTACGGTTAGTACGTCAGATGTTAGCTTGGGCATTGGAGCTCTTGCAACTCATTCCCTTGGGGGATTAGATCCCCCAATCTCCCTCCATCGAAGGCCACACCCCTACCACTCACACAAGAGGCAGGGGTGTTAGTGTTACTTACATGACAACATTTTCACAAAAAATTATATAGTGCATAAAACTAATAGCATAACACACTGTTACATATAACAGTTTTTATACAAACTGTTATATGGAATACATTTATTATATATATAATTTATATGCATAATATATCAATATATATACAAATAGAAATTATGCATAATGTGTATAATATAATATATTTATTCAACAAAGATTGGTTGAATTCTATTCATAATAAATCCTGGTCCAATTTGAATAAAAATGTTAAGGCTCATGCCAATATAAATCAGGCCCATTTAGGATCGGGCCTAACCAAGTTTGGCCCAAATACAACCCTAATAATAGGTATTGGGGTGTCAAAATAGCCCTTGTCGAAGGGGACCCGGCCCGCCCAAGCCTGTCAAAGCCTTGCCTTCGCCTGCCCTTGGGCCAGGCAGGGCTCAAAATTCCCAAACCCTTCATCCGGGCTAGGGCACACCCCTGGCCGGCCCTTGTTAGACCGGCCCTACTCCCATTACACTACACTGAAATTATAATATATAGTCTACGGTGAGTTTTATAAATTATATATAAGATATTATTGAAATTACTAATATAACTCTATCAGATTTATTCTTAAAATCTACTTGGTACCTATTACATTAGTATCTTTAGGCCTAGGCACTAAAAACCATACATCATTGCTTGTAAACTGAATCAACTCTTCTTGCATGACATTTATCCAATTCTCATCTGTAAGAGCTTCAGTTACATTTTTGGGTTCAAATCATGTAGAAATGTAGCAAAGGTAGCTAGCTATCTTTGTTTTCAATTTGATTCCTTATTCTCACTCCACTTTCAAGGTCTCTAATAATTTCAGTGGAGGAGTGAGGATTCATAACCCTAGGATGTATAAATTTTTCAGGAGATGATTGTTTTTCAATTTGAGGAGTTGAAACAGTTTCAACTTTTTCAGCAATATCATCATCTAGTTGCACAGACTCAATTCCGGAGTCATCCACAACGACATTGATGGACTCCATGATAGTAGAAGTTCTCAAGTTATACACTCAATATGTCCTTCTATTGGTTGAATACCTAAGAAAGATCCCTTCATCACTTCGGGATTCGAATATATCCAGTTGCTCTTTATCCTTAAGGACATAGCACTTACTTCCGAATACTCGAAATTACTTGAGCCTGGGTTTCTTGTCATTCCACAATACAAATTGGGGGCTTTCCTTGTTCCAGGCCTTGTATAAACTCTGTTTACAATATAGCATGCAGTGCTAACTGCTTTAGCCCATAAATGAGTAGCTAGGTTATTGCTATAGAGCATAAATCTAGTCATCTCTTGTAGAACTCTATTCTTCCTCCCCACAGCACTATTCTGCAAAAGGTGTTATAGGAACAGAGAATTCATGTTTAATGCTCGACTCATCAAAAAATTCATTGTACTTAAAGTTTTCAAACTCTTTTCTATGATCACTTCGAATTCGAGTGATAGGACATTCTTTCTCATTTTGAACTATCAAGTAGACACTCTTGAAAATCTCAAAAGCAGCGGACTTCTCTTTTATGAATGTCACCCATCACAATCTAGAAAAATCAGCAACCATCACTAAGGTGTAGCACTTACCACCTAGACTTTTAGATCTTGTAGGTCCCATGAGATTCATATGAATTAGTTCTAGTGGATGTGAAGTTATGATATATGAAGTCTTATTGTATAGACTTCTAATTTGTTTGCTAATTTGACATGGCCCACACATAGCAGTAGAGGACGTCCCTAGTTTGGGCACATCTCTCACAAGCTCATACGTTGAGAGTTTGCTTAGGTCTTTAAAATTCATGTGACCTAACCTCCGGTGCCACAAATCTACTTCCTTAACTTTATCCCTATTATAGACATTTGAAGGAATTGAACTCGGGATTAAGGCGTAGCAATTATTAGTGGTTCTCAATCCTTTTAGAACACACTTACCTTTACCACTAATGACTAAGCATTTACTATAAGTAAAGTACATAACATGGTTATCATCGCACAATTGGCTTATGCTAATCAAATTAGCCTTCAGCCCTTCTACAAACAAGGCATTCTTAAGTTTTGAAATGCCTAGTGCGGTGGTGCCTCGATGATACCTTTACCCTTAACAAAAGATTTGCTTCCATCACCAAAACTAACAGTCCCATCTGAACATTCCTCAAGTTGAGTGAATAGAGACTTGTTACCTGTCATATGTCGAGAACACCCACTGTCAAAGTACTACATATCAGTATTTTGAGCTTTCAGAGCAATATGAATGACAAAGCACTTAAGGTCATCCTTTCTCACATAAACTGATTTCAAAGTTTGATCGACCCTTTGGTCTTTATCCTGTGTAGGAGTGACCTTCTTCTTCCTAAATCTCCTAGACTTCTTTTTCCTTTGCGGAGTCCTAGCATTCTGATTTGTTCAGTTCTCTCCTCTTTGAAACTCATTAGGAGTGAACAGACCATTACTAATCCTAGAAAGTTTAGCGATTCTCATGATTTCTTCGCTCATGCTTCTAGACTTTTAAGCTAGAACTTGAATTTGCCTTTGAAGATTTCCTTGATTTTGATTTTGGTTTCATGAACTATTTCAGAGAAATCTCCTAAAAGCATTGCAATTGGGTCGGATGTGACCCTGCACTCCACACATAAAACATGTGGGAATGAATCTAGGAGGTGGAGGAGGATATCTTCTTGCAGGTATTTGATTCCTCTGCAAATTCTCCCTTAGAGCTGCAAGTCTAGGTTTAGCAACTGTTGTTGAGGCATTAGTGCCTGAAGGAGAAGGGTCATCTTTTTTAGGTTCAGAATGAATTGACTCAAATACTGCACTAGCCATTGTACCAACAACTATGGGACCAATCAGTGTATCTACATGTCCTATATCAGTCCTATTTGAATTTGAACCATTTTTCTTCACTAATTCATCTAGACATAAAGTGTTTCCAAACATTCTTAGCTCCTTTTTAAGGATATTGACCTTCTTAATCAAGTTTGTCGTTTCTTCAAAAGCATTATTATATTCTATTTCCAAAGAAGCAACCTTGTAAACAAGAGAATATTTTTCAGATTCCAGCTCCACAATAAGAGTCTTTAACTCTTCAACTTCTTTTATGGAAGTGTCTCTTTCAATTTCTAGTGTTCTGACCATATTGGTCATTGAGACATTTTCTTCCAAAAGGCATTGAACCTTAATCACAAGAGCAACCTTTTCAGTTAATTTCAAGCTGATTAACTAGAGCACAATTCTCTTCTGCTTCTAGTTTATATGCATCTCTTTCATGCAGAACAATTTTGAGTTTTTTACTCAAAGAGATTTTTACCTTTGTCAGCTTTAGGCTCTCAGAATACAACTTATAATAAGTCGAATTCATATCCTCATCATTTTTAGAAACACTTTAACTCTTCTTAATGTCTTCACTAGACTCGGTGTCTCTACAATCATCACTCTTTTTCTTCTCATCAACCGATTAGGAAGACTCATTTATCCCGGAAAGGGAGACAGTGAAAGTCATATGATTTACCGTTTCTTCACTTGAAGAAGAGTTGTTCGATTCTTCATCCTCGGATTCATTGTCATCCCAAGAGGCGTTCATCACCTTGCCCTTACTCTTCTTCTTTTTAGGACAATTTGGTGAAATATGGCCGAAGTCATGACATTCATAGCATCGAACACCTTGGGATTTCTTGTCACTACTCTTAGGATTTTTCTTGTTTTCTAAAGACTTAGATTTTGGCTTCTCAAAATATTTTCCTCCCTGTGTAGTGTTGAACCTCTTATTCGTTTAAAAAAAAAAATTGGAAACTTTTAACAAAGAGAGCTAATTCTTCCTCACTCATCTCAACATCACTGTCATCATCATCCAAAGATTGCTTGACAAATTTCAAGGCAAGAGATTTATTCTTCTTGGATGGACGAAGATTGAGTTCATAGGTTTGGAGGGACCCAATCAATTCCTCAATTTTTAGAGCATCAAAATTCTAGCTCTCTTCAATGACAGAGACCTTGGGTTGAAATCTTTCAAGTAGAGATCTGAGGACTTTCCTCATAATTTTGGACTCATTTATTCTTTCACCTAAATTGAAACTAGCATTGACAATGTCACTAAGTTCTGCATATAATTCATCAAATGTCATTGTTATCCATTTTCAAATGTTTAAATTTGGTGGTAAGCATTTGGAGCTTTGAGATCTTAATAGTAGTGGTACCCTCATGGGTAATCTCAAGTATGTCTTATGCCTCCTTTGTTGTTTCACATGAGGAAATTCGTCTAAATTCCTCAGTTGTGACCGCAGTAAAGATTACATTGAGACCCTTTGTGTTCCAACCACTTATCTCAAGCTCATCTTTGGTCCACTCATTAGAGTATCTGATAACAGTAATTTCACCAAGAAATTTCACGAGCAAAGTCCACCCATTCTGTATAGACATCCATATTCTCTCGTTTATCGATTTGAGAAAAGTTCTCATTCGAATTTTCCAATACATATAGTTGTCCCTTTAAAAAGTGGGAGACGAGAGATGGATTCACCCTCTCTAATAGAACTCATTGATCACGAATTATGCAGGATCAAACTTAAGGGTTTAGCCTTATAGGTGAACCCGCTCTGATACCAATTGAAATTACCTTGATAGATGATCTCTTTGACCTAAAGGGGGGGTGAATAGGTCTATCTAAGGATTTCTACCGATTTTAATTTAGCAACATAATAAAGCAGAAATAAACAATCATCTACAATCCAACACATGAGATTTTTACTAAAACCCTTCCGAGAAAAACCATGGGACCTAGTCCAACATAAAATCTACAAAGAGAAAGTTACCAAGTACAATACTTAGACCTTACCCAAGTGATTAGACCTAGTTCGTCAAAATCCGATGAGCGAGTCAAAAGTTATGGTCAAAATACCAAAGCAGAAAAAAGGGAAAAATGGAGACCAAACTAGTCGACCGGTCACTTGGCTTTTTGTGCTGTGTCCAACTTCCAGGGATATTTTAAGGGTGGTTTGAGGTTTTGGCGACCCCCAAACACTTATAAAAGCCCACATTTCATGGGTAAGGGTTTCACAAACCCTAGAGAGAGTTGGAGAGGGATTTTTAAATGGTAAGAAGAAGAGAAGGTTGGGTTCTTCTTGGGCTGTTCTTAGCTGGGGTTTGTGATTAAAGGAGGAGCTTGGATCTTGCTCTTCAAGTTTGGATCTTGTCCCTCAAGCTTTCTAAAAGCTCTGAAATTGAAGGAAATCACTCCTTCAAAAGCTAGAACAATCTACTAACTTTTCATGTTGTGATTCATCCATGCCTATTAGAATGTTAAATATGTATTTTGATAAAAATGAAGTAAGTTCATGATTTCCAATTATGGAAGCCTTTGTGCTTCGATATGAACTACTAGGGACTCCTACTAGTCTTGATGTATGTAAATGATTATGTGAATTATTTTAAATGAATGAGAAAAGTATATGTCATATGTTCAAGTGTTTCCAATTGTCTACCATGTTTATTCACAATTGCCATATGAACACGCACGGGCATCATCCAAGGTTTTGTATATGTACAAGTGTAAGTATTTCCGGAAAAGTAGGGTAAAAGCAAATGTAAAAGCAAGTGAACAAAGTACAATGGGAGAATGCTAATGGACACCTTACCTTTGTATGGTAAGGCATTAGGCATTTGGTCCCAGGGAAGAATACTAATGGACATTTTACCCTTGTATGGTAAGGCATTAGGTATTTGGTCCCAAAGGATGAAGCTCTCAAAAGAAGATGTGCAAAGATATCAATGGGGAGGTTCGTTATTTCATGTGTATGTATATGTGATGCTAATGGACACTTTACCCTTGTATGGTTAAGCATTAGTCAAGTGTAAGTGTATCTGATGCTAATGGACACTTTACCCTTGTATGGTAAAGCATTAGTAAAGTTCTAATAAAAGTTATGTGCAAAGCAAATGAAATGATACAAGTGCAAGTGTAAAAGATATGAAAAGAAGCCATGAGAATATGTTCTGAAAGATAAGTGCAAAGAGTATGTATTTTGTAAAGTATGCACATGTATTTGAAAAGTAATTTCCGCATTTGTTACTGTTATGCATGTGTATCCGATAAACTTTATATATGAAAGCATGTGATATTATGACATTATGAGTTAGTGGTTTGTATACGTGGAGTATTCAATACTCAGCTATATATATTTATGTCGGCAGGTCCATTTGATAAACCTGCTCAGGAGCCTTGGGTTGAGGAGGCTTATGTTGAAGAGGAGCAGACTCTGGAGATGCTTTAAGAAGAGCTTAGGGCTTTTGTTAAGTGGCCCCATAATGAGTGACATGAGTGAGTGTATATAGATTTTGATGAGTGAGCTTGTTCACTCTTTACTTTGGTTTTGTTGTATAAACTTGGATTATAGTATGTATAGAAGATAAAATTTTGTCTCTCGGTTCTACTACATATGTGATATATGTTTTATAGGATGGTTTGGTAATGAGTTCACGATGCCAAAGTATCCTAACTCATAGGAGGTAATTTGGGTCGCGACAGATTTAGTATCAGAGCTTAGGCATTAGACCTATAGGGACTGAAGGTTGTTCTTTGAGTGAACTCAGATGAATTCTACCTTATAGGTTGATACCACGACAGGATTGGTATCAATACTTAGGGATTAGAATCCCTAGGGTTGAGGTTGTTTTTCAAGTTGGACAGTTCTCCTTCAAGTGGGAGTATGTTTAGCTAGATCCAGGTTGATACCGCGACAAAATTGGTATCAAGCAAAGGCATTAAGTCTAGATAGGAAGTCGTATTTCAAGTATAGACTAAACGTTTAGTCTTGGTTGAACCGGTTAAGGATTTAACCAAAAGTGAGAACTTAGCATCGCTAGGATTTCTATGGTATGCTTATACTATTATGTGTATATCTTGATTTTATACGGTACGCTTATATAGGCAAGATATGCTCATTGAATTTCTATGTTCAAAGAGCTTTTTTTTTCCTTTAGACTCACGCTTTACTATTGTTCTCAAGATTTTGATCATGAGACGTGGCAACTGAGGTAGAGGGTATCAGACCCGAGGGAACGGAGGAGATATTCCTATGGGAGTCGAGCACCCAGACTTGACTTAGATCCTTGGGGCTATGGCAACAGCTATGACTCGACTTGCAGATAGGGTTGATACTCCTACTGCTGCTGCTGTACCAACACCTGCACCTCCTCCTGGGCATCACACAGCAGGACTTAAGGATTTCTGAAGACTGAGGCCTCCTACCTTCTATGGGACTACTGACCCCATGGTCAGAGAGGTTTGGGTCATATAGTTGGAGAAGACCTTCCAGGTTCTTCACTGCACGGATGAGCAGAGAGTTGACTGGGCTTCCTTCGTGATCGAAGGTGAAGCCAAGCATTGGTGGAGGTCTGCACTGAGGTAGAGGGATACCTCCAAGGCAGGGTTACCATGGACATAAGAGGAGATTTTAGATGCTTTTTATGAGTAGTATTTCCCCAGGTTCGTGAAGGAGCAGAAGGAGAGGGAGTTAATGTTCTTGGAACAGGGAGAGATGAGCGTAGTCGAGTACGAGGTCAGGTTCATCGGACTCGCAAGGTTTGCTCCACATCTGGTCGCATTCGAGGGCATGCGAGTCAAAAAGTTTGAAGGTGGCTTGAAATCTTTCATTCAAGAGCAAGTTACTATACTGCATGTAGAAACCTGGAGGGAAATTTTGGGCAAGGCGAAGATTGCTGAGAGATATTTCAAGGAGTCTCTCCTGGGGAGTGACAGTGGCCTAGTGAGAGGCATGATTTGAGGCTAGTCCAGTGGGCCAGTGCCACCAGAGAGACAGGCAGACCTGCCCCATACCAGACTACTATGTCTGCACAGGTTCTGAGGCCTCCATGGGTACCACAGGTCCCTTACCCTACTCCGATACAGGTGACTCGGTCTGTGCAGCCCGTTTCTTCCACCTCAGGGCCAAGACTTTGCAGTCATTGCGGAATGAAGCACACCGGTGATTGTCAGAAGCTCACAGGAGGATGCTTCCGATGCGGTCTACAGGGGCATGGCATCAAAGATTGTCCAAGCTAACCTCCTCAGACAATCCAGCCCTGGGAGTAGACCTCCATATAGGCAGGCTTCTCAATAGGGATCTTCTCAAATCTCGATGCCCCTGCAGCCCACTCAGCCGCCTCGTCAAGTGAATCAGGGCAGAGTGTTTGTTTTACTAGAGCAGGATGCACAAGCATCTAAGGATGTTTATTGTAATGTAGTATGTCTATGTTGCTATGAGTGTAAGAACATACTACTTATATTCTATGGGTGTTGTTATGCCTTGCTTGACTTAGTTAGGGATAGTAAAGTGTGGAAAAAATATCCCCGCATGTAGTATCATCTTAATTTCATGGAAGAAATTTCTAAAAGGGGGGAAGGATATAGAACCCCAGAACCAAGTTCACTAGGTAATGAATAGTGCTGTGAATAATGCTAGTGCACGAGGTATAAAGAGGTCGAGGCCTCTCATGCATGTTGGTATGTGTTCAATGATCACCTAGGTGGGTTAAAAACCCATGGGGGAATGAGTCATGAGGTGTGACTAGGGTGTTTGACCAAGGTAAGAGAGTGTGAAAGCACTCTATATGTTCTAAGTATCAAAGAGGGGTGTCTTTACATTCCCTCAACTTGTGGGAACTCTAGTTTTGTCATCGCTAATCAGAATTGAGTGGTTATTGAATTTTTGGAAAGATATTGAAACCCTCTTTGATGTTTTTTTTTCATACTTTTCCATATTTTGAGTTGAGGTTAGGTCAAACATCGGTTTTTTGAAGACTGGTCTGTTGAAATTCTGGTCTGCTGAATTGTTCCAGGACCAGTCAGCTTTAGGGCCACTTTAGATCATGAATAAGTTAGAATTAGGATTTTTCCATTAGACACAAGGTTGTTTCCCTTTGAATGAAGATTCCAAATTAAGTGAATCGTTAAAATCCAATGTGCAAGTCAAAAGTTATAGTTGAAATACCAAAGTAGGGAAAAATGGAGACCAAACCGGTCAACCGGTCACCTGGCTTTTTATGCTTTGACCAACTTCCAGGGATATTTTAAGGGTGGTTTCCTGTTTTGGCAACCCCCAAACACTTATACAAGTCCACATTTGATGGGTAAGGGTTTCATAAACCCTAGAGAGAGATTGAGAGGGATTTTTAAAGAGGAAGAAGAAGAGAAGGTTGGGTTCTTCTTTGGTTGTTCTTAGTTGGGGTTTGTGATTAAAGGAGGAGCTTGGATCTCGCTCTCCAAGCTTGGATCTTGTTCCTCAAACCTTCTAAAAGCTCTAAAATTGAAGGAAATCAATCCTTCAAAAGGTAGAACAATCTACTAACTTTTCATGTTGTGATTCATCCATGCCTAGTAGGATGTTAAATATGTATTTTGATAAAAATGAAGTAAATTCTTGATTTCCAATTATGGAAGCCTTTGTGCTTCGATGTGAACTAGTAGGGACTCCTAGTAGTCTTGATGTATGTTTATGATTAAAGTCAAGAAAATAAAAGTGATTATAGGATGAATTCAAGCTTGTTCCAAGTGTAAATGATTATTTGAATTGTTTCAAATGAATGAGAAAAGTATACGCCATATGTTCAAGTGTTTCCAATTGTCTATCATGTTTTTTCACATTTCCATATGAACACGCACATGCATGATCCAAGGTTTTGTATATGTATAAGTATAAGTATTTTCAAAAAAGTAAGGTAAAAGCAAGTGAACAAAGTAAGTAACAATGGGGGAATTATAATGGACACCTTACCCTTGTATGGTAAGGCATTAGGCATTTGGTCCCAGGGAAGAATACTAATGGACACTTTACCCTTGTATGGTAAGGCATTAGGTATTTGGTCTCAAAGGATGAAGCTCCAAAAAGAAGATGTGTAAAGATACCAATGGGGAGGTTGGTTAATTCATGTGTATCTGTATGTGATGCTAATGGACACTTTACCGTTGTAAAGATACCGCATTTGTTTCTGTTATGCATGTGTATCTGATAAACTATCTATATGAAAGCATGTGATATTATGACATTATGAGTTAGTGGTTTGTATATGCGGAGTATTCAATTCTCAGCCATACATATTTATGTCGGCAAGTCCATTTGATACACCTACTCAGGAGTCTTGGGTTGAGGAGGCTTATGTTGAAGAGGAGCAGACTCTGGAGATGCTTCAGGAGCAGTAGATGGCTTTTGTTAGGTGGCCCCATAATGAGTGTCGTGAGTGAGAGATCTGTATATGGATTTTGATGAGTGAGCTTGTTCACTTTTTACTTTGGTTTTGTTGTATAAACTTGGATTATAGTATATATAGAAGAGAAAATTTTGTATCTCGCTTCCACTACATATGTCATATATGTTTTACAGGATGGTTTGGTAATGAGTTCACGATATCAAAGTATCCTAACTCCTAGGGGGTATTTTGGGTTGCAACACCTATAGACCTACTTTTTGATCGCGGAATTATCCAAGACAAATTAAGATTTTCACCTTCTATCTCAAGTGATCATCAATTTTTTTTATTCTCTTCTATTATGTTTTGAGTTTGCTTAGAGTTTCTTTTAGTTTATTCTATGCATAGATAAATATTTAAGCAAAAGTTTGGGTTATTTAGCACAAATCGTGATTGTTCATAGTCATTTCAAGGGTTGTGATTCTAATAACTTACTTGCATTTTGTCTCAAAATTTGATTTGATATATTTAGGTTACACAAACAAATCATGTGGGAAAGAAAGTTATTTATTTCCTCTTATCCTTCCAGTATTGATTAATTTGGTATTTCCAGTTATTTTTAAAAAAAATTTAATTGAATATCTTAATTTGTGTAGTTCTCAATATCTTGGCTAGACATTATTCGCAGCGTGTTTAGAAAACCCCAAATGTTAATATGTTTTATACGTTGGTAATAATAACTGTAGTTTAGCAATTTTGGAATAACATGCGCAATGAATGAAATTCAAGACTGAAGCTAATCTCATGTAACAATCAATCAAGCGTCCATGACAAAAAAAAATTTATCGGTCTTTCTTACGGCCCTTTGGCCCGGCCCGACCCTTGAAGGGTTGGGGCCCTACTCTTATAGGGAGGGGTAGGGCTAGGGCTTTCCCAGCCCGTCCCCTACCCAGCCCTTTGACATCCCTAAATAGGTATGGAAGAGTAAGGATTCAATTATAAACCCTAAAATGCTAACTATCTTTTGGCTGCCAGGAAAATATAAAAAAAGGAAACTAAAAAGAAAATAATTTTTGCACCGTTAGGTTTACAAGAAAGAAAAAAAAAGACATTGGGAGAGTGGCAGTGGTGTAGGCGATGGTAGTAGGAGTGGTGGTGGCAATGGCAAACGTTATGGTGGCAGGAGGTGTTGCAAGTGGCAATGGTGGTGGTAGTGACATCGGTGGTCATGGATGTAGTGGCAAGTAGAGGTGGTGGTGGCGGCAACGGTAGTGGTGGCAATGGTAGCGACAGTGACAGTGGCACTAGTTGTCACGCCCCAAAATACCCCCTAGAAGTTTAGGGTGCTCTGGATTATGACTTGACCTAACCTGCCAAACATCCAGAAATCAACAAGGCATGCTACAATGGAAGCTAATATTTTGTATACCTAATTGAAGTATTCCAAGACATACTAAGTTATATACATGCACCTAACATAAAGAACAAACATACTTGCTCACAAAATAATCTTTACACTAAAATTTTCCCCTGATCACAAGAGCCTATTCATAAAGCCAGACATCCAACTCTCTAGCCCCCACCTGAGGTTCCAAACACGGCTCTTCTTTGCCATAATCTTCCTCAACCCATGGCCTGGAACTACAAATATCAAAGCCAATACCTACTGAGATAAAATGTAGGCTAAGTATGGAATACTTCACAAGTACAAACTAATGGTAGACAATGGATAATATACAAGACATAGTGTGCATGGGATTGTAAAACAGTATAATCATGATGCATGCATGAACTGAAATATTTAAAACATATTCTTATTCTTGTCTTGCGTGAATCTTGGTACTGTACTTGCTTGAACCTGCTTGTTCCTGTTCCAGTTCTTGTTCTCTTGAAATTGGGGTATGCCTAGCCGCCGTATCATATTTCGTTGCAAACTATCATCCCTCATGCTTGAAGCCCGGAGTTAGAGCCTTAACTTGATAACAGTCATGCTTGACCGTCATAGTATAATATATAGATATAATGTTAAGGTCCTCAACTCTGTTGACCAGCCTTACATCTGGCTTTATCATTGTTTTGATAACTTGAAGCCTAAGGATATAGATTTAGACAGGTCTTTCATAAATCATTTTTGTTTCTTTTCAAATTCATGCTAACACTTGTATAACCATGCGTTATTAAAACTGAAATTTAAATCAGAATATTAATTCATATTTCTATGTACAAATTAAGCTAGTAGAGTGTACTTACTAAGATTTGTTTGAAATCAATTAGCGATGAAAGGAAATCTAACACACTCCTGCAATACAAGACTTACGGTAAACCGGTCCTAGGAACATATACACAAGTCAGTGGATTACCCTCTAACCATAAACATACTTTTTTTTCTTTTCTTTCTTTTTTGGAAAAAGAACCACTGAGGGGGAGTGGGGGTTTGGCGGACCTTTACTTGTTTATTAAAAAAAAAAAATTTTAAAAAGGGGGGGGCACATAAAACCTTACCCCTACAAAGAGTCAAAAAAGAAGGGGGGCATAAAACTTTACCCCTACAAAGACTCAGAAAAGGGGGGGGGGGGGGGGGGGGGGGGGGAGGACATAAAACCTTACTCCTTCAAAAGACTCAATTAGGGGAGGGGGAATTAAAAACCCCCAACCCTTTACAAACTAACAACCAGTGTACATATCAAAATAATCTAATATTACCAAGACACACTTTATCCAGAAAGATAAGGGCCCTAAGACTTGGAGGGCTATCTTGAATAGTCTGAATCAAACCTGAATGCTGAAGATCACAACCATAGTTAGCCAAAAAATCAGTAACCTGGTTTGCTTCTTTGTAAATATGAGTAATTTACAAACAAATATTGTTAACTTTTTTAATTTTTTGGTTCCAATACCAAACAGACCAAGGATGATGACAATTTCCATTCCAGGCTTCTAAAAGGGTTTTAGAGTCAGACTCTACCTCAATCCGTATATATCCCATGGAATGACAAAGCACGATGCCATCAAGGAGAGCTCTAGTCTTAGCAACATAGCTAGTACAATGGTCATAAAACGAGAAGAAATAGGCTAACATAACACCATGATGATTTCGAATGATACCTCCTCTACTAGCTAACCCGGATTACCTCTAGGAGCTCCATCCACATTCAGCTTAATTATTCCTTGAAAAGGTCGAATCCATTTAACAATAGAAATAGAAATTCTGACTTTAAGTGGAGGTGAAGAAATACTGAAAGAAGACAGATCCAGTTTTTTTTTTAAGGTAATATCCCCAATTTCGCTAGCTAAACTTTGATTCAAGTAATAATAATCTTCGGAGGCTTCCGAGCATTCTTGAATCTTCTTAAACATCTTTCTTTCCAAATTTCCCAAATAATAAGAAGAGGGAGCAAATTATAAAGTTCATTGTGGTTCCTATTATAGGCTCTAAGCCATCTCATAAGAAGACATTGAATGGAGTCACTGGGCTGAAGTACAATGGAGCAATACCTAGCAAAATATCTTCAAATAGTAGCTGCAATATCACTTTTAAAAAGAAGGTGAGACAAATATTCAATATTACCAGAATTACAACAAGAGCAATGACTTGCTAAAGGAATACATGTTGATTGAATCATATTATCTGTCGAAATAACACCATACATTACCTTCCATCCAAAGATTTGAATTTTTTTTAGGGTAATAGAATTCCATATGTTCTTACTCCAATCCTTATGAGCATTAGAAATTCTGATAGATTCCCAAGCAGATTTAACAGTAAACTTACCATTCGGGCTGAGATTCCAAATAAAAATATCATCAGAAACAGAAGTAAAGTAACCTGCGGATCTAATAGCTATTTTTCAAATGGTCAGAAATAGTCATTTACAAGATAAAAATTTCAAGTACCATTAGAGTCAAGCATATCCGAAATAAAAGGAAAAGTCTAAAGAGTAGATAGAGCAAGATCAATGAGAGGAACCTCTCCAAACCAACAATCTAACCAGAAATTTATCTTGTTGCCATTTCAAATTAAAGAAGTAGATTTATATATCACATCTTTACACAATTGACTTATTTTAATCCAGGTTTTGGAAGCACCAGGACTATAAGAAGCCTGCCAGATATGATTAAATTGAAATTTATTCCTGAAAAAATTTGACCAAAGATTATTTGATTGGTAAAGATTCCAAACTTGTTTCAATCTAAAGGCATTTAGAAAAATCATTCATATTACGAATACTAAGACCTCCTTCCAACTGGGGAAGGGAGCAAATATTCCAGTTAATCTAATGACGTTTTCTAACTTCACTCATATTATTCCCAAAAAAAATTTGCCAGAATTTTATCAATTTGAGAAATAATACCTTTGGGCACATGAATTCCTGCAAGAAGATAAGTGAGAATAGAAGATAGAACATGTTTAATCAAAATAAGACGCCCACCTGAAGATAAAAATTTAGCCTTCCAACCTTCCACCTTAGAAGAGATTTTATTAATAAAAGAATTAAAATAGCTCTTTTTAAGGTGGCATTTATAAAGAGGGACTCCTAGATAAATAAAAGAGAAATTTTTCCTAGGAATACCTACCCAGTTAAAAATATTATCACTTCTTATTCTATTCATCTTATCAAAACAACAAAAAGAGCTTTTAGATCTATTAATCTATTGGCTTGAAGATTTCTCATAATCTGAAATGAAGTCAAAAGTTTTCTTGATATTCTGCTTCCTAGCATTGCAAAAAATGAGAGTATCATCAACAAAGAGAAGATGAGAAATAGGATTACCGTACCTTCCCAATTTATAATTAGATCAAAAACTCTCAGTTATGGCTTTAAGGCCTCTACTAAGAACTTCTTCTGCAATAATGAAAAGAGCAGGAGATAAAGGATCACCTTGATGAAGACCTGGCAAACTTTGAAAAAACCTTGAAGGCAACCATTAGTAAGAATAGAGAAAGATTGATTAGTGAGACAACCACGAATCAATCTAATGGAATCCTCTTTAAAACCCATCTTTGGAAGGACAGAGAATATGAAATTTCATTCCATTCTGTCGTAAGCTTTAGACATATCAAGCTTAAAGATAATATTACCTCCCGGAATTTTCCTATCAATGTCTTGCACCATCTCCTGAGCTACACTGACATTATCTAGAATATTCCTACCTTTAACAAAGGCACTTTGCTCATCAGAGATAATGTTAGGAAGCAATAAACCAATACGACCAGTCAAGATACGAGATATAATCTTATTGAAAAATTACAGAGACTAATGGATCTGAAATCTGAGAAAGACACAGGAGAATTGCATTTAGGGATTAATGCAATAGTTGTGGCATTTATAGCTCTAGGAATTTCAGCAGTCAAGAAAAATAAAGTAATAGCATGAAACATGTCCTCCTTAATAATATCCCAACAAGAACGAAAAATATGACCAGAAAAACCATCAGGTCCAGGAACGCTATCTGCAGACATGCTAAAAACAACATTTTTAATTTCTTCTAAAGAGGGAAAAGAAGATATGGAATTATTGTTTTTATCAGAAATAATGCAAGGAATATGATGCAAAATATTAAAATCAAGAATAAAATTATCAGAAGAGAGCAAATTTAAAAAAAAATTAACCGCTTCATTACTAATATCATCTTGAGATTCTAGCCAATTACCTTGAGCATCTTGAATTTTAGAAATACAATTTCGACCCCTTCTAGATTTTGTGACCATATGAAAGAACTTCGTATTGTTGTCACCTTCTTTGAGCCACTGAACTCTAGATTTTTGTCTCCAGAATATTTCTTCATAAAGAAGAACAGATTGAAGTTCAACCTTAAGGTTAGACAAATAAGTATTTTTCACATCGTCCCAAGATCTTTGAATTTCATCTTCCATCTCAGAAATTTGGCTCTCGAGAGAGTTAATTTTTTGAAAAATATTATCAAAGACATCTCTATTCCAGATTTTTAAAGAGGATTTAAGCCTTTTAAGTTTAAGGAAGAAAGAGCTGAGGGAATTAGCTAAGATTGGAGGCCCCCAAGATTCAAATATAAGTCTGGAAAAATCCAAATGATTAATCCACATTTGCTGAAATTTAAAAGATGAGGGCCTTTTGGTTTGATTATTACCAAACTCTAATAACAGAGGAGCATGATCCGAAGTAACTCTAGTTAGGTGTTTAACCAAAGAGATATTGAAATTGTTGGTCCAATCAGGATTTAAAAAATGCGATCAAGATGAGCATAAATACGATGCATACCTACCTGATTGTTGCACTAAGTAAATTTATCGCCAGAAAAGCCCATATCTATCAGACCTAGTTCATTAATCATGTTGTTAAAATCTTCCATAGATTCAAAGTTGACATCTTTGCCACCCATTTTTTCATCTGAAGCGGAGATTGCATTGAAATCACCACCTATAAAGAAAGGACCTGAAAAAGCAGAAAAACAGCACAGAGATCTTCCTAGAGAGGCAAATGCTCCTTTCTAGTGCATTTACCATAAACAAAAGCACATATTATAGGGTTAATAAAATTAACAGAAGCATCGACAATAATCGTTTCATCAGTAGCAGAAATAAATGAAACTTTGACATTACTCTTCCAGAACAACCAAATCTTAGGGTTAGAATATTGAGAATCAAGATAATTATCCATGCCAATAAAAGAACATATTTCAAAAAGAGAATCAAAATTTTTTTTGGTTCCATTATAGCAGTGAGCAAAATATTATTAGAAGAGATTAATTGTTTTAATCTAGACTTAGAAGCTAAGTTACCAATTCCTCGAATATTCCAAAAAAGAAATTTATTCATTGATAACATTAATGGAGGAAGTCACCAAAGACTGGCCCACAGATCTAGAGCATGTCATTCTATCAGATGAAAGCACAACTTTACGATACTTCGATTTCTTCTTGGGTTCTAAATAATTGTAAGAGGAAAATAATTCTGGATTAAGAAACTTGTGAGAGAATTTATTCACCTCTTCCTTAAAAAAATTAATATTCTTTAGCAAACAAGGATCATTATCTGAATGATATTCAAAGGTTTGAGATTGTTCCCACAGAATGTTACTCAGATTTAATTTATCCCTTATATTATGATTTCCTTCAAGAGTGTAAATCAGTTTTTTCCACATACTATATTGAGGAGAGAAGTGAAATCTAAGGCTAGTAATTCTACTATTATTACTGTTAAGACCCTTAATTTCTGAGGGTGTAAGAATGCTACTATTATGCAAGTCATGTTCCTTCTTAATTGGTTCCATGTTATTCTCAAATTTTTTGCCCAATTTTTTTTCACATTCTATATCTTCTATTAAAATTTCAGAGGAGTCAATAGAGGAGAGATCAAACCTGAGTACGAGCGTATTACAGCTGCTGTATTTTCTTTCAAGCCATTCTTCACTGTAGCAACTTGTTTGATGTAGGAAGATGGTTCACTTGAGCTATGCAATTGATCTTTCTCAATCACAACTAGAATTATATAATCAGATCTCTCAATCGCAACTGCTTCCTCATCTGGCCGTTTTGCCAGATTTGTTTCTTCCGTTTTTAGACTGGAGACCACATCTGTATTTTAATCACGGAAACCTGTTGCTTCTGAAGATCTTCGATATTTTTTCCTTCAAGGCTACTTCTTCTTGCAATTTGATAACTTTAGATTCTAACATCAAACCCGCATCTGTATCTCCATTATAATATTCCTTTTCTATTATTTTATGTGCTCTATGCTTCACAATCTGCTGATCTTGGTTCACATCCTTACAACTATCATTCTAGACAGCAACTGATGTGGAAGAAGATCCACGAAATTGAGCTTGTGCCTGATCTGGAATACAGTCTTTAGGATGATTCGGAATAGGATTTTTATCAGCAAGAATATCATCCGAATGAAATTTCTTAAGATCCATTGTTTTGTTTGATTCTTTGGATTACCTTCTTCATCTTTCTGATGTGCTGTATTTCTAATTTTAGGTTTGCCCACCACAAAAGAGTTAACATCATGTCCCAGTTTTTTACACTTCGTACAATACTGAAACTTCTTTTCATATTCCACTTTTTGCCATCTAACGTGATCCCCTACTCCCAACCAAAATCGATCCGGATTTTCTTTTAGGAGATCTATCTCAATGCAAACCCTAACAATGCTAGGTCTTGAAAATGACTTTGTAGCACCATCAAGCTTAAGAACCTTACCAAAGATACTACCAATCGAAGAAAGTGCTGAATCGTTAAATAGGTGAAGAGGGAGATTTGGGAAACTCACCCAAATCGGCACTAAGGATGTTCCAGTCCTAATAAAAAGGAAGGGGTCCATTTGAAGAAACAGAAGAGGAAACCATTGATGTATAGAACTTCTTTCAACCAAATCATAAGAAAGTCCACTTCCAAAGAAAATCTAAAAAGAATATGGAGTGAATCAAGGATCCCAACTAAGAAGTTCAGCCGTAAACCTTCAAACTTTTTCATATGAATCTTTATAGCATGAGGGAAGGACGACCATACACACACTTTGCAACTAGAGATAGGCGATGGGGAGTAGCAAGTATGTTGGATTCTTCTTTAGAGAAAAATATAGCTGGTTCTCCTCTAAAAGTTGCTGGTTTTTTTAGTTGAATAGAACAGAGAGGAGCTACCAAAGGAGATGAGTGATTTCTCACCACAGAAGCATAAGGGGGGGAAGATTTGGCGGCTTGGAGGAGGGATCTCCCTCCCCACTGCCAGCAACCCTAGGGTTTACCATACAACCCTAGCAAAACGTTTTCTAAAATCTTGCTATCATGCACCAAAAAAACTTACTATGCTAAAATATACCTCCAGAGCTTTTTTCACTATATGATGATTATCTCAACCATAAACATACTCAAAAACTTTAATTCACTCTTATGGAGGCTGAATTAAGATCTACTACTGAGCTGCAAAGTGAAAAATCCAAACTTTTCTAAGTCTGGATCCTAGGCTACCTTCCTCTATTTTTTTTCCTTCAACCATTTCACCCAACATTCCTCACTTCTACCCCATTTTAACAGGGTCTTAGACCCATTTCCATACAATTCACAAAATCACACACCAAATCCACCAAAATCCATCAAGAACATGATAATGTATTCAAGAACCTTGAAATGGAGCAAAGAAAAGAGGAAATCTTACCCTCTAAGCTGTGAAATACACCTCTAAGGATGAAAATGACGCTGGGATTGAATTCAGAGCATTGGAAATAGTCAGGGTAGTGAGCCTCAAGCTTTCTCTCTCTAGGATTTGCCTTCTCTCCACTTTCTCTCTCTAGAACACCCTTTCTCTCTCTAAAATTTCAAAAAATCTCTCCAGTAGCTTCTGAGGTTGAAAATGACACTCGAAATTAATTCGGAGCATCGGAAATAGCTGGGGTTGTAAGCCACCTTCTTAAGAACACCTTCTCTTTCTACTTTCTCTCTCTAGAATAGGACTTTCTCTCTCTGAAATCTCTGCATAATTTCTCTCCAACTACTTCTCTCTCTAAAATGAGAGAATGGGCTTATTTCTTAACTTATATTGTCACGCCCCAAAATACCCCCTAGGAGTTAGGGATACTTTGACTCGTGACGTGTTATATCTGATACTAAATCATCCTGTAAAATACACAAGGCAAAACATAACGGAATCATAATACAGTGCGGAAGCGTGAACTAAATTTTTCTTTTTATACATATGACTGTATTCCAATTTGTACAATACAAAACACAAAGTAAGAGTAGACATGCCTAATCATCAAAATACAAAATGTAATATCTCTCTCTCTCAGTGATCACCCTCATAGGGCCAATGGTCTAAGTCCCTTGCCTCCACATGAGGCTCTACTACCAGCTCCTCATATGGCTCCTCCTCACCATAGTCTTCCTCTATCCAAGGGGCCAGAGTACAAAAACATCATAAGGAATGCGTGCACCTGCCGACATAAAATGTACGACTGAGCATGGAATATTCAGCGTATACATACTACTAGCTAACAATGTTATAACAGTAATTATATCTCATGCGAGTAATAAAAAGAAATACAGTTCACCATCATGCTCAAAACCAAAATAGACATTCACTAGTCAAATCTTATCTTTCTGAGAAAACAAAACACCTTCTATAGTTCTTATGAGTTCTTAGTAGCTTATGAGACTTTCTTGTGAGTTCTTGTGAGATTTCTTATGCGCAAGAGGTTACCACCCACAAAACCCTGGGATACCAACCTCCTTGATAGCACACTTGCTTACGAGAATTTCTTATGAGCTAGAGGTTAGCACCCGTAAAACCCTGGGCTACCAACCTCCTGGACAGTACTATTGCTTGTGAGAGTTTCTTATGAGCCAGAGGTTAGCACCCGCAAAACCCTGGGCTACCAACCTCCTTGACGATACAATTGCTTGTGATAATTTCTTATGAGCCAGAGGTTAGCACCCGTAAAACCCTGGGCTACCAACCTCCTTGACAGTGCAATTGCTTGTGAGAATTTCTTATGAGCTAGAGGTTAGTACCCGCAAAACCCTGGGCTACCAACCTCCTTGACAGTATGATTGCTTGTGAGAATTTCTTATGAGCCAGAGGTTAGCACCCGCAAAACCATGGGCTACCAACCTCCTTGACAGTACAATTGCTTGTGAGAATTTCTTATGAGCCAGAGGTTAGCACCCGCAAAACCTTGGGCTACCAACCTCCTTGACAGTACACTTTGTTCATGCATGTGAGATTGTACTTGTATTTTCTTAGGAGTTCCATTTGTTTATTTCAATTCTTGATGCTCATGAGAAAACCTTGGTCATATAAAACTTCTCGTGCTTGTGAGCGTCATTATATATATATATATATACATATTGAAAGCCTTAAACAACTCAAGTGGTTCATAAAATATATAGTAGCATAATAGTATTTTTGGATAATTCTAGGCATATAGCACATTTTCACTTATTGCATTACACCACTAAAATCATGTCTTTTGAGCCTATTTTATCACATCATGCTTAATTTCATGGTTTATTGGAAAATAATAATAATCGTCTACAAGTATAACTATATTTATCATCTCATTGAAAAACCCACAAATTTTAACCCTTACTCATTTGATCATAATGTAATTTGCCCAAAATCCTACATTTACCATTTGCATTATAACCTAGTTAGATAATAGAGTGTTCTTACTATTTTCATTCAACCTTATTTCAATCTTTGTGTCATAGCAAAGCTAGATAATAGTAGGTACTTACCTCTTGATCACTTCCTATGTTGGAGAAAAACCTTTGAGTAGAATCCCAACTTGATTGAGGAAGACACCCCTTTGATTTGTGCTCCTCTTGATCCTCGATCCAAAATCCTCTTTGGAAATCTCCTCTTCATCCTTTCCTTCCTCAAGAACTATCCTTAGTTTTAGGGTAAACCAACCCCCCCCCCCCCCCCCCCCCCTCCCAAAAGATCCTCTATTTATACGCCAAGGGGTGAAAACCCCAAAATCATGCACTTAAGAAAATCTATATTTATGACTTACGATCGATTGTAGCATACTACGATCGTTCGTAGCGATCTACGATCGATCGTAGGTTTCCTAGTGAGTTTACAGCAATTCTGGAGCTTTACAATCGATCGTAGCAACTCTACGATCGATCGTAGCGCCACTACGATCATTCGTAGGTCATTGACGATCGTTCATAATTTTGACAATAAATTTTGAGATTTTTTTCACTTTCGTATTTCAGCAATAAATTTTGACTCCCTATTTGGATTTTGACAATTCAACTTGTATTGGATTCTTCTTTCAAAGGAGAAAAATTTTATGTCTAATAGACAAATCCTAATTTTGAGTTTTTAATTACCTAAATGGGCTCTAAAGTCAACTGGTCCGAAAATGGATTTCAGTAACCCCTGTTTTCAACAGATCCGACTTTGGAAATCGGACCTTTGACTCAACCCCGGCTCAAATTCGAGGAAAGTGATCAACATGAATTTTGAAGATGGTTCCAATACCTTTTTAAAATTTCAAGAATTGCTCAATTCTGACTAGTGGTGAGAGAACTAGCGCTACTTAAAGTTGAGGGTAATGTTAAGCCATAACTTCTTTTTGACACAGTATTTATATACTCTACTCCTTCATTCAAAGCACCCATAACTTAAGAAATATACATCTTAAGGCTTAAATACATGCCAAAAGATCCGGGGTTCTACGTATATATCATTTAGCACATGCGAGACACTTGTCTTACCAAGAGACAAGTGTCATTAATGGTTAGTGGGACACATGGCACGCATGTGTGCGACCATATGTCTGCTCAGCTTTCGACTTCCAGCAATTCCTATTTTTCTCACTCGAAAATTCATAACTAATTAATCCTAAATGCAAAAATTACAAAATTTCGGGGATTGAACCTTAGCCAGTCCAGCACCTACTGTAAAAATCTCGAGTAAAAATATTGAGGTTTAAGGGTAAAAAGTAAACCCGGAAAAATACTGACCAAACCACAAATTTTCCAATTTTTAACAAAATACATTGTATATAAACACCATTCACATATATTATATAAAATAATGGGAATCCCATTTTCGAGGTCTTACATTTCTTCCCCCCTTAAAAAAATTTCATCCCCAAAATTAGGACATCATGCCCTCAAGTGGTTACACTTTCTCACACTCCACTCTAACTAATGGAAACATCCCCTTGTTGACCAACACATGGCTAGGCACTAGCATGTCGGCCAAGCACCTAGGTTTTTCACAAGGCTGGACCCAAGTCAAAAGCAAGAAAATTTTCATAACATATAATAGCCTATAGTACTCACACAACACATAGTGCATAGTAACACATCACAACACATTACATAATAGTATAACATATAATAAGGATTCCTATATCACTTAGCTAGCTTTGCTAGGAATCAAGTTCTCGAATTAGTCACTATTTTAAATCTATAAAAGAGAAAATTAAATCGCACCTGTAAAACATGTGCACATCACTTACCTTATGACCATTACATTTGTAAGAACCTTACTTCATTATACTGGTAATAAACATATTTTTACAAATTTGTTTACAAAATTCCCTACCAACAAAACTTCACATCCTATTTACAAGTCTATCAACATACACCACCTTCGTAACCTTCTATTGGTTAGTCTTACCCTAACTACTTTTCATCCCTGATTGGGTCATAGTTTCCAACCTAAGGGTTCAACATTAGATCTAGAAGACGACATTGATTTCACTGGCTCAGATGATTCTAACTCCTCTCTCAAAAATTTTGTCTTTTCAGAAGCGGGTGGCCATAGTGCATCTTATTAGCCTCAATCTCTAAAGCTTGTTGCAAAATCTTCAGTCAAGTCTGCAAATGATGATGCACTATTGATTTCTGCAACTCAGGGGGATAACACGACCATCTTTCACCTACAACTTGGGCCTCTTAGGATACTACTCTTGTGGCATCCCCCATCACAGCTTGCTCGTATTCATCTCTATCCCTTGACATCATTCCTGTAAGCCCGAATCTGAATTGTAGAGCCCCGAAACATTTGTATATGTCTTGGAATGTGTGTCAAGGCATGATGCTTTGTAATCTCCATTTTTCCATGAAATGAGAATTTGGAAACCATTGAGGATTTTGCAAGAATGCTATAAAATAATTAAATAAAATATTTATTAATATTCCATAGCCTTAAAAAGGTACTAGTCATGTTTAGAAGAGGTTAGAATAGAAGTGGAGTAGGTCCAAGTAGTGGATTGAGTGGAAAATGGACTCAGTGTCAAAATTTGCATAACACCGATTGCTCGGTCCAAAGTAGCGATCGATTGGTCCAAAACCAATCGATCGGTATCTGTCAACTGGTCTAAAATTTTGTATGGGAAAAAATTCCAGAGAGGTGATTTTTGACCGAGAGCACGGTCAGAAACACCGATCACTCGGTAGGCGACCGATCGCTCGGTCATAATCACCGATCGCTCGGTCTTTCGCGTTTTGTAGAAATTTCATTAAGGACTTTTTCGTCATTAGGGCGTTCCACCCTTGCTTAAAAGGGTTTGCTCGAGCCAAGTGTATTCATAAACACCCTTCGCAATAACTTAAGAGAAAGTGAGAGATGAGAAAGGGTTTTTAACCTAGGGTTTCAACTTGAGAGAAATCAAGAGTTTTAGAACCCAAGATCACCCCCCAAAGCTTGGATTCTTCTAATCTAAAGCAAAGCACGTGAGAAGCACGTTCTCCAAGCTCGACAGCAACCCCACACACGTTGCAGAGGGTTTTCCTCATCTTTTCAAGGTCGGTACCCTATGCTACCCTCCTAGTTATTCCTCTTCCTCTTTTCTTTCCTTTTTAAGGTTTTTTCCCAAATTCTAAGTATGTTAATGAGATGGATTGTATGTGTGGAGATGGATGTTGGGCGATGGATGCCATGTGGGTGTTGTGATGAATGAAATGGGGAGGGTATTTCACCAAATAATGAATACACAATGGATGATGGATGGATTGGATGAATCATTAATCAAGAAAAACATGATTTAAAGAATATGGAAATTTCTAGGGTTTATGATAGTGTGATTATTCGCTTTCTATAATGGCATGAATATTTATGCGTTGAAATGAATGCTATTTCATGTATTCTTGAATTTCAAATGTCACGTTTATTTCCAAACTATAGCATATACACGACTTCACGAGCACAGCATACATGACATGTTTTATCGGTGTTTTTCAAGACAAGGGTTTTATTCACGATTTACAAACACCATGACAAGGCCAAACGTAAAGGTTGGTAAATAGAGGTAGGGCATATCTTAAGATATGTTTTGTCTTGCTTTTGACAAGAACAAGCATTGCATATGAGGGAGTTTACACTTCCCTCCCTTCAAGATTGTAGAGGGGGTTCTACACCACCCTCCCTCGCAAGTGCATCTCATTGTAGAGGGGTCTCCCCTCCCTCACAAGTGAATCTCACAAGTTACATGAGCATGTTTAGTTTCCAAGCAAGCAAGCATGAGTACAAACAAGAACATGACATGACATGCATGACACGACAAGACAAGCATGACCCGACAAAACAAGCAAGATAGAATATGACAAGACAAAGTTTTCAAGCACGAAATGAGTATTTTAAGTCAAATCAAGCACACGATGACTTCAAGAGTTTTTCCGACTTTGATATGAGACAAGCATGAACTATAAACTGTTTACTTTCCTGTCAATTATATGAACTGTGTCTTGCTTCATTTTGTTATCATTATGCTATGACGTTGGTTAGTATTTGGTACCCACTGAGTATTCCATGCTCAGCCGTACTTTAGATGTCGGCAAGTGATAGCGGAGCAGCTGCTCCTTTTGACATCTATGCTCCTGGCCCATGGGTGGAGGAGGAGTATGTTGAGGAACCTGTGGAGGAGCCTCATGTAGATGGTTATTATTAAGTGGTAGATTCTAGGTGAGTGTGGGTGAGCACAAGAGATTATACCCATGTATTTTGGCGGGCATGTCCGCACCTTCTTTCTTTTGTTTTTCCTTTTGTACAAAACTTGGATTACATGTATATACATAGAGGTTTTGTTAGACTTCCACTGTGCTATGTTAGTGTATGCTTCCACTATTTTGTCCTCTATCATATATGCTTCGAGTGTTTTGCAGGATGGTTTGTCAAGTATATCATGTAGGTCATAATAAGTCGTCCAAGATTCACTCTAACTCCTAGGGTGGGTTTTGGATCGTGGCATGAATCCTCCCCAACTATCTCAACTACCCATCGTAAATACCTGCCAAGACTCAAAACATTAGTGTAATTAAACTCATGGTTAGGACACTATCCAACAACTTAGAGTCTAATAGAAAATTCTAAGGGAACTCCAACAATGCACTAGGTACTTATTAAATTAAAGTGCCTAAGATTATCATTAACTAAGTGTATTAAACAATGTTTACAACTGATATACTTATATCTTACATACTAAAATTTTACTATAAAAACATGATTTTGACCCAAGACCTATTCTAATGTCAACTTATCCCTAGCAAAACGAACTTAAAGCAAGTTTAAACCTAGCGAACCTAAAGCCTTGGCTCTGATGAAATCCTGAGAGATTTGCTATCAAACCATGAGTCTAATAGCAATTAAGTGCTTTGAAATTATACAATTCAATGAACATTATATATGTATATAAACACACCATACATAAAACATACAACTGGATTCCTAGCGTAGCTAAATTTTCTCATTTTCGAGTTAAGTATTAACCGATTTAGACTAAGACTAACTGAGTAGTCGATGCTTGGAATATGACTCCCTATACGGACCTACTGCCTTTGCTCTAATACCACCTCTGTCACACCCCAAAATACCCCCTAGAAGTTTAGGGTGCTTTGGATTATGACTTGACCTAACCTATCAAACCATCCTGAAATCAACAAGGCATGCTACAGCAGAAGCTAACATTTTATATACCCAATTGAAGTATTTCAAGACATACTAAAGTTATATACATGCACCTAATGTAAAGAACAAACATACTTGCTCACAAAATAATCTTTACATCAAAAGTTTCCCCTGATCACAAGAGCTTATTCATAAAGCAACACATCTTAGTGCTTGATCATTTCAGATATAAGAAAATTAGTATCTCACTCAATGCAAAAAGAATGAAAATTATTCAAGAAAGTGTTCAACTTAAGTAAAAATTGAAGATTCAAAGGTTGTGGGTTAAGGATATCATCTCTCCAGAATCTTAAAAATGTATTTTCATTTATTTTTTAGAGTGTCTAGGACTTATGTAAGAAGTCCTCAAAATATGGTAAGTTGAATACTCAAAATACTTAGATAGACCATAAAAGCCTAGGATATAAATTGGACATCATTCTAATGCCCTAAGAATTTATAAAAACCATGTTAAAGGATTGTCAAATGACTTAGGAAGTCATTCCTGTCATTAAGGTCTGATCTAAAACAATAAAACAAATTTTTGTTCTGAATTCGTCGACGAAATCACAGGGGTGATTTGATTTCGGCGATGAAATGGAGACATGAAAACCTCCTGTACTCACTGTTTTTGGATTCGGCGATGAATTAAGCTGGTAACCCAATTTCGTCGACGAAATGAAGTCTGAAACAAAAAAACGTTGTAACGACTATTTTTCAATGACCTTATTTGCATTAAATGTTTCATCAACGGTCATATTGGATCATGACCTATAAAAGGAGTTCATTTATGAACAAAATACAGATCCTGATCAGTGCAATAACTCCAATCATCTACTCTTTCACTTACATTGATTTCACAATCACTCATACACTTAGAAATCCCAAAAATGTCGTTTGAGCTATTCAACTCCATTTATTTTGATAGATTTCATTAGATTTGTCGTTCACTCTTATTCAGCTCATTTCAGGAGCATTTATTTCAGATTTTTAAATCCACAAATCTTTCATTAAAGAAAGTCAAGAATCTTAAGTTCTTGCATGTGAAGCTATCACTTCATTTCAACAAGAGAAGGAAGTGCTCTTGCGTAGTAAAGGTTTCAACCTGGTCTAAAGGAGGGTGTGTAAAGGTTATGTCTTGGCCTGAAGAGCAACTGTAACGGTTTGGGCTCTACCTGTGAAAGAGTCTGTGCGATTTAAAGAATTTTGGTGAATCCTCTACTTGGAACAGCTTGAGGCAGGGACTAGGATGGAATTGCTGAACCTGGTGAACAAATCTCTGTGTTTGATTTCCTAACTCTTCTCTTTTACTTTCTCCATTACTTTGATTAATCTTTAGTTGCAATAAATTTTACTCCGCATAAAAGACTTAGAGTTAAACTGTCAAATACCTTACTCACCCCCCCTTTAGGGTTATTACCTGGCTAACACTCTCTAGCCTCCACCTGAGTTTCCATACACTACTCTTCTTTACCATAATCTTCCTCAACCCATGGCCTGGAACCACAAATATCAAAGCCAATACCTGCCGACATAAAATGTACGACTGAGTATGGAATACTACGCGAGTAAAAACTAAAAGTAGATAATGGATAATATACAAGAAATATCGTGCATGAGAATGTAAAACAATATAATCATGATGCATGCATGAACTGAAATACTTAAAACATGTTTGTAACTCATGGTTCTTGTCATGTACTATGTTTGATAAAATATGTTGTATTGTTCTTATTCTTGTCTTGCATGAATTTTGGTATTGTACTTGCTTGAACTTGCTTGTTTCTGTTCTTATTCTTGTTCTCTTGAAATTGGGGTATGCCTAGCCGCTGTATCATAGTCTGTCACAAACTAGCATCCCTCATACTTGAAGTCGGGAGTTAGAGCCTTGACTTAGTAACGGTCATGCTTGACCGTTATAGTATAATATATAGATATAATGTTAAGGTCCCCAACTCCGTTGACCAGTCCTATGTCTAGCCTTATCATTGTTCTGATAACATGAAGCCTAAGGAAATAGATTTAGACAGGTATTTCATTAATCATTTTCGTTTCTTTTCAAATTCATGCTAACACTTGTATAATCATGCATTCTTAAAACTGTATTTAAATCATTACATGCATGCATGGTCAATCAAGTATTTAACAATAGAGCATGCTTGAAGAATTTTATATATGAGTAATATCAAATAATTATTCATGGTTAATCATCATGCTTCAAAAATAATTAATAATAGTCATGAAATCTGAATATTAATTCATAATTCTATTTACAAAGTAAGCTAGTAGAGTGTACTTACTAAGATTTGTTTAAAATCAATTAGTGATGAAAGCAAATCTAACACGCTCTTGCAATACAAGACTTGCTGTAAACCGGTCCTAGGAACATATACACAAGTCAGTGGATTACCCTCTAACCATAAACATACTCAAAACACTTTAATTCACTCTTATAGAGGAAAAATTAAGCTCTACTGCTGAGCTGCAGAGTGAAAAATCCAGACTTTTCCAAGTCTGGATTCGAGGCTGCCTTCCTTTATTTTTTTTTCGTTCAACCATTTCACCCAACATTCCTCATTTCTACCATATTTTAACAGGGTATTAGACCCATTTCCATACAATTCACAAAATCACACACAAAATCCACCAAAATCCATCAAAAACATGATAATGTATTCAAGAACCTTGAAATGGAGCAAAGAAAAAAGAAAATCTTACCCTTCAAGCTCTAAAATACGTCTCTGAAGATGAAAATGACGTTAGAATTGGATTCAGAGCATTGGAAATAGTCAGGGTAGTGAGTCTCAAGCTTTCTCTCTCTAGTATATGCCTTCTCTCTAGAACACCTTTTTCTCTTTCTAGAATTTCAGAAAATCTCTTCAGTAGCTTTTGAGGTTGAAAATGATGCTGTAAATGAATTCGGAGCACTGGAAATAGCTGGGATAGTGAGCCACCTTCTTAAGAACACCTTCTCTTTCTACTTTGTCTATAGAAAGTCTATCTCTCTCTAGAAAAGAACTCTCTCTGGAAATCTCTGCAGAATTTCTCTCCAGCAACTTCTCTCTCTAAAATGAGAGAATGAGCTTATTTCTTAACTTATATATCATTTAGCACATGTGAGACACTTGTCTCTTCAAGAGACAAGTGTCAGTAATAGTTAGTGGGACACATGGCACGCATGTGTGCGACCACATGTCCGCTCGACTTTCGACTTCTGGCAATTCATTTTTTCTCACTCGAAAATTCATAACTAATTAATCCTACACGTGAAAATTAAGAAATTTTAGAAGATTGAACCTTACCTTGTCCGGTAGTACCTATCGTAAAAATATCGAGTAAAAATATTGAGGGTTAAGGGTAAAAAGTAAACCCAGAAAAATATTGACCAACCCACAAATTTTCAAATTTTTAACAAAATACACTGTATATAAACACCATTCATATATATATTATATAAAATAATGAGAATTCCATTTTCGAGGTCTTACATTAGTGGTGGTGATAGTAATGGTGTGGAGGTGGTAGGGACGATAGCAGTCGTTGGGGTGCTAGTGTGGATTTGGGAACAATATGAAGTTGAGATTTTTCTTTATTTTCTCCAAAATCTAAGTTATTTAGAAATAAAAAGAACTCCCACTTTGAAAGAAAAGTAAGGGCTAACTTTAACCGCTTTTACACCCCGCCTCTTGTGTGAGTGGTAGGGGTCTGGCCTTCAATGGAGGGAGGTCGGGGGATCCAATCGCTCCAAGGGTATGAGTTGTAAGAGCTCCAATGCCCAACCTAACATCTGACATACTAACTCTACTAATACTAACATAGATAAATGATGCCAACACCAAAATAAATAAAATTAAATTAAAAAAAATAAATTAACCACTTTTTTCCCCAAAAATAATCATTATAACCAAGCACTAATAAATTAGATTTTCTTCTACTTTTCTTTTCCCTGCCTTATTTTTTGGGAATCAAATTGTTGGTGTGAGTAGTTCACCAAATGTTTGATCTGGGATAAGTCTGGAGGCGTGTGATGGTTGAAATATCCACTTCTTCACTAACCTAGAACAAATACTAACCATGCTATCGGAATTGCAGCCTAACTGTATATCTTTAAAAAAAAAGAAAGGAGTAAGATCACTATAAGAAATCAACCGATTAGGTACGGAAATTTAGAGACGAGTTATAATCTGTTACTAATACATAACTTATAGAGATGGTAATAAAACTGTCACTAATGTTATGCATATTTTTCTACAAACTTTTTTAAGCAATGAATTTAGATCTAGATATAGAGACAGATAAAATCCGTCTCTAATAGGAATAAAGTAAAGACACGGAAAACTTTTGTCACTAATTCATATAGAGACAATATAGTATCTATTGCGATTTATTTGTCTCTACTCTTAAAAGACAAATTGTGACGGAAATTTATCTTGTCGTTGGAAAACAGTTTAATACCAAACCAGGTAGCACGAAACCAAACTTTCCCTTTAAATTTCTTCCTCTCCCCCACCGATCTGCATCTCTCCTCCATCTGTGGGTTCTCCGACGACCTCTAGCCGTAGGCACCGCATTAAGTATCTCTCTCTCTCCTCTCTCTGCTCGCAGGTTGTGCTTGTCGCTGCTCTCTATCTCTCTCCTCTCTATGCCCTTAGATTGAAGCTATAAATTAGATTGATGCTAAGTTGGATTAGTTTTGAAATTTCAACTACTAATAGTTATAAAATCTGCAAGATGGGTTAGTGTCTCCTTGGTCCCCTCCTTCAATCGCACCCACAAGTGAGAACGTGTCCCTTTACTCCCTATTAACCATTAGTTATAAAATCTGCAAAATAGGTTAGTGTCTCCTTGGTCCCCTACTTCAATCGCGCCCACAAGTGAGAACGTGTCCCTTTACTCCTTATTAACCGTAGTTAATTTTTTTCTCATATATGGAATAGCACAAGAATGGGAGCAGTGACCCCTTTGGTCTTTTGAATAAATAAGGCATAGCCATGGGGCAAATGTGCCCCTATTTTTAACACCCTTTAACTGTGGTTAAGATTCACCCACTCTTAAGGTTAAACCATCTAACATTCGTTTAAATTAAACAAAAATTAGTACACCCTTAATTTTCATGAAGATTCACCAATTCTTAGGGTTAATTTTTTTTATTTCGATGGTTTGACCCTAGGGATGGGTGAATCACTCGCCTAAAACTAGTCATGTGTTCCCTTTTTAACACCCTTTAAGTGTGATTAAGATACACCCCCTACTAGGGTTAAACCATCTAACCTTGGTTTTAAAAAAAATTAGCACCCGTTAACTTTGGTTACGAGTCACTAACCCATTTTTTTTTATTTGGATGGGTTGACCTTAGGGGTGGTTGAATCGTTCATCTAAAACTCGCCATGTGTCCCTCTTTTTAACACCCTTTAATTGTGGTTAAGATTCACCCACTACTAAGGTTAAACCATCTCACCTTGGTTTTTTTTTTAAATTAGCACCCCTTAACATTGGTTAAGATTCACTAATCCTTAGGGTTAATTTTTTTTTATAATGGTTTGACCCTAGGGGGTGAATCATTGATCTAAAACTTGCCATATATCCTGCTTTTTAACGCCCTGTAGTAGTGGTTAAAATTCATCCACTATTAAGGTTGAACCATCTATCCTTGGTTTTAAAAAAAGGTAGGTGGTTAATGCTGACAAATTAACAGGGCGGCCCAAGCCATTTGGAGGCCTAAAGTGAGAATTCTAAATAGAGTCTTATTTTATTTTATTTTTTCAATGTTATTAAAAAAAGTAACTATAAATGGAACCCTTTTAATATTCTAAATAGGCATTTTATTTTATTTTTTAATATTCTAAATAAGGCCTTTTTAATATTATTATTGTTATTTTTTTAATGGACCCTAAAGCGAAGGCTTTGATGGGAAATGGACGGCCGACCTACAAATTGAGTTAATTCAGACGGTCAAAATTAGGAATAAACGAGCATGAAATGGTAGGACAAGCTAGCTGGATTATATTTATAGATAAACTGAGTTCAAGCTAATATTCAAGAACTCAAATTGAGCTCGAACCGAGCTTGAGCTAGCATATATATATATATGTGTGTGTGTGTGTCATGAGCCAATTCGAGCAACATCCACAGCTCAGCTCAGCTCAACTCTGCTCGTTTTTTTTCAGTTAAGGTAACGGCAAAACTACAGTCGAGAAAGAAGACCAAACTCTGCTCGTTTACACCCCTATGTCAGCCCCTTCCAACTATGTGGGCCAAATTTTGGTTTGAAAAATGTTTACTAGATTGTTGACAGCCCACCCCACCATTTGTAGCCCCAAGAGACCTACTAATTCAATTTACATACCTTGTACAACTCAATTTACATGCCTTGTACAACTCTATGCACATTAAAAAAAAAAAAAAAAAAAAAAAAAAAGATACAAATTCAAACATGGAAGGTCATGCACTTAAACATTAAGATAGACACCATAGAAACTTTCTATATTTAGAGGGCAATGATTAAATGCATTCTAATCCTAATTACTCCTCAATTGTTCACATTCACATTATATTATATATAGAAACTTCTTTATTCCTCTTTCTATTTTCCAAAGTGTAATAATCCTTTCCTCTGGGGCGAGCTCTCGCTCTCATAGAGCCCTTTAACTTCTTTTTTTTTCGTTTTTTTTTTTTAATGAAAGGACAATCTTTAAACTATATATATATTATTTTGCAACTTTAAACTAGAGTTAACAAGTTTTAGTTCTTGTAGTTACTTTTTTATAATTTATCCCTAAAAGTATGCTTTAACTCTAACGATTATTTAATCTTAATTATAGTTAAAGAAAGTTTACTTTAAAGAAAGTTAGAATGGAGACACGTGGAAAAACAAGGGTTCCTTTCCAAAATAAAAGGCTCGAAAAAGAACACTTCGAGTGATAAACAAAGAACATAAACATCAAATCAATGCCTCCTCTCTATCACCCTTCATTTATCATCAGATGGTGTAATTTCCTTCATATCTACCATCTTGCATTCTTCTGGAACCCTCATACAGTTATAGTAACCTAAAAGAAAGGGCAATTAAGTCATTTACAAAATCCCAAATTCCCATTGAGCTTTATTTATACGCCGTCTCCATGTTCAAACCCTCTGTCCTTTTCTCACCGTTCCAAAGCCTAATATACTAAAGGCTCGAAAGCCTTTTGTCATCCCTCCCATCTCTCCTTCCAGTTCTTCATCTAAATCCATGGCTACTACCAGTCTCTCTTCTCTCTCATCCTCTATTGAAAAAACCCAACTTTTCTCTAAATACCCATCTCAAAAACCCTTCTCTTTCTATCCTAAAACCCCACAAAAACCCTCCTTTTCCTTCCAAACCTCTTCCTCTCAGCCTCTCTTGAACACCAACAAAACCCCTTTTCAGCTCTCATCCAAGAACCCCATCTCTGATATAATCTCCTCTGGAACAAATTCCAATGGCGATTTTATCGACTATGATGATGACGATAAGCCCCGAGAAGAATGCGGTGTTGTGGGTATCTATGGAGACCCTGAAGCTTCTCGTCTCTGCTATCTTGCTCTCCACGCTCTTCAGCACCGAGGCCAAGAAGGTGCTGGAATCGTTTCTGTTCACGATAACGTGCTTCAATCGGTCACCGGAGTCGGACTTGTATCGGAAGTTTTCAGCGAGTCCAAGCTCTGTCAGCTTCCCGGCGATTCTGCAATTGGGCATGTCCGGTACTCTACAGCAGGAGCCTCCATGCTCAAGAACGTGCAGCCCTTTGTTGCGGGTTACCGATTCGGGTCTGTTGGGGTCGCCCATAATGGGAATTTGGTGAACTACAGATCCCTCCGAGCTATGCTTGAAGACAGTGGCTCCATTTTCAACACCAGCTCCGATACAGAGGTTGTTCTTCACCTGATCGCGACATCAAAAATCCGGCCATTCTTTCTCAGGATCGTCAATGCGTGCGAGCAGCTTGAAGGGGCGTATTCCATGGTTTTCCTGACCCAAGACAAGCTTGTTGCAGTGCGTGACCCGTATGGGTTTCGACCGTTGGTCATGGGACGGAGGAGCAATGGTGCTGTTGTGTTCGCGTCAGAGACCTGTGCGCTTGACCTGATTGAAGCGAAGTATGAACGGGAAGTGAATCCTGGAGAAGTTTTGGTTGTGGACAAAGATGGGATTCAGTCACTTTGCTTGATGCCCCACCAAGAACAGAAGGCTTGTATCTTCGAACACATATACTTCTCGCTACCCAATTCAATTGTCTTTGGAAAATCGGTTTATGAGTCTCGCCGAGCATTCGGGGAGATTCTTGCTACTGAAGCCCCTGTAGATTGTGATGTTGTGATAGCTGTACCGGATTCTGGGGTTGTTGCAGCTCTTGGGTATGCTGCGACGGCCGGAGTTCCGTTCCAGCAGGGGCTGATACGGTCGCATTATGTTGGGAGGACGTTTATCGAGCCGTCACAGAAGATTAGGGACTTTGGAGTGAAGCTTAAGCTGGCACCAGTTCGGGCAGTATTGGAAGGGAAGAGGGTTGTAGTTGTGGATGACTCTATTGTGAGAGGAACTACATCTTCGAAGATTGTTAGATTGATTAAGGAGGCTGGAGCTAAGGAGGTTCATATGAGGATTGCTAGCCCGCCGATAATTGGGTCTTGTTATTATGGGGTTGATACGCCGAGTACAGAGGAGTTGATTTCTAGTAGGATGAGTGTGGAGGAAATTAGGGAGTTTATTGGGTCAGACTCACTGGCTTTTCTTCCACTCCAGAGCTTGAAGAAGTTGCTGGGCAGTGATTCGTCCGGGTATTGTTATGCTTGTTTCTCCGGGAAGTACCCAGTTCAGCCGAGGGAGTTAAAGGTGAAACGGGTGGGTGATTTTGTGGATGATGGGTTGAACGGGAGTTTAGAATCTATAGATGGGGGATGGGTCGAAGCGCCTAGGGATCAGACAGTGGGATCCTTCTGATGAACAAATTGTTCCAAACGCCTTCAATTTACAATATGAATGTTTTTTTCTGATGGAGGGAGAAGCATTTAGGGGATATTTTTATATGTTTTCCTTTTCTGTGAGTAACTGATATCTTAATCATCTAGTACAGAGTTTTATGTTCTTTGTTTGTCAATTGAGGTTCCAAAGCCTAAAGCTTATGCAATAATCTAGTCTTTATTCTTTTAATTTTACTAATCTAGTCCTGATATTCAGTTGGTTTATATTCTTTATAATGGACATGGTTTATGGACTTAATTAATGGAATAAATTCTGCTTTTCATAGTTCTTGAATATATACTTGAATTTTCTGTATCTGTAGCATTTAATATTCTCTGTTGGGTTTTGGCATATTGGTTTCTTCACTGTTTGAATTTGAATTTAATTATTTCCTTTCTAGCTCCTCCTACCCTGTTGTACAACACTCTTTGTGGGCTATGAGATTGTTCCTTTCTAGTTCTTCCTACCCTGTTTTCCGACACTCTTTGTGGGCAATGAGCTGATGACCTGATGTCAATGGGATTTTCCCTTTATTGTATTTTTATAGTATGTGCTTGAGTTTTCTCTATAGTCAGTCTGCTAGGTTGCTTTGTGTTCTGTTGAGTTTTGGGGGTTTCTTCATTGTTTGAATCTGAGATTAATTATTTTGTCGTACCCCTTTCTTTGTTTCTCATTTTGGGGCTAGGAGGGGACAATGGAGAGCCATTTGCATTTGCAGCTTGTCAAATTGGTTTCTTGAGAGTCAAGAGCCACAGCTAACTAGGAATTTATCTGTTTAGTTGACTAGAATTTACCTTCCAAATGCAAACATAACCAGGCGTGATCCAGGAATCAACTCGCACGGGGCTAGAATCTTGGTCAACAATCTAAGGATCAGATTGGGAAATGGGAGGTTTTTCATATTATCCTGATCTAGGAAATAAGAAGTGGTATATGTAGGTGTTTGTGGTTAGAAAGTTATTTCTTGGTAAAACCGTCTGCTCTGCTATTGTTGTTGTTACTGTTGTTTTTTAGGTTAAGAATTTTTTGCTAGAGATGGTTCTGATAGACCTGTAATAAATAGCCAGCTCACTCGAGTCTCTTGAAGGCTTATGCAGGCAAACTGATGAATCACATTGGGAGAATTTTCCTGTCAGCCCCCTCCAGAATTTAACAGCTGAACAATAACATTCTGGTCCATGACCCTCAAGAGGTAGACCAGTGGTTTCCGGGACTTACGCCTCATGAAGCAGAAGGTCCTAGGTTCGACTTCTCACTCCCCCTTTGGAGCCAGCCACGCACGGGTTTTCCTAGAGTTACCTGGTGTGGTGGGTTGCAGGCCCTCAGGGATTAGTCCTGACCCAAAGGGTTTGGGACACCTTGAGTTTCCAAAAAAACAAAAAAATTCTGGTCCAGGCATATGCTTTCTTATAGAATTTCCATTTAAGATATGCACTTTGATGATCTTCGCCAAATACTTGAGAGCTCAAGCCATTATCGGGTCTGATTCCAATACGCAACAGGTTGGCGAGACACGGCAAATATTACACTACTTTATTCATTTCTACACTTGTCTATAGGTATATGATAGATATTTCATGTAATATAGTTTTTGATATATTATAATTTATTTTTTTCGATAACCGTTGATATCCTGAGCCTTGAAAGCTCATACTAGTTCAACGGGCTACATAGGGAATACCCCCTCCCCATGCAATCGTTAGTGAGGGGAGTTAGGAATCAATCGAACTTGATACGTCCGGGTTTACGGTTCGTCCAAGTGACCACTGGCCTACACCCTTAGGGGGTTTTGTACTCATACTATATAGGGAATGTCCCCTCCCCATGCAATTGTTAGTGAGGGGAGCCAGGAGTCGAACTTGATACATCCGGGTTTACGGTTCATCCAAGTTACCACTGGCCTACACCCTCAGGGGGTTTTGTAGATTGGTTACTTATTTTTAAGGGTTTGTCTAACCTGACACTTTGTGGTATGTTATAGAACGTATACTTTGTTTGCTGCGAAATTCTGCAGCCCATGCTCTAATGACAAAAAGTATTTGGGGGGCAATTGTGTGCTATGACTGGCAAGGATGCGATGATGCTTTTATCTGGACTGCATTTTTTAAAAAAAAGTATTTGGGGGGCAGTTGTGTGCTGTGACTTGTAAGGATGAGATGATGCCTTTAGCTGATGGTGCTGCCCAAAGATGGAGACCAGTCTAGGGGTGGTTATCAAACAAAAGTGCTCGCGAACCGCTCGAGTTTGGGTCGTTAAAAGTTCGAGCTCGTTCGTTTATTTAGTAAACAAGCCAAACTCAAGCTTGAGCTCGTTTAGTTAACAAGCCAAGCTTGAACACACCCCTACTTGGTTCATTAAAAACTCGGCTCGATTATATATATAATTAACCTAGTAAAATATCTAAATATATTTATTTCATTTAAATTCTAAAATTAAGTTTATTTATTATATACAAATAAATATTAATAATAGATAATGTATCTTCTTTACTATTATGATAGGAGAGGCAGGCGAAGATGAATTTTCTGAAATTCTCATACTACCCTTATATAAAAACAAAATTTTGATTTAATGTTTTGCTTTAAAACCCAAACTACCCCTTGCCTTTGATTTAATTTCCAAACTACCCCTTGCTCATCTATCTATTTAGAATCACAGCCAATCGCAATTGAACTCGGGGAGAGTTCAATCGCACCCGTGGGTTAATACGTGTCCCTTTTAACTCCTATTAACTGTGGTTAACTCCTTCTCCTCACTCTCATGTGCATCGCACGTGCCACTAGCGAGTTCAATCGCACCCGTTGGTTAACATGTGTCCCTTTTAACTCCTATTAACTGTGGTTAACTCCTTTCCCTCACTCTCACGTGCATCGCACGTGCCACCCACTAGTTTTATATAATAAGAATATCGTTTATATAATTATGAACTCCTATAATTTTAAGTAACACTGTAATTTTATTTTTACCTAAACGACGATAATAAATAAAATTTAAACTTAATAAATAGCTATATCTATTGAATCAAGTTGCTCATAGACGGCTCAAACTCGTGTGTTAAAGCTCGAGCTAGTTTATTTAATAAAGAAGCCAAGCTTCAGCTTGATTTTGTGCTCGTTTACTTGATAAATAAGCTTGAACATCCTACTACTATGCTCGCCTCTATAACACCCCTACAGACCACTATAGATAACTACGAGCACGGCTACCCCGCTTAGATGAGCTAGATTGTTCTAGCTTTGCTGAGCATGTTAGGATAGCAAATACTTTATCTTAGAAGTCGTTTAAATGAGCTAGATTGTCCTAGCTTTGCTGAGCCTATTAGGATAGCATACCTGCTTAGGATTGAGACCACCAAGACCATCCTCTAAGAGCATGGGATTTTAAATGGGGCCGACCATGTGAAATGAGTTTCACCTAAAATCTCATTCTCTTAGAGCATGGTCTTAGTTGTCTCGGCCCTAAGGGGTCTCAGTAGCAAAGTCCAATCGTTTAGGATAAAGCTTCTGAGACCCGCTTAGGACTCAGACCATCGAGACCATACTTTAAGAACATGAGATTTCAGGTGGGGCCTACCATGTGAAATGGGCCCCACCTGAAATCACATGCTCTTAGAGCACAGTCTCAATGAACTCTGCCCTAAGGGGTCTAAGTAGCAAAGTCCAATTCTTTATCCTAGAAGTGTTTCTAGAGTGCGGCTACGAGCCCTTGGAAGTCAACCTCTAGGCGACCTTGTTCAGTCTGGATGAACAAAGATTTGCTGCAAGATGCAACCTGCATTCTAGGAGTCAAAGTCAACCTCTAGGTGGCCTTGCCCATTCTGGATGAACAAAGAATTGTTGCAATATGCAGCTTGCAAAAGAATGCCGCTAGCTTATTTTTTGAGTGACAAGTTAGTATTTTTAAAACCTAAGGTAGGGAGCATGAGCTTTGGGTTTATTCTGATGTGTCGGAGTGGGATATGTGCTTTAGTATTATGATTAGGGTGAGGGTTGAAACCCTCAAAGTGAAAACCCTAGTCCTACCCATTAACCCCTAGAGGTTCATGATCCCCTTAGGTTATAAAAACACGTTGATGTGACAAAAACAAAAAAGAAGCTAGGATTAAGGTTTCAACTCTTTTTTAATATTTTAATATTATTTTTCTTATTTAATTAAATTAGTTTAAGGCTCATACCCGCTAATTTTATATTTAAAATTCTGGGTATAATGTAAAAGCCTCATTAGGAATAGAAACTTGAGATTAGAGTCCAATCAGTTTTTTACTACATACTTGGTTATCTAAAAAAACTATGCACTAAATGTGACAAAAACCACTTAGTTGCCTGTGTGACTAAAATTATGTAGATTTAGCCTAAAATTAATATTGTGATATTTACTTGGGCATACTATATTTTTTGTAGCATGGAATGCTCTTTATGCATTTATGAGGTAAATATTATCATCCATGAACTTGGGGGGGGGGGGGTGTTCCTTGCCTATGGTAGATAGAGTGATCTAAAAAGAAATGCATAAATTAATGTTTGTTAAAAGAAAAATGTTCATTCATTTATTTAAGGGAGTCAAGGCATGAATTCAAGTTAAACCAAAAATTCAAAAACTCAAAATAATGGCATTTTTGTAAATTTCCTAAAGGGGGCATTCGAACGCCACCCTCGCAACCCCATGGGATTGGGTTTTAAAACCCCCAATTTGAGCTATTTTTGCCCACTTCTTGCCCTAGCCGTTCGAACAATTCCATGCCTATTGGTCTTCCTCTCTTCCCTTGTGCTCCTAAAGGTAATTTTATCTAAATATCTTTCATAATTTCATCCCTAGAACATGTAAGGTTATAATTTTAAGTTCTATTTCGATCAAAGATTGTCTTAAAATATCTTGTGCTGATTTGGAATTCAATTTTTCCCTTGCCATAGCTCTTTGTCATGACTAGTGGCTCTGGTATGCGATATACTCTATTGTGGATTCCAAGGACAACAGCACTCTTATTCCCCAACCCTCGGTTGGATTGACCGCCCCAAAGTTCGCAAAGAGAAAATCTATAGTTTGTGGCGATTTCTCATCAAAAGGAAAGATCTCCCAGATGGTGTTCATATTGGCAAGGCCCGGTCCGATCACTACATTGCGGGTCCTACTGCAACCCCAGATTTGACTCCTTTAGCAAGCCTATAATTCCAAATATCTCAGCTTCTGGCTTCTCAAGCCTAGTTCAGTGAGCAGCTTCCAAGGCAAACTACCGCCTTCACAACCTTGTCTGAAGTGTCTAATAGTTGAAATAAATTGCTTTTTCCCAGTTATTAATATCAAAGACCAAAATGAGGAACGTAAGGCTGACTTAGCCCGAGCTGGTATTGTTCGTGTCCATCCCTCTGGTTTGCGGCAAGAAGGACTTAGGAGCATACTACAGTTTAAATCCAATTTTGTTTTAATAGATTCAGATTTATCATTTAGTTTTTGGTTGTCTTCATAGATTGTCGGACATATTTTCCTTTCGTAGTTTCATCAGTACTGATAAAAACCATTACTTTTGGTGGTACCTGGATGGATTATATGGTACCTCAATGGATAGATACACTGTTATGAGCTCTTATCATGTACTTGATACTCACTCCTCTAGAATTGCTTTTGATCTATTACTTCATGTTGCTATGTTTCTTTTTTTACTACCTCTGGTCTGTAATTCTAGATGTGTTTCTTGATTTGTCTTCTGAAAACTTATGACCATTTTATATGGTTCTCTTTGATTTTGTTTATGCTTACTGTTGACTAGTTTCTTATTTTAAGAGTTCTAGGTATGTATGCAGCATGGTTATGGATGTGTTATGCTATTTCATATGATTGATTTTGTTTAAATTCTGTTGTTGCATCCTTATTCTCTGTGAACTATGCTTTATCTTGAGGATATTTCTTAACCGTGATGCTAAATTTCTGATGGATGGGATGTTACACTATGACTATGTCAGGGATATATGATACCACCTTATCTTGAATTATGTTTTAAATGGTTATCTATTCCCATTTTATTTTTCCCATCTATTCAGTATGGTGTGTATGTTTATTCTGCTCTGATTGATTATTTCCCAGCTTGCCCTTGGCTATTTGTTCCAAAAAGGGGGAGTAACTCAAATATGTGCATATGGGTATAGATAGGGGAAAGCAATTTACTTTTATGCTCTGTTTATTTTGAAGTAAAATAGAGGAAAACAAATGAATTTCGCGGAAAATGCCAGATGTCCTAAAGAAAATACATTTGGAAAATGATATTTTCCATGAATTCATTTGTTTTCCCCAATTTTACCTCAAAACAAACGGAGCATTAGCTTCATCTTATCTCATTACTCACACGGGGGGAGAGCACACTTTAATAGTGACACAGTGATCCCACTTCACTTGCTATATTGTGATATTGATACCTGTATCGTGTGCTTATTGTTTGGCTTATATACTTCATGATCTTCATGCTTCATCGGTGTTGTTTTTAGCATTTGCAGATTTTCAGGATGCAGAAATCCTCATCTTCATGAAAAGAATCATTTTTGGTCAAGTTGTCAAGAGTCATGTAAGATTCAAGTTTTTATTTATAGGATGTTTCTTTGTCTGAGTCATATAAAAGTCATAGTCTTTGTTTTGTTATTTAGTTTAGGAGAGTATGGTCTTTGTCTCAAGGTAATACTTGTTGAACCGAACTGTAAAATCCAGAATTGGTGTTTTTCGATAAAATAGTTTTTATCGAAGTTGATATTTTCAATATACAAAAGTATATGTATATGTATATGTCAGTTCTTTTCTAATGTTTCTTCAAAAGTGTTTTGGAAGTTCAGTTCAATGAAAAAATATTCATGAGAAAAAATTCTATTAATAAGCTAGGGACTAGACAGTGGACTTGTTCCAATCCCAAAAGTTTATATGTGATATCAGATTGTGGAATGATTTATTTGTAAATATATTATGAGATAGTACTTACAAGCTATTTTCTAATTTCTGGAGGTTGATCACAATGTGTTAATGGACATTATTGTGATAAGTGGAAGTCTAGGGAGTTAGATAGTCTTCTATGATCTTAAAGGAATTATTGGAAAGTGTTTTCTAGCAACAAGGCTACACCTTAAAGGTGATGAAGCACTTGGTCCCACAACCGGAAATAAGAGATCCCTTTAGATCCCACACACTAGGACATTCTCAAGGCTTTTAATTTAATTCAGAATTAAATTAATTAATTTTTCCATGTAATTCACTATATGGTATAGTGAAGCTCTTATAGGTGAAATCGCATAAGATGTGATTGACCAAATGGATAGGACCCATATGTGATTTTTGATAAAGATCAAAAGGTGACAACATAAGATGTTAGACCTCAAAAAGAGGCATGAGATTTGTGGGGCCCACCTAGGGTGGGACGCTCACTTCATTGCTACATTATCTAATTAATTATTTTCTAATTAATTATTCCCTACAAAGTAGGGAATAGATTAGTTGGTTACTAATTAATGATTTCCTATTAAATAGGGAATGGATTTGTTTGTTACTAATTGTTTCCTATTAAATAGTGAATGGATTGGTTTATTACTAATTTTTTTCCTATTTCCTACGGAATGGATTAGTTTGTTACTAATTGTTTCCTATTAAATAGGGAATAGATAATGTTGGTTTCTATTTTGATAAATCCTAATTGGATTAGGATTATCATTAAAGAATTAAAGAGAGTTCTAATTGAATTAGAATTTAGAAAGAGGAGTTTGACTTGAGCTATAAGATAGCTAAAAGGGAAGTCTATATAAGGACCCCCCATAGTGGAATGTCCATATAGAAGGTCTCCCTCTCTCTCCCATGTTTTTCTCTCTCTCCCTCTTGGGTTGTACGGCCAGCCCTCCCATATTCCTTCTTTTGATTGGTTTTTGATCTTGAAGAAGATCAAGAACAATTCCTTAAATAATAAGAATAGTTCTTTGATAATCAAGGTAGATTCTTTCTACATCAAGATTGAATCTTTATTGATCAAAAAAAGGTTCTTGAATCAAAGAAAAAAATAAAAAATTAAAGAGCATTGATCGGAAGGGCTATTAGCTTCCATTGGAGAAAAGCTTTGGAGATTCAAAGAAGGTTTGTATGAATCGACAGGAAGCTTTACACTTGAGGAGCTTTGTAAGTATGGTTTCTCATACCCTGATTTAATATGATCATTGGAAAGATTTTGATTAGATCAAAATCAAGTTTGAATTAAAAATCGTGCTTCAAAATGTTTTTACATTCATGTCTTTCAGCCCTCACTCCTCTCAATAGTAATCTAGATAGGGCCACCTATCTAGAGCTCTATCCTCGTGCCGGGTTATTCATAGTAGGCTCTGGCTCATAGTACTCTTCCTCGACCGAAGGCTCAGGAGCAATATCGAATGAACCTGCCGATGATAACAAATCAACTGAGCATGGAATACTCAGCGTATACAAGCCACTATATAATAATGTCATATCATTACAGGCTTTCGCATAGACAGTTCATAGGATACACATGCACTGAATCAATACAAAAATCTATTTTCAAATACACATGTGCAATACGGTATAAACACATGCACTTATCTTTCAAAACCATATTCTTCTTTTCTTTTCATCTCTTTCATTTTAGCACTTGTTCCTATTCACTTGCTTTACACATGGATTTTATAGGAGAGTACACATGACTTTGTCTAATGCTCTCCCTGGTAGAAAACCATTAGCATTTCACATACACATGTAGTATGCCTATTGCTCTACCTAGAGTGATAGAAGTCTATTAGCCTACTTCATCCACCTCCCCATGGATATCTTTGCACATAGTTTACTTGGAATCAGATGTCAAATGCTCTATCTAGATTGGTAGAAGTCCATTTTCATCCTTCAAATACGCATAGCTTCATTTGGGACCAGATGATTAATGCTTTACCTAGGTTGGTAAAAGTCCACCAGCATCCTTCCGATACATCTTACTTTGTTCATCATCTTTTACTTTGCTTTGTCGATACACATACCAAAACTCGATCATGCTATACACGTGCACGTAGGCAATAGTTAGTGAACATGGTAGACAAAAGGAAACAATTAACATATGACATATGATCTTCAAGTCCATCCAAAACTCTTACATAGACATACACATGAAATAATACATGGTTTCATCCAAAACATCATTTCCATAGTAGTTTTCAAGTATAGGATCCATCTAAGAAAATTATTAGGATTTCCTACTAATTTCACACATCAAAGCACATGGTTCATCTTGTATTTCAATAGAAAATAGAACATGATTAAATAATAGAATGTATCTACCTTTCAACGACTAAATCCCTTTAGTCTAGCGCTTTGGAAAATACCGAGGTAGCAAGAAGAACTCCTCCTTGATCAAAACACCAACTCAAAAACAACTTGGCAAAACCCTCTTCCTTCTCTCTCTTTTCTCTTCCATTTCTCTCAAAATATTGCTAAGCGCTTGTGTGAAGCTCTAACCCCAAGGGTTTTGTGAAACCCCTAAAAGGTCCCCCAAAATATCCATAAAGCATAAAGTAGGACGGCCAGGCAAAATGGTCTAAAAAACCCACAATCAGTCGACTAGATGTTGGGGTCGGTCGACCAGCCAGCCCAAAAACCTATTGTGGCCCTATTTTGGGCCACATTTTACTCAATCAGTCGACTGGCTGGAGGGGGCAGTCGACCGGCCTATGTGCATTTTTGTCATTTCCCCCGTTCTTCCCTTTTTTCCACATTTTGATACTTAAGAGTGTTTCCACTCTTGTTCTAACACCCTTAGGACCATTCTCACATACTCATAACACTTTCATTTTAAACCCCCATTCATTCATCCCACATCAAAATACAAGGAGGAAGGCATTTTGGTCATTACAACACTATTCACTACACTATTCACCGCACAGTGAACTCAAGATCCGAGGTTCTACATCAAGATTTGATCATTTAAGATGAAGAAGCATTGTTGGAGATCAAAATCCAACTATTCTAAAGTACTTTGATCGTAGGGAAGCGATCTTGAGAGGTAAAAGTATAACCTTTACTAACAATTAAGATTAAATATATATTGTAAGATTTGAATATCGATAGATCTAATTGTTAAAGATGAAGAACAATGATTTGATATTGATAGGTTATAAGATACATAATTTATTCAAATGATTTCTATTAGGTATACAATATATTTGATTTAAATTCTCACTAATGAGTCATATTGATGATCTATTTTTACGATTAAATATTGAGTATATTTAATATGTATGATTTTGCATAAATGAAAATGAATTTAATTAGGGTTGTAAACGGATGCGGATATTATCCGTATCTGAATCCGTTTAGTCGGATAATTATCCAGATAGGTATCCGATAGAGTGGATTCGGATAGTAAAATACTATTCGTTTATAATCAGATACAGATAGTGTTATATCCGATCCGATAAATATCCGTTTGATTATATAATATATAAAAATAATATATTTTAAATTAATATAACCTTTAAAATATATTTTTTAATAAAAATTTATATCTTTTTTGATTTTTTAAATATTAATTTATATTTTTTAATTTTTTTAAAAATTAATCGAATAATTCGGATACTATCTGAATCCGGATATTTTAATCGGAGTTGGATATGAATATCATATTTCACTATCTGCCGGATATTTACTCAGATTCGGATATATAATTGGATACGAATTCAGATATACCAATATCCGCTTTGAATCCGCTCCGTTTACAACCCTAAATTTAATATGGAATAGGCATTATCTTGAGAAGTTCTAAAAATTATTTTAAATAAAAGAGAATTAAGAATGTTAGATTTTATGATTTAATGAATTATTGAGAATTGATTTACATGATTTTCAATGAGTTATTAAATTATTATTAGCCCGTGAACGTTAAATATTAGCCCATGAATGTTAAATATTAGCCCGTGAATGTTAATTATTGGTTTTATGAATTGCATGTGTTAAGTCTATTTATGTATGCATATATTGTGATTTAATTTCAGAATTGTGAATGCTTAGGTTATCTTAACCTAGATCATTTGCCTTAATAGAATGAGACGTTTTTGTAGGGTTTCAATGATGTGAATTGTAGTCTAAGGGCTAACCCTAATGAAAGTGAATCACACCACTTGCAGAAGTCTCACTAGCATGGGTCATTGCTAAAAGTCTCATAAGCATGAAAAGTCTAAAAACCAAAGAAAACACTATAAGGTACAACTGGAAGAACGATCATGTTGACATGTGGTGTTATGGAAACGATCATGTTTTGGCATGTGGTGATATGATAACGATCATATGCTACGACATGTGGTGCTATATTAACGATCATACTTTGGCATGTGGTGCTATGATAATGCTTATGTCCAACATGTGGTGGTTAAGAACTTGTAAAGAACTATAAGCATGGTAAAGACTACACTAGTCTCAATGTTGCATAAGTCTCATAATTATGCATGAATGCTAATATGATCTTTTAGATTCATGTATTGTTATTATGGTTGTTTTAATTACCACATGATATTATCTATTGTTAGTGGATGTTGTACAACACTGAATGTTTCAATACTCAGTTGTACCTTTGATGTCAGCAGGTTTAGGTACTGAATTTGATAATGGTGCTTACGAGCCGTGGGTAGAAGAGGAATACCAGAAGGAAAGAGAATGTGACTATTCTGAGGGTGATGTCAACCCAAATTACTACCCATATTATTGACTTCAGACATTTTAGTGTTTATTTCAATTTTAAGAGATGTAATAACTACTTAAATTTTGATGTTGCTTAAGTTTTACTTATTAGGATTTATATTGGGTTCATTGATAACCCCATCAGTTTATTTATGGGATTTGGTCACAAAATTAATTATAACATTTATTGATTTTGTTCTTATTTTATTAGAGAAATTTTCAAGTTCATAATTTAGTTATGCCTATTCTTGCTTTATATTAAGGATGTTATGCAGTGTCACAGGTCTAGAGTCCCTTTTTTACCAAGGGAGGATTTTGTGGCGTTACATACACTTAGATGACAAAGTGTTCCCCTCATTTTGTAGAGGTTCAAGGATCAATTCTAACTATTTTCTCCTCTATCAGAAGACCCACTCACCTTTACTTATTCTAACAACTAGTAGATAATTGACACCGTGCAGGAAAATGAAAGAATCATTGATTTGGAAAGTTAATAAAATAACAGGAGACTGAAGTAAGGGCTAGATATGGGTAAATAGTTTTACTATATGGACCTCAGTTTGTTTTAAAGGAAATCCCATATTAGAACACCTATGGATGTTATTAAGAAAAATTAACCCTCAATTTTTTTTAGTTTTAGAAAAGTTCTCTATGAGTTCACATTTTAATGTGAATAAGGTCATAACTTAGTTGAGTCACATGGGATGTCTACGATCGTGTATAGTTGACATTTTTTGTCCTAACTCGTCAACCTACCTGAACAAGACAATATTTCCAGTGGTTCAAGTAGATGTAATCTACTCATGGGTTAGCTTCAGATTTGAGTTTTGTAGTTGTATATTATTTGGTCGCATTTGGGTTTCCTCTCTAGAGACGACGATTCATGACACTTCGTAAACTTGTTAATAAAATATAAAATCTCATACATAATATATTTATTTGATACTAACCATATGCTTAAATGTATCTATAATGTGAAATATAAACAACATGAACATTTATTATTATTATTTTTAAATGGTTTACGCATGGAGGTTTGGGTTGAGGGTCTTTATTGCGTTTAGCTCAAGTTTTTTTTTAGTCAATTTCTAATGGGTTGGTTTTCGATTTTTGGTTTCCATTACCTAACCCTTACCAACTTGACCCCTTCCCGATTATTGAGGATAACAATATTTATAACACAATGTTTTTAATTGTAACTCATTACAAATCAATTTATTCTATTGAAATGTACTCAAAAAAAAAAAAAAAAATCTCTCATTTATTTTATTTCTCTAAAAGTCAATTTATATAATCTAAACAAAATCAAACCTCATCGTCGAATACAAGTGAGGAAAAATAGAGAAAATATTATGGTGTTTTCCCTAACATAGGCTTGTACTATTTCAAATGTACTAAAATAAGTTTCAAAAAAATTAAATTTACTATTTTAGTCTTCTACACATGTGAAGACTCTTGGATAAAAATGCACCTATCTTTAACAATTTTGTGTCAGGATGAAATGTTTGATATTAAAAGAGTTGTTTAGGAAATGCGCTCTCCCTTAGACAAACTCTATATTTGAATTTAGAAGTTATTACAAATGTATTAAAAACGTACCATATAGATGTTGGTACTTTATTCCACAATCACAAATTTGTTGTTGGTGTTAATTAGTATTTTAAAGAGGTATAACTCATCAAATTAAGAATGTCATAAAAATTATTAATAATGGTTACAATATCAGATTTGAAACGACTATTCTTTTATAACATGTTCATTTTGTCTGTCGTTACCATCTCAATTCTTTTTATTTAAGTGGGGAAAGGAAGAAAATCGTTACCACCACCATGACTACCTTCTTCAACTCCTCAAAGTATGACAACACTGGGAAAAAAGATAAGAGTCTTTACCTACTGGTTGTTGTTCTTTTGTTGTTCTTCATCCCCTCGACAGAGGCCAATTTTTTTGGAAAACTCTTTCCTAAGATAACAGTAACCATAACAAATCGCGTAGGTGATCGGTCTGCTGTCGGACTCCACTGCTCGTCAGAGGACGATAACTTGGGGGATCGCAAACTCCCATATGGCCAACCGTTTTATATAAAATTCAGGAAGGGTTGGTATACGAATTTCCAGTGTACTTTTTGGTGGCCTTATGTTTATAGAGGCATCAACACCTATATTGTGATCCTCAAAGATTTTGATGCTTATAATGTCGACATGAAATGCACAGATTGCAAGTGGAGAATTCAAAAGAATGGGGCTTTTTTGTACACTTAAATGGAATCGTGATTCACTTTGTGAGTGTTTGGATGATTGAGCTAGTAAGCAAATTAATAAAATGATTTATCTGATTTTGAAGATATATATCTATTTAGTTTGTTTCATTCTAATTTTAATAGATTAAAGCTCTACAATTAGAGAGTTTTGATAACTGTCCCAATCTCCTCTGTTTTGTTTTAGAAGAAACGCTATCATCAATATCAATTTCTTAGGCAAGATCCTTGGATTTTTGGAACATGAGATTTGATATATTTTTTTCATTTTATTAAGTGGTTTTTCTTGTAAACTAGATTTCCTCTAAGTTAAGGTTCCATTTGAATCAAAATAAATTACGTTCAAACTAATAAGTTCGACTTACAAAACTGAAGGGTGATTTGTAAGAATTTATATATTCTTATTTTTGTGAATGGTTTTTAAGAGTGATAGTCATTGTTTGATTATGATTACTAAAGGTTGAGGATTTCAAGGCATACAATCATCTAACTATGAGTTTGGTTTTTGTGAAGCTTGAGTGTTTACATAAGGAAATCTTGCATTTGTGGATACATTGTAGATACAGCATTTCTAATATTTGCTAGGTTTTATTATTAAGTAAGAGACAATAATTCTCAACTTGTCCCAGCTTTTGATCCCATCAGAGTCCAATTTATTTTTTCCTTTAAATTTTCGCTGAAATTAAATGAACTTCAATTGATTTTCCATCTTTTTCTATGATTTACAAGATATTTAGATTATTATTTCTAGTATATGTGCAATGATCCATCACTTATAATGCTCAAGTTTTGACATTGTTCACTAACATATTACTTTGCATTTAATTTAATAATATAGTTATTTGCAATTTATATGAATGCAATATTTTATTTTTCTCAGCTTGTGGGAAATATTTTTTGATTTATATATATATATACAATGCATGCAATGAGTCAATATATGAGTAAATATAAACATATATATATATATATATATAGTGCACGCAATGAGTAAATACTGGTATGTTGTTTATTTTATTGTGATTGGTAGAGTTCTATAAAGACTATGATCCAAAGTTATTTTTTGATATTTTTCAATTACCCTGAAATCCAAATCAAATAATTTATTTTCGTTAATCTAAAACCTTAGCTAGCCAAAAGCCTAACTAAACAATATTATTTTTCAATCTCTAAAATTCCTAGTATTCATTTATTTAGCAACTGTACATAAATGGAAGTAGTTGAAGTAGCACATAAGAAACAAAAAAAAAACAGTAATTGTTGGTCAATAAGAATAGTTAAAGTAATAAGCATATTAGCCGAACGAGGAGTTGGAGAACCGAACGACAAAGAAAGCAGACACAATAAGGTAAGCAAGAAGTAGCTATCATAGGGAAGCAATAGAGCGTTTTTCATATTGGAATTAATTTTTTGTCTAATTTTTTCTTATCTCAAGCTATATTAGTTTTGGTATCATTACATTGTTTTAGCATGATGTTTTGACAACTTGGGAGATCTTACAATCCTAAGTTAATACACTGGTAGAGGGATGAAACATTTATCGCAATATAACAAAGGAGACGAAACATTTATCGTAATATAACCAAGTATAACGACACTTAATAATTATATGAAGATGTATGAAGATTAATTTCATTAACAAGCACAAGCAATCCATAAACATGTACGTATTCATGGGCATTCTAGTGATAGTTGAATGTAAGTCAGATAATGAAGACACACTTGAAAGAGTAATGAAATACCAATAACAATTAAAAATCCATTAAGTAGAAAGAAAATTTCTAAAACACACAAACAATATGCTTTAAATAAAAATTACATTAATTTTAATGTTGTTTAAATTTACTTTTTTTTTTCCTTTTTAGTTGTATATTTTGAGGTTAAGTAATCTTATTCTCTAATTTAACTAGTTTAAATTTTAAAAAAGATAACTTCCTAAATATAAAGGTTTAGGAGAATCTAAAACCATCCCCCTAACATTGGTTAATCTCTTACTTTAATTTCTTATAAACCACCTACTTTACTTTACATATTGCGATCCAAATCCCCCCTAGGAGTTAGGCGAGACTTTGGCTCTAGACTCATAATATCATATGAATCATCCTGTGAAAGATAGAAGGCATAACATAGCAGAAGCGTAAACAAAAAATTTCTTCTATATCAGAAGACTCACTTACCATTTACTTATTCTAACAACTATTAGATAAATGACACCGTGCTGGAAAATGAAAGAATCATTGAATTGGAAAGTTAATAAAATAACAGGAGTGAGACTGAAGTAAGGGCTGGATATGGGTAAATAGTTTCACTATATGGACCTCAGTTTGTTCTAAAGGAAATCCCATATTAGAACACCTATGGATGTTATTAAGAAAAATTAACTCTAAATTTTTTTTAGTTTTAGAAAAGTTATTATGAGTTCACATTTTAATATGAACAATGTTATAACTTAGTTGCGTCACATGGGATGTCTACGATCGTGTACGGTTAACAGTTTTTGTCCCAACCCATCAACCTACCTGAACAAGAATATATTTCTAGTAGTTCACGTAGTTGTAATCTACTCATGGGTTGACTTCAGATTTGAGTTTTGTAGTTGTAAATTATTTGGTCGCATTTGGGTTTCCTCTCTAGAGATGACGATTTATGACACTTCGTAAACTTGTTAATAAAATATAAAGTCTCATACATAATATATTTATTTGATACTAACCATATGCTTAAATGTATCTATAATGTGAAATATAAACAACATGAACATTTATAATTATTATTTTTAAATGGTTTACGCATGAAGATTTGGGTTGAGGGTCCTTATTGCGTTTAGTTCAGGTTTTTTTTTAGTCAATTTCTAATGGGTTGGTTTTCTATTTTCGATCTCCATTACCTAACCATTACCAACTTGACCCCTTGGAACCCCTATTATTGAAGATAACAATATTTATAACACAATTATTTTAATTGTAACTCATTACAGATCAATTTATTATATTGAAACATACTAGAAAAAAAAAAAATTCTCCCTCATTTATTTTATTTCTCTATTTTCAAAAGTCAATTTATATTATCTAAACAAAATCAAACCTCATCGTAGAATACAAGCGAGGAAAAACAGAGAAAATATTATGGTGTTTTTCCTAACATAGGCTTGTACTATTTCAAATGTATTAAAATAAGTTTCAAAAAAATTAAATTTACTATTTTAGGCTTCTACACATGTGAAGACTCTTGAATAAAAATGCACCTATCTTTTACAATTTTATGTCAGGATGAAATGTTTGATATTAAATGAGTTGTTGAGGAAATGCGCTCTCCCTTAGACAAACTCTATATTTGAATTTAGAAGTTATTACAAATGTATTAAAAACGTACCATATAGATGTTGGTACTTTATTCCACAATCACAAATTTGTTGTTGGTGTTAATTAGTATCTTAAAGAGCTATAACTCATCAAAATTAAGAATGTCATAAAAATTATTAATAATGGTTACAATATCAGATTTGAAACGACTATTCTTTTATAACATGTTCATTTTGTCTGTCGTTACCATCTCAATTCTTTTTATTTAAGTGGGGAAAGGAAGAAAATCGTTACCACCACCATGACTACCTTCTTCAACTCCTCAAAGTATGACAACACTGGGAAAAAAGATAAGAGTCTTTACCTACTGGTTGTTGTTCTTTTGTTGTTCTTCATCCCCTCGACAGAGGCCAATTTTTTTGGAAAACTCTTTCCTAAGATAACAGTAACCATAACAAATCGCGTAGGTGATCGGTCTGCTGTCGGACTCCACTGCTCGTCAGAGGACGATAACTTGGGGGATCGTAAACTCCCATATGGCCAACCGTTTTATATAAAATTCAGGAAGGGTTGGTATACGAATTTCCAGTGTACTTTTTGGTGGCCTTATGTTTATAGAGGCATCAACACCTATATTGTGATCCTCAAAGATTTTGATGCTTATAATGTCGACATGAAATGCACAGATTGCAAGTGGAGAATTCAAAAGAATGGGGCTTTTTTGTACACTTAAATGGAATCGTGATTCACTTTGTGAGTGTTTGGATGATTGAGCTAGTAAGCAAATTAATAAAATGATTTATCTGATTTTGAAGATATATCTATTTAGTTTGTTTCTTTCTAATTTTAATAGATTAAAGCTCTACAATTAGAGAGTTTTGATAATTGTCTCAATCTCCTCTGTTTTGTTTTGGAAGAAACGCTATCATCAATATCAATTTCTTAGGCAAGATCCTTGGATTTTTGGAACATGAGATTTGATATATTTTTTTCATTTTATTAAGTGGTTTTTCTTGTAAACTAGATTTCCTCTAAGTTAAGGTTCCATTTGAATCAAAATAAATTACGTCCAAACTAATAAGTTCGACTTACAAAACTGAAGGGTGATTTTTAAGAATTTATATATTCTTATTTTTGTGAATGGTTTTTAAGAGTGATAGTCATTGTTTGATTATGATTACTAAAGGTTGAGGATTTCAAGGCATACAATCATCTAACTAAGAGTTTGGTTTTTGTGAAGCTTGAGTGTTTACATAAGGAAATCTTGCATTCGTGGATGCATTGTAGATACAGCATTTCTAATATTTGCTAGGTTTTATTATTAAGTAAGAGACAATGATTCTCAACTTGTCCCAGCTTTTGATCCCATCAGAGTCCAATTTATTTTTTCCTTTAAATTTTCGCTGAAATTAAATGAACTTCAATTGATTTTCCATCTTTTTCTATGATTTACAAGATATTTAGATTATTATTTCTAGTATATGTGCAATGATCCATCACTTATAATGCTCAAGTTTTGACATTGTTCACTAACATGTTACTTTGCATTTAATTTAATAATATAGTTATTTGCAATTTATATGAATGCAATATTTTATTTTTCTCAGCTTGTGGGAAATATTTTTTGATTTATATATATATATACAATGCATGCAATGAGTTAATATATGAGTAAATATAAACATATATATATATATATAGTGCACGCAATGAGTAAATACTGATATGTTGTTTATTTTATCGTGATTGGTAGAGTTCAATAAAGACTATGCTCCAAAGTTATTTTTTGATATTTTTCAATTACCCTGAAATCCATATCAATTTTATTTTCATTAATCTAAAACCTTAGCTAGCTAAAAGCCTAACTAAACAATAATATTTTTCAATTTCTAAAATTCCCAATATTCATTTATTTAGCGACTGTACATAAATGGAAGTATTTGAAGTAGCACACAAGAAGCACAAAAAAGAAAGCAGTAGTTGGTCATTAAGAATAGTTAAAGTAATAAGCATATTAGGTTAACGAGGAGTTAGAGAACGAAACGACAAAGAGAGCAGACACAATAAGGTAAGCAAGAAGTAGCTATCATAGGGAATCAATAGAGAGTATTTCATATTGGAATTAATTTTTTGTCTAATTTTCTAATCTCAGGCTATATTAATTTTGGTATCATTGCATTGTTTTAGCATGATGTTTTCACAACGTGGGAGATCTTACAATCCTAAGTTGATACACTGGTAGAGGGATGAAATATTTATCGCAATATAACAAAGGAGACGAAACATTTATCGCAATATAACAAAGTATAACAACACTTAATGATTATAGGAATCGGTATGAAGATAAATTTCGTAAACAAGCACAAACAATACATAAACATGCAGGTATTCATAGGCATTCTAGTGATAGTTGAATGTAGGTTAGATAATGAAGACACACTTGAAAGAGTAATAAAATACCAATAACAATTAAATGTCCATTAAGCATAAAGAAAATTTCTAAAACACAGAAACAATATGCTTTAAATAAAAATTACATTAATTTTCATGTTGTTTAAATTTATTTTTTTTTTCTTTTAGTTGTATATTTTGGGGTTAAGTAATCATATTCTCTAATTTACTAGTGTAGATTTTAAAAAAGAAAACTTCCTTAATATAAAGGTTTAGGAGAATCTAAAACCATCCCCCTGACATTGGTTAATCTCTTACTTTAATTTCTTATAAAACACCAACTTTACTTATTGTGACCCAAATCCTCCTATGAGTTAGGCGAGACTTTGGCTCGTAACTTATAATATCATATGAATCATCCTGTGAAAGATAGAAGGCATAACATAACAGTAGCGTAAACAAAAAATTTCTTCTATATCAGAATACCCACTTACCATTAATTATTCTAAAACCTAGTAGATAAATGACACCGTGCAGTAAAATGAAAGAATCATTGAATTGGAAAGTTAATAACATAACAGGAGTGAGACTGAAGTAAGGGTTGGATATGGGTAAATAGTTTTACTATATGGACCTACGTTTGTTCTAAATAAAATCCAATATTAGAACACCTATAGATGTTATTAAGAAAAATTAACCCTCAATATTTTTTAGTTTTAGAAAAGTTCTTATGAGTTCACATTTTAATGTGAACAAGGTTGTAACTTAGTTGTGTCACATGGGATGTCTACAATCGTGTACGGTTGACATTTTTTATCCCAACCTGTCAACCTACCTAAACAAGAATATATTTCCAGTGGTTCAGGTAGTTGTAATCTACTCATGGGTTGACTTCGGATTTGGATTTTGTAGTTGTATATTATTTGGTCGCATTTTAGTTTCCTCTCCAGAGATGACGATTCATGAGACTTCGTAAACTTGTTAATAAAATATAAAGTCTCATACATATTATATTTAATTGATACTAACCATATGCTTAAATGTATCTATAATGTGAAATATAAACAGCATGAACATTTATAATTATTATTTTTAAATGGTTTACGCATGGAGGTTTGGGTTGAGGGTCCTTATTGCGTTTAGTTCAAGTTTTTTTTTAGTCAATTTCTAATGGGTTGGTTTTCAATTTTCGGTTCCCATTACCTAACCCTTACCAACTTGACCCCTTGGAACCCCTATTATTGAGGATAACAATATTTATAACATAATTTTCTTAATTGTCACTCACTACAAATCAATTTATTATATTTAAACGTACTCAGAAGAAAAAGAAAAGAAAATCTCTCTCATTTATTTTATTTCTCTATTTTCAAAAGTGAATTTATATAATCTAAACAAAATCAAACCTTATCGCAGAATACAAACGAGGAAAAACAGAGAAAATATTATGGTGTTTTTCCCTAACATAGGCTTATACTATTTCAAATGTACTAAAATAAGTTTCAAAAAAAATTAAATTTACTATTTGAGGCTTCTACACATGTGAAGACTCTTGGATAAGAATGCACTTATCTTGAACAATTTTATGTTAGGATGAAATATTTGATATTAAATGAGTTATTTAGGAAATGCGCTCTCCCTTAGACAAACTCTATATTTGAATTTAGCAGTTATTACAAATGTATTAAAAACGAACCATATAGATGTTCGTACTTTATTCCACAATCACAAATTTGTTGTTGGTATTAATTAGTATCTTAAAGAGTTATAACTCATCAAATTAAGAATGTCATAAAAAAATTATTAATAATGGTTACGATATCAGATTTGAAACGACTACTTTTTTATAACATGTTCATTTTGTCTGTCGTTACCATCCCAATTCTTTTTATTTAAGTGGGAAAAAGAAGAAAATCGTTACCACCACCATGACTACCTTCTTCAACTCCTCAAAGTATGACAACACTGGAAAAAAAGATAAGAGTCTTTACCTACTAGTTGTTCTTTTGTTGTTATTCATCCCCTCGATAGAGGCCAATTTTATTCTTTCCTAAGATAACAGTAACCATAACAAATCGCGTAGGTGATCGGTCTGCTGTCGGACTTCACTGCTCGTTAGAGGACGATGACTTGGGGGATCGCAAACACCCATATGGCCAACCGTTCTATATAAAATTCAGGAAGGGTTGATATACTAATTTCCAGTGTACTTTTTGGTGGCCATATGTTTATAGAGGCATCAACACCTATATTGTGATCCTCAAAGATTTTGATGGTTATAATGTTGACATGAAATGCACAGATTACAAGTGGAGAATTCAAAAGAATGGGGCTTTTTTGTACACTTAAATGGAATCGTGATTCACTTTGTGAGTGTTTGGATGATTGAGCTGTTAAGCAAATTAATAAAATGATTTATCTGATTTTGAAGATATATCTATTTAGTTTGTTTCATTCTAATTTTAATAGATTGAAGCTCTACAATTAGAGTGTTTTGATAATTGTAGCACCCCGGACTTTTTCATCCTTATGAATAGCACCTTCGTAGCTAATTGGCCGTTTTTGTAGTCTAATTAATAAATAAGGGAGAAATCGGAAATTCCGAAACGTCAGAAATGTGCGTTTTCGAAAGACGAACCCAACGCAAGTTGAATCGTCGAAATCCGACGAGCGAGTCAAAAGATATGGTCAAAACAGTCCAGACATACAGAGCACCGATCGCTCGGTCCAGTCAGCGATCGATCGGTCCATAACCGATCGATCGGTAGCTATCGCACGGTCAGAAATTTTGTATGGGGAAATTTTCCAGAGAGTGAGTTTTTCACCGGTCGATCGGTCATAAACACCGATCGCTCGGTAGGCAACCGATCGATCGGTCATAACTACCGATCGCTCGGTCTTCGCGTTTTTGCAGAAATTTCAGTAAGGGCTTTATCGTCTTTTGGGGGTTAAACCCTTTCTCCTTAAGGCTTGCCCGAGCCTTTAGGGCTTCATTCACAACACTTAAGGGATTTTGAGAGATAGAGAGAGAGGAGAAGGGGATTTGCAAATAGGGTTTTCCATTGGAGAAGAAATCAAAGGGGTGAAGACCCTAGATCGTCCCCAAGCACATTTTCTTCAAGATTTCAACTCAAGCTCGTGTGGGGTTCCATTCTCCAAGCTAGGGCAGCAACCCAAGCACGTTTTTGAAAGGGGTTTCTTCCCCAACTCAAGTCTCCTTCAAGCAAAGGTGTTCTTCCTTCAAGTTGGAGCTTCAATCAAGGTTTCTACCAAGGATCAAGCCTTGATTTAAGGTTAGTACACCCTACTAACTTACCCTAGCAATAAATCTAGGTTTTCCTTATGAAATATGATTCTTGTTAGTATGTTTTATTCTTTACAAAATGTGTTATCTATAATAAATATAAACAAGATAAGGAAATGGTAGGGATGCTTGGATGAAGGTTGGATACGGCGATTGGATGCCGAATGTGTGATGTATGATGTGTGATTGGAAAATGGAGGATGGGCATAGTACAAATAATAAACTTACCATGGTGTGATTGAATGGAAAATATGCATTTAAAAGAAAGAGATAAACTACTAAGGAATAATGTATGAAAGTGTTTGACAAAATACCTAAACTATGAATAAATGGTCTAAATGAAGAATATAGAAATGGGTTTTATGCATGCGTTCATATAAATGATAAATCGATCAAATGTTATGCAAATTACTTAAGTTACCCATGTTCATATCATGAATTGAATTGCAATGCCATGTCTTGACGATCCTCATTATCATGATAGTCACTATTGACACGTACACGAGCACGCATGATAGCATGAACCGAGATTTCAAGAGCATGTGCATATAATAAACAACAAGTGCATTGCATAACAAGGAGGTTGGTAGCCCAGGGAGGATTCGGGTACTAACCTCTGGCTCACAAGTGCATTTCATAACAAGGAGGTTGGTAGCCCAGGGAGGATTCGGGTACTAACCTCTGGCTCACAAGTGCATTTCATAACAAGGAGGTTGGTAGCCCAGGGACATTCGGGTGCTAGCCTCTGGCTCACAAGTGCATTGCATATCAAGGAGGTTGGCAGCCAGGGAGATTCGGGTGCTAGCCTCTGGCTCACAAGTTTACAAGATGGAGGTTTACAAGATGATGATCATGCATTCATGCATGCACGCATACATGATTTCTACGAGACATACCGGGACATGACAAGGGTTTTCAAGCATGAGTTTTATCGGCATTTTCGCATTCATGTACGCACGTCAGGATGCTTGTATTGTGTCATGCCCTATACTGTTTCCTTGTGATGTTTCTATTACTGCTTGTATGATGTTACTATTATGTGTTTTTTTTATTGTTGTTATGGTCTGCTAGTAGCTTGTACTCGCTGAGTATTCCATGCTCAGCCGTACTTTCATGTCGGCAGGTACTGAGGGAGCCCTCGACCCGGAGCCTTGGGTCGAGGAAGAGTATACAGAGGAGAGAGAGTCGGCTATCCCATTACAGTCTCAGGCGGACCGAGACCTCGATGCGTGGCCATACCTCGACTACTGTTGAGGGGAGAGTATGAGAGGGTTTGGTGTATTTTGATATTTTGATATTTTGATAGGTGGGCCTGTCCACCTTAGGCTTAGACATGTCTTGTATTTATGTTAACTTGGAATACTATTTTGGATCATCAGAAGAAATGAAAATTTGTTTACGCTTCCGCATATATGATAGCTTCCGTGCTCTGATTACCGTTATGAGTACTGTATTTTATCTTGTGCATTACAGGATGGTTTGATAGGTTCGCAGTGTGACACCTAAAATATCCCTAAACTCCTAGGGGGTATTTCGGGGCGTTACAGAGTGGTATCAGAGCTCTAGGCATTAGAGTCCCTAGGGTCACTTAGATGATTGAACAAGGTATTAGAATCACCTTAGAGAGTTGTATTCCAAGTATAGACTAACCAGTTAGTCTTAGTCAAAATGGGTTGAACTTCAACCGAACTTAGAGTCCTACGCTAGGAACACAGATTGTAAGTTATGCTATTGTGTTATATACCATGTGTACATTAATTGTGTTGTGCTTATTAAATATGCTTGATGAATATGTATTGAGTGAATTGCGAAATTTGTACTAAATGCGTATCCAAGTTAGACTCATGTTGTATTGTCGTTCTCAGGAGAAATCATGAGACGCAATACCCGGGGTCGCGGGTACAACACGAGGGGTAATGGAGGTGATGCTCCATTGGGTGATGATCAACCCGACTTTGCCCAAGCATTCGCATCCATAGCCGAGACTTTGGCTATGTTGGCGGCAAGGCAACCGGCCACTCCGCCTAATGCGGCACTTATACCGGCTCCTCCTAACCGAGCCCAAGCCGGGATAGAAGCTTTTCGGAGGATGAGGCCTCCAACTTTTTGTGGAAGCATTGATCCACTTGTTGCCGAGGGTTGGATCCGGCAACTTGAGAAGATATTCTCGGTATTAGCACCTACTGAAGTGGAAAGGGTCACATGGGCCGCCTTTATGCTTGAAGGCGAGGCCGATCATTGGTGGAAGTCTGCACTCCGGACCCGAGAGTTGACCCGGCAAGGTCAAGATTGGACTTGGGAGGAATTCTTGGAGGTTTTCAACAAGAAGTACTTCCCAATCGGGATGAAAGAAAAGATGGAAGTCGAATTCATTACCTTGGAGCAAGGCAATATGTCCGTAGCGGCTTATGAAGCCAAATTTTCGGAGCTATCTCGATTTGCTCCACACATGATAGCGACCGAGGCTATGAAGGCCCGGAAATTCGAGAGGGGGTTGAAGGCCTACCTCAAGGATCGTGTCTCGATGTTCCGACATGAGACATATTCAGAAGTTGTGGACAAGGCATTGTTGGCCGAGTCGAATTCCGAAGAGTTCTTTAAGAGAAGAGGAATGGAGAAAGGACAGTCAAGTAGTTCAGGGGAGAAAAGGGCAAGGACTAGCTTGTATCAGTCCGCAGGGCCGGCTCAGTCACAGAGGATGTATTCGGCACCACAGGCCCCTCACTCTTTTGCTCCACCGGCCTTTCGCCCGGCTACCTCATATGCTCCTCGCCCCGCAGTTACTCAGGCTACGGGATATGCCCCTTCCTCCTATTTGCATGATGTTTGCACTCTTTGTGGGAGGAGGCATCCAGCGGGAGAATGCCGGAGAGTTTCAGGAAGTTGCTTTCATTGTGGTGACCAAGGCCACATGGTCAGAGATTGTCCCCGGCGTCAATTGCCAACTCAGTCTTCAGGGAGCAGGCCCCCGGTTAGGCAGACATCTCAGCCTAGCTCTTCTCAGGCTTCGAGGGCCTCACAGTCTACCCGGCCTCCTCGCCCAGCCACACAGGGCCGAGTCTTTGCCTTATCCGAGAGAGACGCACGTGCATCCGATGATGTCGTGCAAGGTACGCACGAATTCTAGAATTTAAATTGTGTAAAATTTCTATGGTTTGCTTTGTGATTATTTATACTAAGGGTTACCTATATATGATGCTTGTTGTTGTTTGAAATCTACTAATAGTAACTACTTAATCGCACAGGCGCTTTGTTAGTGAACGAGTGTCTCGCTCGAGTGTTGATCGATACAGGATCCACTCACTCCTTTGTGTCGCCTAGTTTCGCAAAGGGATTTTTGACTGAGGCTACTCCGTTAAAGCAGGAGTTGACCATTGCAACTCCACTCGGCAAGTCAGTTGATACGGACAAGATATTCGGGGATAGTGTGGTTCAAGTGGGGGAGAATGAACTGTTAGCCGATCTCATCGTCCTAGATTTTCAAGACTTGGATTTTGATGTCATCTTAGGGATGGATTGGTTGTCAAACCATCACGGGCATGTTGCGTGTTTTGAGAAGATGGTGAATTTCAAGCCGGAAGGGGGTAAGCCTTTTCACTTCCGAGGATTAAGAGAGAGGGACATTGCTCGCCTCGCAGCCTTGAGTGTAACAAACCTAGAAGCACAAAACTCCTCGGCCATTCCGGTCGTGAGTGATTTCTTGGACGTGTTTCCGGAGGAACTTCCCGGGTTACCTCCGAATCGGGAGATTGAGTTCGCTATAGAGCTTACTCCGGGCACCGCTCCGATTTCAAGAGCCCCATATAGAATGGCCCCGATAGAGCTTGAAGAATTGAAGAAGCAAATTGAGGAGTTACAACAACTTGGTTTCATCCAACCAAGTGTGTCACCGTGGGGAGCTCCGGTCCTTTTTGTAAAGAAGAAAGACGGGTCGATGAGAATGTGTATAGACTACCGTCAGTTGAACAAGGTAACTATCAAGAATCGTTATCCCTTGCCAAGGATCGATGACTTGTTCGACCAACTGAAGGGAGCGAGATTCTTCTCCAAAATTGATCTTAGGTCGGGGTATCATCAATTAAGGATCAAGGCGGAAGATGTTCCGAAGACGGCCCTCAGGACTCGGTATGGGCATTACGAGTTCCTTGTCATGCCTTTTGGGCTGACGAATGCACCGGCGGCATTCATGGATTTGATGAACCGGGTGTTCCGATCTTACTTGGATCGATGCGTGATTGTATTCATTGATGACATTTTGGTGTATTCCCAGACACGGGAAGATCACGCGCGAGACCTCCGCCTTGCTCTGGAGATGTTGAGAGAGCATAGGCTATATGCCAAATTGAGTAAGTGCGAGTTCTGGTTAGAGAAGGTCGCATTTCTTGGACACGTGGTGTCGGCCGAGGGCATTTCTGTAGATCCAGCCAAGGTTGAGGCAGTCATGAGTTGGGAGAGGCCCAAGAGCGTCACGGAGATACGTAGTTTCCTCGGATTGGCAGGCTACTACCGGAGATTTGTGGAGGGATTCTCCAGTCTGGCTGCACCTCTCACCTACTTGACAAGGAAAAATGCAAAGTTCAGTTGGAGTGACCGATGTGAAGTAAGTTTCCAAGAGTTGAAGAAACGCCTCACCACAGCCCCTGTCCTTACTGTGCCATCTGGACCTTTTGGGTATGAGGTGTATAGTGATGCCTCGCACGTCGGACTCGGGTGTGTCCTAATGCAACACAAGAAAGTCATTGCCTATGCATCAAGGCAGTTGAAAGAGCATGAAAAGAACTACCCCACTCACGACTTGGAGCTTGCGGCGGTCGTGTTTGCACTTAAAATTTGGCGACATTATCTGTACGGGGTGGAGTTCTATGTGTACACGGACCACAAGAGCCTCAAGTATCTCTTTTCCCAAAAAGAGTTAAACTTACGACAACGGCGTTGGATTGAGTTCTTAAAGGACTACGAGTGCACTATCCAATATCACCCGGGAAAAGCAAATGTGGTGGCAGACGCTCTGAGTAGGAAACCATCGGGGTTGTTGGCTCACATGTTGGTGCGGGAATGGAGACTGTTAGACGATTTGGCAAATCTAGACATCAGTGTGAACGATTCTGTCCGCAGTCCGGTTTTGGCAAATGTTACAGTTCGGCCGTACCTTATAGACTTGATCCAAGAGTATCAAGCCACAGACACTGACTTGTTGGCTTTCCGGGATAAGGAAGTGGCCAAGGGTAGTACGGACTTCTCTCTCACTAGCCGAGGTGCTATTACATTCAAGGGAAGACTTTGTGTCCCAGCCAATGTAGACCTTCGGAGAGAGATTATGGATGAGGCTCACCGGTCTAAGTATACAGTGCATCCCGGAGGGACAAAGATGTATCGGAACCTCAAGAGTCACTTTTGGTGGCGAAACATGAAGAGGGAGGTTGCGGAGTATGTGGCACGGTGTTTGGTGTGCCAACAGGTGAAAGCAGAGCATTTGAGACCAGCGGGTCTTTTGCAGTCCCTCCCTATTCCCGAGTGGAAATGGGAACATATCTCTATGGACTTCATCGTGGGGTTGCCGAAGACGGTTAGGAAGACTGATGCTATATGGGTAGTTGTTGATAGACTCACGAAGTCCGCTCATTTCTTACCGTACCGGACTACATTCAACTCTAATCAGTTAGCGGAGCTATACATCAAGGAAATAGTCCGATTACACGGGGTGCCAGTGAGTATTGTGTCGGATAGAGACCCAAGATTCACATCCAGGTTTTGGAAAAGTTTTCAAGGTGCAATGGGCTCCCGATTAGACTTTAGCACAGCTTTCCACCCACAGACCGACGGGCAAACCGAGAGGGTGAATCAGGTTATTGAAGATATGCTCCGAGCATGTATGCTAGACTTCAAGGGAAGTTGGGAAGATCACCTACCTTTGGTGGAATTCGCTTACAACAATAGTTATCAAGAAAGCATACAAATGGCGCCTTTCGAGGCTTTGTACGGAAGGAGTTGTAGATCCCCGTTGTATTGGGATGAAGTGGGAGAAAGAAAGATTTTGGGCCCCGAGTTAATTGAACAAACCGCGGATAGGGTCAAGCTTATCCGGGAGAGGTTAAAGACCGCACAAGATAGACAGAAAAGCTATGCCGACAACCGAAGGAGGGATCTTGAATTCCGAGTCGGTGATTTTGTGTTTGTAAGGATTTCACCGACCAAAGGTGTTATGCGATTCGGGAAGAGAGGCAAGCTTAGCCCGAGATATGTGGGTCCGTTCGAGATCATTACTCGAGTTGGCGAGGTGGCTTACCGTGTTGCTTTGCCCGCTCACATGGCGGCGGTCCATAATGTATTCCATGTCTCTATGCTCCGGAAGTACATCTCGGATCCTTCTCATATCATCGAGCTTGATCCGATAGAGATCCGAGAGGACCTCACTTTAGTTGAGAAGCCGGTTCATATTTTGGATAGGAGAGATCAAGTGCTTCGCAACAAGACTATTCCGCTAGTCCTCGTGCAATGGCAACATCATGCCCTAGAAGAAGCCACGTGGGAGCGTGAAGCCGAAGTCAAAGCAAAGTATCCCGAGCTGTTTGAATAGACTTGTGCATATGGCTTGTAATTTTGTTTTGATTTTGTGCATGTGTGTATCGTCCAAATTTCGGGGACGAAATTTTTGTAAGGGGGGGAGAATGTAGCACCCCGGACTTTTTCATCCTTATGAATAGCACCTTCGTAGCTAATTGGCCGTTTTTGTAGTCTAATTAATAAATAAGGGAGAAATCGGAAATTCCGAAACATCAGAAATGTGCGTTTTCGAAAGACGAACCCAACGCAAGTTGAATCGTCGAAATCCGACGAGCGAGTCAAAAGATATGGTCAAAACAGTCCAGACATACAGAGCACCGATCGCTCGGTCCAGTCAGCGATCGATCGGTCCATAACCGATCGATCGGTAGCTATCGCACGGTCAGAAATTTTGTATGGGGAAATTTTCCAGAGAGTGAGTTTTTCACCGGTCGATCGGTCATAAACACCGATCGCTCGGTAGGCAACCGATCGATCGGTCATAACCACCGATCGCTCGGTCTTCGCGTTTTTGCAGAAATTTCAGTAAGGGCTTTATCGTCTTTTGGGGGTTAAACCCTTTCTCCTTAAGGCTTGCCCGAGCCTTTAGGGCTTCATTCACAACACTTAAGGGATTTTGAGAGATAGAGAGAGAGGAGAAGGGGATTTGCAAATAGGGTTTTCCATTGGAGAAGAAATCAAAGGGGTGAAGACCCTAGATCGTCCCCAAGCACATTTTCTTCAAGATTTCAACTCAAGCTCGTGTGGGGTTCCATTCTCCAAGCTAGGGCAGCAACCCAAGCACGTTTTTGAAAGGGGTTTCTTCCCCAACTCAAGTCTCCTTCAAGCAAAGGTGTTCTTCCTTCAAGTTGGAGCTTCAATCAAGGTTTCTACCAAGGATCAAGCCTTGATTTAATGTTAGTACACCCTACTAACTTACCCTAGCAATAAATCTAGGTTTTCCTTATGAAATATGATTCTTGTTAGTATGTTTTATTCTTTACAAAATGTGTTATCTATAATAAATATAAACAAGATAAGGAAATGGTAGGGATGCTTGGATGAAGGTTGGATACGGCGATTGGATGCCGAATGTGTGATGTATGATGTGTGATTGGAAAATGGAGGATGGGCATAGTACAAATAATAAACTTACCATGGTGTGATTGAATGGAAAATATGCATTTAAAAGAAAGAGATAAACTACTAAGGAATAATGTATGAAAGTGTTTGACAAAATACCTAAACTATGAATAAATGGTCTAAATGAAGAATATAGAAATGGGTTTTATGCATGCGTTCATATAAATGATAAATCGATCAAATGTTATGCAAATTACTTAAGTTACCCATGTTCATATCATGAATTGAATTGCAATGCCATGTTTTGACGATCCTCATTATCATGATAGTCACTATTGACACGTACACGAGCACGCATGATAGCATGAACCGAGATTTCAAGAGCATGTGCATATAATAAACAACAAGTGCATTGCATAACAAGGAGGTTGGTAGCCCAGGGAGGATTCGGGTACTAACCTCTGGCTCACAAGTGCATTTCATAACAAGGAGGTTGGTAGCCCAGGGAGGATTCGGGTACTAACCTCTGGCTCACAAGTGCATTTCATAACAAGGAGGTTGGTAGCCCAGGGACATTCGGGTGCTAGCCTCTGGCTCACAAGTGCATTGCATATCAAGGAGGTTGGCAGCCAGGGAGATTCGGGTGCTAGCCTCTGGCTCACAAGTTTACAAGATGGAGGTTTACAAGATGATGATCATGCATTCATGCATGCACGCATACATGATTTCTACGAGACATACCGGGACATGACAAGGGTTTTCAAGCATGAGTTTTATCGGCATTTTCGCATTCATGTACGCACGTCAGGATGCTTGTATTGTGTCATGCCCTATACTGTTTCCTTGTGATGTTTCTATTACTGCTTGTATGATGTTACTATTATGTGTTTTTTTTATTGTTGTTATGGTCTGCTAGTAGCTTGTACTCGCTGAGTATTCCATGCTCAGCCGTACTTTCATGTCGGCAGGTACTGAGGGAGCCCTCGACCCGGAGCCTTGGGTCGAGGAAGAGTATACAGAGGAGAGAGAGTCGGCTATCCCATTACAGTCTCAGGCGGACCGAGACCTCGATGCGTGGCCATACCTCGACTACTGTTGAGGGGAGAGTATGAGAGGGTTTGGTGTATTTTGATATTTTGATATTTTGATAGGTGGGCCTGTCCACCTTAGGCTTAGACATGTCTTGTATTTATGTTAACTTGGAATACTATTTTGGATCATCAGAAGAAATGAAAATTTGTTTACGCTTCCGCATATATGATAGCTTCCGTGCTCTGATTACCGCTATGAGTACTGTATTTTATCTTGTGCATTACAGGATGGTTTGATAGGTTCGCAGTGTGACACCTAAAATATCCCTAAACTCCTAGGGGGTATTTCGGGGCGTTACAATAATTGTCCCAATCTCCTTTATTTTGTTTTGGAAGAAAACTCTATCATCAATATCAATTTCTTAGGCAAGATCTTTGGATTTTAGGAACATGAGATCTGATATATTTTTTTCATTTTATTAAGTGGTTTTTCTTGTAAACTAGATTTCCTCTAAGTAAAGGTTCCATTTGAATCAAAACAAATTACGTTCAAACTAATAAGTTCGACTTGCAAAACTGAAGGTTATTTTTAAGAATTTATATATTCTTATTTTTGTGAATGGTTTTTAAGAGTGATAGTCATTGTTTGATTATGATTACTAAAGGTTGAGGATTTCAAGGCATACAATCATCTAGCTAAGAGATAGGTTTTTGTGAAACTTGAGTGTTTACATAAGGAAATCTCGCATTCGTGGATGCATTGTAGATACAGCATTTCTAATATTTGTTAGGTTTTAGTATTAAGTAAGAGACAATGATTCTCAACTAGTCCCAACTCTTGATCCCATCAGAGTCCAATTTATTTTTTCCTTTAAATTTTCACTGAAATTAAATGAACTTCAATTGATTTTCCATCTTTTGCTATGATTTACAAGATATATAGATGATTATTTCTAGTATATGTGCAATGGTCCATCACTTATAATGCTCAACTTTTGACATTGTTCACTAACATTTTACTTTGCATTTAATTTAATAATGTAGTTATATGCAATTTATATGAATGCAATATTTTATTTTTCTCAGCTTGTGGGAAATTTTTTTTGATTTATATATATATATATATGATGTATGCAATGAGTGAATATGAACATATATATATATATATACTAGGAGAGGCAACAGCCTACATTAGTGCACCTAATTACGTCAGGCCCACATATATTCTATAGGTCCACATTCACAATCAGATATAGAAATTATACTCTCATCTCAAAATAATGCCAAATTAGTGCCAAGAACCGATATAGCAACTTAAATAAGTTCCATAATAGAAGAAAAATAAGATACACTAAATAAATTTGATCAAAACTTTTGCACCAAATCCTTATCTTAGAAGGAACTCAAATTAGCAGTGTATTGAAACAATCGACAGGAAAATGAAACCATTACAGTTATTATTCAATTAAACATAGATTCAGTGTGAAAATAAAACATCTGAATGGTTGAGTGCATATTTTATCTATGCTTATGTTTCCCACTGCCAACTTCATACAGATCGCGTTGGTATTAAAAGAAGGATACTATGACAAAACAACTTGAAGTCTATGCATTGTCACTCAAGCAACTTAAACCCAAGATAATGTTACTACAGATCACAAAATTCTTGGTGGGAACGTTGGTTTCTTTTTTTCATTTTTTTGTCTTTTTATTGTTTATGAAATCTACCAAAATAACAAATGTAACACATAATTTAATAGATAAAACAAATTGAAATAACAAACTGGAAGAAATTCGAACTTGCACAAAATATGTGAAGCAACAACATCAAAGTAGTTGAAGAATGGACACATTGCACATGGTATGAGTCGCAACTATGGACCACTAACAACTATTAGAAAAGTTATTAATCATGTTAAGATTAAAGAGACAAATGTATCTGGAATCTGGATATGATATTAGCCAACATAAAAGCTTCATTGAAAACAAAAGAAGTCCGAAATTCTGTTTATATTAAAGTGCACAAAATAATCAGCACTTACTCATACCAATAAGGTGAGGACGTTTTCAACTTGAGAACGAATTAAAGTTAAAAGACACTACTTGAACTGAATACATCTTGTTCAAGCGCCAAGTGCCGCTCATGCAAAGCTTGATTTCTTCTCTCCAAGCTTGCTTGCAAAATGACATTTCCTTTGGACTGAAACAGGAGATTGTCAATTCATGTTAGTAATAGCAACATTGCCTTATGATTTAGCAGAGATGCAATTCCATAAGGCAATTTCAGTGTTACCTGCTTTGCAATCCTATTGTGTAAGTCGTTTTTTTTTTGTAATTTCAAGCCTCCAAATAGCAAACCTACATATAAGTACTCAATCAATCTTTTTGCTAGATCAATTAAAATTCCGTAAAAATAATTTTGAGCAGAGAAGAAACAATAGATTGTTATTTCAATAAAATTAGTAGGCTGAACTCTAAAGTGGATGTAAATTGCTTTCAAATTCAATAAAAATCAGAGATGAAAACATTGTTAAAGTTAACCTGTGTTGAAACACAATATCGCAAGCAATAGGGTTGTGTCGTTGGACAATAGAAATCGTGTTTTAGTGGACTTTTGGTTAGCTGCATTTCCAGAGATGATACCTGTGAGTGAGAGAGAGAGAGAAAGAGAGAGAGAGAGAGAGAGGAGTGGGCTTGCCGTTAAACGATAGAGGGAGAGAATGAGGAGCTTGGATTGTTATACTCCATTAGAGTGGTGCTTCGAGAGGTGGGTGATCGGAGTGGCGCTTCGGAAGGCGATGGTTTGAATATCATGGAGTAGTAGTGGAACGTTTGTGGGGGAAGACGAAAGAGGGATGAGAGATAGTAGATAGATGAAACGGTGGGAAAAGTGGGCAGATAGATACATTGGAGAGAGGCTTTTGTGGGAAGACAGAGGCGGGAATGAACGGACATGTATGAAACGGATGGGTTACCCAGTTGGAAATACATAAATGGGAAGTAAGTGGGCGGATGAGATGGGAGGGTTGGGGACTTGAACTTATTAACCATTTATTATTTGATTAAATGGGTGAGAATTAAATAGGTGAATAGGAAGAGAGAATTACACATTCTACTACGTATCACATTTAAATAAATGTCTTTATTAATAAAACTTTTAATATGAATGTGAGTGGCTCCACAACCTAATTTATATAACTAATAAGAAGGTGACATGTGGCAATAATAAGGTGACACATGGCATCAACTTGAAGCTCAAACCGTGGGCTATGAGAGGTGTCATGTGGAACCAACTGGCATATAGTAGAAGATATGGTGCACGCAATGAGTAAATACTAATATGTTGTTTATTTTATCGTGATTGGTAGAGTTCTATAAAGACTATGATCCAAAGTTATTTTTTGATATTTTTCAATTACCTTGGAATCCATATCAATTTTATTTTCATTAATCTAAAACCTTAGCTAGCCAAATGCCTAACTAAACAATATTATTTTTCAATCTCTAAAATTCTCAGTATTCATTTATTTAGCAACTGTACATAAATGGAAGTAGTTGAAGTAGCACACAAGAAGCAAAGAAAAAAAAAACAGTAGTTGGTCATTAAGAATAGTTAAAGTAATAAGCATATTAGTTGAACAAGGAGTTGGAGAACCAAACGACAAGGAGAGCAGACACAATAAGGTGAGCAAGAAGTAGCTATCATAGGGAAGCAATAGAGAGTATTTCATATTGGAATTAATTTTATGGCTAATTTTCTTATCTCAGGCTATATTAGTTTTGGTATCATTGCATTGTTTTAGCATGATGTTTTCACAACGTGGGAGATCTTACAATCCTAAGTTCATACACTGGTAGAGGGATGAAATATTTATCACAATATAATAAAGGAGACGAAACATTTATCGCAATATAACAAAGTATAAGAACACTTAAAGATTATATGAAGAGGTATGAAGATTAATTTCATAAACAAGCACAAGCAATCCATAAACATGCAGGTATTCATGGGCATTCTAGTGATCGTTGAATGTAAGTTAGATAATGAAGACACACTTGCAAGAGAAATAAAATACCAATAACAATTAAATATCCTTTAAGCATAAAGAAAATTCCTAAAACACAAAAACAATATGCTTTAAATAAAAATTACATTAATTTTCATGTTGTTTAAATTTACTTTTTTTGTCTTTTTAGTTTTATATTTTGGGGTTAAGTAATCATATTCTCTAATTTCCTAGTGTAGATTTTAAAAAAGATAACTTCCTTAATATAAAGGTTTAGGAGAATCTAAAACCATCCCCCGATATTGGTTAATCTCTTACTTTAATTTCTTATAAACCTCCTACTTTACTTATTGCGACCCAAATCCCCCCTACGAGTTAGGCGAGACTTTGGCTCATGACTTATAATATCATATCAATCATCCTGTGAAAGATAGAAGGCATAATATAGCAGAAGCGTAAACAAAAAATTTCTTTTATATCAGAAGACCCACTTACCATTTACTTATTCTAACAACTAGTAGATAAATGACACCGTGCAGGAAAATGAAAGAATCATTGAATTGGAAAGTTAATAAAATAACAGGAGTGAGATTGAGATAAGAGCTGGATATGGGTAAATAGTTGTACTATATGGACCTTAGTTTGTTCTAAAGGAGATCCCATATTAGAACACCTATGGATGTTATAAAGAAAAATTAACCCTCAATTATTTTTAGTTTTAGAAAAGTTCCTAAGAGTTCACATTTTAATGTGAACAAGGTCCTAACTTAGTTGCATCACATGGGATGTCTACGATCGTGTACAGTTGACATTTTTTGTCCCAACTCGTCAACCTACCTGAATCAGAATATATTTCCAGTGGTTCAGGTAGATGTAATCTACTCATAAGTTAGCTTTGGATTTGGGTTTTGTAGTTGTAAGTTATTTGGTCGCATTTGGGTTTCATCTCTAGAGATGATGATTCATGACACTTCGTAAACTTGTTAATAAAATATAAAGTTTCATACATAATATATTTATTTGATACTAACTATATGCTTAAATGTATCTATAATGTGAAATATAAACAACATGAACATTTATTATTATTATTTTTAAATGGTTTACGCATGGAGGGTTGGGTTGAGGGTCCTTACTGCGTTTAGTTCAGGTTTTTTTAAGTCAATTTCTAATGGTTTGGTTTTCCGTTTTCAGTTTCCATTACCTAACCCTTACCAACTTGACCCCTTGGAACCCCTAATATTGAGGATAACATTATTTATAACACAATTTTTTTAATTGTAACTCATTACAAATCAATTTATTATATTGAAACGTACTGAGAAAAGAAAGAAAAGAAAATCTCTCATTTATTTTATTTCTCTATTTTCAAAAGTCAATTTATATAATCTAAACAAAATCAAACCTCATCGTAGAATACAAGCGAGGAAAAACAGATAAAATATTATGGTGTTTTTCCCTAAAATAGGCTTATACTATTTCAAATGTACTAAAATAGGTTTCAAAAAATTAAATTTACTGTTTTAGGCTTCTACACATGTGAAGACTCTCTTGGATAAAAATGCCCTGATCTTTAACAATTTCATGTCAGGTTGAAATGTTTGATATTAAATTAGTTGTTGAGGAAATGCACTCTCCCATAGACAAACTCTATATTTGAATTTAGGAGTTATTACAAATGTATTAAAAACGTACCATATAGATGTTGGAACTTTATTCTAGAATCACAAATTTGTTGTTGGTGTTAATTACTATCTTAAAGAGCTATAACTCATCAAATTAAGAATGTCATAGAAATTATTAAGAATGGTTACAATATCAGATTTGAAACGACTACTCTTTTATAACATGTTCATTTTGTCTGTCGTTACTATCCCAATTCTTTCTATTTAAGTGAGCAAAAGGAAGAAAATCGTTACCACCACCATGACTACCTCCTTCAACTCCTCAAAGTAAAACAATATTGGAAAAAAAGATAAGAGTCTTTACCTACTAGTTGTTGTTCTTTTGTTTTTTTTCATCTGTTGACGGAGGCCAATTTTTTTGGAAGACTTTTTCTTAAGATTACAATAACCATAACCAATGTCATAGCTGATCGGTCTGCCGTCGGACTTCACTACTCATCAGACGACGATGACTTGGGGGATCGCAAACTCCCATATGGCCAGCCATTCTATATAAAATTCAGGAAGAGTTGGTGTACTAATTTCAGTGTACTTATTGGTGGCCTTATGCTTATAGAGGTATCAACACCTATATTGTGATCCTCAAAGATTTTGATGCTTATAATGTCGACATGAAATGCACAAATTGCAAATGGAAAATTAGAAAGATGGTGCCTATTTGTACACTTAAATGGAATCGTGATTTACTTTGTGAGTGTTTGGATGATTGTGCTGTTAAGCAAATTAATAAAAACATTTATCTGATTTTGAAGATATATCTATTTATTTTGTTTCATTCTAATTTTAATATATTAAAGCCAATAGTGAGAGAGACACTCCACAATTAGAGAGTTTTGATAATTTTCCCAATTTTTGTTTTGTTTTGGAAGAAACGCTATCATCAATATCAATGTCTTAGGCAAGATCCTTGGATTTTAGGAACATGAGATTTGGTATATTTTTTTCATTTTATTAACCGGTTTTTTCTTGTAAACTAGATTTCCTCTAAGTTAAGGTTCCATTTGAATCAAAACAAATTACATTCAAACTAATAAGTTCGACTTGCAAAAACTGAAGGTGATTTTTGAGAATTTATATATACTTATATTTGTGAATGGTTTTTAAGAGTGATAGTCATTGTTTGATTATGATTGCTAAAGGTTGAGGCTTTAGAGCATACAATCATCTAGCTAAGACATAAGTTTTTGTGAAGCTTGACGGTTTACGTAAGGAAATCTCGCATTCGTGGATGCATTATAGATACAACATTTCTAATATTTGCTGGGTTTTATTATTAAATAAGAGATTGATTCTCAACTAGTCCCACCTCTTGATCCCGTCAGAATTCCAATTTATTTTTTCCTTTAGATTTTCACTAAAATTAAATGAACTTCAATTGATTTTCCATCTTTTGCCACAATTTACAAGATATCTTGATTATTATTTGTAGTATATGTGCAATGGTCTATCACTTATAATGCTCAACTTTTGATAGTGTTCACTAAAATGCTACTTTGCATTTAATTTAATAATGTATTTATTTGCAATTTATATGAATGCAATATTTTATTTTTCTCAGCTTGTGGGAACTTGTTTTATATATATATATATATATATATATATATATAGGGCATGCAATGAGTAAATACTGATATGTTGTTTATTTTATCGTGATTGGTAGAGTTCTATGAAGACTATGATCCAAAGTTATTTTTTTTATAATTTTCAATTACCCTGAAATCCATATCAAAGATTTATTTTCATTAATCTAAAACCTTAGCTAGCCAAAAGCGTACCTAAGAAATATTATTTTTTAATATTTAAATTTTTATTTCATTTATTTAGCAACTGTACGTAAATGGAAGTAGTTGAAGTAGCACAAAAGAAGCAAAAATAAAAAAAAAATAGTAGTTGGCCATTATAAATAGTTAAAGTAATAAGCATACGAGCTAAAAGAGGAGTTGTAGATCCAAACGACAAAGAGAGCAGACACAATTAAGGTAAGCAAGAAGTAGCTGTCATTGGGAAGCAATAGAGAGTATTTCATATTGCAATTAAATATATTTTTTATCTATCTCAGGCTATATTAGTTTTGGTATCGTTACTTGTTTTTAGCATGATATTTTCACAACGTGGGAGATCTTACAATCCTAAGTTAATACACTGGTAGAGGGATGAAACATTTATCGCAATATAACAAAGGGGACGAAACATTTATCACAATATAACAAAGTATAACAACATTTAATGATTTTATGAAGAGGTAGGAAGATTAATTTCATAAACAAGCACAAGCAATCCATAAACATGCAAGTATTCATGGAAATTCTATTGATAGTTCAACATAAGTCAGATAATGAAGACGCACTTGAAAGAATAATGGAATACCTTCCAAAAACACAAAAACAACAATTTTTGGTTGATGTAAGTCGGGTTGCTTTAAATAAAAATTACATTGATGTGCATATAATAATGTTAATTACTACCCATTTATTTGTATATGTTAATCATTTATTTTGTCTTAAATTTTCTAATGATAGCTTTTCTCTTATTATGTAGGAATTTGGGAGTGATGCATAAGAATGAAGCTAAAAGAAGGGATTAGAGAAGAAAAACCTAAGTCAAAGCCCAAGTAAAGAAGCTAAAGGCCCAAAATCCAAGCTCTCAAAGTCAAAGAATCCAAGAAGTCTAAGTCAAAGATTCAAACCAAGGTCCAAGAAAGGAAGGAGTAGACATTCCTATTATGGGAGATAAAAAAAAAAAGGAATGTAGTCTTTAAGAAAGATGTTGGATATTTCTATGAAAGAATGAATGTAATCTTCTTGGAAAGGTAAATGAGCTTGCTTTTTGAACACTTTCTATGTTCGAAAAGAGATCTAAGAGAATTACGGGGAGAAGGAATGGTCCATACTCTCATACTCTACATTCTCTCTCTCTCTTGCTTTCTATCTCTCTTACTTTTTAGGGTTTTGTCTTTAACTCTTTTCTCTCTCTCTCTCTCTCTCTCTCTCTCTTTCTCTCGCTCTCTCTAGCCTAAAATTTATTTTCTTATCTCTCTACCATTTTACTTCTTTTCTTTTGTTGTTCTATTTTGTAATGGTGGAAGAGGGAGTGGTGTAAGAAGTTGATTAAAAATCAATGAAGAGCGTGGTGATTTATTTCATCGGTCTTGTCTTGAATACAACAATGCTCGGCTAACTCGTGATAAGGGAAAAATGAGGAAACCAAGAACCTGGTAAGATTTATCTTGTTTTAGTTTTTAAATACTCCAAAAATCATCCTGTTACAAAAATATTTAAATCTAGATTTTTAATTAAAATTTTCCTAAGATCTATCTTTCGATCCAAAGCGTTTGCTTGCTTATTAGATCATCTTTAATTAGAGTGTCATGACCCAAAATACCCCCTAGGGGTTAGGGATACTTTGGCTCATGATGTGCCATAACTGATACCAAACCATCCTGTGTAATACTCAAGGCATAACATAGGAGGAACACAGAATAGTGCGGAAACGTGAACTGAAAATTTTCTTTTATACCTATGACTGTATTCCAAGTTTTTACAAGTAACATAATCCAAAAAGTGAAGTGGACATGCCCACTTTAACAAAATACAAAAAAAGAAACCTCACTGTCTCTAATCAACAATAGTCAAGATAGGGTGACCTATCTATATCCCCGTCCTCCTGAGTCTGTAACGGGATAGCCACATCTTCTTTTGCATACTCCTCCTCAACCCATGGCTCGGAGTTGTGGATGTCGAACGGACTTGCCAACATAAAATGTACGGCTGAGCATGGAATACTCAGCGTATACATACTACTAGCTAACAATGTTATAACAACAATAATATCACATGTGAGTACTTAAAAGAATACAGTTCATAAATCATGCTTAAAACCAACATAGACAATCATTCATCAAATCTTATCTCTCGTGGAAAACAAAACACTTTTTTTAAGCCTTATGAGTTCTTAGGAGTTCCTTGTGAGCTTATGAGTTGTTGTGAGTTCCTTATGAGCTTATGAGTTCTTATAAGCCTTATGAGTTCTTGTGAGTTCCTTGTGAGCTTTATGAGATTTCTTATGAGACTTCCTTTCGAGATTCTTGTGAGTAAGAGGTTAGTACCCTTAAAACCTAGGCTACCAACCTCCTTGTGGGTAGCAAAATTACGACAGTAGATATTATTGAGCTGCACCAACTTCAGTGCACCCGCTTCACACCGAATCAGAAGGAGATGGAGTGTGTGCACCACACCAAACCCAAGCCTTCACATGGCTTTGGTTTATCCCTACGGACAAACCTGGTTAAAAAGACCCTTGTGGACTGGTCAAATAGGCAGTCCTTAATAATTCATCCTCGCAGACAGACCTTTATTCAAACTTACGAACAAACTCCAAGAGTCCATCCGTGGGCCAGTCAGTGACTAACTCAGTCTGTGTCCATAAAAGGCCATGCACCTAACCTAGACCAAGGGTTGGACCCATGGTCCCACCCTATATTGGTCCGCAGACTGACTAAGGTTAGACCTTGGTCTGCACTCCAAATATACTTGGACCTGACCTAGACCGCGGGTGAGACCATGGGTCTCACCTCTTTAATTGCGGACTGACCAAGGTCAGTCCTTTCCTAGATGACTGTCATTATCTGATCGGCATGTGGCAGAGAATCCTTAATAAAAAGGACTCTCTGTCAGCTTTGAGGGATCTCAAGATAGAGATCCTCTCTCTTTCTCTAATAAGAGAGTGTCATATAACACTCTATTCAAAAGTGGAAGTGACCTCTTCCCTTTTCTGGGAAGATAAGACTCATCCTCTTTTTGAAGGAAGTCTTATCTTTCCAGGTTTCCCAGAAAGGGAGATCAATTTGGAGTCCTTCAAAAAGGACTCCCATCCGTATGGTTTCTCTAAGATAAGAGAAATCAACTGTATTGGACAGATGACCCTCTCTAAGGAGAGTTGGCCTCTTTTGATTTCCTAAAAAAGAGGAAGTTAAAGGGGAGTCCAAAAAGGACTCTCCAAAAGATATAAGAAGAAAATTTCTCATTAGAAACCCTCATGAAGGAACATATACGAGGACAAAGGAGAAAAACCCTCAAGAAGAAAACACTTGGAAGGCACAAAGCATAGAGAGCAGAGCTTTCTTTGCAGGAACAACAACAACCAAGGAGGAAGAAGGAGATCTCTCCCATATGGAGAATACCAGGTGAACCCTCAATAAGGCCACCTCTCTTTCTTTTCTTTCTTTTTGATGCTAAAACCTCTATGAAGTATCTTGTAAAGCCTACATGGGATCTGAGCAACCCCATTGAATAAATAAAATATTTTATTCAATATTTATTCTTCTTATAATCTTTCTTCTTAATCAGAGGTACTTCCCCAAATAAGGAAGATAATTAACAGTCTGAGTTTACGCAGATTGGAAGGATAGTCATCCACACAAAACAATAAACTCCATACAACAATGGAGGAAGTTTGATAAGCAAATAAGACAATTTTACCACTTACATAATGGCACGCCCGGTAAGACTTTCTTCTCCTCTCATCTTTGAAGAGAGATAAAAATAAGAAGAACAAAAAAGAAAAGATGAGTGATTCTTTCCTCTCTTTTCTTACTGTTGCTGATTAGGATCATCAAGACCATCTAAATTCGTCGGGCCTACATCCTGACCATCAACCGGCGGGTGTATGTACCCCCGATCCGGATCCCGGTGACTCATCCACTCACTTGGGTCGAGATAGCAGCAGTTCCAGCCATGCAGGTCCGACCAACTGGCCAGACTTCTGCAAAAAGGCCGCAGTCACCAAACCAGGCCTCTGTTGAAGACGCACTAGTCCATAGCAGAAGCAGAACCCACCCCATCAACTCAGGGTGGAAAGGCAGTTTGCTCGCCTAAATCAAAGGTAGGCAGCCCGCCTACATCAGGTTGCCCGCCAACAGCAGGTTGCCAGCCCTGGGCATCCCAGAGGATGTCAGCCAACCTGCGGGCACATCAGAAAAGAAGTGCCCACCCGTAGATATATCTATTCGCGGATACTAAGGAGGGTGCACCCAACCGGGTGCACACAAGGCAAAGTGGCTCTGCTACTTCGCGGTAGGTCAGCCCAAAAGGCAGACCTATGTCACCAGAAATCCTGAAAAGGGATTCCAAATTTGTTAACCCTTCGAGGTTAACTAATGGAGGAAGCTCGTTTCGAGCCCAAACCATAAGCTAGTTAAGGTCTAAACAGGAAAAACCCTATGGGTTGATCCTAAGACAGACTGTTCAAGTCCCCCAGCCCAAGTCGGTTGATGGGACTCACCCTTCAAAAGTTTATCAATAGAAGGGAGATGCTGCCCAAATTATCTCAGGGCAAAAGAACAAGGCCACTGGCCTAAAAGAGGTTACCGAAACTTCCCTTGCAAAATTACAGAGAAACAATCCGCGGACCAGATCCCTGGATTAGAAGACCAGTCTGCAAGCTAACCTTGCAGACAGAAGGAGAGAAGTGGCCAAAGCCACTCCGTGGGCAAGGGGCAATGCCCATCTACGGACACCAATCAAGGTCCATGGACCCAAAGCCCAGCCAGACTCAAGGGTCCAGCTCAAACTTATCCCGTGGGCAGAGTTGCAAGCAACTCTGCGGATAGGTTTAGAAGCAGAGCTGAGTCCGTGGGCAGAAGAGTCCACGGACAAGCCCCTCTTAACAAAAGAAGGGACATGTGGACAGATTCAACACCATCCAAAAATAGTTCCTCTTCCAAGAAAGAAAAAATTTGGGAGTTCAAGGCCAACAGGAACAGAATCCCCCTGGGACAGAACTCAACTTCTGATGATATCATCAACGATGTTATCAGATCAAGAAGTGAAGGTGCGAACTTACAAGTTTCTTCGAACTACACAAGGGAAATTAACAGCCGTGATCAAAGTCACCCAAATGTTAATGCAAACACAAACCTGGACTCAACACTAGCAGACATAAACTTGTTGTTCAAGCTAGGTCCAAATGCATTCAGAGGCGTTAATTCAGCGACCTTTGCAGTAATGATGCCAACCATTCGTCATCAATATCAACGGCCTCCGTTCAGAGATGTCAACCCATTCTGGGGCTGAATAAACATGGAACCAGAAAGAAGAACCAGAGCACCGTATATGTAGAGCCCCAAAATTTGGGTTCACTGTGCTATGAATAGTGTCAGTGAATAGTGTCCTTGTATGGTGTGTATAAAGGCTTAGAGCCTTCCATCTTGTTCTTGGTTGTATGGGTAGTCAAGTAAGTGTTTTAGGTGCATGTGTTGAGGCTCAAAAAGAGATTATAAGTAGACTCTAAGTGGGTAAAAGTCAAGGGTATAAAATACCCTAAGTGCTTAAAGGGTCGTAAGTAAATAGTGCGGTGAATAGTGCTTGTGAGGCTCAAAGTTCTCTATATGCTTGTGAATTAGGTGAGGAGTTTATTAAGTCAATTAGTATAGGTTTTATGGTGTGTGAGGGTACTAAAGAACCTACCTTGATATTTATGGGTGTTAAAATAAAAAAGGGGAAGGTTCTAAGTGTTAAAAGATGGGGAAAGTCGTAACATTCCATCAATGTTGTGGGAGCTCTAGTTTTGTCGTCGCTCATCGGAATCGAGTGATTCTTGAGCCATTAGAAAGATATTAAAACCTTCTTGAGGTTCATATTTATCACTTTTCCATATTTTGAGTCAAAGTTGGCTCAAACGTCGAAATTCCAGGAACTGGTCTGCTGAAATTTCCTGGAACAGTTTGGACCAATCCACTTGTGGGCCCATTTAGACCATTAAAATCTCAGAATTGGGAGTTTTGTAAAACATCAAAGTTGTTCCCATTTGAATGGAACCCAAGTTGAATCATTAAAATCCGATCACCGAGTCAAAAGTTATGACCGAAACACCAAGGCAGACAAATGGGGAAGAGGAGCGGTCGACCCCTCAACTCCTGGTCAACCAGCGGGCGACCAACGGTCAACTCCTCCACTACCGGTTGACCACTCATGACTAGGGGTTGACCCCTCTTGCATTTTTTTGTATGGGTTCATTTCCAGAACCCCCAAACTCAACCGGTCGACCGATGGACACCTTCGGTCGATCCCTCCTTGCCTTTTGTGTTGAAACCGACCCTTGGGGATATTTTGAGGGTGCAATGGGTCTTTTGGCAACTTCCGTTACCTATATATACACCCAATTTCGTGGGTGAAGGGTTACTACCCTAAGGGAATTTTTTGGGAGAAAGTTTGAAAGAGAAGAGAGGAAAGTTTGGGTTTTGCTAGGGCTTGTGCTAGGATCAAAGAGGTGAACTAGGATTTGCTTCTCAAGCTCGGAGCTCGCCTCCTCAAGCTTTCTAAAGCTTGGATCTCGCCTCCAAGGCTTTTCATCAAGCTTGGTTCTCATCCCATAAGCCTTCTATAGCTCTAAACCAAGGGGGTTTGGTTTGTGAAAGGTAGATACACTCTACTACCTACCATGTGCTATTCTTTGTAATAAAACCATATTTAAAGTATGTTCTTGGGTTGATTGGACACAATGATTTGTACATAGGATGTAAACTATCACTACTATTGAAATTATATGAATATGATTCCATGTTTACAAGCTTTCTAAGTCTATCATGATGTTCATAAGTACTATATGCACTCTATGTTCACAAGTCTATCATGATTCGATGATTTCTCGCAAGAATGGTGTTTTATAAAGTTCATAAGCAAGGTTTTTGTAAAAAAAATCTCACAAGTTCACAAGTATGGTTTTGTTCAAAAGGGTATGTTCAAAGTATTGTTTTACTCAAAAAGGGTTTTTCTCAAAGTTTGCTTTGCTTAAAAAATGAATTTGGATTCAAGGGCTTAGGGCCTTGCTAGTCAAGTTTTGAAATGAAAAAAAAATCAAGGGTATTGAGGTACCTTGCTTGTAAAGTATTGCTCAATGTTTCGACTCAAGGGTATTGAGGTACCTTGCTTGTAAAGTATCACTTTGTTTTGACCTCAAGGGAGTTTACCTCCTTGCTTGTAAAGTATCGCTTTGTTTTGAACTCAAGGGAGTTTATATCCTTGCTTGTAGAGTATTGCTTTGTTTTGAACTCAAGGGAGTTTACCTCATTGCTTGTAAAGTCTCGCTTTTATCGCTTTTTTTGAACTCAAGGGAGTTTACCTCCTTGCTTGTAAAGTATCATTTTTTTTTTAACTCAAGGGAGTTTACCTCCTTGCTTGTAAAGTATCGCTTTGTTTTCGAACTCAAATGTGTTCTTAAGGGACCACTTAGCTTGTAAAGTATCGCTTTGTTTTGAGATTCAAGGGCTTTAGGCCTTGCTTGTAAAGTATCGTTTTGATTTGTAAGGTATTGCTTAAAGTTATTGGTTTTGGTAAAATGCTTAATGTTGTATATACCTTGTAAAGTTTTGTGAAGTCAATTGCCTTGTAAAGAAATGCTCACATGTTAATTGTTTTATGAAATGCTTTGAGTCATATACTCGTTCTACTTTGCTTTTGTTAGTTCCGCTCTGATAAATGCATATGTTATCATTATGTTTATAGCAATGCTATTGAGTAGTCTGTTTACACTGAGTATTCCATGCTCAGTCGAATTGTTGACTTCGGTAGGTTCTGTGGATGCACATGTTCCTGAACCTTGGATAGAGGAGGAGTACTATGAGCCGAAGCCTACCATGGATCATCACCAGGATGATGGAGCTCTAGATAGGAGGCCCTATCTAGACTATTGTTGAGTGATGTGAGGGAGAGGGTCGTGTATTTTGAAAGTGGGGAATGTCCACTTTAGACTTATATTTTGTATAATCTATTGTTTCGGACTTGGAACACAAATCGCAGGTTTATGTTATAAAGAAATTTCAAGTTCGCCTTTTCGTATGCCTTGTATGCTCTTGCAGGATGGTATGTTCGCCTTATGTGTCATGACAGGATGGTATGACACGGTGGTCACGAGCCAAAAGTCTCCTAACTCCTAGGGGGATTTTAGGTCGTGACAGTATGACCCTTGGGTCAAAGTGCTGAATATAAGTTCTTCTCCCTTTGAAATATCAAAGAAAAAGACTCCTAAGGAAATGCTCCAGCTCCGAAACCGGAAATACCCGTTAGCTCCGCCGAGGAGGGCATACAATTACCGGTTAAAGCTGAGAAGGTCTAGAAAGCAAAGGTCGTCTTATACCCATCGTGTTTGGAAAGAACCAAGGACCAGAACATCGTACCCCCATTATGAAAGGGTGTCCGTAAATGTGGTTGGTACAAAGAACAACCCCGATCTAGAGCAGTTTACAACTCCGTTGTTCTAAGGAACCAGTATGCCGCTCGAGTAAAATCTCTCGGAAAGGCAACATTCTCAGAACTCAGCCACTATCATTTTAGCCGATTTGGACGAGGTAGAATCTTCCAAAGCTATTGAAACAATAGCTCCCGGTCAAAAAAAGATGATGAGATCACGGCTATGATATCTCAAATGCAAGAGTTGGCTACATAATTGTCAGTTCTCAAATATGCATCGGCACCTGGACCCCCTTTCTCGTACCAATGAGATAACAGCTATCAAGGTACAACCCCTACACCTCCAAATCATTCAAGGGTACCCGAAATAGGTCCCATTCCAAATCAAGCCGCTCTCATAGGAGGAATTTCACCATCCCTTCTTGCTGCAATAAAATGCGGCTGGCCAAAGAAAAAGAAGAGGATGTCTGGATGATCGTGAAGCCTTATCCAGCTATCATGGATGTGGTTCCATTCCTGCCAGTCTTCGTTTAACCAACATTTAAAATGTTTGATGGTACTGGAGATCCGAGGCAACATTTGTCTCATTTCCTCTCGAGGTGTGGATTAGCATCCAAGACAGGAGCTCTCTGTCTCCAACTCTTCGTGCAATCTCTAGAAGGTGCTGCTTTCACATGGTATGCCAACCTCCCCGAGGCTTCAATACCTAATTGGAGCATGATGGTGAATGAATTCAACAAGTAATTCTACAACACGCAAAAAAGAGTGGGTGTTCCAGAATTGATTGAAACCAGATATAGAGATAATGAGTCTATAATAGAGTTTATTGCTCGATGGAGAACTCTGACCTTATCCTGTCCTCAAAAGTTCACTCAACTGGAACTTATCTGGATGTGTCTCAACAACTTCAGGCATGATTTTTCAACTACCATCATGGCTCAAACCTTTACAAGTTTCGAAGATCTGTACACAAAAGCACACGAAATGGAGAGCCACATAGAAAAAAGAAGGCGAGACAGAGGCACTGATTGCCTTGAATTCTCAACAGCCGCAGTAGTTGAAATGAAAAAGACTCCATAATCAGCACCAAGTGCCGGCAGACCGATTGATCGATTAAACAATAGTAAAGCACCAGTCAAGATTGGTACTAAACCAACTCAAAGTGGAGCCAGAAGGCCACAATGTCAGGATAAGCGCGACCCACCAAAGAAGATCACCATTGAATAAAGAATGAATAAAACTTATTCATTCTTTGAAGAAATTGTCGAAGATCAGTTTGAAGACCTCCTTGCTAAGAAACTCATCACTCTCCCAGAAAGTAGGAGACCTCAAGAGATCGGGATGAAATATGATCCTAAATATTGTCCTTATTGTCGTATAATCAGTCACAAAATAGGTGACTGCTTTGTACTGAAGGACATCATTCAAAGACTTCTGGACAACAAAGAGATTATCACTGGTCAAGATCTCCAACAGGCAGCTACATCCAATATGATGGTGGCTTTAGAACCATTTGAAAAAGATGAAGCATCTTTAAGTGGTAACCTTCCTAGCAATAAATCACCAAATGAAGAAGATTGGACTCTCTTTGAAAGCAAAGGAGCCAAGAGAAAAAAGCAGTTGGCCCAAAATGTCGATGCTAAAAAGCAAGCTCAGGCTGCATGGCAAGCTCAAGCACGAAGAAAAGAAGGGAAGCGCATAGCCAAAGCCAGAAAGAAGAAGAAAATGAAAAGACAAGAAAAGCCAAGAAAAATGGCCCCACCCAAGATACTCTTCTAGAAAAAAAGCCATTAATGACAATCACTTTGATGGAATTCATCCCTCCAGGCTTCTGCTCCAACTGTGACTATGATAGCCTCTAGTCAACAGACTCGGGAGATGAATCTAATATCTTCTCTTGCTATGTCATTAATGCGGTCCCAAATGAAGACCCTTCATGGTTGAATGTATCAAGACAAGTGATAGCCTGAAGTCTAGAAAGACACCGGGTATTTCAAGATTAGCTAGATCAATCTGAAGATATTGAACTCGCAGAAAGGAGACACACCAGGGCGGACACTTATGGAACTTTTAGATCTTTCTAAAGGATTTTCATCTAGAGGAGAATAATAGGCTGATGATGAACCAGTACAGTTTCATTCCCCTCAAGAAAGGTTAAATACACCTGAGGCCCCAAATCAAAACCATCACCAGATGCGATGATCAGTGCGAACGTCAATTCAGTTCGAAAATCAAGATTCACCTGTTGTAGTCGGTTTGAACGAAGACTCTCCAATAGAAGAAGCAGTCTTGAACTCAAGGCCAGTTGATAGTTCATTGGATCGGAACAAATTTCAGCCCAACCTGGAAGTTTGACAGGGCAATATGAAAGAAGAAGTTGGTTCCCCTTTCAAAGCAAGAAAAGGAAGCTGGACTTCAGTTCTGTGAACATGGTCCAACTCTTGGAAGTAGAGTCATCTGAAATAATAGATCAGATGATTGCCAAAGTCTATCAACTCAACCCCCGGTTAGGAAGAAATCTACAACTGAGGTTTGTACCACTCCAACATGAAAATCAGACTAGAGCTCAACCGGCCCAAGCCCAAATAGCTCCCAGTAATGAGAGGGTCAAGTACGATAATCTGGCTCATCTGAAGAAAATTCCTTCCTTGTTAAGCGTCTATGATGCTCTCAAGATGTCCCCTGATTTGAGAAGGTCTCTCATATATGCCCTCTCCAATCTGGAAGGCTTCTCTGAAGAAGTTAAGAGTCAGCCGTAGTAGCCTCCTAAAATGGGAACCTCTTACCTCTTCACAATCACTTTTGATGATGAAGAAATGCGAGCTGAGACTCTCCAACACAATCGGCCACTATTCATCTCAGGTCTAGTTAATGAAACTAGCATATCCTGACTAATGATAGATGGAGGTTCGGCCGTCAACATCCTCCCTAGAAGGATGCTGTCCAAGCTTGGTGTAGAAATAAGCCGACTTCATGAAAGCAACCTGATCATCCAAGGCTTCAACCAAAATGAGCAACAGCCCATGGGCATGATTAACCTCAAAACCAGGTTTGGGGATATTGCTGAAACCACAACGTTTCTGGTGATCGATGTTGACACATCGTACAACGTCTTGTTGGTACGTCATTGGATGTATAACTAGCTAGTTGTGCCATCCACCTATCACCAATGCCTCAAATACCCTAAAGGGAATAGACAAGCAAGGATCGATGCTGATCCATTCAACGATACGGAGGCATATTATGCAGATGCACGTTTTTATATCAAAAGTGTCCAGAGAAGCATTCAACAGAAGCCCAATGGGGAAAAAGTTAAAAGTGGCCCGAAAAGCAATCATGGACCTGCCGAAACTGCAGTTTCGAAAAGGGTATTCAAATATACCACAAAGTCTCAAAGAAAATGACAACTAACCCTGGCTTTAGTCAAATCTCCCCAGAAGCCTGAGAAGGACAAACCGGTAGATCCCTTCTAGATTTGTGAGGTTAAACAAGTTGACCCTCTTAAAGCACTGAAAGGTGATCATCTAGTTCCTTTGAGGAAGATGGACTGTATAACGGTAGAAACTACCTCTAGTCTTATTGTCCCGATCAAGAAAAGAGGACAGAAGCCGATACTCTTCAATTCCCTAGGTGCATATGATAGGATAAACTCCTCATAGACCGATTGCAGATCTTTTCTGTGTTGACACCTACCGAGGCAGAGAGGGTCACTTGGGCCGCCTTCATGCTTGGAGGTGAGGCCGATCATTGGTGGAGGTCTGCACTTAGGACTCGAGAGTTGATCCGGCAAGGCCAAGAATGGACATGGGGAGAATTCTTGGACGTCTTCTACAAGAAGTACTTTCTGGTCGGGATGAAAGAAAAGAAAGAAGTTGAATTTATTACCTTGGAGCAAGGTAACATGTCCATAGCAGCTTATGAAGCCAAGTTCTCAGAGCTATCTCGATTTGCTCCATATATGATAGCGACCGAGGCTATGAAAGCCCGAAAATTTGAGAGGGGGTTGAAGGCCTACCTTAAGGATCGAGTCTCAATGTTCAGACATAAGACATACTCAAAAGTCGTAGATAAGGCACTTTTGGCGGAGTCGAATTCCGAGGAATTTTTCAAGAGAAGAGGAATGGAGAAGGGCTAGTCTAGTGGCTCGGCAGAAAAGAGAGCTAGAACCATGTCGTATCAGTCCATGGGACTAGCTCAGTCACAGAGGATGTACTCTACACCTCAGTCTCTTCGCCCTTTTGCTCCACCGGCTTTTCGCCCGGCTACCTCATATGCTCCTCGCCCTGCATTACCTCAGACTATGGGTTATGCTCCTCCCACCTATTCACATGATGTCTGCAACCTTTGTGGAAGGAGGCATCCAGCAGGGGAATGCTAGAAGGCTACCGAAGGCTGTTTTTATTGTGGCGACCAAGGCCACATGATTCGGGATTGCCCCCGACGTCATCTACCTGCCCAATCTCAGGGAAGTAGGCCCCCGATTAGGTAGACATCTCAGCCTAGCTCTTCTCAGGCTTCGAGGGCCTCACCATTTATCCGGCCACCTCGTCAAGCCACCCAGGGCCGAGTTTTTGCCCTATTCAAGAGAGACGCATGTGCATCTGACAATGTCGTGCAAGGTACGCAAGAGTTTTAGAACCTTAAGTTGTAAATAAATTACTATTATGTGATGTATTGTTCTTTATGCTAAGGGTTACCTATGTATGATGTGTATTCTTGTCTGAAACCTATTGATGTTAGTATTTAATCGCACAGGCGCATTATTAGTGAATGAGTGTCTCGCCCGAGTGTTGATCGACACAGGATCTACTCACTCCTTTGTCTCACCCAGTTTTGCAAAGGGCTTTCCGACTGAGGCTACTCCGTTGGAACGGAGTTGACCATTGCAACTCCACTTGGCCAATCAGTTGATACAGACCAAATATTTAAAGATTGTGTGTACATGTATGTCCCATCCTAATTTCGAGGATGAAATTTTTGTAAGGGGGGAGGATGTAGCACTCCAGAACTTTATTTGAGTAATGAATAGTGTAATCGGGGCCAATTGGCAATCCCCGAGTTAGAATTAACGTTCGAGATGACTTGGAGGGTTAATCACCCAAGGGCAGCATGAGAGAAGAGGACCCTATGGGTTGTGAAAATGAGGTTGGAAACACCCCTATAGATTTACAGGGGGAAAACAACAAAATTTGGGAAGTGCGATCGATCGCAGGTTAGGTGCGATCGATCGCATGCAGGTGAAATGGGTCCTAAACTCTCTGGACCATATGCAATAGATGGGCTCCCAAGGTGCGACAGATCGTAGGGATCTGCGATCGATCGCAAGTATGTGCGATCGATCGCATACAGGGGGAAATCAAGCAAATTGTTCGGGTTCATGTGCGATAGATCGCATCCATGTGCGTCGATCGCACTGTCCCGCGATCAATCGCAGACAAGTGTGTGATCGAGCGCACGCAGTAACTGGTGCCAAAATTGAGGGTTTTAAACCCTTGTATTGTTTAGGGATCTCATTTTTGAGGATTCTCTAAACCTAGAGGAGAGAAAGAAGGGAAAAAGGAGAAGAGGAGATTGAAGGAGAAATCCAAGAGGAGATTTTGGGATTGAGATCAAGGGATCAAGCTTGAAGAATTCCAAGCTAGAACCATCCTCAATCAAGGTTAAAGGTTTTTCAATCAAGGGTTTCTTCAAAGATCAAACTTGATCTTCAAGGTTAGTACACTCTACTAACTCCTTTAGCAATAACCTAGGTTTTTCTATGGTGTATGAGGATTCTTGCTCGTATATTTTCTTCCTTTAGAAATATATCATCTTCCCTAAATGTAAACAAGATAAAGTAAAGGGTATGAATGTATGGATGCGATGTTGATTTAGGCGATTGGATGTCGTATGGATGTTGTGTGATGTGTGAAATGGAAAATGGTGGATGGGCATTTTACAAATAATGAACTTACCTTGATGATGTGATGGCAACTATGCACTAAAAAGAGGAAATGGAAGGACTAAGAAATGTTGCATGCCGGGTGTTTGATAAAATGACTAAACAAGGGATAAATGGATTTGAGGAAGAAAGTGGAAATACGAATTGTGTAAATTTTCTTATGAATGATCAATTGCTCAAATGCGTTATATGTTGTCTAAATTGTCATACGATTATACTAGAAATCAATGCTATATTCATGTGATCCTCTCATTCAAACATGTCATTATGGTTGCCACTATTGACAAGCACGCATGCATGCATGAATCGGGTTTTCCACGAGTAGTTTTATATGATAAATCAAACATGAAAACAAGGACATGTCAAGGAGATTGGTACCCTAATGGAAGGGTGCTAGCCTCTAGCTGAAACAAGACAAGGAGGTTGGTAGCCCAAGTGGAGGGTGCTAGCCTCTGGTGTCACGACCCAAAACCCACCCTAGAGTTAGAGTGACTCTTGGACGACTTAACGTGACTTACATGACTTGCTTGACAAACCAACCTGCGAAATACCTGGAGCATATACAAAAGAGGACATAATAGTGGAAACATTAACTTAACATAGCACAGCGGAAGACTAACCAAGCCTCTAAGCATAAATATATACATGAACCAAGTTTTGTGTACAAAATGAAACAAAAGAAAGTACGGACATGCCCACCAAAATACACGAATAAAGTCTCTTGAGTTCACCCACAATCACCTAGAATCTACCACCTAGTAGTAACCCTCTACTGGAGCTTCCTCCACAGGTTTCTCGACATACTCCTCTTCCATCCATGGGCCAAGAGCACAGACATCGAATGGAGCAACAGCTCCCTCAGTACCTGCCGACATAAACGTACGACTGAGCATAGAATACTCGGCGTGTACCTAATGCTAACCAACAGTCACAACATAGCAACAATGATATATAAAGCAGGAAGCAATTCACATAGTAACAGGAAAGTAAAACAGTTTATATTCATGCTTGCATCACATAAACCCCAATAAAACTCTTGAAATTATCAAGCACTTGACTTGACTTGAAATTATCATTTCGTGCTTGAAAACTTGTCTTGTCTATCATGCGTGTCATATGTGCTTGCTTGGAATTTAAATGTGTTCATGTAACTTGCGAGATGTGCTTGTGAGATGCACTTGGGAGGGAAGGGAGACCCTTCTTTCGATGACATGCACTTGAGAGGGAAGGGAAACCCTTCTTTCTATGATATGCACTTATGAGTGAGGGAAGAACCCTCATGGAAGGGAGGGAAGTGTAAACTCCCTCCTATACGATGCTTGTTCTTGTCCTTGTCAAAAGCGAGGTAAAACATATCGTAAGATATGTCCCACCTCTACACCTTATTCTTGAAAACGCCGGTAAACCATGTCATGCATTCCATGCTCATGAAATCGTGTACATGCTTTCACTTGAAATTAAATATGACATTTGGGATTTCAACAATACATAGAATATCACAATTTGAACAAGTAAATAATCATGCCATTTAGAGAAAGCAATTTATCTCACTATCATAAACCCTAGCAATTCCATAAGCTTTTAAGCATGCATTTCTTGATTTACTACTCATTTTCTTCACCTTGGTATTTCATCAAACATGTGGTGTGTACATTATTTGTTAAGGCTTACACCTTGCTTTTCTAGGTGGGTTTACCTTCACAACATACATGTGTGTTTATTATTGGTACAATACCCTTCCCATTTCAATGATCACATCACATCACATAACCACACGGCATCCATCGCCCATCATCCTCCATTCATTCATCCCATAACATTTACATACTTCGATAGTGGAGAAGAATCATAAAAATGAAGAAAAGAAGGAAGGATGTGAACTAGGAGGGTAGCAAAAGGTATCGACCTTGAATAAGCGAGGAAAACCCTTACAAGAGTCGAGGTTGAACACTGCCCTAGATTTGGAGAATGTGCTCCTTGCTTGCTTGAAGTTGGATGTTGAGAATCCAAGCTAAATGGATGATTTTGGGTAGCCAAACCCTTGATCTCCTTCTTTAGTTGAAACCCTAGGTTAGGAACCCCCTTTTCTTCTCTCTCCCTCTCTCTAAATGCTGCAAGGTGTGTTGTGAGGGGTCCTAAAGCTCGAGCCAGCCCTTATGGGCAAGAGTGTAAAGCCCAAAAGACCAGAAAGCCCTTAATGAAATTCTGCAAAACGCGATAGACCGAGCGATCGGTGGTTAATACCGAGCGATCGGTCGCCTACTGATTGACCGGTGTTCTTGACTGAGCTCTCAGTCAAAAACACCCTCTCTGAAAAATTTCCCCATACAAAAAAGTTAACCAATCGATAGCTACCGATCGATCGGTTGTGGACCAATTGATCGCTACAATGGACCGAGCGATCGGTTCTCTGCAGGTTTTGACACTAAGTCCATTTTTCACCCATTTCTACTACTTGGACTTATCCTACTTCCCCTTTGACTTCTTCTAAACATAACTAGGACCCTTTCAAGGCTTATATACATTATTAAATAATTTATTTAATTAATTATAGCATTCTTGAAATAATTCTCAAAGTTTCAATTTCTCATTTCATGAAATTGGAGATTTCAAGGCATCATGCCTTGACACACATTCCCAAGGCATATACAAAAAGTTCTAGGGTTCTACATCTGGCTCACAAGAAAATGAAACAAGACAATGAGGTTGGTAACCCAAGTGGAGGGTGCTAGCCTCTGGCTCACAAGTGAAAGGAAACAAGTACATGTCAAGGAGGTTGGTATCCCAAGTGAAGGGTGCTAACCTCTGGCTCACAAGTAAATGAAATATCAAGGAGGTTGGTAGCCCAGGGATGTGTGGGTGCTAGCCTCTGGCTCACAAGTAAACAAGACAAGACAAGACACGCATGCATAATTTTCACAAGCAAGACCGAGACATGAAACGGGTGTCCAAACATGAGTTTTATCGGAGTTTTGCATTCATGCACGCATATCAAGATAATTACATTGCTTCATTTCCAATGCTTCAATGTCTGATATTGCTATTACTGTTTCGATTGATGTGGTGAATTATATCTTGTTGCTTGTGTGATTGTTATTGCTATGGCAAGCTAGTAGCTTGTACTCGCTGAGTATTCCATACTCAGCTGTACTTTTATGTCGGCAAGTACCGAGGAAGCCCTTGACCCTGAGCCTTGGGCCGAGGAAGAGTACGTGGAGGACAGGGAGCCTCCTAGCATTTTACAGTCACACGCAGATAGGGTCTTAGACGTGTGGCCATACCTCGACTACTGTTAAGAGGAGAGTATGAGAGAGTATCTCATTTTGTATTTTAATCGGTGGGCATGTCTACCTAGACCTTGATATGTTTTGTGTATATGTTCACTTGGAATACAAACTACCTTATGAAAAAAAAAAAGGTTAATTCACGCTTCCGCATCCATGTTTAGCTTCCGCGCTCTGATTATTGTTCTTATTGTGTTATGTTAGTCTTGTTCACTTCAGGATGGTTTGACAGGTACGAATAGTCACCTCTAAAGTATCCCTTAACTCCTAGGGGTATTTTGGAGCACTACAGTGAGTTTTTGGATGTGTTTCCATAGGAATTGCTTGTACTACCTCCGAACCGAGATAGAGTTCGCTATAGAGCTTACTCCGGGCACAGCTCTGATTTCAAGAGCTCCATATAGGATGGCCCCAATAGAGCTTGTGGAGTTAAAAAGCAAATTAAAGAGTTACAACAACTTGGTTTCATCCAACAAAGTGTGTCACCATGGGGAGCTCCAGTCCTCTTTATGAAGACGAAGAACGGGTCGATGAGAATGTGAATCGACTACAGACAGTTGAATAAAGTCACCATCAAGAATCGTTATTCGTTGCCAAGGATAGACGACTTGTTTGATCAACTGAAAGGAGTTAGATATTTCTCCAAGATTGACCTTAGAGCAGGTTATCACCAGTTGAAAATCAAGGTGGAGGATATTTCAAAGACGACTTTCAGGACTCGGTATGGACACTACGAGTTCCTTGCTATGCCTTTTGGTTTGATGAATGCACCGGTAGCGTTCATGAATTTGATGAACCGGGTGTTCAAACTGTATCTTGATAGATGTGTCATGGCGTTCTTAAATGACATTTTGGTGTACTCCCCGACACGGGAGGATCATGATCGAGACCTTCGCCTTAGTCTAGAGACGCTTCGTGAGCATAGGTTGTATGCCAAGCTAAGTAAGTGTGAATTCTGGTTGGAGAAGGTGGCATTCTTCGGTCATATAGTATCAGTCGAAGGTATCTCAGTTGGCCCAGCAAGGATTGAGGCAGTGATGAGCTGGGAGAGACCCAGAAATGTCAACGAGATTCGGAGTTTCCTCGGTCTGGCAGGCTATTACCGGAGATTTGTGGAGGGATTCTCCAGTTTAGCTGCACCTCTCACTTACTTGACGAGGAAAAATGCCAAGTTCAGTTGGAGCGATAAATGCGAGATCAGCTTCCAAGAGTTGAAGAAGCGACTCACTACGGCTCCCGTCCTTATAGTGCCATCAGGGAGTGGCGGTTTCGTAACGTATAGTGATGCCTCCCACATGGGGTTGGGATGTGTGCTCGTGCAGCACGGCAAGGTCATTGCCTATGCCTCTAGGCAATTGAGGAGCATGAGAAGAATTATCCCACTCACGACTTAGAGCTCACCGCGGTTGTGTTTGCTTTGAAAATATGACGACATTATCTATATGGGGAACAGTTTGAGGTGTTCACAGATCACAAGAGCTTAAGTACCTATTCTCCCAGAAGGAATTGAATTTAAGGCAACGGCGATGGATGGAGTTTTTGAAAGAGTGTTCCATTTAATACCATCCAGGCAAGGCTAATATAGTCGCAGATACACTTAGCAGGTAGCCTACTGCACTCTTGGCTCATATGATGGTGCATGAGTGGAGGTTTTTAGAAGATGCATCCAACCTTGACATCAGTTTTAGCCTCCCTACTTTTGGAACGATAATGACAACATCACCGTTAGGCCTTACATCTTGGACTGGATCCGAGAATTGCAAGAATCGGATACCCAGTTACTTGCTTACCCACACAAGATGATTAGCAAGGGTAGCGAGGATTTTGACACAAACAGAGATGGAACTATCACATTCAAGGAAAGAACATGTGTTCCTGATGACAAAGATCTTAAAAGAGAGATCTTGGATAAACTTCACTGGTCCAAGTTTACCGTTCACCTTAGGGGTACCAAAATGTATAGAAACTTGAAGGGGTACTTTTGGTGGTAAAACATGAAGAGAGAAGTGGCCGAGCACGTGTCCCAATGCTTGGTGTGTCAGCAGGTCAAGGCTGAGCACATAAGACCGGCGGGTCTAATGCAGTCCCTCCCTATTCCCGAGTGGAAATGGGAGAACATCTCTATGGACTTCATTGTGGGGTTTCCAAGGACAGCCAAGAACTCCAATGTTATATGGGTTGTAGTAGACAGACTAACAAAGTCTGCCCATTTCTTGCCGTATCAAACCACTTTTAACTCGAACCAACTAGCGGCATTGTACATCAAGGAGAGAGTTGGTTGCACAGTGTCGCGCCCCAAAATACCCCCCATGAGTTGAGGGATACTTTAGGTGTGACTATACATACCTGCCAAACCATCCTGTAATGAACAAGGCTAAACATGATATAATACAACAATAATCAGAGTGCGGAAGCCATATCATGAATGCAGAAGCGTAAACCAAAATTTTCTTTCCATATACTAGGTTTGTATTCCAAGTTTTATACAAAATATATCAAGGTAAAGGTGGACATGCCCACCTATCAAAATACAAAAAACAACTCGCTCATACTCTCCTCTTAACAGTAGTCGAGGTATGGCCACACGTCAAGATCTCTATCCGCTTGTGACTGTAACGGAACAGATGGCTCTCTTTCTTCTACATACTCTTCCTCGACCCAAGGCTCAAGATCGAGGACTTCCTCGATACCTGCCGACATAAAAGTATGGTTGAGCATGGAATACTCAGCGAGTACAAGCTACTAGCTAACAATAGCAATAACACTCACAACAAAGCAATAGGATATAATTCATCACATCAATTGAAACAATAATAGCAATGTAAGACATTTATAGCATTGAAATTAAGAAATATGAAAGTCTTGACATGCGTGCATGAATGTGAAAATCTCCGGTAAAACTCATGTTTGGAAACTTGGACTTGTTCTTGAAAATAGCTTTTCTTGTTTTACAAAAACTTGCTTGTTGTGTTAAAACTTGTTCTTGCTTGTATACTTGTGAGCCAGAGGCTAGCACCCGCACATCCCTGGGCTACCAACCTCCTTGAAATATCATTTTCTTGTGAGCCAGAAGCTAGCACCCTTCACTTGGGCTACCAACCTCCTTGACATGTACTTGTTTCCTTTACTTGTGAGCCAGAGGCTAGCACCTTTCACTTGGGCTACCAACCTCCTTGTCTTGTTTCATTTACTTGTGAGCCAGAGGCTAGCACCCTTCACTTGGGCTACCAACCTCCTTGTCTTGGATTTTCCTCATTTACTTGTGAGCTAGAGGCTAATAACCTTCACTTGGGCTACCAACCTCCTTGTCTTGTACTTGGTTTCTTGTTTGATTTATCATATACATATACTCTGAAAAACCCAGTTCATGCATGCATGTATGGGTGTGTGTAGCACTTGTAATAATCCCGATGACATGCTTGGATGAGGGGATCACATGAGTATAGCATTTCCATTTCTAATATAAGCATATGGAAATGTAGATAACATGTAGAGCATTTGATCAAGGTAGGCATTTAGAAAGAATAACTCAATTCATGCTTTCATAATTCAAGTTCATTCATTCAAATCGTCATTTAAGCATTTTATCAAACACTTTGTATGCAACACCTTCATATGCCACTTATTTAAGTTGTTAAGTGCATACTTTTCATCAAAACATCAAGGTGTATTCATTATGCTTGAAATACCCATCCATCATTTTCATCACAGATCATTCATCACATAATATGGCATCCAACCGCCTCACATCCACCCTCCATTCATACTTTCCCACATTCATCATTTATCTTGTTTAATTTAAGGAAGTTAAGCATTTGAATTAAAAAGGGAAGATAGGGGAGATTCAATACACATATATACACAAGAAACTAGGTTAATGCTAAGGTAGGTAGTAGGGTGTACTAACCTTGAAATCCAAGCTTGATCTTGGAAGAAAAACCCTTGATTGGGAACCTTCAAGCTTGATGGAGGACCCAACCTTGTGATTCTTGCTTGGAAATGATCCAAGCTTGATCTTGGAGCTCCTCTTGATCTCTCAAAAATCCCTCTTTGGATTTTCCCTCAAATTCATCTTCTCCTCTTTCTCCCTTCTTTCTCTCCTCTAGGTTAGAAATCCCCAAAAGTGAGGACCCCCAATAGATCAAGGGTTTAAAACCCTCAAATTCGGCATCAATTACTGTGTGCGATTGATCGCACACTTATCTGCGATCGATTGTGGGATAGTGTAATCGATCGCACATGGATGCGATCTATCGCACATGAACCCGAACACTTTGTCTGATTTCCCCCTGTATGAGATCGATCGCACACACTTACGATCGATCGCAGATCCCCGAGATCTGTCGCACTTGGGATCCCATCTATCGCATATGCTCCAGAGAGTTTGGGACCCATTTCACCTGCATGCGATCGATCGCACCTGACTTGCGATTGATCACACTCCCCAGATTTTGTTATTTTCCCTTTTTTTTCCACACTTTGGTATTTCGGCCATAACTTTTGACTCGTTCGTCGGATTTTAACTATTCAACTTGCATTGGACTCGTCATTCGAAAAGGAACATTTTTGGTGGTGGTTTAGAATTTTTAAATTCTTCTTTATCTATCAATATGACTACGTGAATGGCCAATTGGCTAAAACACTGCTCATTAGGTACGGAAAGTTCTGAGGTGCTACACACGGAGTGCTAGTGAGCATTGTCTCAGACCGAGATCCAAGATTCACATCCAGGTTTTGGAAAAGCTTTCAAAGTACCATGGGTTCCCGACTAGACTTTAGCACTGCCTTTCATCCATAAACGGATGGGGAGAGGGTGAACCAAATTATCGAAGATATGCTCTGAGCTTGTATGCTAGACTTCAAAGGTAACTGGGAAGACCACTTACCTTTAGTGGAGTTTGATTATAATAACAGCTACCAGGTGAGCATTCAGATGGTGCTATTTGAGGCTTTATACTGGAGAGGTTGTAGATCTCCCTTGTATTGGGATGAAGTCCGGGAAAGAAAGGTTTTGGGTCCCAAATTGATTGAACAGACCGCAGATAGGGTTAAGCTTATACAGGAAAGGTTAAGGGTAGCACAGGATCGACAGAAGAGCTATGCCGACACCCGTAGGAGGGCTCTTGAATTTTGGGTTAGCGACATGGTATTCGTAAAGGTTTTGCCAACTAAGGGCGTTATGAGATTTGGCAAAAGAGGGAAGCTCAGCCCAAGGTATGTGGGTCCATTCGAGATTATCACTAGAATTGGTGAGGTAGCTTACCGTGTTGCCTTACCCGCTCACATGGTAGCGGTCCACAATGTATTCCATATTTCTATGCTTCGAAAGTACATTCCAAACCCTTCACATGTCATCGAGCTTGATCCAATAGATGTTTAGGAGGATCTCACACTAATAGAACAACCAATTCAGATCTTGGATAGGAGAGATCAAGTCCTACGCAACAAAACCATTTCATTAGTCCTTGTAAGATGGCAACACCATTCGAATGAAGAGGCTACATGGGAGCGAGAGGCCGAAATGAGGGAGAAATATCCTCGACTGTTTGATTAGAACTTTGGTGACCTCTTTTGTATTTTCTTGTTGTTTTATACATGTATGTGTCGTCCGAATTTTGAAGATGAAATTTTTGCAAGGGGGGAGGATGTAGCACCCCGGAACTTCATTTGGCTAATGAATAGTGTATTTAAGTTAAATGGCATTCCCCGTGTTGAAATAGGCATTTTATAATAACTTGGAGGGTTATCCTCTTCTGCTCCTTACAAAAGAAAGGAAGCATGAAGGAAGGAGTTTAAGACCCTAAGGATTTTGAAAATGAGGTAGGAAACACCACAATGGGTATGCAGGGGAAGAAAAACAAAATCTGGGGAGTGCAATCGATCGCATGCAGGTGAATTTGGTCCCAAACTTTCAGGACCAAGTGCGATAGATGGAATGCCAAGTGTGACAGATCGCAGGGATCTGCGATCGATCGCAAGGGGGTGTGATCGATCGCATGCAGGAGAAAATAAATCCAAAGTGTTCGGGTTCATGTGCGACAAATCACATCCATGAACGATTGATTGCACTGATTCGAGATCGATCGCAGTTAAGTGTACGATCGAGTGCACGAGGTAGCTGATGCCGAATTTGAGGGTTTTAAACCCTTGACTTGTTAGGAGACCTCATTTTTGGGGATTTCTAAACCTAAGGGAGAAAGGGAAATCCAAGGTGGGGTTGTGGATTCAAGAGATTGAAGATCAAGAGGAGTAAGATCAAGGTTCGATCTCTCCCTATTTCAACCTTGGAGCACTTTCTTCAAGAGGGATCACCCTCTATTGAGTTGGGAGCTTCAATCAAGGGTTTTCTTCTAAGATCAAGCTTTGATCTCAAATTTAGTACACCCTCCTAGATAGCTTAGTAATAATCTATATTTCCTTGATTTTGTATGTTCTCCTTTTTGAAATGTAGCATGTTCCCTAAAATGTGTAGATTTAAGAGTTCATAGAAATGGATGTGTGGAATGTGGATGGTTGTGGCGATTGGATGTCGTTGGGATGTGATGAATGGGTGTGATGGAAAATGTTGGAAGGGCAATGTACTCATAATGAATGCACCAATGATGTTTGATGAATGTGAACAATGAAAACACGCATTAAGAAACTCAAAGAAAAGTTGAATGATAGGTGTTTGATGAAATGCATGTGTGAAATGCTATGTGTGGAAGCTTAACTCAAGGCTATGAATGTTATGCTTAGGAGTCTTTCCCAATGTTAGTGGGTTTTAATAGTATGCTCTATATGTAAAATCAAGCCGATCACATGTTAATAGAATGGACAAAATGCCACAAGATATTCCGTATGTATTCATGTCATTATAATTACCACAACTTGATGCACACAACACGCATGCATGTATGAACCGAGGTTTCCTCATAAGCGCTAAGAAGTGAACAACTAATTGTGAATGTAAGGAAAAATAAGTAAGAACTCATATGCATAATTACGGTTGAATGTCAAGGAGATTGGTAGCCCAAGGTTGTACGGGTACTAATCTCTTGCTCACAAGAAAATGGAACAGCAAGGAGGTTGGTAGCCCCAGTTAAGGGTGCTAACATCTTGCTCACAAGTGTATTGGATTGTCAAGGAGATTGGTAGCCCAAGGTTGTGCGGGTGCTAATCTCTTGCTCACAAGAAGACCTCACAAGTATAGTAGATTGTCAAGGAGGTTGGTAGCCCAGGGTTGTGCGGGTGCTAACCTCTTGCTCACAAGAAATCTCACAAGGAAATATCACAAGGCTCACAAGAAACTCACAAGATCTTATAAGCTCCCAAGAACTCGTAAGAAATCTAATAAGATTCATAAGCTTAGAAGAACTAGTAAGAAATCTCACAAGGACTCAACACAACTCATAAGAACATAAATGATGTTTGAACTAGTAAGAAATCTTACAAGGACTCAACAGAACTCATAAGAACATAAATGATGCTTTACTTTATTGAGGATTATGATGTGACGATTAATATTGTATTTTGCTCAAAGAATGATGTATGAACTATATTCTCCTAATTAACTGCTTATAATGCTGTGCTTGTTATTACTATTGTTAGCTAGGAGCTTGTACTCGCTAAGTATTCCATACTCAGTCGTACATTTATGTCGGTAGGTACTGTGGACGCCCTCGATCCTGAGCCTTGGGTTGAGGAAGAGTATATAGAGGAGAGGGAGCCACCTATCTCGATGCAGTTGCAAACGGATAAAGATCTCGACATGTGGCCATACTTAGACTACTATTGAGAGGAGTGTATGCGAGCTTTTCTTTTGTATTTTGATAGGTGGGCATGTCCACCTTTACCTTTATGATTATGTTTTATATATGTAAACTTGGAATACCGACTACCTTTTTATGGAAAGAAAAGAAAAAGTTGGGTGACGTTTTTGCATGGCTTTTACTTCCGCACTCTATATCATGTCTCTTCTATACTATGTTATGCCTTGTTTATGTCAGGATGGTTTGCCAAGTTAAGTATAGTCACACCTAAAGTATCCCTTAACTCCTAGGGGGTATTTTGTGGTGCGACACAAGACACTTGATTTCATGAAATGCATGATGAAGCCGAACCTTGGGTTGGTCAAGGATAGGGAATATCCAAGGATATGCCATATCCGACTTCAAGAAAACAAGACAAACAAGCATGATAATGCCAGACATTGGGCCAGTCAAGGATGTTAGTGTGCCTATTCTATTCAATGAGGGGTGTTTAGACACCCGGCTCTCAAGTCATTTCATGTTCAATTTCGATGAAGGATATTTACATACCCGGCTCACAAGTTGCTTCAAGAGCACTAACATCTGGCTCACAAGACAAGCATGACAAGACAAGGCAAGTGTGATTTAAACAAGAATAAGCAAGAAAAGACAAGCATGATTCTCATGAGACAAGAATGAGATTTAAGTACGATAAGCAGGTTTTGAAAACATGAAAGGATATTTTCAAGAACAAGTTATGAATTCTGCATACGGATTTTTATACGGGGTTTCGCATTTAGTATCATGCATGTCATGGTCATGGTGTTGTTAAATTTGAAAATATGAATTGATTTATGTTATTACTATTCTTAGATAGTAGCTTGTACTCGCTGAGTGTTCAATACTCAGGCTTACATATTGATGTCCGCAGGTACACCATTTGATATCTGTGCTCCTGGTCCTTGGGTCGAGGAGGACTATGGTGAGGAGGAGCCATGTGTAGAGCCGATAGTAGAACCTCAGGTGGAGACAAGAGACTTAGATAGTTGGCCCTATCCGGGTGATTACTGAGGGAGAGAGTTTTTGTATTTTGGTATTTTGATAGGTGGGCATGTCCACCTTTACTTTGTTATGATTTGTATATGAACTTGGAAAACAATCCTAAAGATATTTAAGGAGAAATTTTAGTTATGCTTCCGCACCATGATTCACATTTCCCATTTTGCATTACGCTTCCGCTATGTATGTGTCTTTTATATTACTGGATGGTTTGCCAGGTTATGATTAATCATGTCTAAAGTCTCACCTAACTCCTAGAGTGGATTTTGGGGCGCGATATGTTTAGCCAATTTCTAGTGGGTTGGTTTTAGGTTGAGGGTTTCCACTCTCAAACCCTTACCAACTTGACCTCTTGGAACCCCTATTATTGAGGATAACAATATCTATAGCACAATTTTTTTAATTGTAACTCATAACAGATCAATTTATGATATTGAAATGTACTGAGAAAAAAAAAAGAACTGATAATCTCTCGTTTATTTTATTTCTCTTTAGTAAAAAGACAATTTATATAATCTAAATAAAATCCAAACTCATCGTAGAACACAAGCGAAGAAAAACAGATAAAATATTATGGTGTTCTTCCAACAGAGGTTTTTACTATTTAAAATGCATTTAAATAGGTTCCAAAAAATTAAATTTATTGTTCTAGGCTTCTACACATGTGAAGACTCTCTTGGATAGAAATGCCCTTATATTTACAATTGCATGTCCATGAAGAAATGTTGGATATTGAATGAGTTGTTGAGGAAATGCACTCTCCCTTAGAAAAACTCTATATTTGAATTTAGGAGTTATTAGCAATGTATTAACAAACGTACCATCTAGATGCTAGTACTTTGTTCCCCACTCACAAATGTATTGTTGGTGTTAATTACTATCTTAAAGAGCTATAACTAATCAAATTAAGAAAGGCATAGAAATTATTAATAATGGTTACAATATCATATTTGAAACGACTACTCTTTTATAACACTTTCATTTTGTCTGTCCTTACCATCCCAATTCTTTCTATTTAAATGGAGAAAGGAAGAAGATTGTTACCACCACCATGACTACCTCCTTCAACTCCTTAAAGTATAACAACACTGGGAAAAAAAAAGTTAAGAGTCTTTACCTACTAGTTGTTGTTATTTTGTTGTTCTTCATCCCCTCGACGGAGGCCATTAATCTTTTTGAAAAACTTTTTCCTAGGATAAAAATAGCCATAACCAATGTCGTAGCTGATTGGTCTGTCATCAGACTTCACTGCTCGTCAGAGGACAATGACTTGTGGGATCTCAAACTCCCATGTGGCCAACTGTTCTGCATAAAATTCAGGAAGGGCAATGTACTTGTTGGTGGCCTTATATTTATCAATACCTATATTGTGGTCATCAAAGATTTTGAAGCATATAACGTTGACATGAAATGCACAGACTCTAAGTGCAAGATTAGAAAGAATGAGGCATATTTTTTGTCGCGACCCAAAGTACCCCCTAAGAGTTATGGATACTTTGACTCGTGACCGCCGTATCATACCTCCAATATGATACATAAGACACACATGGAAACCTATCAGAGTACCTGAACATACATAGCGGAAATGATATACAATGCACAGCGGATACAAATACACTAAACACAGCGGAAGCAAAGCAAAACTCCTAATACTTGGTCCAAGTGTGGACCAACAAAAGTATATACATGTATGTGAATATCCAAAAGGGTAGAGTGGACAAGTCCCACTCTCACATAACAAAATACTGTATCATTCTAAGCACTGTCGTTCAACAGAAATCGAAGTCACGACTCCTATCTAATGAACCATCGTCCTGTTAGTGATCCATGGAAGGCTCCGGGTCAAAGTACTCCTCCTCTACCCAAGGTTTCGTGCCACATAAATCAAAAGGAGTCCGAGCACCTGCCGATGATAACAAATATCGGCTGAGCGTGGAGTACTCAGCATATACAAACTAATAACAGTGAAGCAATAAGCATAGAGCATACGAATCATGGAGAATAAAATCCTTAAAACATGTAAGAGCGTAGAAACCGTGACATAGCATGTGAGATGAGATCTGAAAACCAAAACCAATTCCGTGTGAGTCAAGCGATAATCATAGCCTTGTGAGTTCTTGTGAGTTCATGGAGTTTCTTAGAGTTATTTATGATTCGTAGAGACATAGAGCAATACCGTAGAGCATATCCATGGAGCACAACATAGAGATCATAGAGCATTTAATTTATGATCCTTAGAGCTTGTGAGACGATCTTAGACATTATCATAGAGTTTCTTGTAAGTGTGTCATAATCCTTAGAGCTTGTGAACCGATCTTAGAGATATCATAGAGTTGCTTAGAATCATTCATTGAAGTCATTTATTCCAAAACCCTTTTCGTAACTTTGAGAAATCCATGGAAAACATCGATTCATGCGAGACATACGAGCATATGAGCATGCGAGAGTAATAACATCCTTTGACACACCAAAACTCTTAGAGGCATTAAATCAAATACTTAGAGTGCATCATAATGATAACTTACATCCAAGTATAAAACAACCTTTCACAACATCACCAATCAAGGTACATATTAGTAGATAATAAGAAGAACAATCCAAGGTAACTAGTAGTATTGCAAGATTGGTAGTAGAGTGTATCTACCTTGGTGAAATCAATGATTTTGATTCCAAAAGCTTGAACAAGCAAGAACCTTGAGTTCTTGGTTGAGAAACACCAAAAGGAATGGAAGAATCTTGATCTTCCTTCAAGCTTGAGCAACTCCTAGCTCACACCTTCTTCTTCCTCTTCAAAAGCTCTCAAAGTAGGGCACAAAGGGTTTCTGAAACCCTAAGGCACGAACCTAGCCCTTATATAGGCAAAGGGTAGTGGTTAAAGTCTTAAACACCCTTAATGAAGAAAATCTACGTATAACCGATCGATCGGTGGTACAGACCGAGCGATTGGTGGCTTATCGGTCGATCGGTGGTTTCAACCAAGATATCGGTTGAAAACATCCTCTCTGGAATTTTTTCCCATACAAATAAGTTAACCAGTCGATAGCTACCAAGCGATCGATAGAAGACCGGTCGATCGGAGGTTTTTACCGTGCGATCGGTGATCCCCTGTTTTGTTGTAAAACCTTGTTTACACTACTTGAATCTTCCCCAATCCAATTCTAACACTCTTTGATGCTTAAAACATACTTCTCAAGGATACGTAGACCTGTTAGAACATGTATGCCATGAATCCAAACATGTATATTAACATAAGGCCCATTAGTGTACAAAACCACACTTGAGCACTATTTCCACACTATTCACTACTTAGTGAAATGAAAATTCAAGGTTCTACATCCCTCCCCCCTTACAAGAATTTCGTCTTCGAAATTAGAACGACACCAAAAAGCATAATAAGAAAAAAATACAGAAATCCAACATAGAGACTATACAAACAAGTGAGGGTACTTTTCCTTCACTTCGACTTCTCACTCCCATGTAGTCTCTTCCTTGGAATAATGCTGCCAATTCACCAAGACTAAAGGGATAGTCTTGTTGCGCAATACTTGATCTCGACGATCCAAAATCTGAACTGGTTGCTCAACCAAGGTGAGATCCTCTCGAATCTCCACAGGATCAAGAGCAATGACGTGTGACGGATCTAGAATGTATTTCCTAAGCATAGAAACGTGAAATACATTATGGACCGCTGCCATGTGAGGCGGTAGTGCTACCCTGTAAGCAACCTCACCAACCCTCGTGATGATCTCAAATGGCCCCACATATCTAGGACTGAGCTTTCCTTTCTTCCCCGAATCGCATGATTCCCCGACTCGGTGAAATCTTCACAAAGATCCGATCCCCAACTTGGAATTCCAAATCTCTACGGCGCGTGTCCGCATAACTCTTCTGTCTATCCTGGGCAGTTTTCAAACGCTCTCTGATTACCTTGACCCTTTCTGCGGTCCGCTCAACTTCAGGATCAAGTACCTTCCTCTCACCAACTTCGTCCCAGTATAGCGGTGATTTGTAACTCCGACCATATAGGGCTTCGAAATGGGCCATTTGGATGCTTGCCTAGTAACTGTTGTTGTAGGCGAACTCAACCAACGGCAAGTGTTCCTCCTAACTACCCTGAAAGTCTAACATACAAGCCCGGAGCATGTCCTCCACAACCTGATTTACCCTCTCAGTCTGCCCATCGGTTTGAAGATGGAAGGCGGTGCTAAACACTAAACAGGAACCCATAACTTTCTGAAAAGATTTCCAGAACCTGGAAGTAAACTTAGGGTCTCAATCAGACACAATGGAAACTGGCACCCCATGCAGATGAACCACTTCCTTGACATACAAGGCTACTAAGTAATTCGAATTGAAAGTAGTCCGATAAGGAATAAAGTGTGCAGACTTTGTCAATCTGTCTATAATCACCCAAATAGCATTGGAGTCCTTCGCCGTCCACGGAAAACCCACGATGAAATCCATTGAAATATTCTTCCGTTTCCATTCCGGAATCGGGAGGGACTGTGACAGACCTGCCGGCCTCTGATGCTCGGCTTTCACCCACTGACACACCAAACATCTAACAACATACTTAGCGACTTCCCTCTTCATGTTTCGCCACCAGTAGTGCCTCTTGAGATTCTGGTACATTTTAGTACCTCCCGAATGTACCGTGTACTTGGATCGATGAGCCTCATCCAAAATCTCACCCATCAACACTGTGTCGGTGGGAACACAAACCCTGCCTTTGAATGTGATAGCATCATCACCATTCAAAGCAAACTCCTGACTGTCATTACTAACCGACTTATCGTGGTAAGCAAGCAACTCAACATCCGAATTCTATAACTCTTTAATCTTGTCCAAGATATGCAGCCTAACCGCGATGTTGGACATCACTAGCCCGTAGGTGACATGCCTGAGAGTAGTGTCCAGGTTACATATATCATGCAATAACTTCCACTCTTGTACTCTCAAGTGAGCCATAACCCCGTAAGGTTTCCTACTAAGAGCATCGGCTACCACGTTAGCCTTACCCGGATGGTACTAAATGGAACAATCATAGTCCTTCATAAACTCCATCCATCGACGCTGCCTTATATTCAACTCTTTCTGGAGAAAGAGATACTTTAAGCTCTTGTGATCCGTGAACACCACGAACTCTTCCCCATAGAGGTAGTGACGCCAAATCTTTAGCGCAAAGACGACTGCTGCAAGTTCTAAGTCGTGCATGGGGTAGTTTTGCTCATGCTCCTTTAACTGACCGGAAGCATAGGCAACCACCTGCTTATGCTGCATAAGAACACATCCAAGTCCAACTAGTGAAGCATCACTATAGACTTCGAAACCACTGCTTCCAGACGGAACTATAAGAACAGGGACTGTGGTAAGCCTCTTCTTCAACTCTTGGAAACTAGCCTCGCACTTATTGCTCCAAGTGAACCTTTTGTTCTTTCTCGTGAAATAGGTAAGCAGAGCTGCCAAGCTCAAAAATCCTTCCACGAACCTCCTGTAGTATCCTACCAAGCCGAGAAAACTACGAATCTCTATAACGCTCTTCGGCCTTTCCCAATTCATCACTACCTCAACTTTTGTAGGATCGACTGAGATACCTTCCGCAGACACCACATGTCCAAGAAAAGACACCTTGTTTAGCCAAAACTCATACTTGCTCAACTTAACATAAAGACTATGCTCTCGAAGAGTCTGCAATACAAGGCAGAGATCTCTCTTGTGATCATCCTATGACTGTGAATACACAAGGATATCATCTACAAATACGATCACACACTGATCAAGAGATGATCTGAACACCCGGTCCATCAGATCCATAAATGTTGCCAGCGCGTTAGTCAGCCCAAAGGACATGACTAAAAACTCGTAATGGCCGTATCGAGTTCTAAATGCTGTCTTCGGAATGTCTTCCTTCTTGATCTTCAACTGATGATAACCAGATCGAAGGTCAATCTTGGAAAAGAACTTAGCACCCTTCAATTGGTCAAACAAGTCGTCTATCCGAGGCAATGGATAACGATTCTTGATAGTCATCTTGTTCAACTGCCTATAGTCAATGCACATCCGCATCGACCCATCTTTCTTCTTCACGAAGAGCACTGGAGCTCCCCAAGGTGAGACACTTGGCTGAATGAAACCAAAGCCCTGCAATTCTACTAACTAGTCCTTTAACTCCTTTAGCTCAATAGGGGCCATCCTTTACGGAGCCCTAGAAATCGGCACCGTGCCTAGAGCTAACTCAGGAGGTAATCCCGGTAAGGTCTCCAGAAAAACATCCATATACTCACATACCACAGGAATGGATGTGGAGTCTCGTACTTCTACACTCTCAAGACTGAGAGATGCAAAGCGAGCAATGTCTCTCCTCTGAAGTCCCCTGAAATGAAACGGCTTCAACCCAGCGGGTTTAAAGTTCACCACCTTCTCAAAACACGCCACGTGTCCATGGTGAGCTAAGAGCCAATCCATACTTAGGATAACATCGAAATCCCAATCCTGAAATCCCAGAATAATCAAGTCAACTAACAACTCATGCTGCATGACTTGTACAACACTGCCTAGATACACTTTATCTGTCTCAATAGACTTGCCCAGTTGAGTCGAAATGGACAACTCCTAAGGTAGCTTACTCAGCTCGGACGTAAAGCCTTTGGCAAAGCTGGGTGAGACGAATGAATGAGTGGATCTCGTGTCGATCAACACCCTTGCAAAACATTTATTAACTAGAAACGAACCTGAGAATTTTAACTATCCAAGTTACAACATAAACTACATGCTAATACATATAGATACAAATAGCAAAGCATCACATATACATTACATTCACGGCAACACTAGAACTTTAACAATATTAAACTCGCATGTACCTTGCACAACATCATCAGATGGCTATGCGTCTCTGTCTGTCATGGCAAAGACCCTGCCCTGATTTGCCTGATGAGGCTGCTGGGTGGGCGGCAAGGATCTAGAAGCCTGAGATGAAGACCCCTGAAGTGAAGTCTGCCTGCCTGGAGGCCAAACTCCCGTGTCCCAGTCTATGACTGCTTGCGCGGACAATCCCAAATCACGTGGCCAACCTCACCACAGTGGAAGCATGCACTCGATAATCTACAGTAGTCCCCTGCCCTGTGTCGACGGCCACATACAACGCACTCCTCAAAATCTTGGGATGCGGAGGAAGCCGGAGGCATAACCCTCATAGCTTGTGATGTCGTAGGACACGGTGCTTGAGGCGCAAAAGAAGGCCTCTGAGCTGACATCGGCTGGGAGAACTGGTATGGTGCAGTCGTAGTCCTCTTCTCGTACTGTGAAGAACCACCACTAGATTGACCCCAAGACATGCTTCTCCCGAAGCCACTATCTCTTCTCCTCACAAAATCTTCCGCATTCTTCTCGGCGATCTTCGCCTTCCCTACTATCTCTCCAAGACTCCACTTGGAGAATGGACACCCAATCTTAGATGAAAGCCTTCAAACCCATTTCAAACTTCCTAACCCATAGGTCTTCAGTAGCAACCAAGTGTGGAGCAAACCTTGACAACTCAGTGAACTTAGCCTCATACTCGGCTATGCTCATCATCCCTTGCTCTAAAAGCATAAACTCTCTTGCTTTTTGTTCCCGAATAAATCTGGGAAAGTATTGTTCACGAAAAGTTTCTAGGAACTCTACCCATATCCAGGGTTCCCCTGCCTTTGCAACATCTCTCTGCCTTTGGGTAGCTCTCCACCAGTGTTTGGCTTCACCTTCCATAACGAAGGAAGCCCATTCAACTCTTTGTTCCTTAGTACAACGGAGAGCCCGAAAGGTCTTCTCCAGCTGCATAATCCAGGACTCTACCACCATTGGGTCCAGAGTGCCATAGAATGTCAGAGGCCATAGTCTCCGGAAAGCTTCAAGTCCCGCGGTGTGATGCACCGGCGAAGGCACAGGAGTAGCTGGTGGGGTAGGAGTAGGTCTAGCTGCTAATAGAGCCAAAGTCTCAGCTATGGAATCCATACCATTCGTGAAGTACAGCGGTTCCTCTTCTCTTGGAACTTCACCCTTGGATCTCCGAGTATGGTAACCACGACCCCGAATGCCGCGTCTCATGATATCAAATCCTGAGATCAATTGGCAAAACATTAGTCTAACTTGAATACCAACCTCACACAATATATAGCAATTCAATAATCATGAAATGCTATAACCGCATATAGTATACATCGAAGTATACACATAATCATATAATTATAACTTAGAGTTTTCTAACGTAATTAAGACACTTGTGTTGGGCATCTACCTTTTCCTTGGTAATAAGACTAAGGACATAGCCTAACTAGAACCTAGAATGGGATCCTAGACCGACCTAAGGATTCACTTGATACTGGTTATGTCGTGGTGACAATCCTAAGACAACCAAGTCCATCTGAGTTCTAAGTTCAACTCAGAGAACATACTTCCACTTAGCCCAAGGGAAACCGATCCCTAGAGCAGAATAACTCTAGTTCCAACTTAAAAGACACTAGCCTGTATGACCTAATGCCTAGGCTTTGATACCAAGTCTGTCGTGACCCAAAATACCCCCTAGGAGTTAGGGATACTTTAACTCGTGACCGCCATATCATACCTCCAATATGATACATAAGGCACACATGGAAACCTGTCAGAGTACCTGAACATACATAGCCGAAACGATATACAATGCACAGTGGATACAAATACACAAAACACAGCCGAACCAAAGAAAAACTCCTAATACTTGGTCCAAGTGAGGACCAACAAAAGTATGTACATGTATGTGAATATCCAAAAGGGTGGAGTGGACAAGTCCCACTCTCACATAACAAAATACTGTATCATTCTAAGCACTGTCGTTCAACATAAATCGAAGTCGCAACTCCTATCTAATGAACCATCATCCTGGTTGTGATCTATGGAAGGCTCTTGGTCGAAGTACTCCTCCTCTACCCAAGGTTCCGTGCCACATAAATCAAAAGGAGTTCGAGCACCTGCTGTTGATAACAAATATCAGCTGAGCGTGGAATACTCAGCGTATATAAACTAATAACAATGAAGCAATAAGCATAGAGCATACGAATCATGGAGAATAAAATCCTTAAAACATGTAAGAGCATAGAAACTGTGAAATAGCAAGTGAGATGAGATCCGAAAACCAAAACCAATTTTGTGTGAGTCAAGCAATAATCATAGCCTTGTGAGTTCTTGTGAGTTCATAGAGTTCATGGAGTTTCTTAGAGTCATTTATGATCCGTAGAGACATAGAGCAATACTGTAGAGCATATCCATTGAGCACAACATAGAGATCTTAGAGCATTTCATTTATGATCCTTAGAGCTTGTGAGACGATCTTAGACATTATCATAGAGTTGCTTGTAAGTGTGTCATGATCCTTAGAGCTTGTGAACAGATCTTAGAGATATCATAGAGTTGCTTAGAATCATTCATTGAAGTCATTTATTCCAAAACCCTTTTCGTAACTTTGAGAAATCCATGGAAAACATCGATTCATGTGAGACATACGAGCATATGAGCATGCGAGAGTAATAATATCCTTTGACACACCAAAACTCTTAGAGGCATTAAATCAAACACTTAGAGTGCATCATAATGATAACTTACATCCGAGTATAAAACAACCTTTCACAACATCACCAATCAAGGTACATATTAGTAGAAAATAAGAACAATCCAAGGTAACTAATACTATTGCAAGATTGGTAGTAGAATATATCTACCTTGGTGAAATCAATGATTTTGATTCCAAAAGCTTGAACAAGCAAGAACCTTGAGTTCTTGGTTGAGAAACACCAAAAGGAATGGAAGAATCTTGATCTTCCTTCAAGCTTGAGCAACTCCTAGCTCACACCTTCTTCTTCCTCTTCAAAAGCTCTCAAAGTAGGGCACAAAGGGTTTCTGAAACCCTAAGGCACGAACCCAGCCCTTATATAAGCAAAGGGTAGTGGCTCAAGTCTTAAACACCTTAATGAAGAAAATCTGCATATAACCGATCGATCGGTGGTACAGACCGAGCGATCTGTGGCTTACCGGTAGATCGGTGGTTTCAACCGAGAGATCGGTTGAAAACACCCTCTCTGAAATTTTTCCCCATACAAATAAGTTAACCAGGCGATAGCTACCGAGCGATCGGTAGAGGACTGGTCGATCGGAGGTTGTCATTGGGCGATCGGTGATCCCCTGTTTTGCTGTAAAACCCTGTTTACACTACTTGAATCTTCCTCAATCTAATTCTAACACTCTTTGATACTTAAAACATACTTCTCAAGGATACGTAGACCTGTTAGTGAAAAATCTCAATTCGTGAACCTCAAATCAAGGTTTGAGTTGAGAACTCACAAAGTCAAGGGGATGGTTAGGGCTTCCTATAAGTCTATCTACCCTTTTTGATGTTTTAACAATTAAGTTTAAGTTAAGGGATGATGTACTTTAAGTGTGAAATAAGGAAAACCAAGCAAACCACAACACAAGGATTTTTACGTGGAAACCCTTCCGGGAAAAACCACAGGACCTAGTTTAGCCATAAGAATCCACTAAGACAAAGTAAACAAGAACTTACAACACTCGAACTTGACTCTTTCGGACTCGACATCACGATCCTTCAGTTCTTAGTCCTCCACGCCTTGAAAAGTCACCACATACTCTCAAGTCCTGTGATCAACCGCAGCCGCTTGTACTTCTCTTTGTGTCTCAAAAACAGTCCACAATCTTTCGATCGATCTCCGTCAATGACGGCTTCGGATTCCACCTACCAATTCACACATCCACGATCCGTCTCGGATCGATCTCCTTCGAAAGGCTCCGGAACACTCCGGCTAAGGTGTTCTATCCAGAACGGATTGATGGTTTGATAAGAATCATCACCTAGATGGACTCCTTCAATGCACAAGTCTAAACAAGCTAATATGGAGCTTTAGACTTGTAATCTCTAGGTAGAATGCATTAACAAATGGGATAGATAAAAATATATTCCATAGGTTTTATGACCTCTGGAGAACCTTAAAAATACTCTCCACACACTCCCTAAGTTGTGCTCCACAAATTAGAGGGGTTCACACTTTATAGGGAAGTAAAACCAAGCTTAGAAGTTGCTAAAAAAGTGTTTAAAACCAAAGAGGAAACCAAATAATCGAATTGGGCATGTTTCCCATATCAGGGTCGACCCTGGGGGATGGTTCGGTTGACCAAAGTGTACACTTCGGTCGACCCAACCATCCTTCAGGGTAGACCCCCATTTTTTCAACTTGCTGTCCCAAAACCCCATACATAATATTGGCACTTCAGGGTCGACCCTGAGGTGAAAACTGAATTCAAAAATTCGTTTTCAGCTCTTAGTACCTTCACAAAAGTTGTATCTCTTTTCGACATGGTCGATTTGACATATTATAGAGCAAAATCTGAGCTACAGTTTGGGAGATATGCCCAAAACAAGAAATCTTGGTTTTTTGAAAAAATTTCAGATCTTAAAACAAGTTTTGCACTGTTTATCTCATCACCTAGGGTCCGTATGATTAGTCTAGGACACTTACCACCTAAGGCATCATATTAGGATTATTCTAAGTCAATTCCCAACTATGGTAGCATGGTATCTAGGTCACTTACCATCCTATGAAGGAAATGATCAAACCGAGTCTTCAATGGTCTTCAACTTCACTTGTTTTCGAATGCTTGACGGCAACGATACAAGATACACACCTAGACACCTAGATTCATTTGTTTTGACAGTGGAATATGCCAACACATAAAACATGGACTTTACAGTTAGAACATGTATGTCATGAATCCAAACACGTATATTAACATAAGGCCCATTAGTGTACAAAACCACACTTGAGCACTATTCACTACTTAGTGAAATGAAAATTCGGGGTTCTACATTTTTACACTAAAATGGAATCAGGATTCACTTTGTGAATGTTTCGTTGATCAAGCTATTAATAAGCAAATAAAAGCATTCATGTTAATTTGAAGATATATCTATTTGGTTTGTTTCATTCTAATTTTAATATATTAAAGCTAAGTAGTGAGAGGGACACTCCATGGTCAAAGAGTCTTGAAAATTGTCCCAATCTCCTCTATTTTGTTTTGGAATCAACTCTATCATCAATACCCCTATCTTATGCAAGATCTTGATGAGTTGGATTCTAGGAAGATGAGATCTGATATATATTTTTTTCTTTTTATATAAGGGTGTTTTCTTGTAAGCTAGATTTCCTTTAAGTTAAGATTCTATTTGAATCAAAACAAATTACATTCAAACTAATAAATTCGACGTACAAAAACCAAAGGTGATTATTGAGAATTTATATATACTTATTTTTGTGAATGCTTTTTAAGAGTGATATTCATTGTTTGATTATGATTGCTAAAGGTCAAGGCTTTCAAGGCATACAATCATCTAGCTAGAATTCTTAGGATCCATTTAGTTAGCAACTGCACATTAAGGGAAGTAGTTGAAGTAGAACACAAGAAGCGAAACAAAAAGATGCAGTAGTTGGCCAATAAGAATAGTCAAAGTAATAAGCATTATGGGCCAAAAGACGAGTTGGAGAACCAAACGACAAGGGGAGAAAACACAATAAGGTAAGCAAGAAAGCAGCAAGCATAGGCAAGCAATGGAGAGTATTTCATATTGCAATTGATTTTTTTTTTTAATTCTTATCTCAGGCTATATCAGTTTTGGTATCAGTGCGTGGTTTTAGCATGATGTTTTCACAATGTGGGAGATCTTACAATCCTAACGCAATGGTAGTGGGATGGAACATTTATCACAATATCACAAAAGGGACAAAACATTTATCGCAGTATAACAAAGTATGGATTTTCAATCTTAGTTACATTTTTGTCTTATTTTATTTTATTTTCCATGTTTTCACTTATTTTATTGGCATAGAGAATGGATTTTCAATTCCATAGAATTCAATTCTTTGGTCAATTCTAATTCCACAAATCCAAATGCATCCTTATGCTGTGTTTGGTTGCCGAGAAAGTGGAGATGGAAAAGAAAATTGAAAGAAAATTTTATTTTCCATTGTTTGGTTGCTAAGAAAATGGAAAAGAGAAAAGAAAAGTGAAAGAAATTTTTTTAAAAAATTCTTTCAAACATGGATTTAAAATCTTTACAAAAAGATTGGATTTTAAAGAGAAAAGAAAAGAAAGAGGAGATCGAGAAAAAAAAATCGAGGGTTTTTATTTCAACCCCACTTCTCTACTTCTTCCTCATTCATCTTCTCAGCCTGCGATTGATTTCTAGCAACTTTTGCGGCGACTTTGGCGAATTGGTTTTGGTCTCTCTCTCTCTCTCTCTCTCTCTCTCTCTCTCTCTCTCTCTCTCTCTCTATTTGTTAGCCTCCTTTTTACATTCGGCTCTATTCATTCTCCCCTCATATTCAGTTGGGTTGAGTGCTCTCTCTCTCTCTCTTTGTGATTTGGTTCATGTTTTTGAACCCTAACACGTCTCGGATAGAAGGTGTTTGGTGAAATGTCTCAATGGACTAAATCAGTCCCAAGACTTTATTACATCCTTTTTGCTTGATTGCAGGACTATAGAGTGTTCAATTCTTCGATCTTATCTTTGGGTGAGTTTGCATATTCCACAATTAATAGAATTACATATTGTAAGTGATTATTTTTGGTTTGAGAACTGTTTTTTTCAATATTATTCTCGTGGGTTTTTTCCACTTCCTTTACAAAATTATGTGAAGCCTTGTGTGTAAATGTGATTGGATTTGTTGAAATGGGTTCTTTTTAGTTGGGGTTGTTCTTTCTTGTGAATTTTTGTTGAATTATGAGGACTGAAATATCTTTCAAGAACAAATCTAATAATAAGTTACAAATGTTCCAATTCAAGACTTCAAGTTACTGGCACAAACAAAGTTAGAAAGCATAGCAAGTAGTGTTGGATCTACAAGACATCTGGGTTTCTTTCTATACCACCCATACCCCATCTGCCCATTAATCCATTTTAGAGAGAGAGATGGGATCTGGCCACACCCATGGGCCATGAACAAGTCCAATCTCTGAATTCATGAAGCTGAGTCATGCTGATTTGGGGTTATGCCCAATCTAAAAGTTTCATTAACGCTGTGTTTGGTTGCCGAGAAAATTTGAAAAAGAAAAGAAAAGAAAAGAAAAGAAAAGAAGAGAAAAGAAGAGAAAAGAAAAGAAACCTTCAAATTTTCCATTGTTTGGTTGTCTAGAAAATTAGAGAGAAAGTTAATGAGAAAGTTATCGAGAAAGTATTTTCCCTTGTTTGGTTGCTAAGAAAATATATGGAAAAAATATATTTGTTATTTTTTTACCACAATAATCATTCTTACTTTAAAACCTATATTTATAATCAATAAATTTTAAATATATATCTTCATAGAATGTTATTATGATATAAAAAAATCAAACTTTTGTTCAATATCATTTTCTAGATGACAGAGATGTTAATGACACCGGATTCAATATCATTTTTTTCTCTCCTGACACGGGTTGACTCTGCTTCTGCTAGGATTGGAATCCTCAATGACAGCAGAATTCAATTTGTAATCCCAACTAAACTCTCGAATTTATTTCAGCAAATGTTTTGAAGTCTAATTAACTTTCAAATCATTTAATTGCATTGTATTTATCATTTTATGTTAGAAGTACAGATTTGAGTAATGACTTAAAATGGTACATTTACAGCTGAACATTATCAGGATCTTCAAGCAATTGGAGTACTTTCCGCAATACTAGCAAAGAGTTATTAAGAGAATATAAAGCTACTATTCTCAACAGATGTGCCAAAATTACAAGAATTGGATACTCCTGCAAGAATTTAAGAACTTCTCTAAGCTGTGAAGCTCCCAAGAAGCATATGCAAAGAGGGTGTTTGGTCCAGGCCATGGTTAAGAAGCCAGGAACTCTAAGTATGGAACTGTGATCATCGTCTCTTATTTCTGCAGGACTTTCATTGTAAATCTCCCCTGCATCTTCAGAGGTCCAATCATCTAGACTGTCCTCCTTACTCGCTTTTGTATGGTTCCCAATATAAAACCTGTCAACAAGATTAGGAGATTGATATTTGGATCGATCTTCGAGCATTTTTATTGCAGCAGAGGTATCCACTGGTTTCCATGGATCATTGAGAAGCATCTCAAACCAATGATTGTCAACTTCTTGAGGCAAGACCAACACTAGCAATAAATTTTGCATTGCAGCGCAAGCACATCCAGTGCTTCCATGGCTTACTAGTGCACCTACTTTGCCTGAGTGCACCTACTAATATTCAAACTTTGATATTGGATACACCATTGCAAGAGCCAGATTATGCTCCTTAAACTTGGGAAAAACCACCTACAGTGCAAAAAAATACAATTTTATCCCTGTAAACATCATATCAGCTAACCCCAGTTGTTATTTGGAAAATATGCATAAAATGACATTTACACAATGCATGGTACACACTGCCGCTGACAATTACAACACATATCTAGTTCATGCCCCATTACCCACTGAACCAATGTATACGACATATCAAATGGTTGTGATCCAGACTCCCTGTTACCACTAATTATCCCATAACCATTACTCATGCCCCATTACCCACTGAACCAATGTTTGTTATCCATGTAAACATATACATACAGTATAAGTATAAGTTAGCAAAAACAGATTCAACCCACTAAAGAGAGTGAAGTGCATAGCCTGTCCTTCACTGTCATTGCTTGTACAAATTAAAGCAAAAGTATGACATGAAAACCCAAATATGTTATAACTTAAGGGGTCAAAGCACCACAACCCAACCAATTTGTAGAACAGAAAACCCAAATTTAAATTTGCAATCAAATCCAATTCTTTAACTGAAATTCTTAAAAGCTTAAACAAAACTAACCATTACCCAAAACCAAAACTATAATGTCAATGTCCCATCCTCATGTTCAACCACTCCAATAGTTCTTCAGGTGGGTAAGCAAGGAAGACTTTCGCTCTCGTCACATTCTCGGCTACATAATCAAATGCTCTCATCAGGAAAGAACGGTCTACTCCTTCAATCTTCATTATCTCTTCATATAGTTTGTCATAATTGATATTACTTTTGTCGAATGACTCAGATAATTTCTCAATCTTGTTTCCAAGTTCTTCGATTTTTTCAGCAATAACATCTGAACTCTGTGTTCTCTTATTATTACGCTTTAAGCCTGAAGAAGATGTAGTTCGAGAAGCAGGCACCGGTTGCGTACAAGTATCAGCTAAATCATCACCTATCTCTCCCTCAACTTCTTTATCGAGCGAAACAAAGTCCTCCATATTGTCAAGGTTCCTTGCCTCTTCTTCCCTAAAACTCCGTGATGTCTCCTTGGGTGTAAATGCACCAACCCCAATTGCTTGATCCGTGCCACAAACAATAAGCAACTTGTCATAATTATGGATAGGCTTGTAGCGGAATTGTTTTGCATTAGGGTGTGCCTATGTATTAACATTACATACAAATATTGTTACTATAAGCTTTATATTCAAAATAAAAATAAATAAATGAAACTTCAAACTCACATCTATGTATGTCCTCCACACTGCAGGCTCGGCATCAAATGTCTTACTCATATCATTCCAAGAAAACCCGCTACCATTCCTCATAAGTTCTCTTAAAGTTGCAAAGTTCTTCTTAATCGTCTTTAAGCGATTTTTGATATGTTGGGTTGTGCAATTTATTTGAAATTTATCATTCATTTCTTTGCAAGCTGCTGTATAAGCAGGACCTTTAAAGGCTTTATCAACCTTTAGACCAAGTTGCACCTGCACTACTAGTACGTCAATAAGACAATTGTCCATATCTTGAGTCCAGGACAAGTTCTTTGTCTTATCCTTCTCGGAACTTGTCTTCACTTGATGAATATTCATACCTAAATACAATAAATTCCATAGCCAGAAATCAAAGTCCAAAAACGAGTTCCAAACATGAAATTCAACAACATCAATCAATTGGCCTGGAAAGATTTCAGCTAGAGATCAATTATGGAAGAAGATGAAAATTCTTACCAGATCTAATCATACATAGAGAAAATTTAATTGCAATAAGACAAGTGAATCATGATCTAATCATACCTCCTTATTAATAAGAAGAATTACTACTAATACAATAGAGACAGTCAGAATGATTTTTCGTTAAATAATCAATTTGTTATATATATATTTATCTAATGATGTACCTTGAATTAGAGAAGACAGATGACCTTGAATTAAAGACAAGATCACAAACAACTAATTTGAGAGAGAGAGAGAGAGTCCGATGATGTGAGTGATCACTACCAGAATGTGAAATCTCATGCATAGAAAATACAAATAAACAAATTAATAAAAGTGAATAAATGGTAGACCAAATCATGAACAATTAATCCATCCAATAGGGAGATAAAAAGAAGAGGTCAAACCTTATGTCATCTTATTCAGGGATATCTTGAACCCGTCCATGGACAAATATTGAAGAGATATTTGGGAAAGCCACCAGACAGAGACGTGAGGTTAGGTTAATCTCTGGAGGGAGACAAGGTGTTGGATACCCTCTACACCTTGGGAAAACAACCCAGCTCATTTGAGAGACATTGCAGTCCCTCTGGTAAAATGTAATGTTTCAGTCATTCCAAGTGACTAAGATTAGTCAAGTGACTGAAATCTTGTACATCTGGAACAGATATCAAATTGGGGCAACCCCAAATAACCAACTTCTCGAGGGATTGAAGGGCATGTAGCCCATCTGGCAAACAAGCTAATTTCTCACATTTAATAATTTCAAATTCTTGAAGAGAGATGAAGCCTCACACATGCGGACTAACAGATGTTAAACTCTGGCACCAATTTATATTCAAGCTTTTGAAATCTCATTTGGACTGACAGATGTTAAACTCTGACATTGAATTAATATTTATTTATCTAATGATCTAATGATGTACCTTCATTGATGATAATCTTTAGTTATATATTTATTTATCTACTAATTTACTTTGCTTGAGTGCTGACATTTTGCTTAGTTGTGAATTTTAGGTAGTGGGTCCAAACTATAATTTAGTAGCATGACTTGCGCAAATTAAATATAGTTATGGATAAAATCAATTTGTTATATTTCAACAGGAAATAATGTATTCTTCATCATTGTCACAAATCTTTTTGAAGATTTCCTTGGAAAAGGATAATTGAATGGGGATGTAGTTACTTGTGTCTTTATTGGAAACTTTGGGAAAAAAATAAAATTTTTAAACATCTGCAAGGGAAGTATGTTACGAAAGTGGAAGAAGTAATTTTGTCCAAAGGAGGATTAGCAACTGTTGGCAAAGGATTATATTAGTCAGTTCCTTCCATAAGAAGATTATTCCCTGTATTTACAAGAATTACTCTCTCTTCAAGAAACCACTGAGACACATGGAAAAGTCAGTAATATTGGCGAATTCCATGAATCTCTAGAAGCCTTGACCAGAACAAATCAGTATTTAATCACAAGGGTATTATGTTAGCAACCAAAGAAAAGAAGCTTCAACAGACAGAGAGAGAATTAGAAGAGATCTCTTCTCTGCTGTGTGAAGGTTGGAATTTGGATAACTAGAAGAAGAGAAAAGCTTCTGCAGTAACAGTTACTCTCTCTAGCTCCTCGTTAATTCGGAATATATAGATATGGCTGGTTCATTCTCGAAAGTGAAGCTTCTCTCTGATTTGGTCGCCAATGGTGTCTCCCTCACAATTAGCAGACGAGGTTACGCCTCGGCTGCATCGAATGGGGCTCTGTCCAGTGTGGTGAGAGGAGGAGGAAGGAGTGGAATGGTGAAGAAAGGAGAGGAGAAGGCATCCGAGACTTCTTCGTGGGTCCCGGACCCGGTCATAGGATACTACAGACCCGAGAACCGGGCTGCTGAGATTGACGTGGTGGACCTTCGAGAGATGCTCTTGACCCGAAAGATCACTCATAATTAGAACCTTTCTAAATTTTTTTTAAAAAAAATTTATAGTTCTAGACACACCATGCTCTCTCTTTCTTACTTCCTGTGGATGGAAATGGAACTTAAGGATGTATCAAGAAGAAAAGGGTGATTTGATATCACCCCTTTACCCTCCCGGCGTATTCTAGAATTATGTAGTATGAATTTGTTGAAGCCCCCCACTGTTCAAGGGCACTAGATTCAGATTCCATTCCTTTTTCTTTTCAATATTGAAATGATAATATAAATAAACACTTCCAAGGCATTTTATAAGTTGTCTCTTGACTCTTGTTTGGTTTTTCGATTTTTTGTTACACTGCCAAAAACAAATGGCATGATTCACATAAAATTCTAATATTTGTTTTTGATATACCAACTATTTGGGATAAGCAGCACCAATCATGTTCCTCACCTCATGATTTTTAAGATATTTCAAATTTTATCAATTCACTTATTCAACTAATAGTAAACTTTTGTATAAAGCTGAAAGAATTGCCAGAAAAGGTTCTCTATGAAACAAATAGAGTAGCCAGACATAAATCCAAAAGGATTTATTTGGAAAAAATGAAGGATTATAGATCGGAAGGAGCTCTCACGATCAATACAATCCTGCAAAGTGATCTAGAAGATGACTTTCGCAAAGATCACGGCTATTTCCATGTAGCAGCCGTTCAGATCTTAGTCCAATGGCTAGGAAATGCAGGAATAGATATTCTAATCCAAATAGCCATAAAAGATGGAAGGGTTTTAGACACTGAAAAATACATCCTAGGACTTTGGGCAAGTAACCTATACACTGGTGCCATATAAACCATACTGTACACTAATCTATTGTTTTCTGCCAGAGATAAAAACATTGATCAAATCTTAAACTTGTATATCAAGCCTACTATTCCGATAATGGAAGGTTTGCAAAGTATTTCTGTAAGCACAAAGGTATACATGAGCTAGAATGACGCAGGTTCCTGGTTCTCGCTGACTTTGTACCATGGTCCAGTTTGTGATACCATTTTCTATCTCATTCACTCATTTTGGTAGTTCAATCCTAAGAGTGTTAGATTTAGGCTGGTTTATGTTTAACAACTAATGTTTAGTCTTTTAACTTACTATTGTCTGTATTTAGTTTGGTTCATGTAAACAAATTGAGTTTAATATTTTAGCTTACTAATACCTTTCATAAGAGACCCATTTCACCATATCACTTTCTCTAAGAGATGACTATTCACTTGCATAGTCAGAAAAAAGACTCTGCAATGAATGTAAGTATACACATATCTTATTTCCATTCAATTCATTGATCATAAATGTGTTAAGATATCAAATTCTTTATTCCAACTTTTACTTGCTGCATTTGATGTGGAATGCAGAAATTGGAAATGTGTTGTTACTTGGGGGGATCTGGTTTTATGTGGTTAGGATTGTAAAGGGTTGTGTGTTCTTGATTTTGAGATCTGGGTTGTGAGGATTTCTTAAGCATTTTGAGGTTTTAGAGCTTTGGTTCTTGTCTTGGGGATATTCTTCCTTGTGTTTGAATCTAATCTCTAGAGAGGAAATGACTCTAAGCCTAAATTTTTCTGATTGGTGGGCAAAGGAGACAAGGAAGGGAACCCATGTTGTAGTGACCATGGAGAATCCCAACTACTCTGCTCTAAAGAACCATTATAGATCGTTATAATATTTCTTTTCTTATACACATGTAACTTTGAAACATTGCCACATGCAAAGCTTGTACTTTATTGTTTGTTGCTTGCTTTATAGTTAGGATGAAGAAAAGAGAAGAGTTTTTCTTGTCAGGAGGATGCCTGTTGTGTTGATTATTAGGGTTTTATTCCAAAGTTTTGCTTTCCTTGAGCTTTTCTTAAGGGGAACATTGATAGTTGGTCTGGAGAACAATGTTGAAAAAAAATAAGAAGTAAAAAAAAGGGAGCAGTTCAGATAGAAATTCCTACGATAAGGCCACTTATCAGGAGATCTATTTTGATAAAACAGTTCAAAGTATCCAGATTTCTTAACAGCCTTCAACACTGAACAAGGCAAAGGACCAATCATGTGTTCTGTGTTAAGAAAAGAAATCTGTGGAGTTACTGATCTAGAATCCGAAAAAGCCAAAGTCAAATATGAAGCTTGGCAAAGACTCCGCAACATGAAAATTTGTCAATTATCTGAGATTGATAAATTCAATGCCACCTTTGCTAGATTATTCTGGTTATATGGTGATAGTGAAAGTTTAGAGTTAAAGAGACTCTACTTCGCTAAACTTCCTCCACCTTGGGGAGAAGCAATGACAAAAGAGTTCAATGAATTTGGACCAGACTCCTTGGGGATAAGGATGAAATTTGTCAAAACTAAACTTGAAAAGTATTGATTAGATTGGCGTATGCAAAATACAGCCCAGAACAATACAGCGTTATGCTCTCAAGTTAGCATTCCAAATCTTGAATTTGGATGTAAACAATGCACAGACTGCAAAAGCAGAAAAGCTTACAGAAGAAAAACTGTTAGCAAAAGATCTAAATCATATAGGCCTAAACCACCTTTTAGACCAAGATTTAGACGTTGGACTAGAAAGAAGAAGAGATCTTCCAGACCAACAAAACCAAGATTCTTTCGAAAGAAAAAATCTTCACCAGCACTAGCAAAGACGCCAGTCGCTATGGTTCAATCTTTTGGATGCAAAGAAAAAGGTCACTATGCAAATAAGTGTCCTAAAAGAAAAATCTCTAAAAAAAGTCAAATTCATAGAAGAAGAGCTAAATCTTCTCAACTATGATGACTATGAGCTGTCAGATGATAGCAATTATAGTCTCTATGAATTATCTAGTAATTGAGAATCTGAATACACTGACTTTGATTATGATGAGTCGGATTAGATACATAGATGACCCCATTGAGCATGACTTTAGAGTCTTGCAAGAGCTCTTCAAATTAAAAGGATTACAAGATCCTAAACTATTTGGCTTTGACAACATCAAGAGAATGGATTCTCAACAGTTGTTAAATCATGCAAGAGCTTGGGCGTATTTGAGGCCAAAATTGGCAAGGTGGTTCACTGCCATTTAGTCATGGATCGATCAATGTCCAGATCCTCCATCGTGGCTGCTCCTTTCTATTCAAAATATCTATTCAGTCTCCTTCTATCCGTAACCACTCTACTCAATGAAAGCAATTTTTGCAATGTCCATGCTTCACTTCAAGCTATAAGAATATGGGTTAGAATTGGAGAACAAACAGAAACTTTCTGAAATGCAGCAAAAATCAATCAGAGGCACTAAGCTACTCTACTTAAAAACGATGCCTATTTGGGATGTGTGAGTGAAATAGGATTTAGCAAAATTTTACATGGCTGCCAGCCTGATGTAACCTTCCATTGGCTGGTAATGCACCACAGAACATGGCGCTGACCGATTTTGCAGCAAACTACTTATTTGTAAAGTACAAGGGCAATGTATATGGCCTCATAGCTAGAAGGGTACCTGTATTAATGGGAATTTAAATGTATGTTTAGGGTGTGTTGGGCTGCGTAGAATTGAAGCACTTCCTCATCAAAGGATTATATTATATGATCCTATCCATATACACAACAATAAATAACAGCATGAAAGTCTGTATTTCAAATCAAAGTCTTCAAAATAACAAATGATTAACTTCTACACCCTCTTAATCAGTATATCAACTTCTCACTTTGCCATTCATTGACATTCTGTCTGTTGACCTCATGTTTTAGTAAGACTATAAGGAGTTAATCATATCTCTTATTGATGAGTTAACATATAATCATGCCACATCTTATCAGCTATATTTTGCCTTAAAGTAGCACCTTCTCTAGAATCATCACTTCTATTCGTCTGAGAAACAACACCCTCTCGAGTGACCTCTTGCATCATAAGCTCCTGGTCAACTTCAGCCAAAAGCGTGTCATCTGGATCGACACCCATGAGAAAATTATGAAGGATGCAACATGCTTGCACAATTCTTACTTGCGTTGCAAAAGGATAATTTGGTTCAGTTCTGATTCCTATAATAGGAAACTGCTTCTTCAATACCCCAAAAGCTCTTTCGATTGCATTTCGCAAAGACGAATGTCGAAGGTTAAAAATCTCTCTCGCATTCTCAGGTTGATGGTTAGTGTACTCTTTAAGATGGTAACAAGTGTTTCGATATGGTGCAAGAAATCCACTTCGCAACGTGAACCCCGCATCAACCAAGTAATATTTACCTAAGACCAAATGAGAAGTTTGGTTACTTCACAATGATAATGTGATCTAAAATAGGATAACATATTTTACTGCTAAATGTTAATTACCTTGAGGGACAATTAGCTTGTCCTCCCTCGTTAAAGCGGAGTTCAATACTCTAGAATCAGAAGCAGAACCTTCCCAATCGGGAAGGATATACGTGAATTTCAAATCAAATGAGCATGCAGCCAAGATATTCTGTGATGGATAATCTTTTCGACCTCGATATCTCGGCACATCTTCTTTTGATACTTTTACACGAATCTGTGTACCATCAATTGCACCTATGCAATCCTGTCATAAATGTAATATTATTTTTTACCTTATAGAAAATTACATGTAATTATCCTAACCTATCACTTGAATTGTGTTTACCTTGAAATACGGCCAAAATCTATCATTGTTTTTTATCTCTGAGGGAATTTTTGATCCATCTGGCTGCTTAAGAAGTGAATCTTCAAGGCTTATAATTGCTCGTAACACTTGGTGAAAATGGCGACTCACGGTCTCGCTAGAGCGCCTAAAGTGAAAACCTATCGTTCGATTCTTCACATTATGCGATATAATATGGAGGAACTTTGCAAGTTGCTCCTCCACAGAACTACACACATTATCATGTAGACGATTTGTTCCCCTTAGTATGTAAACCAATCTGGCAAATGCATCTTTGCCCATTCGTAGTTGGTTGCGACAATCAGTTTCCCTCTCATCGACTAGCCGTCTCATTATATCATTCCTTGTTGTTTCACCGTTGGTTGATGGCAACTTATCCAAATAATATTGATGGTGGTGTACTACTGCAATGCATGCCGCATAAGCTGCATATGCAGCTACCATAGCAGCAGCACATTTTTTTTTCCTTTCCAAGTTATCCTGATTTTCCATCTAGAATTTCAAGAACCTAATAACAATAATTAAAGAAAATTAATAAGTGGTAGGTCATGATCTCAAGGATAATTAAAGCACCAAGAGATAAGCATACTTGAGTCTAAAAAAAAAGTTAGGAACAAGTGGTTATACACCATTTGACGGATCACACTTATTTATGTCAAAAGCAAGGGAATAAAACGATACAGCTATTTGATTAGTATTTCAAATAGCAATGTAATGTGTGGAAAAATTAAAAGATTAGACAATATGTATTTAATTAAATTTTTTTATAAGTAACAAAAAAAAATATATTTTTTTAGTAAAAATCAGCTTAGTCAAAGTGCCTTGGGGACTCTTAGATTATAGGAAATTTATTGGAATCCATTCGTTTCGACAACACATCATTCATCAATTAAAACTTTACGCTGTAATTCCCACAAAAGAACTATGAACACACTTCCTAATATAGATGAATTTTCAGCAGCCCAATAACAATCCATAGATGATAGGATACTAATTGGAACCCGTTTCTTAACAACACATCACTCATCAATTTAAACTTTACATTGTAATTCCCACAAAAAATATTATCAAACACACTTCTTGATATACATGATTTTTTTTCAGCAGCCTATTGCAATCCCTTCACTTGATATCTAGATAAAGGGGAAAGGAGTAAGATCCAAATGAACATGGGCGATGAGATTAACGAATACTAATCTTCCCAGACTAAAAAATAATAAATGAAAAATGAAGACCCATTAAGATCAATCCATACCTCAGATTTAAAAAATTGGATGAATGAAACCCACATAAATAATTTACAGATTCTTGTCAAAAAATATGATTTCACTTCTCATACTTCAACAAAAATTCATAAGAAAGAACAACCCCAACCAAAAAGAACCCGTTTCAACAAATCCAATCACATTTCAACACAAGGCATCACATAATTTTTTTTTTTAAGGGAAAAAAAACCACAAGAATAATATAAAAAAAAAATAGTTCTCAAAGCAAAAATAATCACTTAAAATATGTAATTCTATTAATGGTCGAATATTCAAACTCACCCAAAGATAAGATCGAAGAACTGTACAGCTCTACAGTCCTGCAATTAAGTTAGGCAAGCAATTGTCAAACTTCAAATCTAAATAGTAACTCAAGTAAATAAGGAAAGATAAAGCTTAAATGGGGTATAGGATTTTGAAAATTTTAAAGAATGAGATAAACCCTAGAGCTTGCTTAGCATCTGCAGTTAATGAAATGAAAGTGGTTTTACCCAGTTTAAGATCTGGTAGTTGGTATAGCAGAATCTGGGAAGCAAAAAAGATGTATAAAGTCTTGGGACTGATTTAGTCCATTGAGACATTTCATCAAACACCTTCTGTCTGAAATGTGTTAGGGTTCAAAATCATGAACCAAATCGCAAACAGAGAGAGAGAAAGCACTCAACCCAATCGAATATGAAAGGGAGAATGAACAAGGAGACAAACGAACAGATAGAGAAAGGTGAGACAGAGAGAGAGAGAGAGAGCGAGAGAGAGAAGAGAGAGAGAGAGAGATAGAGGTACCTGAACCAAGTCGCCGGAGTCGCCGAAAAAGTTGCCGAAAATCAACTGCTGGTCGTGAAGAGGAGTGAGGAAGAAGCGGAGAAGAAGAGACGTGAAGGGGTTGAAATAAAAACCCCCGATTTTTTTTCTCTCCTCTTTCTCTCCTCTTTCTTTTCTTTCCTTTTCTCTTTAAAATCCAACCATTTTGCAAAGATTTTGAAATCCATGTTTTGAGAGAAAATTTTAAAAAAATTTCTTTCCTTTTTCTTTTCCTTCATTTGTTTTCTTAGTAACCAAATGATGGAAACTTCAATTTTCCTTCAATTTTCTTTTCCACCTCTATTTTCTCAGCAACCAAACACAGCATAAAGGAATGATCTGAATAAATGAGTTGGTGGCCAGGTATGGTATTGCATGGTTGAGTCATTGAGAATGATGGATTTCTAATCCATAATATGTTTATTCTTTATACTAGTCGAATGTGTGTATGGGTGTGTGCATCTAAATGAGTCAAGTTTCTTGGATAATCTTGAGTCAAGTTTTCCAGGTTCAAAGGATCTTGAAATTTGCAGCAGTGAGTTTTATGCAGCAGAAATTCTTGTCCTGTTGTGCTTGTTCATAGAAGATTTTCTGATTAGGAATAATTTATATATATGTATATATATGCTAGTAATATTTTTAAAATTAGGATTAAAACTGGAGGAGTAAACATAGATGATCTGAAATCATATTAAAATCACAGTCGGTGATGTGAAATGCTATGTATAGCATATGGGTGGCCTGCCGATGTGATTATGTCTTGCTGGGTTATTGTTTACTATGATTCCAGAGATAAGTCACTCTTACAAATGGTTGATATGTATTGTTACAAATGGAAAAACTAAGGTTGCATCAGTCTACCTAAGTAGACTGATAAACTTATGGAAAACTAAGGTAGGCCATTGATACAACATACAGTCTACTGGAGTAGGACCTTAAATTTCCAATTTTTATTATCTTAACCAAAGCTAGTTAACAGGTTGATTTATTTCTTTAATCATCTTAGATTCTTTGTATATATGTATTGTTACAAGTCTCCTTTTTTTAAAAAAAATTTAGTTTGTTGTAAAAGGAGGAGGAGGAGGGGGGCGAATGTATTTTGATTAGTCAACAATTAGGAAATTGCCACTCCAAACATGTAACTGTTCCATGTGAATTTACTCATTCATATGACTCTCCTCTAATAACGGTATCAAACTTTGATCCACAATACTCTCCAAAATTGCAAATTGATGTTCTTGCATCTCTAGTGAGCTATAAGAATGCTTTGGCAAGGGGTTTCCTTAGAGCTGATTCATGGCATTGATGGGATATAAGAAATCAGAATGCCAGACACGGTTACAGCCGTATTTGGTGAATGCTTGATTTATGATCATGGTTACTGTAATGGTTAATATGCTTGCTATATAGCTATGGTTATTTTACTGGGACTCAAATGCCCTGTAACCTTATGTTTTTGTGTGACAATAACAAGAAGATGATTATTTATTTTTTTCTTAATAAATACGTACTTATTGAATTGGTTAGGCCTACTACACTCCTTCAATTTAAAGAAAACTCCATGAAGGATTTTTTATATATACTCAGTAAGTGTAGCACCCTGGAACTTTTCATGGCTAATAAATAGTGTTTTCATGGCCAAACGGCTTTTCATGTATTTGAATTTGGTATTTTATTAAAAAAATGGATGTTAGCGACCCATGGGCTACATGAAGAAGGGGTTTAGTACCCTAAGGATGATGGAAATGGAGTTAGAAACACCCCAAAGGGGTCTGCAGGTGAAAATCTCAGAAAATGGGATCTGCGATCAATCACAGGTAAGGTGCGATCAATCGCATACAGGGAAAAATCACAAAAACCTTCGGGTTCATGTGCGATAGGTCCCCTCCAGGTGCGATAGATCGCACAGGGGTCTGCGATCGATCGCAGTGGTGTGCGATCGATCACATACAAGGAAAAATCTGGCAAAACCCTAGAGTGAATGTGTGATAGGTGGATTCCAGGTGCGATCGATCGCACTGGGATCTGCAATCAATCGCACTGGGATCTGCGATCGATCGTACGTGGTTGCTGATTCCGAATTTAAGGGTTTTAAAACCCTTGGCTTATTAGAGGGATTTCAATTGGGGGTTTCCTAGACCGAGGAGAGAAAGAGGAGAGAAAGGAAAAAGGAGATTTGGGGGAAATCCAAAGAGGGGTCTTGGTTTTGAGATCAAATGAAGCTCAAGGCTTGGAGCATTCTTCAAGCAAGGGTTCCCCATCTTTCAAGTGGTGTTTTCCTCAAGCTTGGGACCTCACTCAAGGATTCTCTTCAAGCAGGAGTTGATTCCTTAAGGTTAGTACACCCTCCTAACTAGCTTAGTAATAACCTAGGTCTCCCTTTTAAATATGTGGTTTGATCTTGTGTATTCTCTTTTTGCTAGAATGCATTGTTATCCCTAAAATGAACAAGATAAACTAAGGTGTATGGATGTGTGGGATGTGAATGGGATGAGGCGATTAGATGCCATGTGTTCTGATGTATGTGGTGTGGTGGAATGGTGGAAGGGCAATGTACACATAAGGAACACACTCTATGTGTTGGATGCAATGTATGAAGTAACAACTTGAATAAAATGATTATGTAAATGTTGCACACCAACTGCTTGATGAAATGCATGAATGGGTATTAAATGAATTAAATGAAGATTTTGAAAGCATGAATTGTGTAGTTTTCCCTATATTATAATTTTGACCAAATGCAATGTATATGTTCTTAGTTTCTCACATGACCATTGACGAAATAGAAATGCTACATGCTATCTCTTTAGTTGTACATGACATCATGATTACCACAATTGCTACACACAAGCACACATGCATGCATGAATCGGGATTTTCTAAGTATATGTATATGAGAAACCAAACAAGAATAAGACCCATGATTCATGAAACACATGATAAAGCCGGACATCGGGCCGGTCAAGGGTAGGCCATATCCCCCGGATATGTCATACCTGGCTAAGAAGATAACAAGACAAGTTGATAAAGCTAGACAGTGGGCCGGTCAAGGATGTTGGTGTACCCTTTTCTATTTCACTGAAGCATACTTATGTATCTGGCTCACAAGTCGTTTCTATTCATGTTTCACTTAGGGATACTTAAGTATCTGACTTACAAGGCGCTACAGGGGCACTAACATCTAGCTCACAAGTTAAACATGGCAAGGTAAGTCAAGACATGACAAGACAAGCATGAAAAGTGTGATTCCAAACAAGAATAAGACAAGACTTGTGATTCTCACGAGACAAGAACAAGACAAGAAAGGGTTTTTATGTGACAAGAAAGTTTTGAAAACCACGAAAAGTTATTTTCAAGAACAAGTCATGACATTTAAGTATGGGTTTTATCAGGAGTTTTTGCATTATTCCATGCATGTCATGATCATAGTATTGCTTTAATTATTGATCTTGTATTATCTCAAGTATTGATGTTGTATTGCTTCAATTATTGTTGTTATGAATTGTAATTAGTTATTGCTATTATAGTTCGTTATTACTATTGTTAATTAGTAGCTTATACTCACTGAGTATTCCATACTCAACCGTACATTTCATGTTGGCAGGCTCGGTGGATACCTTCCACCCTGATCCTTGGGTTGAGGAAGAGTGCGTCAAGGAGGCGGCGCCCATTCCACTTCAGCCACAAGAGGATAGAGACCTAGATGTGTGGCCATACCTAGACTACTGTGATTAGGGTGTATGGAGATGGAGACGGAGACGGAGACTTTTAGCTTTTGTATTTTGATGGTGGGCATGTCCACCTTTACTTATGATGTTTTGTACTTGAATTTGGAATACAAATTAGATGTATAAAAATAAAAAGTCGGTTTACGCTTCCGCACTATATTAGCTTACGCACTCTATATCATATTCTGATTTTGTATGTTATTACCTTGTTCATTACAGGATGGTTTGGCAAGTATGTATAGTCACACCTTAAGTATCCCTTAACTCCTACGGGGTATTTTGGGGCACAACGGAAGTGGTATCAGAGCCTAGGCGTTAGAGTCCCTAGGGTCACTTAGAACTGATACCATGATTAAACAAGGCAATAGGGTCACTCCAAAGAGTTGTATTCCAAGTATAGACTAATTCTTAGTCTTAATCCATAACCGGTTGAAACCCAACCGAAATTAGTGTCACACACTAGAAAAAAAATCGTATGCCGATCGTATTGTATGTATACCTTGGCGTGTTGTTATATGCTTAGTCTGTATTGAGTGAATTGTGAAATGGTTATTAAATGGATATCCAAGTTAGACTCATGTTGTACTATCATTCTTAGGAGTAAATCATGAGACACGGTGTGCGGGATCGGTGGTATAATACAAGGGGTAGTAGAAGTGATGCCCCCTCGGGTGATGAATAACCCAACTTCGCTCAAGCTTTCACATCCATAGCCGAGACTTTGGCTATGTTGGCAACAAGGCAACCTGCTACTCCTCCTTCAGGTGCTGCTCTTATAGCTGCCCTTCCAAATCGAGCACAGACTGGAATAGAAGCTTTTCAGAGGATGAGATCTCCGGTATTTTGCTGAAGTATCGACCCGTTAGCTGCCGAAGCATGGATCCGGCAACTCGAAAAGATCTTTTCAGTCTTGTTGCCTACAGAGGCAGAGAGGGTCACCTGGGCCACCTTCATGCTAGAAAGTGAGGCCGACCATTGGTGGAGGTTAGCGGTTAGGACCCAGGATTTGACCTGACAGGGTCAAGATTGGACTTGGGGAGAATTCTTGGACGTCTTCTACAAGAAGTATTTCTCGATCGGGATGAAGGAGAAAAAGGAAGCTGAATTTATTACCTTGGAGCAAGGGAATATGTCGATGGCGGCTTATAAAGCCAATTTTTCGAAGCTTTTTCCAGGTTTGCTCTGCATATGATAGCGACTATGAAGGCCCGAAAGTTTGAAAGGGGATTGAAGGCTTACCTCAGGGATAGAGTTTCGATGTTCAAACATGAAACTTATGCCGAGGTAGTGGATAAAGCTCAGTTAGTAGAGGCTATTTCCAAAGAGTTTTTCAAAAGAAGGGAAATGGTGATGGCCAGTCCAGTAATTCACGGAAGAAGAGAGCCAGGACTAGTTCTTACCAGCCTTCAGGGTCAGCACCATCACAAAGGTTATACTCTGCACCTCCAGCTCTTCGCCCTTTTGTCACACCGGCTCCCACACAAGCTCCTCGCCCCACACTATTTCAGGCCACAGGATATGCGCCCTCTGCCTACTCTTATGAGCCTTGTACTTATTATGGTAGGAGGCATCTGGCAGGAGAATGTTGAAAGATTTTCGGTGGGTGTTTTCATTATGGGGACCAAGGCCACATGATCAAAGATTGTCCCCGCCGTCAGTTGCCCGCCCAGTCCCAGGGGAACAAGCCCCCTATCAAGCAGTCTTCTCAACAAAGCTCATCACCGGTGTCGAGGCTCTCACATTCTACATGGCCACCTTGCCCGACAACTCAAGGCCGAGTCTTTACTTTGTCAGAATGGGATGCTGTGCATCCGACGATGTCGTGCAAGATACGCAAGAATGATAAGAGTTTAAATTGTGAATGCTTATTATTATACTATATGTTTGTTTAGCTATACAATAGGTTACCTATGTATGATGTGTGTACTTGCTTGAAATTTATTGACGTTAGCTATTTAATTACGCAGGTGCTTTATTAGTGAACGAATGTCTAGCTCGACTGTTGATCGACACAGGATCCACTCATTCCTTCACCTCACCTAGTTTTGCGAAAGGATTTCCATCCGAGCCTAGTCTGTTGAAGCGTGAGTTGACTATTTCAACTCCTCTTGGCAAGTCGGTTGACACGGATCGGATGTACAAAGATTGTGTAGTGCAAGTGGGGCAGAATGAATTGTTGGCTGACCTTATCATCTTGGATTTCCAAGACTTGGACTCCGATGTCATTCTCGAAATGGATTGGCTATCGACTCACCACGGACATGTGGCATGTTTTGAGAAGTTTGTGAACTTCAAACCAGAAGGAGTTAAGCCATTTCGCTTTCGAGGGCTACAAAGAAGAGACATTACTCGCTTCGTAGCTCTAAGCTTAGCGAACCTAGAGGCACAAAACTCTTCAGCCATTCCGGTTATGACTGAGTTCCTGGATGTTTTTCTAGAGGAATTACCTAGATTGCCTCTAGATCGGGAGATCAAGTTCGCTATAGAGCTTGCTCCGGGCACAGCTCCGATTTCAAGAGCGGTCGTACAGGATAGCCCCAATAGAGCTCAAAGAGTTGAATGAGCAAATTGAGGAGTTGCAACAACTTGGTTTCATCTGACCAAGTGTATCACCATGGGGAGCTCCGGTACTCTTCGTAAAGAAGAAGGATGGGTCGATGAGGATGTGCATCGATTACAGACAGTTAAACAAAGTCACTATTAAGAATCGTTATCCCTTACCTCAAATAAACGACTTGTTTGACCAATTGAAGGGAGCGAGATTTTTCTCCAAGATTATTCTGAGATCGGAGTATCATCAACTGAAGATTAAGGTAGAGGATGTTCCAAAGACGACTTTTAGGATTCGGTATGGGCACTACAATTCCTTGTTATGCCTTTCAGTCTGACGAATGCACTGGCAGCGTTCATGGACTTGATGAACCGGGTGTTCAAACCCTATCTCGATCAATATGTCGTGGTGTTCATCGATGACATCTTAGTGTATTCCCAGACACGGGAAGATCATGAGCGAGACCTTCGCCTCATTCTTGAAATCCTCCGAGAGCACCAACTGTACTCCAAATTGAGTAAGTGCGAATTTTGGTTGGAGAAAGTGGCATTTCTCGGGCATGTAGTATATGCGGAGGGTATTTCAGTGGACCCAGCAAAGATAGAGGCAGTAATGAGCTGAAAAAGACCCAAGGGTGTTACAGAGATACGTAGCTTCCTCGGGTTAGCAAGCTACTATCGGAGATTTGTAGAGGGATTCTCCAGTTTAGCGGCACCACTCACATACTTGACGCCGAAGAATACTAAGTTTGTATGGAGTGATAGATGCAAGATCAGCTTCCAAGAGTTGAAGAAACGGCTCACTTCGGCTCCCGTTCTCACAGTGCCATCTGGGAGTGACGGTTTTGTTATTTATAGTGATGCCTCGCATGTCGGGTTAGGGTGTGTCTTGATGCAAAACAAGAAGGTTATTGCTTATGTGTCTCGACAATTAAAAGATCATAAAAAGAATTACCCTACACATGACTTAAAACTTGCCGCTGTAGTGTTCGCATTGAAGATATGGCGACACTATCTCCATGGGGAACAGTTTGATGTGTTCACGGATCACAAGAGCCTTAAGTATCTGTTTTCTCAAAAGGAGTTGAACTCAAGGCAAAGGCGATGGATGGAGTTTTTGAAAGATTATGAATGTTCCATTCAATACCATACAAGTAAGGCAAATGTCGTGACAGACGCTCTTAGCAGAAAGCCTCCTGGACTCTGGCTCACATGATGGTGCAAGAGTGAAAGTTGTTGAAGGATGCTTCCAACCTCAATATTAGTTTTAGTCTTCCTACCTTTGGGCCAGTAATGGCCACTGTCACCATTAGGCCTTACATATTATCAAATATACGAGAGTTACAAGGAGCGGATACCAAACTACTTGCTTATCGAGACAAGATGATTAGTAGTGGTAGCAAGGACTTCACCACGAGGGGAGATGGAACTATCACATTCAAGGGGAGAACATGTGTTCCTGCCTATGAAGAGCTTTGAAAAAAAAATTTGATGAAGCTCACTAGTCTAAGTATACCGTTCACCCTAGGGATACCAAAATGTATCGGAACCTCAAGGGACTTTTCTGGTGGTGGAACATGAAAAGAGAAGCAGTGGAGTATGTGTCTCGATGTTTGGTGTGCCAGCAGGTCAAGGCCGAGCATGAGGCCGACAGGTCTATTACAGTCTCTCCCTATTTCCGAGTGGAAATGGGAAAACATCTCTATGGACTTCATTGTGGGGTTGCCACGGACGGGTAGGAACTCCAATGCTATATGGGTCGTGGTGGACAGATTAACAAAGTCTGCCCATTTCTTGCCGTATCGGACCACTTTCAACTCGAACCAACTAGCGGCATTGTACATCAAGGAAATAGTCCAGTTACACGGAGTGCTAGTGATCATTGTCTCAAACCAGGATCCTAGATTCACTTCTAGGTTTTGGAAGATGAACTTTAACACGGGTTACCATCCTCCGGACTTATGGGCAAACTGAGAGGGTGAATCAAGTGATAGAGGACGTGCTCTAAGCCTGTATGCTAAAATTCAAGGGCAGTTGGGAAGATCACTTTCCTTTGGTTGAGTTTGCCTACAACAACAGTTATCAGGCGAGCATCCAAATGGCTCCATTTGAGGCCTTATATGGGAAAAGTTACAGATCTCCATTGTATTGGGATGAAGTCGGGGAAAGGAAAGTGTTAGGCCCTAAATTGATTGAGCAAACCACAGACAGGATCAAGGTTATCAGAGAAAGGTTGAAGGCTGCACAAGATCGCCAGAAGAGCTATGCAGACAACTATAGGAGAGATCTTGAATTTCGAGTTGGCGACCTTGTATTTGTCAAGATTTCACCGACAAAGGGCTTCATGAGATTCAGGAAGAGAGGCAAGCTCAGCCCTAGATATGTGAGTCCATTCAAGATCATCACCAGAGTGGGTGAGGTAGCTTACCGGGTTGCTCTACCCGCTCACATAGCGGCTGTCCACAACGTGTTTCACGTTTCTATGCTCCAGAAGTATATCTCAGATCCGTCCCATGTCATAGAGCTTGATCTGGTAGAGATTCAGGAGGTCTCACGCTAGTTGAGCAACCAGTGCAGATCTTGGATAAGCGAGATCAAGTCTTGCAAAACAAAACCATCTCTTTGGTCTTAGAGTGATGGCAACACCATTCTGTGGAAGAGGCTACATGGGAGCGAGAGGCGGAAGTGAAGGAAAAATACCCACAATTGTTTGTTTAGAACTTGGTGTCCTCCCTTGTATTTTGTTTTCTCGCACCTTTTTGTATCGTCTTAATTTCAAGTACAAAATTTTTTTAAAGCAGGGAGGATGTTGCACCCCGAAACTTTTCATGGCTAATAAATAGTGTTTTCATGACCAAACGGCTTTTCACGTATTTGAATTTGGTATTTTATAAGAAAATGGATGTTAGCGACCCATGGGCTGCATGAAGAAGGGGTTTAGTACCCTAAGGATAATAGAAATAGAGTTAGAAACACCCCAAAGTGGTCTGTAGGTGAATATCTCAGAAAATGGGATCTGCGATCGATCGCATGCAGGGAAAAATGACAAAAACCTTCGTGTTCATGTACGATAGGTCCACTCCAGGTGCGATAGATCGAACAGCGGTCTGCGATCGATCACAGTGGTGTGCGGTCAATCGCATACAGGGAAAAATCTGGCAAAACCCTCGAGTGAATGTGTGATAGGTGGATTCTAAGTGCGATCGATCACACTGGGATCTGCGATCGATCATAGTTGGTGTGCGATCGATCGCACGTGGTTGCTGATTCCGAATTTAAGGGTTTTAAACCCTTGGCTTATAAGAGGGATTTCAATTGGGGGTTTCCTAGACCTAGAGGAGAGAAAGGAAAAGGGAGATATGGGGGAAATCCAAAGAGGGGTCTTGGATTTGAGATCAAATGGAGCTCAAGGCTTGGAGCATTCTTCAAGCAAGGGTTCCCCATCTTTCAAGTGGTGTTTTCCTCAAGCTTGGGACCTCACTCAAGGATTCTCTTCAAGCAGGAGTTGATTCCCTAAGGTTAGTACACCCTCCTAACTAGCTTAGTAATAACCTAGGTCTCCCTTTTAAATATGTGGATTGATCTTGTGTATATTCTCTTTTTGCCGGAATGCATTGTTATCCCTAAAATGAACAAGATAAACTAAGGTGTATGGATGTGTGGGATGTGAAGGGGATGAGGCGATTAGATGCCATGTGTTCTGATGTATGTGGTGTGGTGGAATGGTGGAAGGGCAATGTACACATAAGGAACACACTCTATGTGTTGGATGCAATGTATGAAGTAACAACTTGGATAAAATGATTATGTAAATGTTGCACACCAACTGTTTGATGAAATGCATGAATGGGAACTAAATGAAGTAAAGGAAGATTTTGAAAGCATGAATTGTGTAGTTTTCCCTATATTATAATTTTGACCACATATATGTTCCTAGTTTCTCACATGACCATTGACGAAATAGAAATGCTACATGCTATCTCTTTAGTTGTACATGACATCATGATTACCACAATTGCTACACACAAGCACACATGCATGCATGAACCGGGATTTTCTAAGTATATGTATACGAGAAACCAAACAAGAATAAGACACGTGATTCACGAAACGCATGATAAAGCCAGACACGGGCCGGTCAAGGGTAAAGCATATCCCCCGGATATGTCATACCTGGCTCACAAGAAAACAAGACAGGTTGATAAAGTCGGATAGAGGGCCAGTTAAGGATGTGGGTGTACCCTTTTCTATTTCGCTGAAGGACACTTATGTATCCGGCTCACAAGTCGTGTCTATTCATGTTTCGCTGAAGGATACTTAAGTATCTGGCTCACAAGTCACTACAAGGGCACTAACATCTGGCTCACAAGTTAAGCATGGCAAGGCAAGTCAAGACATAACAAGACAAGCATGACAAGTGTGAATCCAAACAAGAACAAGACAAGACGTGTGATTCTCACGAGACAAGAACAAGACAAGAAAGGGTTTTTATGCTACAAGAAAGTTTTGAAAACCACAAAAAGCTTCAAGAACAAGTCATGTATTTTAAGTATGGGTTTTATCAGAGGTTTTGCATTATTCCATACATGTCATGAACATAGTATTGCTTTAATTATTGATCTTGTATTGTCTCAATTATCGATGTTGTATTGCTTCAATTATTGCTGTTATGAATTGTAATTAGTTATTACCATTGTAGTTCGTTATTGCTATTGTTAGTTAGTAGCTTGTACTCGTTGAGTATTCCATACTCAGCTGTATATTTCATGTCGGCAGGCCCGGTAGATACCTTCCACCCTGATCCTTGGGTTGAGGAAGAGTACGTCGAGGAGGCGGCGCCCATTCCACTTAATCCACAAGAGGATAGAGATCTAGATGTGTGGCCATACCTAGACTACTGTGATTAGAGTGTATGGAGATGGAGATAGAGAATTTTATCTTTTGTAATGTGTTTTAGAACAATAAGAGATATGATGAGAGCAAAAGTCTTCCTTGCTTAACTACCTGAGGAATGACTGGAGTGGTTTAACAAAGAATGAGACATTGACATTATAGCTATTATTGTTGAGAGAATTTATGTTATTTTTCTATTACCTGGCTTTTATTTTATGTGACTCTTTTTTAACATTTTACTCATACTATTATGACTTGTTAATGTTATTTAGATGAATTGTTAGTACATAAATATTACAATTTAAAGGCTATGATAATCACTTTGATATGACAATTTTGACAGGTTATTCTACGAGAATATAAATACGGGCAAACAATTGTTGTGTTGCATAAAAATAATTACAAGTCTTATATGTTGAAAGTGATGACAGATAGGGGCTTAATCAGGCTGGCCTAGCTTGGGTGCAACTTGGCCCGATTAATAAATGAACTGGGCTAGCCCACTTAAAAATTTGTATGTGAAATTTTGCCTATGAATTAACAGGCTTAATTGGCCCGGGTTAGTCGGGCCAAGCCTAGTTAGCAACCTGCTAAAACAGGCCATGAGTTTTAAACTCAGCCCATGCTTAACCCAACTAATAATCAAATCATGCTCAACGGGCCTAGAGCGGGCCAACATGGTCCATTGATACCCCTATTGACAGAGATGACATAATAGAAAATGATATTGAAAGCAGTTTTTTTTTTTTTATCATAAATAAATTTTTTGTTTTTTGTTTTTTTTTATCTTAAATAACATTCTATGAAGATGTATATGTAAATTATAATTATTATAAATATCTAATTTTATAATTAAGAATGATTATTGTGGTAAAAAATGACAAATATATTTTTACCATATATTTTCTTAGCAACCAAACAGGAGAAAAATCTTTCTCGGTAACTTTCTCAGTAACTTTCTCTCTAATTTTCTAGACAACAAAACGATGGAAAATTTAAATGTTTCTTTTCTTTTCTTTTCCAAATTTTCTCAACAACCAAAACACAGCATTAAGAAAAAGTTACGACACACTAGAAAATCATTTGAATGCATATCCCCTAGAATTTCTAGTTTAGCAAATAGGGACTATTCATAGAGATTGGATCACAGTGAATTGCAATTGAACTAGGGGCAAGTTCAATCGCACCCACAGGTCCCTTTTAATCCCTATTAATTGTGGTTAATATTCACTAACTCTTAGGATTCAATAATATAACCTTGGTTTTCAGAAAAAATATTAACCTTAAAGGTTAAAATTTTTTAACTAGAGTTAAATATTTGTTCCTAAAATCCAATGTATATGATTGAATCCCAAAGATTAGCTAATCTTAACCACACTTAATAGGGATCAAAAGGGACACGTGTTGACCTGTGGGTGTGATCGAACTCGGGCGAGTTCAATCGCAATTGACTGTGATCACAGGTTCACGTACCAAAAAAGAAAAAAAAAAGGAAAAAGCAGCAGGTTCATGAGTGCGTACCGCGCGCATTTAGGCTTCTCATTGCCTCTTTTGGTCTGTTTTTTTCACTCGGGAGTTTGTCTCTACAAGTCTAGTCTTCTTGTCCCAGGTACTCTCTCTCTCTCTCTGTCTCTCTCTCTCTGTATCGTGGCTAACTTTCTGTGTATTTGTGTTTTTGTGTATTTTAGATGATCATTGAATGCATACCTTACAAACATGACCACACAAACTAACCACCACCCACCCATTTGAGGGGTCCCATTAAGAGATCTTCTTCACTTGAAATCAATGTCATAAAGGGTGATCTCTGCTATATCTAATCATCCATATCACCGTTGGGCTTGATAGCTATTTGTAATATACTGTGATCAATGTCTTAAGGGATGTCCGCCAAATGTTCGACACAAATCCTAAATGGTCAAAATATTGTACTATGCAGGCGCTTGTTATACATTTTGTATAGTCTGTTTATTTTTCATTAGGAAAATAATCACCTCCTCAGTCGGTGATGCGAGGAGGGGCGTCTCGGCTCCCATTTTCTTACCATGTGTCCCCCTTCTAACCCCATTTAATTGTGGCTAAGATTTATCCACCCTTAGGGTTCACCCATCTACCTTGGTTTTTAGAAAAATAAAATTAACTAAAGGGTTATAAAAAAACTAACCCGAGTTAATGGGAGTTAAAGGGTCAGCTATGTGAGAGCGAGGAGGAATAGTCCCCTCCTCGACCGATGAGGGGACTATTGCTCTTTTCATTATACATTGTGTTTTACTCGCTAACTGTCTGATGAATTCCCCAAGTAAGCTGTTGTCTGTATTTTATTTTAAGTCCACTTTATGGGGATTCTTTTTTATTTTTCAATTGATTTTTTTTGCATGTAAATTGTCATTCTAATGGTTTGTCATGCTAAGAAGTCAAATAACCAAGCTTTTTAAAAATCCATAAAATCTTTTTTTTGATAAGATAACCTCATCCAAATATTCTAGAAAATTAATTCAAAAAATTACATTCTCTCTCACCTGATAGGCTTTTTCGGGGGGAGAACTGATGTACGTATTGCAGGTGACTTCAGTCGTATGGTCAGCTAATGGCAACCGTACCCTCCTTTTTTTGGTACATATTCAATGATCTTTGATGCAATCCCAAGTGACCACACTTGGTGATTGAACCCAACACCAAGACAATATGTGAAACGAAGAGAGGAGGAGACAAGCAGGGGAAGCAACAGAGGTCGCCCAAAACAGGGCCGTAAACCCTTGTATCTTCTTTTCCAGAAGCAAGTTTTCCCTTTGTTTACAAAAAAGTTCCCTGTTCTATCTTCTCTGACACCTTTAAAGAACTCTCCCCAAAACATAAAACTCAATCTATAATCCCTACCCTTAGATTAGTCCAATACCATTCCAAATCCTTGAGTGCTAAGACAAAAAAAGAACAACAAAATAGATATAGAAACTTAGGGACCACTCAATCTAATTGAGATAGTCTCCGAATCTCTCTATTTGGCCTTTCCTTGGGGTGGGCTGCGATCTGGTGTAGCTACATCGACATCTACTAGGATCTCATCGCCATCATTCCCACTGGGTTGGAAAAGACTCGCCCTTGAGTCTACACTCTCATCGCCAGACCCTCCATGATATGCTTGTAGATCAGCCAGATTAAAAGTGGTGGACACTCCCATGTCCTGACTCATGACTCACAACAGCCTCTAGCTTCTCTAATCTCACACAACTTAGAACCCAATCTGTTAGGATCATGTCATCCTCCTTAGTCTCTTCCTCAATCCTGTGTGCCAACATATAATCTTAAGCAACATGACCCCAAGGATGTAGAACACCCACTTTGGCCATTACTGGAGCATTCTTGAGCCATTCTGGTGCGCCATGTATCCCATGGTTCCTCAAACATTGGTGCTCGTTCAAATTTTGTCTTTTATCAGAAGCTTTGCTAGGCCAAAGTCTCCAATCTTCGCAATGTAATGTTTGTCAAGTAGCACATTTTGGGGCTTTATATTGCAGTACATAATCTGGGTCGCACATTCTTCGTGCAACTACAACAAGCGTCTTGCAATTCCAAGTGCTATTTCGGCCTTATGATCCCAATTGGGTCGCTTTTCCTTGCTGAACAAGAAACCAGATAGAGTCCCACTCGTCATTAGCTCATAAACCAAAGGCCTGTGATTATCCTCATGGCAAAAACCCAGCAATCAAACCAGATTCTTGTGATGAGTCAGACCGATTACTCGGACCTCAGTCGCAAATTCCTTTTCGCCTTGTTCAATCACTTGTAATGTAAAATTCGTGATGGAAGGATTTTCTATACACTGTTCCACCACGGTTTTTTGGGTAGCATCCTTTGGAGGGAATGTTGCGATCCATGGGAAAGTAATCTGGCGGACAAGATTTGTTTGAAGAAGTACATAAGCCATAAACCCCATATATGTTATTCACAAGGCAAGGCTCTGTACTTGCTTCCCACACCATTGATAAAAAAAATGAACTCTCCCCACAGGATACAATATCAAGGAAAGCCATGCAATTGGCCTGACCACTAACCTAGCAATCCTTGTGGCATGGTGAACAACTATACTTTTTGGTGTAATTTCTGTGAGGAGCAGAATTGCAAGATTCTTAGTTCCAGTAGCTGCACTAACACCAGCTTCACCAAAAATTGTTGTTGTTGTCTTGGTGACTAGTGCAGTAGCTCAAATATTGAGCACAGTTGTTCCAATAAGAATAGGTCTCAGGAATCGAGTAAAATCACTACATAGCATTCTGAAGACTCCATTCTCACGCTCTTTTTCAGTCAACTTACAAATCTTCCTAGGCCAAAGCATGGTAATTGAAGCCTTAGCCATAGAGAAAATGCAGATAGACCCAAAAACGCAACTAAAACCAAACCTTGCTCTTTAAAAACACAAAGTACCAGCAAAAAGTTTGGTCAAATCGCCATAAGTAACATCCCACTCTACCCAAAAACCTTGTTATCCACATTGACAACCCCTTCCATTGCAAAAACTCTTCAGTATCCAATTAAAAAACCATCGCGGCCAAAATGAATCCACGCTTTACCAAATCCTCAAAAAATTCTACCTTCTCATTCGCAAGCGAGTCTCCCACACTCACTCTCATTTTCTCTAAGCACACACTTCAAACAACCACTACCGTCAATCACCTCTTCCTCCATCTCCCATATAATTTCAGCCATGGACAGAAAATTGCCACTCTCTCCCATAACGGGTTTAGGTGCACTCTCTGTCTTGGATGAATCCAAAATGACCTTGATACCATCTTTCCAAAATGTGTAAGTATTTTTGCATCCATCATGAGTGACCCTGTGATCATATTGCCGTTGTCGTCCCAATAAGAGGTGGCATGCATCCTTGGGCATAACGTCACATCATATGACATCATTATAGGATTTTCCAATAGAAAAAGAAATTAAACAACGTTGATCTACTGTTACCTCATACCCTTTCTTGAACCATGCAAGCTTGTACGATGTGGGCCATTTTTCGGTCTTCAACTTTAACTTGTCGACCATTTCCCGTGATACTACATTCTCACAGTTGCCACCATCGATGATCAAATTGCAAATTTTCCCATATGATGTACATCGCCTGTGGAAGATGTTATTGTGCAACCAATCAACATCCTCTATCGCATGAGCCATGCTCATACTGCACTGAATTACTAGGGCTTCACACCATGGTCACTCCAAGTGATCTCATCTTCTCCATCTTCGGGATAATCATCATAAACTGGTTCAGTCACCTCTAACTCTCTCTCTACTTCTTCCACTAAATTGATGTACTTCCGGTTCGGGCAATCTGACGACATATGAAAATAACCTTGGCACTTAAAGCACTTGATAGGCTTACCACCAAGAGTAGTCAGTTTACTAGAAGTTGACTCATAAGCTTCTTGCCGCCACTTCATGTAAATATGAGGCTCTCTTGTAGGCTGTTTAGAATGACTATTGGCAGTCTTTGATTGATCTACTTCTCTCGTATGATCACCTCTTTCCCTTCCAATGTTACTCAATGTCCGAAATGACCTTTGTTTCATCTGCTTCTCAACATTTATGGCCAGCTTGTACATAAATGTTGAGAAGATAACAGGCCATGATTTGTTCCTCTGGCTCATTCACACCACACCTCATAGTAAGTAAATCGAACTCTTCAGTATACTCGTCAACTGATCGATTACCTTGTTGAGCATTATACATCTTTAAATAGCACTAATGAAAATAATTTTTTGGTAAGAATTTTTTTCTTAAGTCCTTTTTCATTTTTTCCCATGAGGTTATTTTTTCATTTCCCATTCTTTCTAACTCTCAATTGTTCCCACCAAGCTGATGTTGTTGAATAAGGCTTTATAGGCTTTATTCCTATTGGCCTTTTCTTTATGTTGTCTCTTATATACCTTATTGTGGGTCTACTATTAGTAGTTCTTAAATACTAATAGTAGATCATTAGTGTAATATAAATAATAAAGTTTGTGAGAGAGATCATTAATCTTTCTCACTATTTTTTCCTAAACCTAATCTTCTTCTTCCTGTCTCTCTCAAACCCTAACTTCTAACCCTAATAACCTCATAAACTAAACCAACTTGGAATCAGACCCAAAGAGAAGACTCAGGGAGAACAACTCAGCAGATAACTCAAAGAAGTGCTGACGTCAGCATGATGGCAGCCGTACGGGACCTTACGAATTGATGCTTCAAAAAAATTTGTGTCAGAAAATGTTTTTGGTTCCATGTGATAGATCGTAATTTTCTGAGAATTTTGGTTATTTTTTGAGAATTTTCTAAGTTCCAGAGATGTACTTTTTCTTTGTTTTCGTCAAAAATTATAAAAAAAATTCAAATCTGGTTTTTTTGATTGTGCGATTGATTTAAGAGTTTTTGGGGGATTCAAACCTATTGTATTTAATCCATATGATAAATATTGACAGATTGAAACAAGTTTCGTGAAGATCAGAGAAGTATTGAATGTCCGGCAAAGGTTTTTCACCCCCATAATTGCCGTTTTTTTACTGTCCGGGCCCTTTTTGTTACTTGAAAATTGGTATAGGGCTAGTGGGGGCTATTCCATGTATATCTATTATCCCGAACACTACTAGGTTGTTGTCGGGTTATGTTTTTTGGTGTTTTTGACTATTCTACCTATTGTGGACGTCCTTTTGGGTGTTTTTTTTTTCTGTTGTGGAGCTCTAGCTTGTTGATTTGTGTAAAACAGCCTTGTGACATTCATGATGGATGAATCTGAGGTTAGTCAGTCCTCTAGTGTCCCTGTACAGGGTGGAGGGAGTATTGAGGTTAGTGCTAGTGATGCACCAAACCTCCAGATTACTACAGTGAAGTTAGATAGTACAAATTTTCTTACTTGATCTCAATCTGCGATGTTATTTGTTAAAAGGCAAGGAGAAGATGCGATACTTAAAAGGTACTATCTCAACCATTATGATTTTGCTGATTTCATAAAACCCCAAAGGTAAACCGGGCTTTGATACCAATCTAATGCAATCTTGAGTGACCACACTCAATGATTGAACGCAAAACCAAGACAATATGTGAAATTAAGGAAAAGAGGAGGAGACAAGTAGGAGGAGCAACAGATTTTGCCCAAAACAGGGCTGCAAACCATCGTATCTTCTATTCCAAAAGCAAGTTTTCCCTTTGTTTTCAACAAAGTCCCCTGTTCTATCTTCTCTGACACCTTTAAATAACTCTCCCCAAGACATAAAACCCAATCTATAATCCCTACCCTTAGATTAGTCCAATACTAATCCATAGACCCTTGAGTGCTAAGACACAAAAATGAAACGACAAAATAGATATAAAAATAAGGGACCACTCAATCTAACTGAGATGGTCTCCAAATCTCTCTATGTGGCATTTCCTTGGGGTGGGCTGTGATTTGGTGTAGCTACATCGGCATCTACTAGGATCTCACTGCCATCTATCTTGATTCTTGATCAATAACTGCCTTGATACCAAATAGAAAGTGAAACCCTAGAAGAAAGAGGATGAAGGAGAGGAAGAAGAGAAGAGGAAATTTGGAGAGAGATTTTAGGGCTGATTCCCCCTTTCCTATTATTTATATCACCTATATAAAAGCCCTATGCCACCTCATAAAAGTTTTCTTTGATATTATCACAGAATTAGATAACATCATAAAAAAAATTCATAAAATCAAAGATATTCCAAAAATTACATTCCCTCTCAATAGGTAGAATTTTTTGGACGTTCGTACGTTAGCCATACAGATAACTGGCATTGGTTGTACAGCCAGCTGACATTAGTGGTACCTTCCTCATTTTTTTGGTACTCCTTTGATGATCTTGATCAATAACTGACATTGGTCGTACAGCAAGGAAAAGAATAGCACCATAGCTAAGATTATGAGCATCAACCCCATGGTACTAGGAGCTCTCTACGTTGGTTGAACTAGACAAGTGACTGAGCAAGATAAGCAAGATCAAGATCACCGGGCAACCATGGAGAAAAATATTTTGATAAAACTGAACCATATAAGGTCGTTTTCTTGGTGGAAATCAAGTGGACACGTGTAGCAAAGCAAGAAAACATGCCAACTCTAGGGTGGAGGGGATTTGAAAAAGAAAGCAAATTTACAAAAGTTTGTTGAAGGTTTAAACATGGGTCGGTGAGGCCACCTTGTTATGCCAGAATACCTTTTCTCGATTAAGAACCATAAACTCTTAATGGACACCTCACTTCTACTGGATTGTATTACTCAAACTATTTAATAAACCTGTAATACTGAATCCACAAATGGTCTTTTGAATCGACCCATTTTAGTAAGCCAGTGTAGTCACAATGTTTCCTAGAAGACTTAGGCCTCTGCCTCTCCTAGCTAGGATCAATATTGCTTAATCAGGGTTTAGGCTGGCACTTATTAAGATGAGGTCAGCTAGAGGTGCCTAGGCCTCGTCTCCTAGGCGCACATAAAGTTAGAAGATATATAGAAGAACATAAATGCATATATAATAAAAGGTCTTTTATGCTTAGGGTTTTTGCATCTAGCTCGTCTTCCTCCAAACTATGTTTATATTTTGTAGTAACATTTTCATCTTATGTGTGCTTTATTTCTATATTTTTGGTTGCATAGACATGTCCTAAGCAATGTCTTGCCTAGGGAACCCTATTGTCTAGGGCATTAGGCATCGCCTGAATGTTGTGAGTGAAATGAGATGCATACTATGGAAAGTATGGTTTCGAGGATTTTGTGGGTAATTCGACCATAATCTAAGTATTTGTTAATTCAGCAATTTGATATTTCCCCTTTCTAAAACCAAAGTTTACTTGGCTAAATCTCTAGGGAAACCCCCTCCCCCTTTTTTTTTCAAGTTCAATAGTTGTAGTCTCTTTAGATTATGAATAAACACTAGACACTATATCTCAGGAGACTATCCAAGGCCTAGCTCGGATCGCTAATCCTTGTTCACTATGAGAAACGTAAACAAGTACATGGCTCACATCTAACCCAATCGGACACGACACTACGTTCCTCGATACAGATTCTTTGCCTTGAAATCCATGACCCCGCAGGTTCGATCTCTACCGCAGCCTCACCGGCCAACTCTTTCTTAATTGAATATCAACCACGATCTCCGAAGATCAATCTCTATCCTTGACGGCTTTGGTTCACGCCAACCAATGAGTACAAATTGAGTAAAAAGGGGTTTTGAAGGTTTAAGTAACCTCTAGAAGGATCTAATAGCCAATGGAAATCAACCGGTGCAAGTATACGATATGTATAATGGAACTTGCAACTCTAGAGCATGAGTAAGAGGGGAACAATAGATAATCAATCAAAAGGATTTGGGAAACCTTCAAGCACTCAAAGCAATCTCAATTCTCACACATAAAAACCCTAATTAGGTTTAGGAGATAATTGTTTAAATAGGGAAGCCAAAATACAAAGTTTGGGTGTTGCTAAAACACTGTTTACGAAGGTATCGTTCAAACAGTGTAAGGTTCATTTGAATGGTCCCTATATCATTCGAACGGTTCCTTGAACGTTCTAACAGTTTTGGCTATGGGTTTAAGTTCAGCAATTATTTTCTTGGCACCATTTGAACAATGGTCATTTCGTTCTAACGGTTGAGCATTCGAGGAAAGATTTTGAATTGAAAACTTGGCACGGTTCGAACGGTTCATTTGAAAAACCTATTTTTCACAGCCAAACTTCCCGGAAAAGATGTGACTAGTCACCTAGGGTATACTTGACTTTTTTTTAAGTCAATTCCTCCTAGGGTAAAAGGTATCTAAGTCACTTACCATCCTAAATGCTTGAGCAAAACTTTACAACGGAATATTCTTCTGTCAAACCTTTTGAGCTTCATATTCACCATCCAACAACTTGCTGGATAGACTTTGACACACAACTAGACACTATTTTGTCACCGAAATTAGCCAATACAAATTATGACTTTACAGTTGGGATTGTAAGCATGGGTAGTAAACTGAAAATTTTGAAAGATGACATGTTATCAAAGTTATTCTGCTAGGAAGAAAGATATAGCTATTTTTCCAAATCTAAAATTTTATCCAAGGTTTCTTCCAAATGTGTAGTGGATATCTAAGTGACTTTAGTCTGTCGTGCTCTCAGCTAAACAGCCTAAACTAAAACACATTTTCCTAATTCCATATGCTAAACTTCAAATATAGAAGTGTTGACCATCGTGGATAGAAGATTCTAGCTAGTTATATTAATGCATGAAGCCTTGGAGACTCTTTGGGCAAGGATGGATATAAATAAGGAAACTACTTTTAAAACTTAGACCCTATGAGCAGGAATCTTATACCCAAGATGCCTCCTCCCACTCTAAAGTTTCACACCACTTCATCTCACTTACACCACATGTAGACCTGTTGCTCCTAGCACTAGCTACGTTAATGGATTGTTTATTATGGACTCCTTTATCTTCACTAAAATTTTAATTATTTTCTAGTTTGGCGTGTATAGGTTGCTTTTGCATCTAGATAACCTAACTTTGCATGATGCAATAATGTTATAAGTTAATTTTACACTTATGGAAATTTGTCAAGCTTATGACATCAAAAGTATTTGAGAATATGTTGCTGTCTAATCAAATTGTCAGATTGTGATGGGATGTGGTGACGATTATTTTGAATCTGTTCTGATTTTCTCCACTAGCTAGTTATGGTTCTTGGGCCTACATATCATATCATGTTTCCCCAAAGACATGAACTTAGATGGAATTCTCACATTCGGATCTTTTGGAATGCTTGTCATACCCTGGATTAATATTCCCAGACTTTTGAGAACTACAGCTCTTCTAACTTGTCCGTCTTCCCTCATTCTGCAACAAAGCTTGAATATCTCAGAGTGCTGCTTTAAGTGAAAAAGAATTCCATAGGAAGGGACCCACGGAAATATAATAACAGATCTGCTGAGGTAGCCACTGCCATATCTATCATATCAAGATATATGTGAGAATTTCTGATATTAAAAACTGGGAACTCTAATTCACAGAACAACCCGAGAGATTCTTCATTATTGCACTTCCATCCTTCCTTTCAGCTCAAACACAATTATTCCACTGTTGCTGATATGTTAGCAAATATGCACATATATTTATGCTTTCATCTATGGCAGAGTGGAAATAGTTCTTGGCCGATCCAATGTTGGTAAAAGGAAGGAAAGTTGCTGGAAGGGGAGAAGAAATGGCTGCACACTATGCTTTTGGTCCCCTCGAGGATGACAAGATAATCAAACACAGACTTCTCACCCGCACAACAACCACAAGGGGTGAACCCCCATTGAAGAAACTCCAGAAGAAGTTCATCTCTTTTTCCCTTGAGATTGACAAGGATGTGGATAATCATAGTGACTGTGAGAGACTGTACAAAGCCTTCTTACAGGAGATGACCACCTTTGAGCTTCCACTTCTCAAGAGCAAAGCAATTATTGATGCAAACCTTAGAGAGAAGGAGAACTTCGATGAGCTCCAGGAAGAGATACACCGACAAATCTTGCGGGCTCAAGCTGACATAGAAGATCTGAAGAAACAGCTTGAAGATTCTAAGATTGAAAGGCAGCACAAGGAGGAGTGTGAGGCAATCAGGAGATTGATTGCTATGCAGCCACCAAGGTCGGAGACCCAGAAGACTATCTCGGAATTAGAGAAGGAGATTGTGGCAATGGAGGCTGAAAACATATCTGGTTCAAGGACGTTGGAACTTCGCAAGAAACAGTTCTCTCTACTATTGCATGTGGTATGTTGGACATATACTTATATTCTGTAATGCTTTGTTTGATAATGGATGCACTTTTTTGTTTGGTTTATTTAAAGATAGTTTTAAAGACTGCAAAGTATCTAAGAACATACTCACACACGCAGGATTTTATGTACGCTTCATAAACAGCATAGCCTTGCCATTGTACATGCTGGGAATAGAACCCCCCATTTATGGGGCCACATCTAGATCTCTCAAGCCAAATCTCTCTAATTGGATGATCATTACCAAAATATTTCTTTTGCTGTTTGTCCAACCTTACGATGCCAAATTTCACTGCTATTGTTGGTTGTTTAAGTCTATCTATTCTCCCATAAATTGACAAGGCCGGGATCAGATGGTTCTTTTTAGATGTCACATATATCTTCTGAAGTTTATTGGAGAAATGGTGCCAATAAAAATATGGGGTAACGTTTATCCTTTTTTTTTTCCTTTCTTGTGCTTCCTCTTTTTCCCATAGGTGGATGAGTTGCAGAATACCATAGAGGAGGAGCAGAAGAGTTTGGCTGAGGAGCTGAGGAGTGCTATGGAAGAGCCGAAGACTAGCATGGAGGGCATGGAGGGGCAGAAGAGTTTGGCTGAGGAGCTGAGGGATGCCATGGAAGAGCAGAAGAATAACGTGGAGGATGCTAGTGGTTGTTCAGAAGCAATGGCTGTGGACTGAGCCTATGTTAGCTTCTGTCTTGAAGCTAAGACTATATACTCTTGAAACTGATTTTGGTTTATGCAGTTCTTCATAATGTTCAGAAACCAGAAAAGTAGTGTAAACACTGGAATGCAATTGCAATCAAACTCACACGAGCTATGAGAAAAATGGCATTTTTAACGTTTTTTGGTGGGTAGTTTTCAATAAGCATTCTTCCAAATGGTGTTTATCTTGATCCGTGAGCAAGAGCTGCAAACTGGAATTGAAATGCAGTTGTCCAAGCCACAACTTTCATGGTGGAACTGTTCTTTTCTTTCTTATTTGCTAGCAATAGTAATATGTTTGAGGACTGTGATTAGTATGGACTTCAACCATGATGCAGATTTCGTTGAAGATAGTTCCTTGCCTTTGAAGAGTAAATCCTGCCTCACTGAATCAAAATATGTAACTTGGTGGTTTTCATTGTAGAAGAGAATGCGCGGACCTCGTTGACTTTGGTGGTTTTCATTCTAGAAGAAAACAGGCTTCAATTTTGAGCTTTGCACCGTTAATAATTTAAGAATATCTAAAATTAAATAATATTATTTATTTATTTAAATATTAAGTAATCTTTACTATTATAATGCGAGAGGCATGCGTAGATGAGTTTTACGAAATTCCTAAATTACCGTTATATAAAAAACATTGATTTAATATTTTACTTTAATTCCCAAACCACCCTTGCCTTTGATTTAATGTTTTACTTTAATTCCTAAACTATCCCTTGCCATCTATCTATTTAGAATCACAGCCAATCGCGATTGACCTCGGGGAGAGTTCAATCACACCCGTGGGTTAACACATGCCCCTTTTAATTCCTATTAACTGTGGTTAACTCCTTCCCACTAGTATATTTTAATAATATAATTTTTTTATTTGATAAACATTATAATTTTTATTAATTAAATGACTTTATAATAATAATTTTTTATTATTTTAATAACATTTAATTTAAAAAAATCATAATTTTCTTAGTATTAAACTTAAATTAATACACCCAAGAGTTGGAGATAAGAGAGAACTCTACAATAGTGGAGACAGAGAGGTCTCTAGGATGAGATGGTGGATCCCAAACCTGCAAGAGTTTGAGATAAGAGAGGACTCTATAATAGTGGAGATATAGAGGGCTCTAGGAAGAGATAGTGGGTTCCAAACTTGAACGGTGGAGTTTAAAGAGAAAATCCACGTGTTATCTCTAAAATAGAAATTATAAGATTACAGGGATTGGGGTTTGGAGAGTAGAGAGAGAAGTCTTATTTCTTTATATTATAGTATTGATATGTATAAACCACTTATCTTTAGAATATAGAGAATATAGTAAGTAGTCATATGTAATAGAATGCCTAGGGATTTCCATCTTGGGACTTAGGGTATATATTCTGATGATCTTTTAGCTAGCTTTTGTATTACTGGGATTAATAATCAAATCAAAGAAGAGGTTTGTCTTATTATTTTTCTTCTTTTTCTTAGTGATTTCGAATAGGAATAGGTTTAACAGAATGCGCGGACCTCGTTGGTCCATGCCGACCTCCCCCCTTGGGATTTAGGGTATTTATTCTGATGATCTTTTAGCTAGCTTTTGTAGTACTGGGATTAATAATCAAATCAAAGAAGAGGTTTGTCTTATTTTTTTCTTCTTTTTCTTAGTGATTTAGAATAGGAAAAGGTTTGATGGAATGCGCGGACCTCACTCACCCTTAGGGTTCATAAATCCAACCTTGGTTTTAAGAAAAATAATAATTTAGTTAAGCTCAACCATAGTTAAAAGGGGATCAAATGGGATACAGGAACGGTGGTCAACTAGATAGCGGAATGTGAAATCGGCTAATCACTGATCTTTAGAACATAGAGAATATAGTAAGTAGTCATATGCAGTAGAATGCCTAGGGATTTCCATCTTGGGATTTAGGGAATATATTCTGATGATCTTTTAGCTAGCTTTTGTAGTACTGGGATTGATATTATTCTCAGTCCTGAGTTTCTCAAGGCCTATCAATTTTTGTGAAGGATGATTGTAACATTGCAAGCATCTTTTGATCTTTTGGGCAGTTTGATTCCAGCTTTACGTCGCTGAGGAAATTCTCAACCCAAGCCAAATTCTCGATTATAGACCGATTGTAAAATGTCAATTGACACAAAACACTTAACCAAACTGACCCAATTACAAAGGGATTGTGATGCCTATGACAATCCGACTAAGTAAGAACAGCTCAACATAACCTCCACACCTATCATCTGTTTTCCTTCTCCCCTTTATCTTTATTTTACTATTTTCAAATTTTGGGTTCAATTACGAGTACTAGATTGCATCCCCTCAGGTACTTGGTAGTCTTCATTTGACCCTTCTGTGCCATATATTGAAAATTTAAACTCTCTAGATGTATGAACTTTTCTTTCTAACCCTTTATAATGTCATCTAAATGATGAAAGTCTCCAAAGTTCTCTAGTTATTAAAATAGCCCATAACCATAAATTCACTGACAACCCAACTTTGGTAATCTTCACAAGACTTTTCAAACACCAAAAACATGGTTTTTTTTGGGTAACTCAACAACACCACAAGGCGAAGCTGAAGAAAAAAACATGGTATTTTGATCATTTCTTAAAAGAGAGAATATATTTGTGCGCACACTTGGTGAACTTGGTAATATATTATACTGTAAGAGTCATGAGAGGATTATTTGAATAAGAGCACAGGATAACCTGTCTTAATTAAAAGTTGTAATTTTACAATAGGAAGAGATTATTAGAAAGGTTATGGAAAGAAAAATATAGAAAGAAAAAAGGAGGAAGAGAGAGGGGGTGACAAAGAAGGGTAAATCATTCAATCTTCTGGACTGGACTCTTCTTTAATAGAAGTGGCCAAAGCAAATTAATTTCACACAACTAAACACACTGATACCCACTATTTTCAGTTGTGATGATTCTCTTGTTTTGGGTCTTTAGAAGGCAACTAGTTTCTTTACATTTGGGCCACTTTGGGAGCTTCCCTTCGTTCTTCCAGAGCCTTGCAGCCAGAGACTTGAATACCCTCTTCAGATATGTTGCCACTGCTGTGACAATATCTCTGCAGAATAAAAAACAACAATCACAACCCTGAAGCATTGAAAAGTAGAGTAAAAACTACTGACAGCTGTAGAAACCAGGAGATCCTAAAACCTTGGTTACATTCGTACAGTAAGCAATACAAAAATGGGATTACGAGCAATCAGCAAATACATTGACAAGTGACACATGTTCCAGTCAGTTTGAATTAGTAGTGTCATCACTGGATCAACAGAGACAAATCCAGAAACCTATGGTAGCCAAATAATTCACCATGTGGAGACAAGTGACAGACACTTTCATATTCTAATGCTAAGGCGTGTGCAAAGGTATCTGTAGTGGAATTTGTGAAGAGTAAAATGTGTTGCAACAATGTAGCAGGACATTTAAAAAAAATCACATACAATAGATACCTGGGGTCACAGTAATATCTTGTCAACCTCAACACATACAGTAGAGACCTGGGGTCATTAACTATCACATTAAGCTCAATTATTTTCTCGGGCTACCATGTAATTGTTTTCATACTACTGATAACTTGTCAAGGTGAGTAATTCCCCCGAAGTTCTCTTTAAGATACTGGATTTGGCTGAAGATTATGCAAAATTCTCTTTCCTTTTTTCTTTCTCGTCTTTTTTTTTCTTTTTTTCTGTCATTGTAGTGTGTATAGAAACATCTGTCCCAGACATCTGGTATTAGGGTGATGCTCCAGAGGTGAAGACGATCCATATGAAGAGTACTAACATTACATAAGAGTCAGAGTTAAAGACCGAAGGATTGCATTTAGAGAAATTGATAAAGGGACGTGTAACTTAGAAATTGAAGCAACAGAATGTAATAAGAGAATCAAAGAAGAGGTTTTAAAGGAATCTAAAAGGAAAATTCAATCGCATAAAGAAACTTGGTGGTGGAGTGATGAGGTTCGAAAGGACATTAGAGAGAAGAGGTCCTCATACAAACTTGGCAAGGACCTAGAAATAAAGAAAATCTAGAAAATACTAAAAGAGAAGCTAAGAAAGTAGCAAATATAAAGTATATGATGACAATACAATAACCTAACACAAGAAAGGTCGGGGAGGGAAAACCTTAAGACCTAGATAATGTTAGATGCATCAAGAGCTACAATTATGAAGGATGAACAGATTAAGGAAAGAGGGTATATTTTCAAACAGTTACTAAATAAATACTGCACAAAAACCCCCGGACTAGTTAGAGATGCAAGCTAACTTGGTGAAGACAAGAAAAAAATCATTACTTTCAAAAAATTAAGGTAACTGAAGTGAAAGAAACTCTTACTAGGATGAAAACAGGAAAGGCTCTGGATCCAAATTATATTGCCATTGAACTGTGGAATTGTATAGGAGAAACTGGCATGTCATTACTTACGAAGTTATTAAATAATATTTTCAAGACTAGAAAAATGATTACCGCATGGAGAAGTATTGTGGTACACCATTCTATAAGAATAAGGAGGTGTCCAAATTTGTACTAATTATTGTGGAATCAAACACACGAGTCATATTGTGAACTTATGAGAGAGTGATGGAACAATGATTAAGATAAGTTACTAGGGTTTCAAAAAACCAAATTGGATGTCTGCTATCGAGGCTATCTTCTTAGACAATTTATGGAGAAATTCAGGGAGAAGAAAAATCTTCATATGATATTTATTGACATAGTGAAATCATTTAACAAATCCCTAGATAATTAATCTGGTAGGTGTTAGGAAAGAAAGGATTTCCGAGAAAATATACCGACATCATTAAGGATATGTATGCAGGAAGGGTAACAAACCATGAGAACAAATGGTGGTGAGATAAATGAGATCCACTGGACAATGGTTTATATTAGGGTCTGCTATGAGCCTATATCTTTTACATTGACTACTCATAGTTAAAAGAAGATTTCATGGTGTGTGCTGTTTGCAAATGGTGTGGTATTAATTGATGAAATTAAAGAGGAAGATGGAAACTAGAATTGTGAAGGGGCACCTCAGAATCTAAGGGGTTTAAAATAAGTCAAAAGACAAAAATAAAATATATAGAGTGAAACCTTTGTAAGAACACAATTAAGGTTGAGGAAGTAGTCATGATTAATGACCATGAAAGACCCCAAAGTGAATAGTTATGATATTTTGGCTCAATTATTCACAAGGATTGTGAGATTAAGGATGCTGTCCACATTCTTTGGAGGGAAACTATATGAGGTGAGTACAATGGCTATACATTACAGGCTAGCCACCTCTAAGGAAGCATTAGTTTTAAACTTATTTAAGAGGAGATTAAGAGGAGAAATGAGGAGATAGTTTGAAATCCTATTTTTTGTAGGATTCTGAGAGATAATGAGATTGATTATGTATTCTCATATTTGAAAGGCTAGAAAGGACCAAGGTTCACTCGGAGAGAGATGACCAATACATCTGGAAGGGAAACGCAAAGGGAGTTTTCACCTTAGTCAGCCTAAGTTTGGTAAAATTAGGAAAACCCTCTCCCCCAAAGTTCAAGCATTCAGCTGGACAGTCATGTTGGATAAAATCCTCAAGGTTAATCACTTTCAGAATTAGGGTATGATGATCCCAAAAAGGGGTGTTCCATGTGCGCAAGGAAGAAGAAGACACAAATCACCTTCTTTTCTATGTAACAAGAACCTTTTTACCACTCCGTGTCTCCTCTTAGTAATGGTCCTCTCCGTGACTATTTAGGGCCAAGAGCCCTTGAAAAGGATTGGCATTTCACGTGGCTTGTCTTGAGGAACTTTTTCAACCAGTCACTAAGGGGGTATTTCGACACCTAAATGATGTCATTTGCAAACTGTCATTTTAGAGTGTTTTAATTGCAAATCCAAATTTCATAATAGACTTATTTGGACTGTAGTTTAAAAGTCAAATGACTTCATTTCATGGAATCTCTGAAATAATTAGATCTCAGCGTCGCATTCTCTAGAGTCTAGACCCATTGATATTGTTGTGGATAAAAAAACCAAATGAGTTTTCATTTCATCTTTTATTAAACTTAAAGACAAAACACTCTAAAAATAACACTATTTACAAAAGTATTCATTTAGGATTCCAAACGCCCCCTAATAAAATATAATACTTCAATGACTTGATGAGCATTATGTGATGATGCAAAGAAGACGTGAACCACCTTCTTTATTGCTGTCCAGTGACTTGGGTTGTGTGGAGTTTTTTATCTCTTTGTTTGGGGTTTTGTGGGCTTCCCCCAAGGAAGCTACGGTCATTCTCTTTAGGGTGGTTTCGGGTCTAAGGATAACATTCTTTGGGAGATGCCTCCTTTTTAAGGACCCCTCTCATTCCCCTTTATTTGTAAGCTCTTCTCCTATATATACAATTCTTTGCTACTTAATCAAAAATAAAATAAAGAGGCTTCTCAAAGAACTAGGGCTAGGTGGATTAAGTAGAGATATGCTTCTGGAATGCCATGTGAACGATGCATTGCAAACGAAACTAAAAATAAAAAGTATATACGGCATCAATAAGACCAATTATGCTCCATGGAGCAAAATGCTGGCAAACCAAAAGCAACATATTTAAAGAAAATGTGTAGCTGAATGCGGATGTTGAGATGGATGAGTAGAAAGACTAGGAAATGTAAGATTAAAAATGAGCACATTTAAGAGAATCTAGGAGTAATGCTAATTGATAATAAAATAAAAGTTTACTAAAATGGTTTGAAAATATTCAATGAAGACCAATGATGGCAATAGTGGGAAGATGAGTTGGTGCAAGTCAAAGGTTCTAAAAGGGCGAGAGAATTGAAAAAAATGAGATGGATAAAGATGGTGTTGAAAGATTTGATAGCACATGGTTTGACCTAAGACAAGGCTTTTAAAGAGTGGAATGACGGAACAAGATTCATGTTGTAGACACCAAATATTTGGGGGAGGTACTATGATGACGATGATGATACTATAAATCTTACAAATCAATTGCTCATTTTGGAGAAAAGAATAAATGAATGGATGTTCTTAAGGTGGAGTTCCTTTGTCTTACTAGACGAAGCAAGAGCGTTATTCCCAATCTTTCTCAAGCTATTGGTGCCTTTCAATCTTTCCTACTAAGGTCATGATGATTATATCAATCATGGTATTAAAAAACGACACATTTCGGTAAAGAAATATGTTGACTTCAGTGGCAGCAAAAACAAAGCTCCTATGTAGTATAAAAATACAGGATTTCCCGACACATTTCGTATAGTTTTAGTTAACTTTGGTTGACTTCGTTTCGTGTTGGTCGAAATCATTCGTATTTAGTTATAAAACTACTGAACTTTGGTGGAAGTTTACCAAAGTCCACCAACACAGCCTCAATAATTGATAGCTATAAAAATAAAGCAAAATTTTACTTTTTTAAGTAAAAACTTGAAACATCTCATGAAAATGTAGATTCATACAGTTAGGGGTGTCAACTATCAAGATAGTATATGTGTGTAGTTCATATCCGAATTTGTTTACTTGAATATTTATTCGAATAGGTATCCAATGGAGCAAATTCGAATAGTACTTTTACAATCCGTTTATAATCGGATACAAATTCGAATATTGATGTCTGATTCGATACATATCTGACCGATTATGTAATATATGACTATATCTATACATAATATATTATAAGTTAATAAGAATTAAAATACCCTTATATGTATTTTACATAATTCTAGTATATATTAAATTGTTTTATATAATGAAGGATAGAATAGTAATTTATCATTTTAATAAAATTTATATCCTTTGGAATTTTTTCTCTCTTTTAATTCTTATTAAAATAAAAGGATATTTCTGATATTATCAGAATTCAAATATTTTAATCAAAGTTGAATACGAATACTCTATTTCACTATCCGTCGGATATTTAATTCATTTCGGATAGTCGAATATGTAATCAGATACAAATTCGGATATACCCCTATTTATATCTGCCTAGGATTCGCTCTGTTCATAGCTCTACTACAGTAAAATGGAGCATGTGAAGTTTTCGGTGGGAAGTTGCTCTTTTAAAATCTAAGAGAGAGATCCATTATAAATCTCCATCCAGATTGTTGAGAAGTTGAGATTTTGGGAAAAATTGAAAGATAATAGAAGAAAATTTAAGGGAATATATTACTTGCCTGTATTTGCTTCGAGAAGATTGAAGAAGTCATCCAAGCCTTCTCTGAGATCAAAGAACACGGTGTGTCCTTAAAGATCTCTTATGAAAACTTTTTTTTTTCATTTCTTTGACATCTAAAAAGAATGACATGTATTATATTCTAGTATAAGGTGAAATAACACTTTATTAATATATCCTTGTTTCACAAAAAGCTTTTATGCGACTATTTTACCCTTGTATCAACTTAAGACCACTAAAGAGAGCATGTATAGTATAATAAAAAAGATTTGGCAACAGAGAAAATATCAAGAAAATACCACTGAAATGACTATATTTATGTGAGAACAGCCCATGTAACTTAACAGGAGTCTCACATTTGATACTCTACATGCTTGCCTTCTATATGCGTATTTATGTTTAAATATCAATTCCTAAAATATCATCTTAGATTATCAACTTATGTTTAAATATCAATTCCTAAAATATCATCTTAGATTATCAACATGTCCCTAATGCTTCCCAAGTTTTCTTAATTTTTACATGATTCATTTGGATTTCCTTAAACTTCCCCGAAACATGCCAACTTTCTTAGCGACCGAAGTTCAATACCTTGATATGAATCCCTATAAAAAAAAGAAGTGCATTGGCATGAACTGAAGTAACAAAAAACTTAAGTTCAGTTGATGTTGAAGATAGATCAAAATCATCTCTATAAGAAATTCTACTTGTCTCTACAACAAATAATTAAATCAAAAGTATTCAAATTACATTTCCTTTCACTTTAGAACAACTGGAGTACCAACCTTGCAAGAAGTGAATCTAACAATTTGAACCATATTTCAGGCCAGCCAAGTTGGATGCCATATGAAGAAGCAGTTAGTCTCAAGAAAATCCTCGAACTTGGCACCTTTTGGAGTTATTGCATGACTAAGGGATTCACCCAAGTCAACAGTGAATTGAAAATGTCATGGCTTTTTTCCCTTTAATCTTTTATAAAGGGTGTACTACAAGTCTACAACCATTATTAGTCATAAAACAATAATTTTTGTTTGCAATTATTTAGGATATATAACAAACAATGCTATAGTGGTGAAGTTATAACTTTATCTACAATTATTAAATAGTTTTAATAAGATTCATTACTTATCCATGACAATGACTCGACTCAACCGAGTCATAAACCCACAAAAGGGCAAGTCAAGCTAAATTGATGAGTTTCACAACCTTTAATTTCATGGTAGATAGAAGTTCTGCAACTATTTCAACTGAAGAATTCATTTCCCACCAAATGTGTAAGTCCCAAACCATCTTAAAAAGGAAAAAGAAGCTACTACTTACAATGGGGAGCAAGGATATCGACCGCCATTTACGTGATAGACGAACAAGTATGAATCATAATGCTGGCCATTGATGTAATAGAAATTTGGCAACATTCGTACACAATCAAATAGCATCTTTTTATAGAAATGAATTGCAGGATCATTGTAAGCAATCACGTGCAAGTAAACTGCTCGACAAGTTGGAATGCTTGACGCATACTTGATAACCTCTCGAATAAGTGAAGTAGCTGCAAAATACAATATTAGCCCAATTAATGGGCAAAAAGTATCCAAGAACATTAAGTCAACGAATATCTCTTACCTATTCCAAGATTTCGGTAAGACTCTACCACCCCCAGTGTCAGAATATAAACTAGCGTTTGATCTGCCCTTGAAGAGTCATATCTGAGCATATCCCCAATCTGACAGGGCAATGGTTAGTTGCAAGTCGCAACCAATTGAGAATCTTTGAAAACATGGATTTAACAATATATTATCTTTTCAATATATATGTTTATATATATATATTGTTGGGGGGGGGGGGGGGGTTACCTCGCTTTCTTTTGCTAGAACAATACGGGCAGTAACAAATCCAACAAGTTCGTCACTTTCACTGTCAGGACGACTACGGTCAACAGCTGCCCAGGAGACAATGTTGTTACCATTGACAACATTGAGGAAGAACTCTGATTCATACCTGAAAAGATCATCTTTGTGAACAAGGTCACAAACGCTTTCCTGGATGCAAGAAATATTTATACTACAGTGCCATAACACAAAGCAAAGCATCAGGTAGGACCATCTAACCTGATAGGGAATAGATGACCATGGAGCTGCTCGAGAACTTCAATATCAGAGGGTTGTATAGGCCTATAAAAAATGGTTGGACAATGTGGGGCTTTGAGGTCTAACATTGAAGGTTGTGGCATTAATCCCCAGCAAAGATTTGATAAATTAAGAGGACATGTACGAGAATTTTTTCTTCCATTTATACCACATCAGCCATGCAGTTGTTGCTGGAACCTGTTAAAGAACATCTGTATTTCATTAATTTCCTGCGATTAAAAACAAGAAAAAGAAGTTAGCATGCTATTTACAGATACTTGATCTCGAATCCAAGCCATGTCAAGAAATTAGACTAACGCTTCTCTATATTTTTCAAGAGATAAATTGTTTGATGGTCTTATCACTTGTGTACATTAGGCATGTGGGACATTTCAACCGAAATCATTATGTATTGTCGAAACCAATATGAATCCAACAATATTTATTAATCAACTTTTTTTTTTTCAAATTAAACGTAACCGGCAATACTGATACGTATCGGCCGAATCCTTCAGATATGTATCGGATAACATTTATAAATCAATTTTTTTTATAAGAGAAGCATCAAACGAGTCCTACAAAATCGATACACATTAGCAGAATCTTACAGATAGGTATCGATTTCAGATGAGTCATATTGTAGCAAGGGTAGTTTAAAAACTAAATGAAATTCTAAGAGAACTTGAGTTATCTTCATCTTAATAAATGTTGTCTTCATCAAGGTCTTATAAATTCTTTTCACAAAAAGATCTCATTGGAACCCAAAAATGAAATTTGCAACTGCTACCTACACTTTTCTCTAGTCTTTTTTTTTTTTTTTCATTTTCAATTTCAGGCCAACTGTATTCAAGTTTTTGGGAACTGGTTATTTGCCATGTTCTTTTCCCCAAAGGTCTTGAAAATTAAGCCTAATAGGTGGGATAACAAGCTTGGTAAATGGGCCAACCAAGCTTGGATCAATTGACGTGGCCCATGAGCATAATAGGCTTGCGCCATGAATCTGGAAAGTGGACCCATGGGCTTGGCTGTAGGTCTAAACCCAGGCCTTGGACCTGCGCCATGAAGTTAGAACTAAGCCCTAGGAACTAGGATGCTCGACTCGTAAACTCGAGCTTAAACTAGCCTAGTGGCTTCTAACCAAGTAAATCTCAAGAGAAGTGGAACACCATATACATATATATATATATATAGTCCATGAGCCTAATTGGTTTGGGCTGTGGATCTGAAAAGTAGACCCATGGGCTTAGCTATGGGACAAAGCCTTGGCCTTGACCTGGGGCCGGTGCCATGAGGTTTAGAACTAATCCCTAGGAACGAAGATGATAGGCTCGTAGACTACAGCAAAACTAGGCCTACAATTTCTAACCCAGTAATTCTCTATAGAAGTGGACATAATATGTGTGTGTGTGTGTGTGTGTGTATATATATTTATTTATTTATTTATATAGCATGATTTTCAAGCAGAAAATTTGTTAAATCAATACTCAATAGTATCAAACCTCAACACCCACTTTGGTCTCAGTGGCACTGTGTTATGTCCCCCATTTTGGTTGACTTGTGATTAATTCCCGTAGTTGGTGTGTCCATTGAAACTTGAAAGCCCACTGTTAGACCTACTAACGTCTTACCTACTAACCTTAGATAAATGAAGCCTACCAAAAAAAATCCCAAAAAAAAGTATCAAAACTTGGTCTGATACCAATTTGGCAGAGTGACCTTAGGGTATTTTAGAATAACTAAAACCATATAGTTGATTTATGATGAAATCATAGCGTTGGTAAACTGAAACGACACACAGTATTGATAGAATATTGAGAGATAGGAGAAGTGTTTTAAAAGGCGATTGCGTAAGGTAAAATATTGGGACCTCCAGATGGGTGAGGAGTGAGGACTGAAGCTTAAAGATTCGTGATCCTCAATAAGTGCATATCAAGTAAATAGAAATGAGAAGAATTGAAGACAGATTTGAGTGACAAATAAAGGTTATATCTATAGCGTATATATAAAGCCAAAACAGCAGCTGTTGAAGAACTTTTTTTTTATTCCAAACATTTCCTTATTGCTGACTGTATATTACCGACATAAGCAATCTATTTTACCTTTGTTTTTCCTTCTTTCGGCTCATGCCAACTTAAGCCACCGTTTATATAATCTTTTTTTTCTTATGCTACTTACCTCTAATGCCTCCACTTGTTCTGACCTATACCTATTTAATTTAGTATAATACTAATACAATAATAACCTATATAGAAGAGGGAGTCTAGCAGCTCTCGAACAGCAAGTGGAGTTGATGAAACAAAACTTCTTACAAAGGGTACTCAACAACACTAGAAAATGGAAGCAACCAATGGATTTGACTAGGAGGGCCTCACTTCATTTCTTGGTTATGCGTGATGCTGGTGGTCCACTAAATTCTCTTCTAGAGAGAATTTATTCAGTCGGGTGCCTTAATAGGGGCCTCTGCATGGATGATTCCTTCGACCTTCATGGTCTTTGGTTGTTAATGATGGGTCCAAGCACTTCCATTGAGAACAACGATGATAAGAGATTACTACGGTGATTGTCCTACAGTTCGTAGAGCAAAGAAGCTGCAAGAAGCAGGGATTTTTTTCAAGGACAACAAAGAATCTTGTCCTTTATCTATTAATCCAAGCAAAAGCCATCTTCTTTTTGCCTTGTTTTCTTTTGAAAAAATGATTGCCTTGCCCATTTCATCCACACTAGGATTGTCAATCGGACCCTCCTAAGCCTGCAAAATCGAAGGCTTTTTTCCATCCCTAAAACCCATAGATAGGCCCACTGACATGAGGGCCGGGTTTGGGAAACACTCTCTACAGCCCGGCCCTCCTGCAATATACATATTAATTAGTGTGTTTATATATATATGGTTACTACTTAAGCCTGAAGGTTATCGTCAAACTAAATTTAGATTAATATTAACATCTCATCACACAAACCCAAACCCCGAAACACCCAGCAATAGACAAGACTTCCTTCCCTTCTCAAAATGCCTTCTAAGCATGTACCATGAGATGGTGGCATCACTAGTTGAGCGGGGTAAAGGAATTAAGCATTTGATGCCTTCTTAGCATAGGTGCACTACATGAGGGTTTTCATTAATCAGACACTCTACCACTTCCTCTCAACTCATATAGCATTTCAGTTTCCTCGGCCATGTTCAGCTTTATCCATTCCATGCTTGGGTTTGCAAGCAATGGTGGTTGAGGAAAAATATTCACCAAATATCATAACAAAAAAGTTTTTCTTTACCTTCTTTCAAACCCAGGCCCAGGCCCAGACCTGATCCTGGCTCTAAGGTAGGCCTTGGGCCTAGCAGTCTAGGCCCATCGAGGGGTTGGGCTTGCTCCACTTGGACAGACCCCAGCCTGGCCCATTGACATCCATAATCCACACCCTTGGCCACTTATCTTAAGGTGGATCCCTAGAGAAACACATGGCAAAAAATAGCCTGATTGGATGCTTTTAAACCATCTAATTAGACTCTAGGTTGTCAACCTTAACCCCTAGTTCACTAGACCCAAACTAGGCTATAGTCGGACGGTCCAAAAATCTTTAATCGGGCTATTTTGTTACATGTCTCTCAAGGGACTCACATTAAGGTCGGATGGTCCAAGTGAAAAAACACATGTCACATTTTTTTTAAGCCCACTCATTATAAGTTCTAATGGATGGCGCCCATTAGGATGTCACCTTTTATATATGAGATGGGTATTATATACTTGACACATAAGCAATGTTGCCTATGTGTCATCCAACTAAGTGCAATGTGGAGGGTGCTTGGGATGCAAAAAGAAAAGACAAGCAACTCCCTTTGCATGCCTCCTAGAAAAATCAATCGTTCAAATGTCCGTGGGCTATTTGATCAAAGGGATTTTGGCCAGGTGGTGGTATTACCCACATGTTGGGCTTTTTTTGTAGGCCCAGACACCCTCCACGTGGCAGTCAATCACATGATGCATAGGCAAGACTGCCTACACGTCAAGCACATGTTACGTATGTATATATATGTGTTCACTAGCCTTTTTACTCTTTATGTATTAAAAATCATTCTATTAAATATAATAGTAGTTTGGTATTTTCATAGGGAGAAACTCATTAGATGGAGGAGATAGGTGTAGAATATCATATTTCGTCTGTGTAATCCTATGCTACACCCTGTTACATTGTAGCATAGGGATATATATGCCTTTGGTAGCCTATTATGGCATACTTGTAATTAAGGGAAACCCTGCCTATAAATAAAATGAGAGAGAAACATTAAGTTCTATCCTCTTTTCCTCTTCCTCTTCCTCTTCCTCTTTCTTCTTCTTCCTCCTTCAAACCCTATATACAAAACTTAAACCTAACCCTAAGGAGTTCAACTTGGTATCAGAGCGATCTAAAGCAAAAAAGGAAGCGCAAGAAGAAGAACCACCCCACCAGCAGTTGCTAACGTCAAAAACTGTACAACTGACGTCATCAAGGGTAAAAAAATTCATGTTTTTTCACTTGGATCTGGTAGATCTGCCATTTAGAAGAATTATGATGATTTTTCTAGAATTTTTTGAAGATCGTGTGTCTTTTGAGAACTTTTAGTAAAAAATTCGAAAAAAATCATTTTTCAAACCAGTTCAAAATACTCTCTATTGGGGGGGGGGGGGGGGGGACTTTACTTGGGAAAATTGGTAGTGGTTGGTCCCCCTCAAAATTCCAGATCTTTTGGTACAAGTTTCACAGTGATCGGAATCTCGCCGAAGCTCTGGCGACGTTCCAACTGGATTTTTCCAGCAAGGTGCTGTTTTGGGCGTTTTTTCACTATTTTTTACATTATAATTGCTATGGATGATGTTTGGGATGTTTGTGAATGGGTTGTGATGCAATTTGGGTGCCCTCTAGGTATTTGAGTAGGTGTTTGCGTATTTTGACTTCTCCACACATAATGAGACATGTGGCGATACGTGTGTGAGAAAAGGGAAAGTGATATCAAGTGGGGAGAAGTCAAAATCATGGGGAGAAATTGAAATGACTTCTCCCGTTTTTTATGCCAACTGTCGCACAATGTATGGTAGCCCGAGACCATTTTCAGGCATTGCCAGAGAGAATCCGAGGCCACCGGATTTGGCAAATTTGGTAATCACCCCTGAGGTTGCCATGTGTCCTTTTTTTATACCCTTAACTGTGGTTAAGATTCACTACCGACTCTATATTCAGGAAATGACAAGCCGAGAATGCACAGTTATGTCATGGCTTCTTCACTCCATGC